>JAHZTW010000001.1:472484767-472495258 GCA_020283515.1 Alliaria petiolata | reverse complement strand
GTTTTCTAATGGATTAATCTTGCAATCTAGGATAGATTCTTTCATTCTCTCTTCTTATTAAGTGATTCCTAATGCCAAATAGCTAATCTTTGCTATTTTGGATCATAAGCATTTCATACACCCACCAAGTGTTTGATGAAATGCTTGAACCAACTTAATAAGAGATTTACATTTCTAGCCTAAGACATTAGTTGTTTAGAGTGTTTATAATGCCTTATAGACTTGAATTTAATGCTTTTTGATTATCTTAATGCTAAAACATCATTAGTTCATTAGGGTGATTAAGAAAGGGATTAAGGCCACACATCATGGTTTAATCTTATTTAAGTGTTCTTGGCATAGAGTTAGCTTGATTAGTTACTTAAATGATTGCAAGGTTGTCCATTTAGTTTCCCAAATCAATGATTCCATCCCTAGGTTTCGTTTTAGTTAAATTGTTAATCTTGCATAGTAGTTAATCACTTGTTTTGTGCTTGATTAGTAGTAATTAAGACTTAGTTTCATATTATTGCTCTAGTAGTGTCTTTTCTAGTTTATAGTTTGCTTTCAATTGTTGCTTGTGACTTGCATTTATCATTTTAGCTTAGCTTAAATATAACTTTGTATTCTTATTGCATCATCTTCCAAGATGGATTGATACCTCAATATATGAGCAATTGAGGAATTGTTTGCAAGAGTAAAAACTCTTGTATCAAAAATCCATTTAAGGAGCCTTGGCTTGGTCTCCTTCTTGGCATAGATGTGGCGCAGTGCAGCATGATCGGTATATACTATCACCTTTGTTCCCACCAAATAAGATCTAAACTTCTCAAAAGCAAACACAACTGCCAAGAGTTCCTTTTCTGTTGTAACATACTTGGTTTGAGCCTCATCAAGTGTTCTACTTGCATAATAGATCACATGAAGCTTCTTGTCTTTCCTTTGCCAAAGCACAGCTCCAACGGCATAGTCACTAGCATCAGCCATGATCTCAAATGGTAGACTCCAATCTGGTGCTTGCACAATGGGGGCACTCACAAGTGCCTTCTTGATTGTCTCAAAAGCTTGCAAGCATTCCTCATCAAACTGAAATTTCACCTCCTTGCAAAGGAGTCTTGTCAAAGGTCTAGCAATCTTAGAGAAATCCTTGATGAATCTCCTATAAAATCCGGCATGCCCAAGGAAACTCCTTATGCCTTTCACATTGATTGGTGGCGCCATCTTGACCATGACATCTATATTGGCTCTATCCACTTATATACCATCTTCAGAGATCTTATGACCCAACACAATGCCTTGGTTGACCATGAAGTGACACTTTTCCCAATTCAGCACCAAGTGAGACTCTTCACATCTTTGTAGAACCCTGCAAAGATTAGAAAGACATGCAAAAAAAGAGGCACCATACACAGAAAAGTCATCCATAAACACCTCTACTATTTCCTCAATAAGATCGGAGAAGATACTCATCATGCACCTTTGAAAGGTGGTTGGAGCATTACATAACCCATATGGCATCCTTCGATATGCAAATGTACCATAAGGGCATGTGAAAGTAGTCTTCTCTTGATCATTAGGATGAATGGGTATTTGGAAGAACCCACTATATCCATCAAGGAAACAATAGAAAGGATGGTTAGCCAATCTCTCAAGCATTTGATCAATAAAGGGAAGAGGGAAATGATCTTTTTTAGTGGAAGCATTAAGTTTTCGATAATCTATACACATCCTATGGCCGGTGATGGTTCTAGTTGGTATTATCTCATCTTTATCATTCTTAATCACAGTGATTCCACCCTTCTTAGGGACAACATGCACGGGAGATACCCAAGTGTTGTCACTAATAGGATAGATCACATTAGCTTCCAAAAGTTTTAAGATTTCCTTCTTCACTACTTCCTTAAGGTTTGGGTTCAATCTTCTTTGATATTCAATTGAGGAAGCATTCTCATTTTCAAGGTGAATCCTATGAGTACAAAGTATAGGAGATATGCCCTTGATGTCACTTAGTGAGTAACCAATAGCTCTCCTATACTTTCTCAACTCATTCAAGAGAGAGTTGAGCTCATCATCACTCAATTGTTCATTGACAATAATGGGGTAAGTAGAGTTAGGGCCTAAGAAAGCATACCTTAGCCCAATGGGAAGTGGCTTGAGTTTCACTTTTGGAGCTTTGAGTTCACTCCAATCCTCATCAAGGTCCTTAGCCAAATCGCTCTCCTCAAGCTCCTCTAGTCTTTCCTCTTGTCCTTGGCTTGGAACCTCAACCCTCATGGACTCCTTGTCTTGGTCAAACCCCACTTCACTCTCACATGAAGCTACCAATCTTGTAAAGCTTTCCTACCCATCTAGAGCCTTGCGTGAATCAAGCATGAGCATGTATGCTTGTGTTTTCTCATCCAAGTACCCATTCTCTCCATGTGGTTTGGTGAAAGCTACACCAAGATGGTCTTCTTGAGCTAGTTCTTCTAGAAACTCATCGGCTAGCTCATCCATAGTATCAATGTAGAATACTTGACCATCAATGATGGGCTTCCTCAAAGTCTCCTTTATGTCAAACTTCAACTCAACCCCTTTTCCAAGATTTAAGTCAATCTTCCCATGCTTAACATCAATAATAGCACCAGCTGTAGCTAGGAAAGGTCTTCCCAAAATCAAAGGATCCTTTCGCTCTTCATCCATCTTGAGCACCATGAAATCCGTGGGAATGATGAAGTTGCTAACCTTGAGAGGCAAATCTTTAAGAACTCCAATAGGCATCCTCACACTTCTATCCGCAAGTATTAAGGAGATTTCACACTCTTTGTACTTGGTGAAACCGAGCTTCTTTGCAATAGAATAGGGCATAAGGTTGATGCTAGCTCCAAGATCATACAAGCAATTCTCAAACCCAAGAGGACCTAGGGCGCATGGTATAGTGAAAGAACCGGGGTATCCTAGCTTCTTTGGTACCACCTTGCTTTGGATTATAGCACTACACTCTTGAGAAACTAGCATGACTCCTTGGATATCCCTTGCTCTTTGTGCCACGGTATCCTTCAAGAACTTAGCATATTGTGGAATCATCATAAAGGCATCCACCAAAGGCATCTTGAGCTCAATGTCCTTGATTTGCTTGTCAAACATAGCCTTGTATTTCTCCACCAATTGTTTCTTAAACCTCCCGGGGAAGGGAAGCTTAGGCTTGTAAGGTGGAGGAACAAATCTTGACTCCTTCTTGTGCACATCCTCCTTTGGTTTCTCCTTTACCACTTCCTTGCTCTTCTTTGCAATATACACATCATCAAAAGTTATAGCATCTTGATCTTTTTCAAAGCTATCCTCCCCATCTTGAATTTCAATGTCCTCATTGATCAAAGGACTTGTCCTTGGAGGCAACTTCTTTCCACTTCTCAAAGTAATGACATTGATATATTCCTTGGGATTTGCTTCACAATTTCCCGGTAGAGTACCTTGAGAATTGGAGCTAGAAGCCTTGCCTTTTTCAAGTAGCTTGAACTTTTGTTGAAGACCCCCTATTTGAGTAGCAAGCTCATTAAGTGAGGAGTCCATCCTTGTGTTGATTTCAGCAATCTTCTTTCCCATATTAGCATCACTATTGGCTTGACCTTGTAGGATTTGTTGAAGCATAAGCTGAACATTGTCTTGTGGAGTACCTTGGGAATTTTGAGCAAAACCGGGTGGAGCATTGTTTCTAGCACCACTATAGTTGCCTTGGTTCCCCCCCCCCTTGGTAGTTAGATCTTGGTACATAACCCTTTTGTTGATTGTTGTAGTTCACAAAAGGTTTCCCTTGAGTAGTTTGAGTAGGGTAGACTTGGTCTTCGGGATTGGCCACATTAGTACTCCTATAAGAGAGGTTGTTGTTCCCCTTATAGTTGTTGTTATAGTTGTTTTTGTATCCTCCTTGGCCACTGACGAAATTTACCATCTCTTGACCCTCTTGGTACTCAATTTGATCACCACCTTCCTCTTGATTATCTTCAACAAAATGCACATGCCTTTGGGAAGAAGACATGAGCTTGTCCATCTTGTCATGTAGAGACTTCATTTCTTTCTTGTGAGCATCAAAATCACCTCCCCTTGGAGCTCTATCATAGTCTTCATTGTAATTACCATCACTCAAGGCAAGATTCTCTACAAGCTCCAAACCATCTTCAACATCTTTTCCCAAGAAATTCTCATTGCTTGCGGTATCAAGAAGCATTCTTATCTTTGGAAGGACACCTCTATATATGGTGCTTAGTTGAGACTCTTGTGTGAAGCCATGATGAGGGCATTGCATTGTGTAGCCCTTGAATCTTTCCCATGCTTCATTGAAGGACTCATTGTTCTTTTGAGTGAAGCTAGAAATCTCATTTCTCAACTTGGCTGTCCTTGAGTTGGAGAAGAACTTAGATAAGAAAGCTTTCTTGCATTCATCCCAAGTGGTGATAGTACCTTGTTGCAAAGTTTTCTCCCATTGCCTTGCTCTATCCACAAGAGAGAAGGGAAATAGTCTTAGCTTGAAAGCATCCTCACTCACACCATTCATCTTGAATAAACCACAAACTCTATCAAAGTTGTCCAAGTGATCTAGAGGATCCTCCATTGGCAACCCATGGAACTTATCTTGTTGAACCATAGAGATGAATGCTGGCTTCACTTCAAAGGTATTGTTTTGAACCGGTGGAGGTTGAATACCATAGCGATTTGGATGTGTATTTGGAGCATCTCCAGCCCCAATAGTACTCCCTTGTCTAGGCTCATGTAAAGGGTTTCCATTCCCCCTTTGTGCTTGCGCCATGTGTGGTGGAGGGACTTGATCTCTTTGTTGTTCTTCCATTCTCAACCTCTCTAACCTTACAGCTTCCCTTCTTGCAATCCTTGCAACCCTTTCCAATTGATCAAAGTCTTGAAAGCCTTGGAAGTTGTTGTCTCCTTGTGATCTCAAATGCATTCAAGGAAAACAGAAATCTAGAAAAGTAGATGGTCAATAAACACAAAAGGATCACTTAGTCTCAAACTAAACTCAAATCTTAATGATCAATCAATCCCAATATAGCAACGGCGCCAAATTGATACAAGAGTTTTTATCTCTTTCAAGCAATTTCTCAATTGATCATATCATTGCAATACTTGAGATATCAATCCATTTTGGGAGGTGATTCACTAAGAATACAAAGTTTGATTTAAGCTAAGCCAAATTGGTAAATTCAAGAGACAAGTGACAATTGAAAGCAAAACACAAACTAAAAGAGACACTACTAGAGCAATAATATGAAACTAGGCCTTAATTAACACTAATCAAGTACTAATCAAGCAATTACTACTAATCAAGATTATCAAATTAACTAAAAACGAAACATATGGATGGAATCATTGATTTGGGAAACTAAATGGACAACCTTGCAATCATTTAAGCAACTAATTGATATATCATGGTTTTTACCCATTTTTAGACCATGGTATAAGTGTTTTTATAGAGTCTTTTGGCTATTTTCGAGTCTATATAGAGTCTTTACAGGTTCAGGTACAATTGAAGATAAATTTGAGATTTGGATGCATTTTGGAGCTTAATGGAATGAAGTCACGAAGTGATGAAGTCAAGACTGGAATTACACGCAAGGTGTCGATCGACACCATGTAGTGTCGATCGACACCAGGTTTTCCAATTTCCAGAATCGAGAAGTTTCCAGTTTTTGAAGAAAAGGAAATCTCCAAGACTTTTCCTAATCCTTTTGGGAATTGAAGACTCGTACCTGAGCCTATAAATATAGTTTTTCAGCCATTGTTTAGGCTACCACTTTTATAATACACAATAATTTTAGAGAGAGATTTTTAGAGAGATTTTAGAGAGAAGAATTTGTCTCCTTCAGAGCAAATTTGGAACTCCTTTGTTTCTATTGATTTCTTTTATGCAAACTATTTTATTCATGATGTTTTCTTTATTCACCATGTCTGAGTAGTTTGCTTGTTAGGTTTAGGGTTTTTCAAAGGTGATTAATGAATTGTTAGGTCGAATTAAATTGTTAGGATAAAATCATTAGAGTTCTTCATCTGGATTTGTGTTTAATGCTTATTCTAGCTTCGCGACCTAGAATCTGATCTTAGGTTAATTAATAGATGCGAGAGTATTATTGATTGCCTGAACTAATGTTAGATGAGCAAAATACCTATTCGCAAAGAGATTTGGTTTAGGGTTTTGTGAACAATTGAACCTGAACTTTAATGCTTGTTTGAATTGTTAGAATTTGCAAAGAGATTTGGAATTCTAGGGTTTAGACATAGATAATCTTCGCAGCGAGAGTTGGTTGATTTTACATTAGTGATTCGAGTTCGAGAACAGATCTTAATAATTCCTAACATTCTGTCTAGACCTGCAATTTAGATCACCTGAGAATTTCCCTGAACCTAGCGTTTCGTCTCCTGAATCTAAATCGTTTAATTGCTTTCTGTCTTTTAATTCCATATTATTTCTTAGCTTAATTCGAAATTAGAAAACTGCTGTGTGACTATCCCTTCTCTGTGGATTCGATCCCTAAGTACTACAACTGATCTCTTAATTTGAGAGAGTTGCTTTAGGGTAAATTTGACCCATATCAAATTTTGGCGCCGTTGCCGGGGAAGGAGATTAGTTGCCTACAGATTTCTAGTATTAGAATTTTGTCTAGGTTTTTAATTTTTGTTTTTGGTTACTAATTTAGTTTTTACTTTTTGCTTTCAGGTGCATGCTAAGTACCAGAACCAACAAAGACAAAGAACTAATCGCACTCAACCAGGAAATAAGTCGTTTGGAACGTACGAACCGCACGACTGCAAGAGCGTCATTCGACACATCTAGCATCGATCAACACCAAACCTCAGCGTCGATCGACACTAACAACATCGATCGACACCTTGCGCGGACAGAGATGGCTGATCCTGTGATCATGATACGCAACGAGGCTGGCGACTTTGTTGACCTTCAGGGCAATAGAAGGAACGCCCAAGGACAGAGACTTGATGAGGCTGGCGCAGTCATAGTCGAACCAGCGATACAAATCGCCGGTGCAGAAGCTGGACGTGGAAGAACGTTAGGCGAGTACAACCGCCCAGACCAGTTCTATGCCAATACAGCTGCGATCCGTCCTCCTGCATTCCAGAGGAATGACTTCGAGCTGAAGCCTGCTTACTACACTTTAGTAGCTCAGCATCTTTTCCATGGTCACCCTAATGAGCATCCCATGGATCATATAGAGAGATTCGAGGATTTAGCCTCAAGCATCAAGGCTAATGGAGTGACCTATGATTATCTTTTCTGCAAGCTTTTCCCCTACTCGCTTGCTGGGGATGCATCATACTGGCTGAAGCAGTTGCCACCATGATCCTTGACCACATGGGAAGATACAAAGAATGCATTCTTATGCAATTTCTTTGATGACGCGAGATCTGAAGAGCTAAAAATGAAGATTACTACATTCTCTCAAGGACCTACTGAGGCATTCAAAGCTTCTTGGGTGAGGTTCAGATCTTACCAGAGGGACTGCCCACATCATGGTTTCAGTGAGCCGCAGCTTATCGGTATCTTTTACCGAGGGATTGATTGGAGGTACCAGATGGCTTTAGACGCAGCAAGCAATGGCAACTTCAACACCAGATACCCAGCTGACGCGGTAGTGCTTATAGAGAATTTGGCCTCTTGTAATAGCACCAAGAACGCAGATTTTGAAAGAAGACAACAAGCTGGTGCAAATGGAGGAAGCCAAATTGTTGAAGTCAACAGGAAGCTGGATCTTTTGGTGGGAAAGAAGCAAGTTCAGTTTGATGCAGAGGTGGAGACCTTTGAGCCAGAGGAAGAAGAGGTCAACTACATCAATGGTGCTGGTTTTCAAGGACAAAGGTTTGGCAATCAGCAAGGCTATGGTTCTTCTTACCTGAAGCCTTTTCAGAGCAACAACTTCCAGAGAACTTATGGTTATTCCTCTTACCAAAAGCCTCCTGCACAAGACAATAAGATGGAGTCTATGCTAGAGCAAATTCTGGAAGGTCAACAGAAGATGAACGTGGACTTCAATGGAAAGATTGATGCCTTGTATACATATCTGAATGGGAAAATTGAGTCTCTAGGTACTCATGTCAGGCAATTGGATGTTCAAGTCGCTCAAACTGCTGGAGCTTTGAAGAGACAAGAGGGATTTCTTCCTGGAAAGACGGATACAAATCCGAGGCATCATGTGAACGCCGTCACGTTTCAGAATAGAGGGAACCTTCAACCAGTGAAAAAAAGAGGGCCAAATACTGAAGAATTTGAGGAGCTTGAAGATGTAGAAAATGCTGCGGAGTCAATGTCGATCGACACTAGACTGTGTCGATCGACACCCAAGGAGAAAGCAGACGTATCAAGCTCGATCGACGCAGCATCCTCGACACAAATGCTTAGTGTCGATCAACACCCTTCCCAAACTTGCACAGAAACGCCTAAAGCTTCACAAGTTGCACTGGGAAGTGTCTACAAGGCCAAGGTTCCAAATCCTCCTCTACCCAAACATCTAAGGCCGCCCATTAGTGCAGAGAAACTAGCTGCTTTCAACAAGAGGGTGGAGATGATTCCCAAGGAGCTCTCCTTTGATGAAGCTTATGAGAGGTATCCTTTATGTGCCTTCTTCCAGAATAACAGAGAAAGCTTTGAGGAGATGGAAGAACTCTTTCACAAGGCAAGGGAAATACCACGGCCAATGAAGCAGCTGCTTAAGGTTGAAGATCTTTGGATGTTTATGGTTCCATGCTCCATTGGTGGAGTTGAGTTTAAACAATCCTTCTGCGATTCAGGAGCTAGCGTGAACCTCATGACAAGAGACATTGCAGAGAAGCTGGGGATTGCTGACATTCATCCTTCAAGCATGACTCTTGAATTTGACAATTCTTCTACCGCAGTCTCATATGGTACAATTCCAAACCTACTTGTCAAGGTTGGGAATTGCCTGGTTCCAACTGATTTTCAGGTTGAGGAAGTAAGCAAAGCATCTTTCATACCATTCATCCTTGGAAGACCATTCATGGCCACAGTAGGAGCTGTCGTAGACATGCCCAATAAGAGAATGTCTTTCTCTAATGTTGACAAAGAAGTGTTCTACAAAGCTATTCCTACTACTGGAACTTCCACGCCCATCTCATGTATTGATGTGATCACTGGAGAAGAGCTAGATTCTAAGGAGCAAGTGAGCAAGGAGGATGTTCAAGAAACATTGGATGGGAATTCTAAAGAAGTTGTGGAGCTTGAAGATTAGAGTGGAAACAATCATATCTTCAGGACTATGGGCGAAGATGAAGGTCTCAACAATGCCAAGTTGATAGAGGAAGACGTGTTTATCATGGAGACAAAGATTGCAGAGATCCGAACTGCAGATACAGTGTCGATCGACACCACCTGTGTCGATCGACACCGTTCGCGGAGCACACCAGAAGCTGCTTCCAATGATGCAAATCCATCATATGCTGTCAAACAGACATCTCCACATCCTTCTGCCCCGAAACCTCGAAGAAAGCAAAGGTACGCACTTCCTGGAATCAATTCCAAACCTCCTGATCCTCTTCATAAGAATACCAAAGGTTCAAAAGCTGCTTCACACTTATGCACACCACGATATTCTCGTAGAAGGCTTGGTATTTCTTTTGATGTTTCTGCAGGAAAACAAAGTGTCCCACCCGAACTCAAGTCCCACCCTGCTGCTGTTCCTCACTTCCTTGATCGCTCTCATACACCTACTGCTTATACAGCACCATGGATGAGAAGACATTCGTCTGGGAAGCATTCGATGCCACCCTCTGATCCACCAGACGTCTGAACCCTGGCACAGTCAAGCTAATGACTGAAAACGAGCGCTGAGTGGGAGGCAACCCACTGTTAGGTACGTTTTTATTTTTATTTTATTTTGGTTTTACTAAGTCCAAGTTTCAGTCAGTTGAAAAAGGAGACATTGGACTCGACCTTGACCAGTGTCGATCGACACTACTAGGTGTCGATCGACACCACGCGCAGACGAAGGTAAGTCTTCTATCTGGTCTTTTAAGTTGTTTCTAATCTTTCTTTTAGCTAACTTCGGGCTTGATAAAACACTGGGGACAGTGTTGTTTAAGTCTGGAGGAGGTGATTACTGACTTTGTGTTTTGTTTTGAGAGTCTTGAGTCAAAAAATTTCAAAAATTGTTTTATTGAGTCAAAATTAGTGGGAATTTTCGATTTTTCTAGGAACTAACCACAAGAAGTTGACACTTGAAGAAAGTAGAAAGCTACAAGTGGAATCAGTCTAACAGGGCGAGTTCAGATCCCCTTATAAGAACTAGGTATGCGCAGAACTTGATTCCTCTTTCAGTCTGAACAGATAGGCAATTGCAGTCTCTCCTTGATCTTCTCTTGAGAAAAGAAAGAAAAAAAGTTTAAGTCTGGGAATAGTGCCTTGTCATGAGCCTGTCTCCTCACAAGGAACAATATTAGTGATGCTCTTGAACACGTCTCCTCACAAGGAACACAAATAGAGAGTAGCACTATTTC
>JAHZTW010000001.1:472460540-472477601 GCA_020283515.1 Alliaria petiolata | reverse complement strand
AACACGAAACGTAACCGGATAGATAGGAAGATCGGGATCACCACAACTCGTAAAGCCGAAGCACCGGAGCTGATAAAGAAACCCGTTGAGCTAACACCACACCTGGATAAAGTTGTCACCACCAGATGATAAAGACGCTCGAAACCACCACCAATGACTCTTCCAAAATCAAAGGATAAAGGTAAAGATCTAAACAGATCCAAGGGGTCACTAAGACTCTCCAAATTCTCGACAACTCTGTGTGATTTTTATTAATGCATAAGAGACTCAATATATAGAGGAAATACAAGCATTTTGTCCCTTGGACTTACAATAAATGTAGTCAAGACCAGAAATCAAAATACTAGAAAACTAGACTGAATGTGGTAAAAACTAGGCAACAATAAATAAGGAAGACCAAGACTGGAGACTAAATGAGTTGAATGACTCTTGGCTTTTAAGATGACCCTTGAGATCATTTAGCTTCCTTCTTGTCGAACTCCCTTGCTTATTTATAAGACTTTATAAGACTTCAGATTTATAAGCTTTTTATAAGACTTGATTCACAAGTCTGCCGTGCATTTCATAAGTCTGCCATGTACTTTCAGAAGTCTGCCGTGTATTCTCAGAAGTCTGCTCTAAAAACACCATAGTATAAGCCAGTCCATTCTGCTTCTCAACTCCTTGTGTATCCTCCTTGTCTTGCCTCCTTGCTCCCGCATCAAAGGCCCTTGATGTCACTGAGAGAGTACCCAATGGCCTTTCTATACTTCCTCAGCTCCTTAAGGAGTGAGTCTAACTCATCATCATTTAGATCTTCATTCACAATAACCGGATATGTCTCATTAGGTCCTAAGAAAGCGTACCTTAGCTCAATTGGAAGCTGCTTTAGGTCCACCTTTGAGGCTAGCAGCTCGCTCCAGTCTCCCTCTTGACTTGTGTTGGGATCGCTGTCCTCATATTCCTTTCTTGAACCTGAGTCATGAACTTTCAAGCTACCTTCTCCAACCGTCTGAACCTCAGAGATCGAGTCAACCGATCGATCGCTCTGTCGATCTGGAACAGATCGAGTGTCCTCATTCGATTTCCTTGATCGATCGGATATAGATCGAGAAGGGGATCGATTCACCAAGTTGTTCTCTGAACGAATCAAGTTGTCATGGTCGATCGTCCCCTCGATCTCTTGCTTAGATCAAGAATTTTGATCGATCTCCCAGTCGATCTCTAGGCAGCCTTCACCTTCTTTCCCAATCATGAGAGATTCTAGCATGCGCACATACTCATGAGTCTGTTCATTTAGGTAACCAAACTTCCCACACTCCTTTGTCAGGGCCAGCTGTAGATGATCTTCTTGTGCTAACTCTTCAAGCAACTCATCGGCCAATGCATCCAAAGCTTATATGTAGAAAACTTGTCCACCAATGGTTGGTTTCTTCAAAACTTCGTTGATGTCAAAGTTCAGCTTAATGTCTTTGCCAAGGTGCAGTGAGATCTTGCCATTCTTCACATCAATGATCGCTCCAGCGGTTGCTAAGAATGGCCTTCCAAGGATTAGAGGATCCTTAGGTTCTTCATCCATTTCCAAAACCACAAAATCGGTCGGTACATTCACATTGCTTATTCTTACGGGTAGGTCTTCAAGCATGCCGACCGGGAGTCTTATACTTCGATCAGCAAGGATAAGAGATATCCTACATTCCTTGAACTTCGTGAATCCCATGGCAATGGAATGAGGCATGAGGTTTATACTTGCTCCAAGATCACACACGCAATTGTCAAACTTCAATGGACCTAGAGCACAAGGTATGGTGAATGAGCCCGGATCTCCTAGCTTCTTTGGAGCTATTTCTTTATGGATGATAGCACTGCACTCCTGACTTAATACCATGACCTCTCCTTCGCCTTCTTTGACTTTCTTGGCAAGAGTGTCTTTCAAAAACTTTGCATACTTAGGCACCATAGCCAAACAATCAACCAATGGAAATTTTAGCTCAACGTTCCTCAAGTGCTTCTCAAACAAGGCCCTTTCCTTC
Source organism: Alliaria petiolata (assembly GCA_020283515.1). NCBI lineage: Eukaryota > Viridiplantae > Streptophyta > Magnoliopsida > Brassicales > Brassicaceae > Alliaria > Alliaria petiolata. The sequence goes on along the minus strand of JAHZTW010000001.1, from coordinate 472,475,589 downwards.
TCAATCAGCTGCTTCTTGAAACGACCAGGGAAAGGAAGTTTTGGTTTGTATGGTGGAGGAATGAAAGCTTCTTTCTCCTTGTTAACTTTCATCTCCAAGACCGCTTCACCCACTTTCTTTGGCTTAGCAATGTAGACATTGTCAAAAGGTGATCTCTTGATCATTCTCCCTCTCTTGAACCACAATGTCCTCATTGTCTTCAAGCATAGACCGTGGTGGTAGTTGTTTTCCACTCCTTAATAAGATCGCATTTGCATATTCCTTCGAATTTTGTTCACACTTGCCGGGTAAGCTACCTTGTCCGCTTGTACTCGCTTTCACTTTCTCAAGCTGCCTAATCTTATTGTTCATGTGAGAGATCTGTGTAGATACTCCAGTAAGGGAAGAGTCCAGCCTATTGTTGATATCCACAAATTTCTGATTTGTAGATGCTTGCCCTTGAAGCAATTGTTGGAACATAGCTTGTACCGGATCTTGAAGTGGTTGTTGCATTTGTTGCTGCTAGGGCAAAAAACCAGCAGGATAACTCTTGTTTCCTTGTTGTTGTTGCCCTTGATAGTTGCCTTGCCTCTGCCCTTGATACTCACTGTTTTGAGGAAACTCACTCTTGTTGTAAGGAACAACTGGTTTTCCTTGTTGTGGAGGGTAAACTTGATTTTTGGGGTTTTCCACATTGGTGCTTCGGTATGAGAGATTGTTGTTGCCTTGATACCTTGGAACATACCTTTGTTGCTTGTTGTAGTCTACCCAATTCGCTTCTTCAAGGTCTTCTTGACATCCTTCTTCAAACACTTCCGATGCTTTCCCCACAAAGTGTACTTGCTTTTGACTTGCAAGCATCATCTTGTCAAGTTTCTCATGAACGGATTTCAGCTCCTTCCTCTGTGACTCCATCTCAATACCTCTTGGTGCTCAGTCATAGTCCTCAAAGTAATTGCTATCACTCAACGCCAAGTTCTCGACAAGCTCCATACTCTCGATCACTTCTTGTCCAAGGAAGTTACCTTTGCTTGCGGTATCAAGTAGTAGACGGATCTTTGGCAAAGCTCCTCTGTAGATAGTGCTAAGAAGTGTCTCCTCTGTGAAAGCATGATGAGGACATGCAATGGTGTAGTCCTTGAATCTCTCCATGGCTTCACTAAAGGTCTCGTTTTGCGTTTGTGCAAAAGCACTGATTTCACTTCTTAGCCGAGCTGTTCTTGTAGAAGAGAAGAACTTGGAGAGAAAGGCCTTTTTTCAATCTGCCCAAGATGTGATGGTGCCTTGAGGAAGAGTCTTTTCCCAATGGCGATCCTTGTCCCCAAGAGAGAATGGGAACAAGCGAAGCTTGAAGCTGTCTTCGGAGATGCCATTAATTTTATCATCCCACATACTTGTTCGAAGTTATCCAAGTGCTCTAGGGGATCTTCCAATGCAAGGACGTAGAATTTACTGTTCTGGACCATTGAGATGAAGTTCGGCTTTATCTCGAAGTTGTTGTTCTGCACCGGAGGAGGGGTGATGCCAAAACGATTGTTTGATGCATCATCCGCACCTATGATCCTTGGTGGTCTTTGGGTGTGGTTGGGGTTTCCATTACCCCCACCAGCTGGTCCATGTTGAGGCTGAATGTTATCTTGATCGGCCATAGGTTCTTGATCTACTGCATCAAACGCTTCTTCTTGTTCTCTTTCCCTTCTTAGTCTTGCACTTCCGAGTAGATGAATGTTGTCTAGAGGCTGTAGTAAGTTGTTGTCACCTCTAGACCTCAGATTCATGTACCTGACAACACAGATAGAAAGTTAGAGAAATCAGTAACCAAAGATTTAAAAACGAAAACCTAGTCTTCACTAAGTTCCAAATCTTAATACTTTCAAACTCAAACCCAATTTGGCAACGGCGCCATTTGATAACAGGTTTTCTTATGTTAATTAAAGCCTTTAGCATGTTCATGTCATTGCAATACTTCAGGGTCAATCCAACTTGGGAGGTTTGAAAGGATACCAAGAATATAAGAACTTTTGGTAAAGCTAAGGAGATTTGAATTAATTTGGTGAATAATTCAAAATAAACTACTTATAAAAATCTAATAAACTTGAAAACTATTTTAAAATCCCGACCAAGGAGTCAAACAACTAGAAAACTATTTTTAAGGATTTAAAAAGCTAGACTACTAATTTTAGAAAATACAAAACTAAAGACAGACAAAACAGGAAATTTGCTAATGACTTAGAACGAATTTTAAAAACTAGAAATAAAAATATACTGACTCTTTACTTCTACCAGGGTGCGAAATATGATACTAGGGAATTTTTAAAATACTAGCAAGACCAAAAAAACATAACTTTATGAAAATAAAAAGCTTTGATGCAAGAAATAAGCAACTAGATGGATTTGAGCTACAAGATTGAAACTTTAAACTAAAGGAAGATGATTTTTATGTTTTCAGATGCTAAGAGATGGATTCACGGTTGGGTATCAGCTTAAGGAGGTTCAAGATTTAAACTTTGGGTTTTAAAAACATAGATCTACACTTTTTGTGCTTTCTTTAAGCCTTGAGAAACTAAGGCTAGCTTCATCCATGGCGTTTGGTATGAAGCCTTTCCTCATTCCTTCCTCCTAACCCATTGATCGTGGTGGAAAGAAAGGATGAAGAACATGATGCATAGATCTCAAATCATGGTTTAACTAATCCCCTAAGCAACCATGGCGTTTGGGAAAGGATGGATTAGTCTCTTGGATTTGGATTTAAGGGATCTCCTAAATCTGTCTAGGACAAGGAAATCCCTGAGATCAAAGATGTCTCTCTCGAGATCCTCTAAGCATTAAACGCCCAAATCTAAGAAGAGAGTGGTTTTAAGAACAAGAAAAAGACCAAAGCTTAAACCTTTAGACCCCTTAATCACCCCAAACTGAAAACCCACAAGATTACTACTCGCTAAGCATGATTAAGCTACTTGAAAACGTAAGAGAAGGAAAGCTAAGCATGATTAAACGATTAAGCAAAGAGATTTAAGAGAAGTACTTAAGATTGATTCAAAGATTAAGGTTTTTAAAACATGAAAAGCTTGAAAGACTAAAAATGGCGATTCTTGCCTAAAAGAAACAAGAAAAATCGTGTACAAGGTGTCTTGTGACCAAAAATAAGTCACAATCCTTTTATACCAAAGAGGAAATGGTCCCCTCACAAAAGTTCAAAACGCATGAGCTGTCGGATAAGGTTGGGGATCGAGCTTGGTCGTCGATCTCTAGCTCGATCTCGAGTGTTGAATGCCTTCCTTTGCTCGATCGCCTATTCGTTCCAATCGGGGAGATCGGGTGCCTCTGTCGATCGCATACTCGATCTTTGGATGATCGAGTCTTGAGCTCGATCTAGCTCTCGTTCTTCTTCCGCATCCTTACTCGCACTCGATCATCTTGGTCGATCTCTGACCTCGATCTTCTTCCTCGGAATGGGCCCGTGACTCGATCTTGTGGTCGATCTTCTCAAGATCGACCTGCCTGACTCGATCCTTAGCTCGATCTCGGTTCCTTTGCTTCATGCCCGAGTTCTCCTAAGTGTCCATAGACTCCATTTTGATCCTCAGCATGTCCACGCACTCTCCAAAACTCCAGTGTATCCAAAACAACCTGAATATGATGCAAGAATGCAAGAAACATGCAAATGCTAATGCAAAATGCCTTAGGACCTAAAATGGAACAAAAGCTACAATTTCCCTAAGTATGAATGCAATATGTATGCAATTTATGTCCTAAGTGCAAGCTCAATGTATGAAATATATGAATACATCAATGATCAAACTAGCAATATGTCTTAAGGGCAAAAGCAGACCTTTTTCGACATTTTAGAGAATGGATATATAGCTTCTAAGCATCATAAATTTGACATTGGATGGAGGATTTCCCACCATCCGATCATCTCCAAATTTGGACACAAGATAGTCATAGATGTTAAATTTCATCTCCAAGTGGTTTGAAGACAATCATATGGATTTGGGTCAAAAGTTATGTTCAGATTACTAAAGTTCGGTGCGTCTGGTGATGAAATAGAGCAAGTGGAGGAAATTGGCCTTGGATCGACCCACATCAGTCGAACGAGTGGTCGATCCAACCCTAGCAGAAGTCCCTGGAATATATGAATCAACCGACCGTTCGACCAAACCCATTTTGGTTCGATCGATTGGAGACTTACGGCCTGACTGGTTTAAACGCAACGGTTGCGGTTGCATTTGAGGGAGTTTGCGGAAGCGGGCGATTGCAGTTAAAAGCATTACTAAGCTGTTTCTACGACTGGCACATCGGTTGGAAACGGATGCGTTTGCGGGATACTTACGATTGGTTAATTTGCGGGTGCAATAGTGGTTAAAAATAAATTAACAATATAAACTTATTTTATGACTATAAAAAATCAAAAACATATTATTATTAAAAAAACTATAAATTGTTAATTAAACATAATTAATTATAAAAATTATAAAAATAATATATATAATACATACGTTTTTTTTTAATTTGGATGAAAGTTATGATTTCAATAGAGAAATTTATTTTTGTATGAATATATTAGATAAAGATATATTTAGTTGTTAGATATATATATATATATATATACATACATATATACATTAACGATGGAGAGAAAATTTCTCAAAATAATTAAAATTTATTATCTTATACATATAAAATTATGAAAGATTGTTAATAAATATTAGTTAAAAAGTGTCTAATTTATTTATTTATTTGTATTTATAATATTCAAATCTTATTTAAAAAAATTATTATATATATCTTGATTTAAAATAAATTTTGTATTTTTATTTTATTTTTAATTTCTTTTATTATCCACCCGCAATCGTCCGCAACCGCAAATGCTAGCTGGAAGGAGCTTTTGATTTTGAGGGACAAAAATCGATATGAAGCTGTAGAAAGCGTTTTGTGTGATTGTTATCAAACGCCAACAACCGCTTCCCTCCGCAAAAGCTGCTTTTGCGGGTGTTAGCGGAAGAAACAATCAAGCTAAAACGATCTAAACACACCTTGTTAAAAATGGAAAGTTTCCATTCCTTTGTAGATTTCGACTTTAGTCACACAAATTCATCCTAACTGACCTCCTCGCCTATATAAACACAAGAGAGACACACAAATCAGGGAGAGAATCAGAGGAGTCATCATTCAGAGTTTTATAGTTTTTCATCGTTTTCAGTTTGAGATTTTGCTACTTTGTTGCTTTGGGCAAAGATTTCACCCTTGTTTCATCACCAATAATTATTTTCTAAACCTTAGTCTCTTTTAGTACTTCAATAATAATAATATGTTTATCTTTGTTGTTGTTGTTGATTGTTTGATGATGAGTAGTGAGTAATAGTCGTTTGTTGGTATTAAGGGTCAGTAAAAGAGATTCATCATGGTTTGGTAGATAGCTTTAGTTTTTAGGGTGGCGCTTACATTGAATAGAAGTAAATCATGTGTCTTTCATATTTTTAATGCATATTGCTAGTATGATCATCTAGTGATTGATGTAAGAAAGTCATATTTGAATGCCAAGAGATGATTTGCTGGAAATAGAATTGATATGTTATATATCCTTAGAGCGCTAGCGCTGTTTCTAAGCCATTTAGTGAGATATCAAAACAGGTTCATTGATCTCTGTGTCATTTTGCTTATGTCGCATCTAACAAGTGTAATCTTGGTGGTTAGACATAAGTCGGTTTTCAACCACGGAAGTGAAATTATCGAATTTCATGAACTTTTAACTCTAGGAAGAAAATACTTCTGTTTGCTTCTAGTTTGCTAAATCTGAATAATCTAAACCATAACTCCTAAGGATTCTCGGACATCATAACATTTTAATTCATAAGTTTTACATCTTTAGAAATTATTATTTTCTTTGCTTATTGCTTTTATTCATTTCTGTCCATTTATTTTATTTACATCAAAACCCCAAATCATATTTCGACTTATCTTTCGTTTTATTTTGAAAATCATTGTGGACTCAAACCTACTTGTAAATTCGATACCTAAAGTATTAGAACTCATCGATGTGAACTTGCAGCTTTTATTTAACTTTTATTTTAGAAAAACTTAACGCATTATATCATATTTCTAAAATATCTCCCCTTGAAGCCCCTCACGAATAAAGACCAATTTTTCCAGTAAATGCCATTATTGCTTTGCCGGTAACACCGTGGTGAAATCCTCAATGTTTCTTCCGTGAGCACTGATATCCACTATTTATCACATTTATATGCTATCTCCAACTTCGTCATGTCATTACCAGTATCAATCACATCAATAATTTTTCTTTTTTAACCCAAACTTGATCCAACCCACCACCATATTTTCACAATTTCATATACCTCTTTTTTTAAAGGATAGTTGGAAATAATTCTTATTCATTTATAGACTGAAAAAGACAAAATCATGGGTTTTGAGTTCGATCAAGTTCATTCTAATTGCAATGAAAAAGGACGAGTAAAAATTCCTCCGGACTCAACTTCACTACCTAGCTTTTGTATGTTTCAATATCTTCTCTTGATATTCATGCCTCTTGCTTTCATTATGTATAAAAATATCTTTAAGTGCGTTTTGTTTTCCGGGTTGCTTTATTACAAAACATATTTTGTTCTAATTTATAATTGTTTTAATAATATTAATTAAAATTATTTAATAAAAGCGTGAATATTTTCAATTAAAAGTATCCCGCATATGTACACATAAAAAAAATTAGACAAATTTCAAAAATACCATTTTTGTGATAACACTTTAAAAAATATAACTGTTTGCTATACATTTTCAAATCTTTATAACCAAGAAGATAAATTGACTTTTTCATTTAATTTGTTTTAAACCAAAATCCAACATCACATTATAAAAAACATTAAGCCAAATAATCATATAAAAAGCATTTGATATTGATATACATCCATATAAAGGAAGGATCTAGCAGGTACCACCAAAATCTATGAATCGCTCCAAACTTTAGTATTAAACTCCGATCTAATGGATTTTCGGATATCCGCCTTCAACAGCTTCCATTATATTGCGCCACTCGTAAGACAAAAAATTCATTTTTTTTTACCTTCAAAGAGGTCAAATAATACTATTGAGATTCTCCTAAATAAAATATTTGTTTTTTTCTAAAAAAAATTGTGGTTTTAAAGTTTTTTAAAAATAAATTGGTTTTAACTTTGAGTTATTTTGGTGAGTACTCAAAAAAAAAAAAAAAATCACAAACTAACCAATTTTTTATAGAGAGATAAAAAGATAAATTGGTTATGTTATAGATTATAGTTTTTTTTGTTAGTCACAAAAATTTCTCAAAAATTTAAAACCAAACCAAACCAAACCAAACTATTTTTTTTATTACCGAAGTCACTTCATTGCACAGTCCCATTCCCTTTGCTTTCCCAATATTTCTCTCAACAAATAATTGAAATAAATAAATATAAATGCAGGCATGAGAGCAAATCGAAATTGCTCATCTGGGTTTTAATTTTGATCTGCACATATTCATTACATCAAGTACAATAAAATGGGGAAACTCTTAAGGAATTAGTTCTCCATTCCTTATCACCTGAAAAACGAAGATTCAATCAGATGAAACACACAATTAAACCTGAAAATAAAATGGCAAATGTAGGCAAAAAGGAAGATTAAAATGCTGACCATATTTCACTTGAGAGGATCAATGTGAGGGTAGAGTCCTAAGACATGTTCCGGCATGAAATCATGCCTTGTAAGTATCCCAACAATAGGCGGTCTCTGCAATACAAAGACATGCGTTTAGAAACATAAACAAATCTCTAGAAAAGAACGAGAGAGAGCCCGGATCATTCAGGGATTAGTCGGATGGTAAGGGCCTGAATTACCCCATAGTTATCAAAAAAAAAAGAACGATAGAGAGAGAGAGAATCTGACCCCTGGTGTTTTGGGCACGACACATAAGTGGCGAAGGCCAAGTTGCCGGAAAAGAATAGCCGCTTTAGCTAGAGACAAAGTCTCAAGAACAGTGTAAGGAGATGTGTTAGTGATTGGATGGAGATCAACATACATCTCCATCTCTTCATCACTTATATCCAAATCTTCAATCTTGAGCCCTTTCCCTAACCCGGCTTTCGCAAAGTCACGGGCTTTGCAACTTCTCAGGATTTGGGAACCAAATGTTGTTCTCTGCTTCGAGAATCTCTTCCCTTGGAGAAGCACAAGGAGATGAGATCTCAATGCAATCCCACATAGCTCAGAAGCTTCTGTGAAAGGTGGCTCATTAATTACAGGGAAACCATTATGACTTGTCATCTTTAAAGCATGCCATATCACCCCAACTTTTTCGACTCTTGAAAAGGATAACAAAGGTCCAGAAACAACGTCCTTTGCGACCAGATTGCGCATATACGGCTCTGCATGGTCTTCCATGTAAGGCAGTCCTTTCATTGTCACAATCTGGTCATAGACCCCTTTGTTGAAACAATCAGCGACGGTTTTCGAGATTAGGAGTACAAGCATCACCAATGGCAGCATCAGGAGATTGTTTGTAAGCTCGAGAAGTATAACACATAGAGAGACCGTCATTCTCATTGTGCCTCCAAGGAAAGAAGCAGCTCCAAGCAGAGAAAAGAGACCTACATCAAGCTGAGATACAGGACCGAGGAGTCTACCAACTAGCCGTCCATAAGAAGCTCCCGCGAGAATGACGGGGATGAAAAGCCCTGAGGGTATAGCTATGCCGTATGTTATGATGCCAAGGCAGTATACAAAGACAAAGAACATGGCAAGGGTGGAGATTTGGAATTCATTCTCGGACCTCGATGTGAAAAGACTGCGGATTGCATCATCATTGGTGTTGAGAAGTAAGGAGGAAAGGTCATTGTAATGGTTTGGAGGACACTGGAAACTCTTATAGATGCCGGATCGGCCTACGCTTGGGCACTTGCCTTCTGTTCCAATAGGACACGGGGTACAATGTGAAAGCCATGGGAGACCAAATGCGCAACACGAGCTTAAAATGGATACTGCCATAACCAGCATAACTTTGAATCCCGGACCTCTCCTGCAAATCATGGATAGAACAAAGCAAAGACTATATTAAATAAATCCAGGCACGACCTTGTAGCAACAGAGGCAAAGAGAAAAATTTATGAAAGGTAGTTATATCAACTCCCACAGACTTATACTTTTGCTTGTCCGCAAGGAAAGCAATAAATATAAGCATAGAAAAGAGGTTTCATAACACGGAAACTCACAATTATTTAGAACGACCCTTGAAATCTTAACTCGTGGAGAAGTGACTTACTCGTTTATTAAGGCATATGTGCGGAGGACTTTGTCCACAAGGTAGTTGTAAAGGCTTCCAAGAACACCACCAAGAACTCCTAGGAACATTACTGCTAGCAAATCTGGAGTGCTGTAAAGGACTGGTCCCGAGTTTACATCGAACATGATGAGACCTCCTTTCCCAAACAGTCCACATTTCCCAGATCGACATAGCTCAATCAAACTTCGCAACACAACTGCTACAACCGCGGTAGTGAAGAAGGTCCTCCAAAGAAGGGCACTCCTCCACCTATAACGAGTTTCACAAAGTTAGACATAATCTTTTCCAAGTTAGATATAGCAATATAGCCAACAGTCTACACTATAGCAATATTTTTGCACTTTTGCAGTAAAACTTCTAGCTAGGGAGAAACTTCCTCTCCCAAACTATAGATAAGTTTTGAAATGTTCATTTACTGCATTATGTAGCATCAGCCTTTTAGCTACTATACATAAGTTCAGAGTCTTACAAACTATACATAAGTTATAAGGAGAGAATAACAGAAAGTTACCAAGAAGCAGCTTCTTCAAGGGCGAAAAGAACTCCACCAACCGGAGCACGGAAGGCAGCTGCCACACCAGCAGCAGCCCCGCATGTGATTAAGTCTCTTCGGTCTCTGTCGTTTTTGAAGAATCTGAGCCACTTCCAAGTCAACCGATACTTCCTGGAACCACCTTGTCCAAGTAAATTAGCGATGCAAGCACCAGTATGCACCATAGGCCCTTCCTTTCCAACTACGAATCCGGCAGCAACTCCAAATATAGAGCCAAAGATCTGCCAATACGAGACAATTTCATATTAGAAACTAATTCTTCAATTCAAGATGAACAAAGACGCTTGGAAAGATGTTTTTGGGTCTTACCTTAACAAAGAGGGTGCTCGGAGCTAAAATTGAATAAGCATCTATACCATTCAGATATGCTTTAACCTCAGGTATGCCAGATCCTGCCGCTGCCGGAGCAATGAAAGCACAGAGTGAAGCAGCAGCAGTTGCCAAAATCAAGTTACACCCAGCAAATGCAAAAAAGGCCTGAAAGTATCTGCAGTTTTCGTAAAAGATTCGGCTGTCAGTTATATTGCTGTGAGCCCTGAATCTCATAGCTATATTGAGAAAGTTAGATGTAATCGGTGCATAACAGTAACAGCATCAACTGAGCTCAAACAGAAAAACAAGTTAAATTATGCTGTAGAAGCAGAGAGATGAAACAACAATGAAAGCTAGACTTACTTTTCCTTGAGCATGAGATTACCGGTGAGCAAGAGTTTGAATCCAGCTATATTCTCAACAGCAAGGTTATTTAAAAAGCCAACGAGGCCAGTGGCTAAACCGATAAGGAAAGCAAGCGCCCATTTGAGAGTCGTGTACTGAAGTATCTCAATCTTCTTCCTAGACCTCCAGTCTTGCTTGAAAAGATCATTCTCAAAGATCCTGCCAAAAATGAGCTTTTAAGTCAAGATCCTTATATATTACATCAAGAAGACACACGACCAAACTATCATACCAAATTAGGCAAGACAACAATCAAGTGTAGCAGTAGGAGACACACAAAAAGAGTCAATGCAGAGTCTCATAATAAGATTGCATCGTACATGACCCAAAAAAGCTTTGCACTCTTCTCAATATAATAGAGTATGAGCTTTAGGCTTTGTGACTATGATGTCCCAAAAGCCATAAAGTTCCTTCTCTCAAAAGCTTCAATTTTTGACCAATGAATAAAAAATGCAACACTATGTTTAAAAGTACATGGGACCCAAAACATTACATAATCCAACAACAAAATCTCATTGTTTTTCTCAATTACCAAATAGAACATGAAATGAAAACTTCACAGACTCATAATCTACAAAAAGATCAAAACTTTGAGATGAAGTTTACAAACGAATCTAAAACATTTCTGCATACTAATAAAAACTTCAGGAATTGATTAAAAAAGAAAAAGGTGAAATTGGAAAGTCTGTGTAGAAGAAGAAAGAGAGAAAGGGAAAGAAACACAGACTCGTAATCAAGGCTTTCGATGGGACAAGTATTTGCTCCGACAATTGCGATCTGCGAAGTTGTGTTCTTTCGATTCCTTGCGAGCAGAGGCTGTTGGAATCCGACAGATCCATCATCTAGAATCCCAGAAATCTTCCTGTCGTACGCGTAATTACCTCCGTCTACCTCAATATCGTGGTCGTCGCTCCGATCATCCATCTTCCTCCACGATCGTGTTTTAAAAACACAGTTTCGATCCTGATCAGATGATATTTGGAGAAGATCGTGTTTTATAATTGGTTTAAGAGCTAGTTTCTCCCGGAATCCGAACCTCTCGCGCTCAAGCAGATGTTAAAAGTCGAATTCTTTAATTTGTTTTTTTTGTTTGGATTTTTACATTAGGGACGTAAGGTCAGGATATTTGTTGTTTTCTTTGTGACATCAGTTTTTGTTGTTTTCTTTTTCTCTTAATTTAGCTAAACAAAACCCCAAAAAAATGTATCTATTTGTCGGGATTTAAGTCAACTGATTTTGTTTACCTTTTTTTTAAGACACGATTTGAAAATTAAACCAAAAATAAAAAGTTTGCAAAGTAATGTTTTTATGTCTTTTATACTTTTAACAAACACGAGAATTATTAAAATACTAGAATCTAGGAGAACATATTGCATACATTGCATTAGTGATTTGTATTTATTTGGATATATACATTCAAATCTTAAAAAGATTTTGAAGAATTTAAAAATATAAACACGAGAATTACGAAAATACTAAAATCAAGGAGAACATATTGCATTAGTGATTTGTATTTATTTGGATATATTCAAATCTTAAAAAGATTTTGAAGAATTTAAAAATATAAAGTGATTTAAATATATTTTACATTCCAAATTTTCTAAAATAGCATCAATAATTTGCAAAGCTCCTAAGCGTCTGGGTTTTTTAAAAAGCCCTAGACAAAAAAAAAAATTTTAAAATTTGAAATGGGCCCAGGGCCTTGGCCCCTCCGCCTACCCCCACTGAGCCGGGGTCTGCTCCTAAGATATTTGAGGTCCAATCCAAAATTAAAAATCTCGTCCCTAAATAATAATACATAAAACTTGAGTAAGTGTTTCTTAATAAAATTATTATTTAATAAGTGTTGTTATCTTTTTTTTTTCATTTTTCCCAACAAACATATTTAAGATTTCAAAAAGATATAAAAAAGGGTTTTACACTTCTTTTCTACGACAATGAGTTAAAAAAAAGGGCTCTAAATATATTTCAGATGTTTTTTTCTTTTTTTTTTTTACTACAACTGTAAATATCATTATAAATGAAAGTTAGATCTTACAAAAGGAAAATCTATGGTCTGTACTACCTTGGCAAAAAAAAAATAAAAACAAGGGAGTACAAATTGGGTAAAATTTGGGTAGGACATCAATGTGGTCATCTAAGCCAAAGAGACATTAGGTTTCGAAAGTGCTTTCTCTGTCTTCTAGTAGTTATAGTGTTGCGGATCTCTCTGTCGATCCCTTTGTAGATCGTCAGCGTCGGGATTGACTTCTTGTTATGCAGTACATTGTTTCTCTGTTTCCAAAGGTGAAAGATTGTCGCTTGGGTCACTAGCTTCCGGAGAAGAGACGGAGCCGTAACCGAAGAATTCTTTATCCAAGATAAAAGCTCCTCCCAAGTTCTGAACATATGCTGTGGTTGTGGAGGACCTAGTCTTGTGATTACCAGATTCCAAACCTCCAAACTATAATCACAGGTGAGTAGCAAATGATCACGAGTTTCTTCAAATCTGGAACAGAGGCAACAATCTGTTGAAATTTGAAGACCCCACTTTGCTAGTCGAACCCTTGTAGGCAGCCTGTTTAAATTTACAATCCACATCGTGAAAGAATGCTTAGGGATGGCTCCTTTGAACCACACCAGGTTCGCCCAGTCCTTCACATCCGCTCTCGGCCTCAAAGCTTCCCATGTTTTTNTTGAACCACACCAGGTTCGCCCAGTCCTTCACATCCGCTCTCGGCCTCAAAGCTTCCCATGTTTTTGAGGACGAGTACTTCGTTAATCTGACTCCATCAACACACCAATCAAACTCATCATTAGTAGCACTTGAGGTTGGAGGCGGCACCGTAGTAAGATAAACGTGAAGGTTTAAAGCCTGATCACTCCTAGGGTCAGCAAGTTTCCATCTGGCATTGTTACAAGACTGAGCAACTGTGAAATTTAGTGGAATTCTCAAGAGACTAGGCCCCGATGTCCCCATGTATTTGATAAGCTGGCCAAACGGAGTCCATGCATCATACCAGGAACTTAATCTCTGTCCATTTCCCAGAAATCCAACTAAGAATTTAAGCGCTTCAGGTCTGAGCTTTAGTAGTTGTTTCCAAGTCCATGAATCCATATTTCAGATGTTTGTGCTCAGGCCATATTCAAACATCTACCGAGATCATCCAACCACCATCAAATACATGGGGACGATTGTGGAGGAGAACCGAACGCGGGTATGTGATCATTGGCTCTACTCGTCTAATTGTTTACTTATAAGTCTTGCGTGGTTCAAGTATAGTAGACTTAATTGTAGTAGAAATTGAGTTACATTAGGCCATATCATATTTTTAAGCGGACTAGGGAAGAGACTTATCGTTGGGGATTATCATAAGAGTTGTCAAGCTTCCCCGACATGTTTCTTGTGTCAGTTTCTTTTTTCGAAGCAAATCAGCCCGTCAGTCAGAGTCTGAATTCGAGGACGAATTCCTCGTTAGTGGGGAAGAATTGTAACAACCCCATGTGCATAAAACCTTTTTTAAACTTCTTTTCTAAACATCTTTAAACACAATTATCCCTCCATTCAACTTACCTAATTTCTCACTCTCACCACCTACCTATCAACCCAATACCCACGTTTTACTCTCTCTCACTTCCTATATAAACACCTCCTCCCCTTCTCATTTTCTCACACCAAAAACCATCTTCACCTCTTCTTAAACACCACTAAATCGTCTTCTTCTTCCTATAGCATTGTGCGCTTAGAATCTGGCAAGTGTGAAACCACCATCAGATTGTAGACGTCGAGACGAAGCCGTAGACACCAAAATCGTCCAATTCCGGCATCGTACGGGCCCTCACGCGTCGTTTGAAGTTCGGAGAGTGTGACTCACGCGCCGCCGTCCACCGCCGCCGGAGTCGCCGGAGCCGCCGCCGGACCACCTCCGGACCGCCGTCCGCCGCCGCCGGACCACCACCGGACCGCCGCCGTACCGCCAGCGTACCGCCGCCGGACCGCCGCCGGACCGCCGCCGCCGGACCACCGCCGGACCGCCGCCTTCCGCCACCGTTGACCGGCGTTTACCACCGTTGACCGGCGTTGACCAAACCGATCAGTTGGCCAACATTGATGTTGACCGAACCAAACCGAATCGTTGACTGAACCGAACCGTTGACCGTTGACCAAACCGTTAACTTTGACCGGATTAACCCGTTTTCCGTTTTCCGTCGTTCGAAGGCCATTCCCACTCGATTTTCCGTGCCGATCTCAGATTTGGCATCCGTTTAAGCATCCGGAATTTAGAACCGCAGTTATCCGAATTTTGCTAAGGTGAGGACCGGTGGTGATTTATCTCTCGGATATTCATACTCGTTTTAGTCTGATTGTTGGGCTTAGTAAAATAGGTTGTTAAACGGAAAATGGTTGATTGATTTGTGAATAGTGTTTGCGGGTGTTTGCATTGTGTGAGGGAAATCAATTGTGCGGGTGGGATTAGCTGTAGGCTATCGAGGCGGTTTGGCCTGTGTGA
>JAHZTW010000001.1:472272356-472325555 GCA_020283515.1 Alliaria petiolata | reverse complement strand
TTTCTCTTTTAGATTTAAAGTTTGCTCTTTTCATTTTGCTAGAAATAGCCTTATTTATCTGCTTTTAGTTTTCGAATTTTATAAATCAGTAGTTTTGCATTTTAAATTCCTAGAAGTAGTTTTCTAGTTAGTTAACATCCCAGTAGGGATTTTAAAATAGTTTTCGTAATTATTTAGTAGTTGCAAGTAGTTTATTTTAATTTGTTTCCTATTAAATCTGAAAATGACTTAGCTTTACTTTGCTCTTGCATTCTTAGTATCTTTCAACACCTAGGCTGGATTGACACCTCACATACTACAATGACATGTGTGTTTGAGGATTGAGTTAAGGCATAAAAATCCTTACATCAAATTTCATTGTCTTCTTCACTCAATTCAGCTTCTCTAACATGGTATTAGAGCATCGAGGATTTTCATCCTCGATCGATTCTGCTTTTTCTTCCTCCTTTCTTTGACCTAGGTTCATCGGTGATTCTCCCGATCTACCAGTTCTTCTTCTTCGATTTTCGATTTGCGATTCTCTGGTTTTTCCGCCAAGAATCGGTGATTTCGTGAAATTGTTTCAATCCTGAGCTTCGATTTGTTATAATGGTGCTCGTTCACAAGCTTGTGCGTCGCATCAACAAGACAATTTCATCCGCTCGGTTTGATTCTTGGATTCTGTTTTTGGTTGGCTTGACTGATTCCGTCATTAGAAGCCAAACTTTTATGAAGCAGCATCTTCCTACTCCAATCCAAAATGCAGCTACATTCAATGTTTCTGCATCTGTTCTAGTCTTAGCTAATCAACTCTCCAAAGACCAGATTCAAGGAGTGCTTGATTATTTCAAATCCACAACCCAACCTTCTCTTACGGATCAGCTACCTTTTGGCGATGAATTAATCACTGCTTTTCCTGGTATGGCATTTTCTTCTGCCATCTTATGCTTTGCGGGAGTTCTGCGTGCTACAGGAAATATTTTGTCCTCTGAATCTTGGATAATAGATAGTGGTGCTACGCATCATGTATGTCGTGATAAGGGATTATTTGAAGAGCTCTCTGATGCATTGAACAATTCAGTGACATTGCCTACTGGGTTAGGTGTTAAGATTGAAGGAATTGGTAGAATCAAGCTGACTGCTCAGTTGGTTCTGAATAATGTGCTTTATATACCGGATTTTCGACTAAATCTTCTGAATATCAGTCAGTTGACGAAAGATTTGGGTTATAGAGTTACTTTTGATCATTCTACTTGTGTCATACAAGATCCGACCAGAGGATTACTCATTGGTCAAGGTGAAGAAATCTCCAATCTCTATGTTCTCGATATCAAATATGTTCCTGACACATCTTTTCAACGGTTTCCCTTCTGCTCAAATGTTGTGATAGATTCAGCTTTGTGGCACAACAGGTTGGGTCATCCTTCAGTGCATAAGACAGATTTTCTTACAACCACACTTGGAATCAAACAAAAGCATAAAGCACCTTTTCATTGTGCTATATGTCCTTTGGCCAAACAAAAGCATCTCTCTTTTGATTCCACGAACAATGTGTGTGATAATGCCTTCGACCTTATTCATATCGATGTATGGGGTCCTTTCTCAGTCCCCACTGCTGAAGGTTACATATATTTTTTAACCATTGTGGATGATCACACACGAGTGACATGGTTATATTTGATGAGAACAAAGGATGAAGTGTTGCGAGTATTTCCTGATTTTTTGAAGATGGTTGAGACTCAGTACAAAGGGTTTGTCAAAAGTGTGAGGTCTGATAATGCTCCGGAACTGAAGTTTGTTGATCTGTTTAAAGTAAAGGGCATTATTTCATTTCACTCTTGTCCTGAGACACCAGAACAAAACTCAGTTGTCGAGAGGAAACACCAACATATATTGAACGTTGCTCGTTCTCTTATGTTTCAAGCACAAATTCCTCTGGAATATTGGGGAGACTGTGTCCTTACAGCTGTGTTCCTCATCAATCGATTACCTTCTCCTTTACTTCAAAATAAAACTCCTTTTGAAGTTCTCACTGCTAAAACCATCACTTACAAGGATATTCGTGTCTTTGGTTGTCTTGCCTACAACTCCACATCATCAAAGCAGAGACATAAATTTCAACCACGAGCACGACCTTGTGTATTCCTTGGATATCCTGCTGGATACAAAGGATACAAACTGTTGGATATCGAGACAAACCAGATTCACATCTCAAGGCATGTGGTGTTTCACGAAGATATCTTTTCATTTGCAAAAGGTCAGTGTAATACTTACCCTGATTTCTTCTCCCCTACGCGTGATGATATCCCTCCTACATTAGCTAGTGCACTTCCTACAGATATGAATGATGACACTGCTAATGTAGAGAGTTCTGTAAATCCTATTCGTGGTGATGAAACAGAAACACATAGGAGATCTTCTAAAGTCCCTGCATATCTACAAGATTATTACTGTAATATGCATACTACAGAGATCCCATATCCCTTGGCTGCCTTTATGTCTTATGACAATCTCTCAGAAGAATACAAAGCTTATATTGGTTCAGTTACTTTGCACGCTGAACTGAGCTCTTTTACTCAAGCCAAGAAATTTGATGAATGGCTCAAGGCTATGAATGAGGAACTCATAGCATTGGAGAGTACTCATACTTGGGAGATTTGTTCTTTACCACATGATAAGCATGCTATTGGATGTCGATGGGTTTATAAAGTCAAGTTGAATGCTGATGGTAGTCTTGAACGCTATAAAGCTCGCTTGGTTGCCAAAGGCTATACTCAACGAGAAGGAGTAGATTTTGTTGATACCTTCTCTCATGTTGCAAAGATGACAACTGTGAAGACTTTGTTAGCCGTCGCCGCTGCAAAGAATTGGAGTTTGACTCAGTTAGATATATCCAATGCATTCCTTAATGGTGAATTGGAATAAGAAATATACATGACACTACCTCCAGGATACACGGCTAAACCAGGTGAATCTTTGCCTCCTAATGCTGTCTGTCGGTTAAAGAAATCTCTTTACGGTTTAAAACAAGCATCAAGGCAGTGGTTTCTGAAATTTAGCTCAGTCCTTCTTGCTTTGGGGTTTAAGAAATCTCAAGCAGATCACACGTTGTTTGTGAAGAATGATAATGGCATTTACTTGGCAGTTCTAGTTTATGTTGATGATATCATCATTACTAGTAACAATGATGCTGCAGTAGATCAACTAAAATCAGATCTGAAGACTTCTTTCCGTCTGAGAGACTTAGGACCTTTGAAATATTTTCTTGGTTTTGAGATAGCACGGTCCAGTAAAGGGATTTATGCATGTCAAAGAAAGTATGTCTTGGAACTTCTAGAAGAGACGGGTCTGTTGGCTTGTAAGCCATCAAGCATTCCCATGGACCTAGTATTAAGCTTGTTCAAGATTCTGGTGAACCTGTTATTGAAGATACATGGCTATATCGTCGTCTGATGGGTAAAATGATGTACCTGACGATTACTCGACCGGATATCACGTATGCAGTAAACAAGCTGTGTCAATTTGCTTCCGCACCAAAGAACTCTCATTTACAGGCTGCATATAAAGTGTTACACTATCTCAAAGGCACCATTGGTCTTGGATTGTTTTATGCTGCGGATTCTGATTTGGGTTTAAAAGGTTTCACAGATGCAGACTGGGCTTCTTGCCATAATACTCGAAGATCAACTTATGGATTTTGTATTTTCCTTGGTTCCTCTCTTATCTCATGGAAATCCAAGAAGAAGCAGACAGTTTCACATTCTTCTGCAGAATCTGAATACCGAGCCATGGAGTTTGCATCAAGAGAGATCATCTGGTTAATCAATCTGGTACGTGAACTTGAGGCTCCTCAGTCTAAGCCAGTTGCTTTCTATTGCGATTCTACGGCTGCAATTCACATAGCCAACAATCCAGTATTTCATGAAAGAACAAAACACATTGAAGCTGATTGTCATCAAGTTCGTGGTAGAATTTCAAGCGGCTATATCAAGACTTGCACGTTCGTACGGATCAACAACTTGCGAATGTGTTCACTAAGCCTCTGTTTCCAAGTCAGTTTAACGCTTTTATTGGCACGATGGCCTTACGATCTATCTACTTGCCATCTTGAGGAGGGGTATTAGACATGATTTGATTTGTAAAATTCGGTTTACACTAAACCTTAGTCCGGGTTAGATTAATGTGAACCGGTTAAGCTCTCTATATAACGAGAGTAAATGTAATCGTTTTCATTTAGATGAATAACAGATTTTCCACCATTTCATCGTCTTCTTCACTCAATTCAGCTTCTCTAACAGATTCGATCGAGAGAATTGAGAATTCCTCAAAAGAAAAAAAAAATTTGTGAAAAACTGTGGAAAGAAATTTTGGAAAAAATTGTTTAATACGACCATTGTGTTCGACAAAAATAATTTTCTAACGGTTGTATTTTAAATTTGAGAGAAAATACCAAAAAGATTTTGTGAAGAAATGTTTGAGAGAAAATGTTTTTCATGTAACGGTTATATTTCAAATTTAAGTCAATTTATTTTATACTTGAACCGGTTATGCATTTTTAGAAAACCAGCTTAACCAAACGGGTCATGCATTTTCCACGATAGCTAGGTCGTTGTATGTGTCTCTTCTTGAAAACAAAAATAAAGATCTTTTATTTCCTTTTTCTGACGACGCAATGAAGAAAAAAAAGAACAAGATGACAGTGCCGTACGTTAGCATGTGTGAATTTTTTTTTTTTAATAGGGACATTACCTATTTTCGATTTTGTAGCCTTATAATTTTGCAAGAACTCATATTTTTGGTATGATTCCTATCGAACGTTTTACGGGAATCAACTTAATCGAAAACTTCAAAGGAACCGGAACATAAACCACATAAGTTCATTAAGCAACACAATGCAAGATAGGGTCATATCCCCTCTTCATGCTGAGTTATGTTCTCTCATTTGAGCTATGCAAGCCTTAAGTCGTAATTGTATTTTATCAATGAGGTTTGAAACAGACTGTCTCCAGCTGGTTAGTCTGATAGAGAAGGAAGAAGATTGGCCAGCTTTAACATCAGAAATCAAAAAATTCAATGTCCTTCATTCTTCTTTTCAGTCATTTTCCATGTTTTTTATACCTCGTGATTTGAATGTCCGCGGTGATTTATTTTGCTAAAAGACGCCCGACTGTGTAGTTATGTATTCTCCCATTTTGACTCTATGTTTTCGAGGTGGCTAACCTCCGGATTCAGGCCAGTTCAGATATTTGATTGAAGAACCAAAAATAAATTGATTATGGTTCGGATCGATTATTTTTTATCTAAAAATATATGAAAAAACCCAAAAATCCTTTAAAACCACGAAATATACATTCAAAGTAAGTCTAATTCCATTCTTGAACAGTACATAAAAGCAAAATAAAACTATACTATTACATAAAAACGATACCAGAAAGGAATCGAAAATATTCGAAATATCCAGAGAATTTCAGGTACTCGTTCGGATCTCGGGTAATACCCGAACCAAGATCCTAAGTTTCTGAAGATAGGATCCATTCAGGTATTTTACAAGTACCGATCCGATCTGAACCGGTTTATTTGGATACGTACCGGTACGAATTTTTGGATTTGGGTATTATGCCCACGCTTACTATATACTTGTATGGCCTCTTTTCTTATCACAACATTTGTTTTCAGCTAACTTATCAACATCATTCAGTAGTGTACTTTGGTGAGGCGGGCTTAGCAATGAGAGGTGTTTTAAAATGGTCATGAGTATTGGTTTGAATCCTTATTTCAACAACACCGTGAAAATTATTGTGAGTTTATAAAAAGTTCCAAACTTTTTTTCACTCTTGCAATGCTTTTTTTCTTTAAACTTAGCTCTTTTGTTAAATAGGAGCCATGATTGCTCCATGGTTTCACTAAGGATTTCTACGGTGAAGAGCTACGTCGTATCATCGTTGCCTATATATGTCCTGAGGTATTTACTATACTTTGTTATCATCATCATTATCCATTTTCATATGACTTTTGTGATGTGATGGTCTTCTTCTTGCAGGCTAATTTCCCTTCACTTGAGAGTCTCGTTGCAAAGATTCACGAGGACAAGGAAGTTGCAGAGAGAGCTCTTGATCTTCCATCCTATGCTCTGTTTAAGGATGATCTTTATCTGACTAAATGTTAAAAAACATTTATGTAAACAATCGAGAAACTCTTGCTTTATCACTTTCTTGATTGTTAAATAATAAATAATCAAACTCTGACTTTTTAGTTTATCCTTTGAATGTTGGAACTGTTTCAAGATTATGAATGATAAATGTCTTGTGCTGTGAGGATTATAGGTTGAACTTTTCACAATACAACAAACAAATTGTAATAAACAAGGTCGTAATATGCAGAAAGAATGTATTGTGCAGTCAGTGATTGCATAATTACTGCAAAATGAATCTATGACATCATTCTCCGGCAAGTATAGTCGAACAAAGTCTGGAGTGTGCCTTTAGGCGATGCTTCATTCGGTAGATTCAGAAGCCTAGAAACCCGAGAGAAACCGATATCATGTTTCATTAGAGAGCTAGGCTCTGGTTCTGGTTCTTGTTCAAGACCAAGTCGTTGCTGTTTTTGACCGGTTTTAGTCAGTGCCCATTGCATAGCCCATATAGCAAGTGGACGCATGTAAGTCAGCGATCTATACTGATCATCCGTGTTCCAAGCTTCAGGCGTCTGAAAAGAGTAACTGTTTTAACACATTCAAACAGTATCAGACACTTGCAAGATTATAGAGTGAGAGAGAACAATATCAATATAATAAACCTTACCCGAGTCCGGTTTCGGACCATGCAGCTTGGTAGACGCCACTCGCTGTCTGAAACGCCATTTCAAATAGACCTTCTTGGATCATTGTTGCAGACAATGCATATGTAACACCAGACCAAATCTCTCGTGATTGCATCGATGCTGTATCAACTTTCCCATTGGGATGCATACCGTTTACAGCCCCACGTTTCCCTTCTTTAATCTTCATTACATTGAAGTTGTAAACTTTCTCCAAGGCCGTTTTAGCCTTTTCTTCATCTACAATAGGCAAAAGCCCTGATGCTCTCGCGTACCTGCAATAGTTTCAATAGACCACATCAAAGTCTTACTTCTAAGAACGTCTCAAACTATTTGTAAACCCTGTTCAAAATATTTCTGGAATGTAAATTATTATGGTAAACTAGTTTTTAGAAAAATATGGACCCTGATTTATAAATTTTCCTAAATAAATTTTCGTTTTAAAATCAAGACATGTTTATCTGTTCCACTTGCACGTGCTAAAAGAAAGGAGGGGACCGAACCATTGACCAGCTAGTTGATCAGCTTGGATAGATGAGCTATACCGACTTCCACTATTGTCATAGTTAAAATAAGATCCATTCCATAACTTCTTCTCATATACATCTTTTGCTTTCTGAAACTTTAGCCAAAAATAGTCTTGAGAGTTCTTGTCACCCACTACGCGTGCCAATGCAGATGCAGCTTGCAATGCAGCCACCCAAAGCCCACCACAGTATGCGCTAACACCAGACGCGGACCATGTATCGTAAGTCTGATCTGGAAACCCTTCGTTCTCGATCATTCCATCGCCATCTTTGTCAAACTGAGCCATATATGCCATTGCAACATACACAGAGGGCCATACCGCTAACGCAAACTTCTTATCCCCTGTTGAAACTACATCCCTGTACACCTGGAGGACGAATTTGGGGTTCAAATCTTTCCAACGATCAGTATTGTGAAGGTTATATCCATTAACTTCAAACCAAGGGTCATTGATGCCTAAATCATGAGGAACTGCACCAAGAACCTTTCTCTGAACCCATTGTCCTTCACTAAGAGTTTTCACTTTAGTGGGATCGTGTAGCATCACCGCAGCAGCAAAGTCTCTCTGGATGCTAAGTTCTAGTTTTGGAAACAGCATCACCAGCGCGAAAGACGCGTAGAAATGAACATCGTATGTGTTCCACATTCGGTATTCGATCCCTTCTAGGTAAAGGAAATGCCCAATGTTCTCTTCTCCTTCCTCGAGTAACTTTGTGCCAAATGCAGAGTTTGATGCTGTTGATGCATGAAGTTGCTCAAGGGTAGAAGCCATCTTTTCAAGAACAGAGATAGCTGTATCATTCTGATGCGGTTCATCGATAATGTTCTTCATACCGAGTTGGGATTTATCAAGTGAGAACTTCTTTTCTCTGACTCCTGCCAAGCTATGTAGTGGGGATGATCCATCTGCAGAATAAAATGGACATAATGTAAAATAATATGAAAGTAAATAGAATCATCTGAAAGTTTGTCCCAAATCTTACCTGTCCAAAGAGTTCCTCCAGAATTAAGGTAATAAAGCTCGTTGAAGAGAGTGATAGGGTACCTAAAAACACCAAACAGGTTTGTGATAACTTTCTGAGGACTTATATAAATAGAATTTGAACAAAAGCCTCACCATTCAGGCAGTCTTTTGTCTTCAAGTATTGGTCTTTGCCATGCTTCTATCCAAGACTCCCATTGACTATGTCCTGTTCCATATAACAGTGTCAATAAAGCTGCATTTTGAAGTGTAGCAAAGGAAAATATATTTTTGGATGATTAGGTCTTCACCAAGAATAGCATCATATCCAATCTGTGCTGCAGCATCACCATGAGTGCCATAAAACTTTGTGTAACGCCTGAAAAGAGTTATGTTTAGAAAGGGCTGACTTTAGACATCACCATTCGGAAAATTCCTTAGAAAATCTTACCTTGAATATATTTTACCACTAGGAAATTGCACTTCAGGGCAGTCCCAAGCCAGAGAAAATGTAACAATGCGTGACTCTCCCGGTGGGACTGTCGCAGAGGCTGCTACCGCTGCCCCGATCGATAACCCGTGCTCTGATTGCATCGACGCCTCAGAAGCATTGATTTGATCAAAAGAACCATGCTGTAACAAATAAAAGTGGTTAAAGAATAATACAATTATTATGCAAGAAGAAAATGTTAGCTTACTCATTATGGAAACCTATTTGATAGCTTCCCACATATCTTTTGCTGTTATTCCATTCTGCTTTCCAGATACTGTGAAAAAAGGGCAGATTGAGACACTAATACCATCATTCGCCTGAGCCGAAATCGCGTATGACAATGATGGTAACCCGTTTGCTGTTCTGTATCAGAAAATATTCAGAGTCTGATACTTAACCATAAGAAAAGATAAGTTTCTTTTTCTAATTTTGTGCTTTACGCAAAGAACATGGAAGAACTTACTTATGGTGTAAGAGCACACCCTGGACTCCATCATTCATCCTATTATGATCAAAAACATCAAGTTACTTTAAACACTTATACAAAGTTCAAGAACTTCCATATCTCTTAAAGTAAGAGAGTAAAGTCACAAAAGAAGATCAAGACTGATGAGTAAAGAATTAAAAGTATTGTATTTGTACATTATTTTGGAGTTGTAGTGGCCACCTGAGAACTCTGAGTCTCCTCCAACAGAATTCTGAACAAAAATAAAAAACATTATCATGAATATATCCAAAAGGAAAGGTAGCCCAGAATATGACTGCATTGAAACAAGTATTTCACCGCCCAAGTAAAGAGCAATGTCACATTCGCAGTAGTGTTTCCGAGATTATGAAGCTGATGCACATAGGGCTAAACTCATCAATACCATGGTAAGAAGCTCTACAGAAGAAAAATGTCAAAAAGGAAAAAAAAATGGACATACTGTGAAAGTGAAAACAGACACAGGAAAGCTGCTTTCTTTGTAGTTGTGAGGTATAAAAGGTGAAACTTGACGGCAAACAATCCTTAGCTCTGGATCAGGTTCACCTATACACCATTGCATATCAAAACTTTCAGCCTCGAACTACATACGCAGCGATATTTACGAGTTTGAGACTATATGTACATAAGCATATTACCCTCATACATTGTCCAAGACCTCGGATACAAAGCATGATATGTAGTCTTGACTCCTTTCAGATTCCAGTCCCATGAACCAATTCCATTTTCTGACTCTTGTCTGTTCGAAAATATAAACTTCAATCATCTCAAATAAAGAATATTCACTGGAAGCTAACAAGCAGCAACTGTAGTAGCTTACTTTCCCAGCTTTGGGTTTCTAGGAGATAACACGCTCGAGTACTTTTTTCCATTGGGACGTGAAACAAATGCCTGCATGAAAAACAAACTCATCCTTTTAGTAGACCATGGAGAGCAAGCAAACAGGGCTTCAGAATCATATATATCAGACAAAAATTCAATTTCAACATTGAGTGTTTCTGTTCTCAAACTATCTTCTCCCAGTTTCCTCCGGAAAAGTTTGTATATTTTTAACTTACAGAGAACTGATTTGCAAGAACTGGTTCATCTTCACATTTTGGAGGGAATAGCTGCCATCTTTGGAATTCACCTTTAAAGCTCCTTCCTATGCTACCGGCACTGCATGTAATCATAGTTATATAAAGTACTAAAAGTAATACAGAGTTAATAGCAGTAATTTGAAACGTTACAAATGTGATAAGGGACATGGAATTTCGACAGACCAATATGTTCAACTTGAGTGATCAAAAGGAAAACATACCCAATACCTCCAAGTGGAACACCATGGGAAGATGTTACAGAGTGCTTGGAAAATGGATCTATGAAAGCCAACTGCAATTAATAAGATTACTTACAATATGGCTATGTAACAAAAAAAAGAGGATTTATCAAGAAATCTTTAGTGTAAACTGAACAAGGAAAATATGTTTACCCTTCCTTTAGCAGCTTCTTCTCTTACAAGAAACCATAACCGAATACCAACAGGAGCCTACAGGGACAAAAGCAAGTCTTTGAGAAACATATAGAAGTTCCTGTAAACCATTCACCATTTCTAGTTTGCATCACAATGTTTTCTACATGTTATGATTTTAATTGGCATATATATCAACCGAATATTATTTGAAACGTTTTATAATCGTAGGTACCAGCTGGAAAATCTCTTTAGCAGTCAGCGCAAATTCCCGGGGAGCCTTGCCGTCACTGTCTATCTTTCTTTGCCATGTCAATGATGCAGGTACTGCCGTATCAACCTGATTTCAAAAGTATGCAAACAATAATACACCGAGGGACAGTCTCATGTGCAATTCACATATTTGAGAACTCAAAAGAATGCAGCGGTACGATACATCTAAGAAAAATAAAGTTTTATGTTTACCTAATCCTACTAGTATCGGGGTTTGGGGCTTATATAAAGGGTTCTAAGAGTTTTGTATGTATTGAGAAGTCTAATAAGAAAAAAAAAACCTATACAAAGGCTATTTGCCTCAATTTCGATTTTCTCTTAGTTTTGCTAAAGTTCTCTTCATTCACAACAATCTGTAGAAGCAATGATGTTCTTCGATACAACCGAAAACAAACATGAGCAATAGAAAATCTTGGAAAAACCTTACTTTAGTAGCAGAAGAATTGAAAGATTTTACATCTTCACCACTATCCATGATCTTTTCCTCAGACATCGTTCCTGCAAAACAACACCTGAAACAGGGGAATTCGGGCATGATCTTCTGGTTCCTTGTACAAGTGAACAATCCTAACTACTTTTTCATCTCCTATCTTTCACTTAAGAAAATTTCAAGGATTCAATAAAAGTGAGGAGGTTAAAGCAAATACATAACACCTGAAACAGGGGAATTCGGGCATTTACTAAATTTCTTCGAACTTCATAGCGAAAAAAAAGTAAGCATAGTTCATTGGTTACGTACTAGAAGGAGAATTAATCACATTAGCATTAAACACAATCAGAAGAATTCTGCATTGCGATTATTCATGAAAGACGAAAAATAACGAATCAATCAGATAGGGAATAGATTACTCTTAATTCGAAGCAGGAGAGATTGAATCGAGTAAGTGATTGGATCGAGAGAAGCAACAAAAGAAAAATTTAAATCGGTAGAATCGTTGTGGCAGAGACGATGCGAATCGATAAAAAATAAAAAAGATTTTGTAAAGTGCTTTTTAAAAATTGGGACTATTTCAACAAAAAGTTAGTGGTGAGAGAGAGCTTTATCTGTATAGTTGTGTGACTTGTAAGAAAAGAGGTATGCTTAATCGCAGAACAGATTTTAAATAAAATATCTCCTGAATTATTGGACAAATGGATATGGCCTCCACTACCATATTAATACTTTATTGCAAATTTGACTGATTTTCAACAATATTATTTTTTTTACTTTTTTGGAAGTTTTTGCTATATAGACAAATCCTTTTTAAGTAAACTTTATCAACAGTTATTTCAACAAATCTTCTGGTATTAAACCTTTTTTTCAAGCAAGGTAGCACTTTTTGTAACTAATGGTAGGATTCGCAGACAAAAAAAATCGTATAATATATGTAATTGACTGACAAAAGAGTATTTTAATTTGTCAGTCATTAACTCACGTTGCACAATGCCCTACATGGAAACCGTGTGAAATGGTGTTGTTTAGGACAACAAGTAACAAAGAAGTGAAACAATGTCTAACACGTTACTTGCATTGCATCATCATGCTTGATATGTGGACCTATAAGAAGCTGAGAACGCAGACCCTCGATGATTGGATAATTTTTGTAATTAAAATATATTGAAATATTTCAATACTTAAATCAATTAACGTGAACAAAACATACCGATATGAACAGAGATTTTTGTGGTATGAGACAAATTAAAAAAATAAGGAGCGGTCTAAAACGTGATTAAAAAAGTTTAATTTTTTTTTGTAGATTAAATAAATTATACTATTTTATATTATTTTTTATTCGTCTCATATGAAAAAACCATAAAACATTAGTAATAGACAATCAAAAAATATTATGAACCACCAAAAACTATTAAACTTATTATATACATAAGAAATTCTCTATTCTATTTGTGTAATGTGTTCTTTAAGAAGTGTTATTGGTTAATTAATGGTTTTAAATGGAATTTAATTCTAACCACAATCTAATGGAATTTTAAATGTGTTATTATAATCAAATGGTATTGTTCAGTATTTTTAGGGCCCTACCAAAACATTTATGTTTTTTTACCCTTACAAAGTTTGAATCTTGTTAAATAGTTACATTTGAAAATTAATCCAAAATCACATAAAGTTTGAAAATCAGTTTTTTTTTTTTCAATTTTATTAAAAAGCCATAAAATTTTAAATGCAAATAATTTTGGATAAATTTTCAAACTATTTGTAGCTTTGGATTGGAAAGTTTCCTTCTGTTTAGTTTGATCTAAAATAAAACCTAGTGTTATTTATGTTTGATAGATATTCATAATGCATTTTGTTTGGAAAAAATATGAACCTTGGGTTAATCACGTTTCGCCACGTGATGTCCATGATTTTTTTTCCAGCTAATCCTAAGGGATCGAACTGGGCAGTGAGCCTCCGACCAACCTAAGCAACCTAGGTCAAAAATGGCACCGTGCTAACACTCATTTTTGTCCATTTTTTTTATCATAAGTGAATCTTCTAATAAGCTATTCACTAAGATTTTAATGCGTAAATAGCATATTTCTAATATTTGTATGTTCAAGACTCTTTTCAAGAAAATTAATGAAAAATGGTGAAAAACTGAGCAAAACAGACAGTTTCGGACCAGATAAAGACCTTTCCACCACGCAATATTCTTCAATTTTGGTCTCAAAAATAGAGAAAAATGTTAGCTTTCATATTCAAGTGGTTTGAAGGAAAATTAATGGTTAGATATAGAGTTATGACATTTCTACGAAGACATGTTATGTAGTCTCCCAAACGGAGCAAAAGAAGAAAATGAAGGGTTGCACTTAATCTCGCCGCGCCACCCTTCCTCATGGTGCGGCCAACTCATTCTCATACCCGTCAAAGTCCGTTTGCAATCCCGCTCAAATCCAATAGCCGCCTACTCCAAGTTAACGCTTAAACCGTCCTAGAAGACTTGAAGCCTATATATACTCGATGTTTAGGGATTTTTAAATCTTCTTCATATTATTATTTTTGCAGCCACCAAAGACACATCCGCATAAGGATTTCACGTTTTATTCTTCCTCTTTGAGGGGGAGAGAGATCTTCTCTCGAACCCTCCATACTTTATGCTTTTGATTCGATTTGCTTGCATTCATTCATCTCGTTTCTGCTCGCCCCAATCATGTTAGAGTAGATTCGTTTGTTGTGTGTAAGGATTTTCAAAGGGGATTCATTGATTGATTGCTAGGTTGTTAGATTGAATTTTGTCTTTAGGTGTTTCGAGATTAATAATGCGAGAGTAGGTTGGTTAAGAACATCACTGATTCTCTTTTGTTTAATTGTCTTGTTTTCGATCTCATACATTATTTGAATAAGTGGCTAATCGATTGATTAGCCGTATTCTAAGATTTTATTTCGTCTAAGTTTGTTCTTATTGTGTGGATCTAGCGTAGGTAACTAGAGACCGATCTTGGGATTGTTTAGAACTGCTAATGTGTTGAATTTATTCACCGGATCTAGCTTAGACGAGCGTCGTGTCGTGAATGTTATAAATAACTCGATCATGTATTGCGTGATTGATTGTGTTGTAGGATACAAGAGCATACCTACAGAGTAGTTAAAACATGGACGATCTACTTACGAAAGTATTTAAATCATAAAATCAGTATTCAAGTTTAGGGAAAATAGGCCTAGTTTCGTTTGCTTTGCATTGATTCTTGTTTGATCGGTTTTGAACCTACATAGATTACTCGAAGAACCCAACGTTTTGTTTGATTGTTTATCGTTTATTTATTTTTCTTGCATGCTACCGATCGCGAAACACACATACTCAAACCCCCCCTTTGTCTTAGGAACACTTTCTAACTGTCTTTGATTTTGCAGTTAGGTGTGGACTTCCTGTGGATCGACACCTTAAGTACTACAATGCACATTTGTGCACTTGCAGGCATTTAGGGTTTATAAATTTAAAACTTAAAGAACTGAAACTCTAATAAACACTCCGCATCAAGTTTTGGCAATGTTGCCGGGGAGTCCATTTGTTCTAGCTGTGGAATCAAAGGTAAGAAAATCCGGTTCTAAGACGTTTCCTTTAGTTTCGTTTCACTTCTTTGCCTTTTCAGGAACCATTTGAGACAAGTAGTGAAGGCTCGTCTCTCTTGATTAATGAGCGTCGTCCATGATGTCTCAAGCATTGAGTGACGAGTGCATGGAGATTAAGGGAACCACGTTTTCCTTTAGTTGATGCTCATCACATTTTAATCCATACACATCGAGGTAAACGACGTTAAACAAAAGTGCTAAATGGGAGGCAACCCATTAGGTATTTTTTTTTCTTTTGAGGTTTCTAATACTTTAACTTTCAGTTTTAGTTTTCTCTTATTTCCAATTTTATAAACAACATAAAAGCACCAAAACAAAATCAGAAAACGAAGAAAATACCAAAAATATGAAGAAGGAGTTCGAAGGCATATCACCCCGCAGTGAACTGCCTTGGCGCAGCCAAACACCCTTTGGCCCCGCGAAGGATTACGGTGTCGTGCCCAACTGCCACTTCGCACCGCCACGGAGAGCTCATGGTGCAGCCAGTCCACTTCGTCAACAGCTCGTTCCTCCATCAACTTTCAGCCAAGTCTTTGTTATTTCCAACTTCTCCAAGGCTTGTATGGGTCCTTTAAGACCGCAATGCAACCTCAACAACCGCGGTATATCCCTATTTGCTTCAAGATGGCGAGATTAGACAAGACCCCATCCAAGTTAAGTCAAGTCAACGACCCACCTATCTCTATCAACCAACTTATTCAACGACCATCAATGGCCTATATGCATGAAGACGAAGAAGAATACAATGGTTCTAACTCTCTTGAACTATTGTACAAGCACCACAAACCGCGAAGAGAAAAGATCCCGAAAACTAGCTTCTCTCATCTGCGACCAAGACCTTTACCGAAGCCAAGTAAGGATTTCGCATGACATTAAAATTCGAGCTAGCAACACCTGTCTTCCCGGATCCCGAACACATCACCGGAATGGCCAGCACAAACCCAAACTTAGAGTTTTTAAGGTGACGTAATCTTCAAAACCACAAGTCTAAATTTTTTTCCATTTTTCATTAAAGGTGTTTCCAAAGTTCAGGGACACAAAGACGAGTAACGTACAACCAAAGTACTTGAGAAAGTACCGTAAGGGCGAGTCAATTGCCATCAAATGCCTACGACCATCACCAACCACCACCATCATTCGCCCATCACCACTTTTCCGAAGCATTGGAAGCAACAACAAGAGCTTAATCCAATCTCTTTTCCGAATATCATATAGTGGTAAAAGACATTTAAACATATTGTTTATCACCTCTGAAGGTAACTCCCTCTCGCTAACATCTTCTTTTACTTGGATTGCATTTATTTTAATCACTTGACTATCTCATTAAAAGCCATTCGATTTTTATTATCGTCATATGCCATCTTGGTTCGTTGAATTCCTCAAATCATTTTTTGAGAGTTCATGATCCAAGAAGACATTAACAAGTTTTTCAGATTGTTTTGCAAGATAATTATGATCTTATAGGAAAGGAGGATACACTTTTCTACTTGAGCTAGGAACTGATTCCTTTGTTCCTTATGTCTCGGATTTGACAGTAATACAAGTATCACTCTCTTATCAAAGATTGTAGACTAATGACAAGTCCAATGCACAACCATACACGCCAATTTACCACCACTCGAAGTAAGGAAGCTCAAACCGCAACATTTAATCTTCTATCGAGCTAAGTATTCGACTTTTTGTTCAAAGAAATCGATTCTTTGCAAGGACAGTAGAAGAATGATCACGTCCTATGCTCAAAACACCTTACCACACGATCAAACACCCAAACCAAAACACACGCCACTTTCAAGTAAGTCTTCACAAGCTTGTAATTGAATTTAACTATTTTTTTCACCTCTACTCGACTTTTTCAAACTGGTGACAATTTAATTTATGTCGGGGGGGGGGTCATTTATTACTACTACTATTTTATGATCTTATAGGAAAGGAGGAAACACTTTTCTACTTGAGCTAGACACCGATTCCTTTGTTCCTTATGTCTAGGATTTGACATTAATACAAGGATCAGTCTCTTAGAAAAGATTGTAGACTAATGAAAAGTCCAATGCACAACCATACACGCCAACTTACCACCATCCGAAGCAAAGAAGATCAAATCACAACATTCAATCTTCTATCGAGCTAAGTATTCAACTTTTTGTTCAAAGAAAACGATTCTTTGCAAGGACAGTAGAAGAATGATCACGTCCTATGCTAAAAAACCACACCACACGATCACCCACCCAAACCAAAACACTCGCCACTTTCAAGTAAGTCTTCACAAGCTTGTACTTGAATTTAACTATCTTTTTTACCTCTACTCGACTTTTTCAAACAGGTGACAATTTGATTTAAGTCTGGGGGAGGGGTTAATTTATTACTAATACTATTTTAGTTTAAGAGTCTTTGCATGCATTTTTCAAAATTATCGAGTCGTTTTATCGACTCAAAACATTTTTTTCTTTTAGACGGAAACTATGAACTTTGATAGGTACTGATAACACTCATATTTTACTCCTAAAACCTATCATTTCAAGATCCTTTACAAGTGTTTTAACCTGGTTTTCAATGGTTTTAAAGTGATTTTCACGTTTCCTAGTCTGAAGAGTCAATTCAGGGAAATTGGACCAAAAACATACATTTTGGAGCAAAACAGGTGTTTTCAGGACAAGTGTTCGGAGACGTAAGTTCAACATCAAAAGACGACCTTATTACCACAAGATCAAGCTCATATTTAAAGACAAGATAGTCTTATCAGCTGTATTTCACTTCAAGGTGGTTTGAGTTCAATCCCACATTTGGATCTCAAGTTACAAGTAAAGCAAGAAGGTCTGTCAAGCACAGAAGAGAGCACGCTGACCGCGCCACCACCTACTCAGAAGACCAGTGGCCGCGCCACGCCTGGTCGCTCGTGCGGGTAGGACACTTCAGCCCATCCCGAGCCCGTTTGCACTTATTTGATATTTTCCGAGGTTAAAACGCAAAGCCCACTTATGAAGACATGAATGCCTATATAAGGAGACCCCTAGGGCTTCACAAAGGTGGTGACTTATCACAATAGCTTTTCCGAAACACTTTTCACGCTGCCATAGAGAGAGAGAGAGAGATCGACGGTGCCCGGAGACGAAGACCTCGAGAGAGATTCCTTCTGCAGCCGCCACCTTTCCTTCCTTCCCTTTTCATCTACTGATCTTATTTCTTTGTTTTTGAATACTTTAAGAAGATCTCTCTAATTGAATTTCCTTTGGAGAAGTTTTCGAATCCTGTTTCTTATTCAATACAAATCGCACTTTCTCATATCCCGAAAGATGTCTCTCGTTCCTATGAACGAGTAGTCGTCTAGTTGGGTTCAAAAATGTTTTCAAAGGGGTTTAATCATGGATCTATCTCGCTAGGTTGATAAAGATAAAGTTTCTATTAGGTATCTTCGTTTATTTCTTGCGATTACTGCATGCTTGCTTTTCTGATCAATTAGCAACTGATCCCATGACTTATATATACACGAACATGTGGTCTATTGTCTGGATCTAGAGGTTAACGAGCGGACCGCACTGTAGGATGCTCAGGCATATCGACGGACTGCACCACGAGTGTTTACAAATAGGTGAATGATATGTTTGCGCGTTTGATTTGCAACGTGTGATGATAACTCATATCCGCGGAGCGAAGCAAACGTAGGTGGTTAGATCTGCGAAGGCGGGGTAATCATAGTCGACCGTTTCAGCTTAAGAACCTAACTAACTAAGTCGTTTAAAACCTAATCTATTGCTTGTTAGATCTGATCCATGAACCCCTGAGAACGCCCTTGAACCTAACACCTTTTATCTATTGATTTACAACCGTTTAATTCTCTCTCACTACTTGAAAACGATACTATAAACTGTGACACACGAACCCCCAACCGTTCATTTTGGTTTAAAGAAGTTAGAAATCCTAGGACTTTCGCGAAACAACAATCTCTGTGGATCCGATCTCTTAATATACTACTGTGATTGCTATGCACTTGCAGCTATCTTAGGGGTAAAACTTGGAGTAACAAAACCCCACTGCATCAAGTTTTTGGCGCCGTTGCCAGGGATTGTTTGCTTTTGCGAATTTTGAGTTTCAAATTGCATTTTTAATCCGCATTGAATTTTAAGCTTTTCCGTTCATTACTCACGATTCTCTTGTATCTGCTTCTCATGTTTCAGGTGTATGATTGATAGACTCATAATTTAGCATGTTTTAGCACTCATTTAGGATAGTTTTGCATTCACATATGCATTCATTTAGTTACTTTTAGTTCCATTTGCATACATATTAGGGTTTAGTGAGTTTTACCTTAGGTTGTTGCATGTTTGTACATATTGAGTCCTTATTAGGTGTTTTGGAGGCTTGTAGGACCATATAGAGCTTCATGGGTGATCAAGAGAAGGAGAAGAGTTGGCCAAACAAGAAGCAGACGATCTTTAGAAGTGTATCGGGCTTGGTATCGAGCTTGATACGGTCTACCAGGGAAGACGGAGCATTCGTATCGACCATTTGTATCGAGCTACTAAGCTCGATACACATCTATCCGGGATTCTGAAGACGGCGTATCGACCATTTGTATCGAGCTACCAAGCTCGATACAAAGCCAGCCGAAGTCTTGAAGCAGTGTATCGAGCATCTACATCAAGCTACCAAGCTCGATACAATCCTTGAAGAAGTTTTTTAGAAGTGTATCGAGCTGTATATCGAGCTAGCAAGCTCGATACACTGTCCGATTTTCAGCCTTAAACCGGGTCAATACCCGGTTTATTTCGGGTTGACCCGGTTCGTCCACTGTTCACTATAAATACCAAATAACCTAATTTTTCCTAAGTATCTTTTAATCTTTTGTTCTTACTTAGAAAACCTTCCTCTTTGGTTTCTAAGTAGTTTTGTAAGACCTTTAATTAAGTTTATGCAATTTAGTGTTTATCTCTCTTAATCTTTCATCTCTATCCCTCTAATCATGTTTATCTTCATCTCTTTCATAGGATTTGAGGGTCTAATCATGATTAGTGAGTAATTTCCTTAGGATCTAGGGATGAGCTAGATTTAGGGTGTTTCATGGATTGATCTTGATGTCTAGGGTTAGATTCTTTCATTTCTCTCTTTGTTTAGTGATCTAAATGCTAGTTTAGCCTTGATCAAGCCAAAACTAGGCCTTAGGAGATTTTCCACCCACAAGGTGTTTGTTGAAATTCCCCAACCAACTAAACAAGGGATTTACATTCCTAGCTCATGAGAGTGATTGTCTAGGGTGTTAATTAGCAATTTAGAACTGTTTCATAATGCTTGTTAGCTTTCTTTTCACAAAAGAGAGTCTGTTCTTGATTAGGATGATTAATGAAGAGATTAGTGCCATTAAAGTGGATTAGTCTTGCTTTTGAGTTCTAAGCTTGATGATTAGCATTTATTTAGATTGTTTGACATCAAAGATTGGTTCTTGGAACACCTTAGATTTATAACCCCATCCTTGGATTCGTTTTAGCCATTTGATAATCTTGTTTAGTAGTTGATTAGTCTTTGAATTGCTTGATTAGTGCACCCATTGCTTAATTAAGTTTCTAGTTACTTTTTTTTTGTTTGTTTGCTTTGTTTGATCACTTAGGTTGATAGTTAACAACAAAACCTTTTATTGTTTTCTTAGATTAAGAAGTTTTATGCATTCCTATTGTCACAATTATTTATTGCTTGCTTAGATTTAGGGTGTTTCATGGATTGATCTTGATGTCTAGGGTTAGATTCTTTCATTTCCCTCCTTGTTTAGTGATCTAAATGATAGTTTAGCCTTGATCAAGGCAAAACTAGGCCTTAGGGGATTTTCCACCGACAAGGTGTGTTGAAATTCTCCAACCAACTAAATAAGGAATTTACATTCCTAGCTCATGAGAGTGATTGTTTAGGGTGTTTATTAGCTGTTTAGAACTGTTTCATAATGCTTGTTAGCTTCTTTTTCACAAATGAGAGTATGTTCTTGATTATGATGATTAATGAAGGGATTACTGCCATCAAGGTGGATTAGTCTTGCTTTTGAGTTCTAACCTTGGGGATTAGCATTTACTTAGATTGTTTGACATCAAAGATTTGTTCTTGGAACACCTTAGATTGATAACCCCATCCTTGGATTCATTTTAGTCATTTGATAATCTTGTTAAGTAGTTGATTAGTTTTTGAATTGCTTGATTAGTGCACCCATTGCTTAATTAAGGTTCTAGTTACTTTTGTTTGGTTTGTTTGCTTTGTTTGATCACTTAGGTTGTTAGTTAACAACAAAATCTTTTATTGCTTGCTTAGATTAAGAAGTTTTATGCATTCCTATTAAGAAGGTTTGAGTAATTGTTCAAGAGCAACCAAAAACCCTCTTATCAATGACCACTAGAAGGAACGCTTCTAACGCTTTACCCCGATACATCGATATCGACAAGCATGAGAAGAACGACATCACCTACAAAGTGAACTTGCTTTTGGTTTGCAAGCACCAACTTGTCAATCTTCTCATGGAGGGACTTCAGCTCCTTCTTGTGTGCATCAAGGTCAATGCTTCTTGGTGCTCGGTCATAGTCCTCCGAGTAGTTACCATTATTTAATGCCAAGTTTTCGATAAGCTACATACCGCAGATACTTTTTGACCAAGAAAGTTGCATTTGCTTGCCGTATCTAAGAGCATACAGATCTTTGGCAATGATCCTCGGTATATAGTGATCAAGAGGGACTCCTATGTGAATCTATGATGAGGGCATTGAATGGTGTAGTCCTTGAACCGCTCTATTGCTTCACTAAAGGTCTCGTTTTGCCTTTTGGTAATACTGCTTATCTAACTTCTCAAACGAGCTGTCCGAGTACTAGAGAAGAACTTTGACAAGAACGCCTTCTTGCAATCAGCCCATGATGTGATGGTTCCCTGATGGAGTTTCTTCTCCCAATGTCTAGCCTTGTCCCCAAGAGAAAATGGGAATAACCGAAGCTTGAAGCTATCTTCGGATATACCATTAATCTTGATCATTCCACAAACTTGCTCAAAGTTGTCCAGATGCTCTAGTGGGTCTTCCATGGCTAGACCGTGGAACATGCTATTCTGGACCATAGAGGCAAGGCTAGGCTTTATCTCAAAGTTGTTGTTTTTACCGGTGGAGGAGTGATGCCAAAACGGTTGACATGAGTGTTTGTTACATCACCCGCTCCTATAATCCTTGGTGGTCTTTTTGCGTGGTTGATAAGTAGGCTTTTATCTACTTGGTCAATGACCCACTACTTATAACCGAAAGTAGTATATGTTATGGGTCTTATCAATCCGATGGGTTAGATTCAAAATATTTTGTCCATGAGGTTCCAATGCAAGCTAAGATGATCTAAGGGTTTATGAGAGAGAGAATCTATCAACTTTAGTGTCACAAATATTCAAGGGTGAGAACATAAACCAAATCTAGCAAAATAGGAAAGTAAATAAGAATAAAAATAGCAAGCTTGAAAGAGATAATAAAGATCAGTTCAATGGACAAGGTGTCTAGAGACAAAGATGATAAAAGTTGATGCTTGATGCATAAATCAACTACCTTTAAGGCTAATCCTTTAGCATAGAGTTCAAAAACGAGATAAATCCACCGTTGTGGTATAGATCACTTTGCTAACACACAATCTAACTTAGCTCTTGCATAGTGATCCATGGGAATAACAAGTATGAATAAACAACTCTATTAATGCGAAAACCCTCCCTAGACAACTAATGTCTTAGGTTAGGAAGAGCGAAACTCTTATGAGATTGGTTGTTGCATTTCTTTGGTTGTTGCATTTCTTCAAACATGGTGTTTGTTTGGGAAAGCTTGAAGGCATAAATAAAATAACGAAGATGATTAAGCACTAAGACCATCAAACAAGAATGGATTAAGATGTTTTAAGCATATATAAGCATCAAAAATTGAACCTTTAACTCATTTGTCCTAACCTCATCCGTAAAAACGAGATGAATCTACTCGCCAATCATCATGTAAACCGTTAATCCCATGATGGAAAGAACGACCAACATGATTAAAACAAGAAGAAAACAAGATTCCTTATAAAATACAAGCTTAAAGGATCTTAAAAAATTGCTTCTTTCTCTCATGGAGAAGATGACCAAAAAGGAGAAATAAAAAGAAGAACAAGATGGAAAATTGTCAATCCTTTGCCAAAAGCGTGCAAAGGGAGCTTTTATAGGTGGTCCCAAAAACCTAGGTGGCACGGATCCAAGACAAAAAGCAAAGTCCGTTGTCTTCTAGCACATCACGACATCAAGCCATTTTGTAAGGCCGATATGCTGAGTCTTCATGGTCTTCGAGTAGTCTCCATATCGGGTACATGTTTTGGGACCGCGTCATTATGATGCGTGACCTGCTGACTGTATCGGGATCGTATCGTTAATTTTCTCCGATAACCGCTCTTCGGGAAACAACTTGTGGAAGATTTATCTTGGGTGACCTTCTGTCAGGTAAAAGTCGTTGCTCTATCATGAGGTTCATCCTTGCACTTACTTGTAGCGGTTTGGGTTGTGATCAATACTCGATGTTCCTTTGTTCACGCCTTGGTATCCTCAAGTAACCTCAACTCCAAAATGCACCTAATAAGGACTGAAAGTATGCATGAATGACCTAATTTTATCCTAATGCATGCTAGTTCCATGGTGAATGCAAAGGGGTGGCTAATGGACTAAAATATATACATATGAGTCCTAAATTTGCTATGAATGCATGCTTAATACTATGGAATATGCAGAGATATCAACACCCCAAAATTTGCCTTTTTGCTTGTCCTTAAGCAAACAAAAGCCAACCGGAGGGGTGAGGTTTTGAAAGAGGGATGTAAATTCGAATCCAAAATGCCATTTAAAAGAAATCATGTCAATGTCTAAGTTCAGCTTTCTAGGATGCATACCGAATTCTAATTACTCAAAAAGCCTTAGCCACATTCATCACATCATCAAGAAAAATCAATCTCAACTTAGATGAACATTCAAATTCCTAATTTCCTTTAATATTCATTTGAAATCTTAAAACGTGGATCATGCTCATGCTTATCAGTTAGCTCACTTGGTTGAGGGTCAGGTCACGAGCTAAAGATGAACTCGTAGTTTGAATGGGTTAAGTGTTTAGATCGAATCACTCTTTGAAGGAATCTTCTTAATGAAAAATGCTAAGGGTAAAAACTAATTGATTCATACCATGATAAATTCTCATCCACCCAAAATGCTCACTCCTCGTTTTACCATTTCTGGTCTTCTTTGGGGAACTTTTTCTTTGCTGGAGATCGGTTTCGACTTTTTCTTTTGCTCCTTTGTTGCGTTCCTTGTGTTTAACCTTTGGTGTTGTTGGCCGTTTTTGACTTTGATGCTTTGGCCTTCTTGACTTCTTTGGAATCACCTTTTCTTTGTTTTGAGCTTCTTTTGTAGCCGCCATCTCTTGTTATGTGTCCCGTCTGACTCAATAAACTCCCCTTCCTTCTCCTTCCTTAGATAAACATTCAGAACTTACCCTTCCTTGTCTACCCAGAGATATCGGCCTAGTATATCGGTATCAAGCCGTTTTCCTTTGTAAACCACCTAACCTATTGTTGACTCGAGTTATGAGCCAACGTCTACATGAGAATCCAACTTTGTTAGCCTAAACCCAACAATTTTTTCCTAAGAAGATTCGAAAATTTATGCAAAGGCCTCACATACGCTCACAAAAGTGTTTATGGTTTCAAACAAAGGTTTAGATTTCAGGTGTGGTCTGGTACTTGGACTAGCAAAAGGGTGGTAGAAGGGAAAAAGAAAGTCCAAGTGAAATCTATGAGCTGATAACAAGCATGAACAAGATAATTATATTTCAGTATTTACGGTTCGAGTTCAATAGGGAAATGGTTCAAATCACAATGCATTAGCTAAGACTGAATTTTACAGGATGAATTTCAAATGTGGCGGTGCCTTAAGTTCGGTATAATTCAGACTGCATCAAACAAACAAGAACCAATGCATTGACTTCATGACTTAAAAATGGCTATTTATAAGGATTCACTACAATTTACACCCTATGCGAATGCTATGAATCCTAAATGAATGCATCTAGACTCAATCATAAAATGAAAATACAACTAAATGCTTGCAAAAATTTTAAATTTTTTTGGGTTTTAATGGTTTTCTTATGCATGTGACTCAAGGATGAAAAGTGGAAAATAAGAAAACAAGACACATTTTATACACACAAGCCTCCCCCAAACATAAATTACACAGTCTCCGTGTAACAAAAGCTCAAAAGGAAGCAACCAAAATATCAGGAATGCAAAAGGAGTTTAGGTTAAGGAGGATAGAAAGTACCTATGGTCACATCGGTCTGTGACCGTTATGCGAGTCCAATATCGCCTTGCTAAGGTGAAGTGTGTTATCCAGACGGTTCATGCTTTTATTCGCCTGACCATCACATGATGAATCTGATGTACAAGCCAGTTCGTGTTTTTTCTGCCACGACTTTAGACCGTGATCATTGTCCGACATCCGATGATATGATCTCTCATACTGGCATGTGCTTGAAATTCAACCTCGTAATGATCACCTCTTCCGGTGTTCTTCCCGTTGTGGCACCTCCACATCATGCATGTTTATTTCTAAATCATCGGTTCCACCTATAAGATCTTGATAATGTTAAATAAAGAAAGAAAAACTACAAAATGATAAAAAGGATAAGCTTGGGATGCCTCCCAAGAGCGCTTGTTTTGAGTCACATAGCTTGACTTTTCTTAGCCGTTTAGGCTATGTTGGGGTCTTGGAGATAGACAGAAGTCGTCTCCCCTATTTGGTACCACTCAATTGCCAAGTATGGCCTGAGTCTGTGTCCATTGACTGTAGAGTCACCACCTTTCTTGTCTTCAAGTGTCACGACTCCATATGGTAGAACTTCTTTGATTGTGAATGGAACGGACCATCTCGATTTTAGTTTACCGGGGAAGAGCTTTAATATTGAGTTGTACAGCAGCATTTGATCCCCTGGTGCAAACTCTTTCGGCTTGAGCTTCTTGTCGTGGAAGGCCTTAGTCTTCTCCTTGTAAATCCAAGAGCTCTCGAATGCTTCCAACCGAGTTTCTTCTAACTCATGGAGGTTTATCAACCATTTTTCTTGAACCGTCTTGATGTCAAAATTCAGGAGCTTGATGGCCCATAGAGCTTTGTACTCGAGTTCCACGGGCAAATGACATGCCTTACCATAGAGGAGGGCATAAGGAGACCTTCCTATAGGAGTTTTAAGGCAGTTCGGTTTGCCCATAGAGCATCATCCAGCTTCGCTGACCAGTCCTTCCTCGTTGCACAAACTGTCTTTTCCAATATCGCCTTGATCTCGCGATTAGAGACCTCGACTTGCCCGTTTGTTTGTGGATGGTCTGGTGTTGCTACCTTGTCCTTAACCCCGTGTTTCTTCAGGAGAATCTCGAACATCTTGTTGATAAAATGGCTGCCACCGTCGCTTATCACCACCCTTGGAACTCCATATCTTGGGAAGATAGTGCACTTGAATAGCTTAAGTACCACCTTTGCGTCATTAGTTGGGTTAGCCACGGCTTCTACCCACTTCGAGATATAATCAACAGTAACTAGTACGTACTTGTTCCCGTAAGACGATGGAAATGGTCCCATGAAGTCTATTCCCCATACATCAAAGATATCGACCTCCAATATCGGGTTCTGTGGCATCTCGTCAGGCTTGCCAATGTTCCCTCTCCTTTGGCATGCTTCGCAGGATGAGACATATTCGTGGGTGTCTTTAAACAAACTTGGCCACCAGAATCCAGCTTGTAAGATCTTAGTCATGGTCTTGAACGTAGCGAAGTGGCCACCATAGGCTGAACCGTGACAGTGGAACAAGATCCTTTTCACTTCCTCCTCGGCTACACATCTTCTATAAATCCCATCCAAGCCTCTCTTGAAGAGATACGGCTCATCATAGTAGAAATGGTTAATGTCCTTGAAGAACTTATTTCTTCGCTAAGCATCAAGATCATTTGGTATGTCTCCACTCACCAAATAATTGACTTTCTCTTCTATGCCTGCCACGATTTCCAAGTTCTTGTTTACTTCGTACATGTCATCGAGGGCACCCGCCATCATGAGTTGTTCTTCTGGCAAAGCATCATTGATGGGAACCAAATCTTCAATCCTCATTCGATATAGGTGATCAGCCACACCATTCTCCACTCCCTTCTTATCCACAATTTCCGTATCAAATTCTTGGAGTAAGAGAATCCATCTTAGCAACCGTGGCTTGGTGTCCTTCTTTGCATAGATATATCTTAGTGCAGCATGATTCGTGTAAACAATCACCTTTGATCCTACCAAGTAGCTCCTGAATTTCTCAAATGCAAACACAACTGCCAATAACTCATTCTCGGTCGTGGCATACTTCACTTGGGTATCATCTAGTGTTCGACTTGCATAGTAGATCACGTGCAGCTTCTTGTCCTTCCTCTGTCCTAGGACAACTCCCATAGCATAGTCGCTTGCATCACACATGATCTCGAATGGTAGATCCTAATCCAGAGCTTAAACTATTGGTGCGAACACAAGTGCTTCCTTGATCGTGTTGAAAGCTTGCTGATAACATGCATATTTTACCTATTTTTACTATCATAAGTGAGTGATTTAATAAGCATTTCACTAAGGTTTTAATGCATAAACACTAGATTTCAAGTATTTGGTTGTTCAAGACTCTTTTCAGGTAAACTTAGCAAAAGACGCTTATTTTGGAGCAAAATGGACATTTTCGGAAACCGTGCTCGAGGACAAAAGCTCGACATCAAACAAACGCCTTCC
This sequence comes from Alliaria petiolata, assembly GCA_020283515.1. Taxonomy (NCBI): domain Eukaryota; kingdom Viridiplantae; phylum Streptophyta; class Magnoliopsida; order Brassicales; family Brassicaceae; genus Alliaria; species Alliaria petiolata. The sequence continues at coordinate 472,297,721 of JAHZTW010000001.1, read as the reverse complement.
CACCACAAGACCAACCTAATATTTGGAGACAAGATAGCCTTATCAGCTGTCTTTCACCTCGAAGTGGTTTGAGAACAATTCCACGGTTGGATCTCAAGTTATGGAAGAAGCAAGAAGGTCCGTCAAGCACCCGGAGGGACGAGCTGGCCGCCCCACGACCAAGCCAGACGACCAGTGGCCACGCCACGGTCGGTCGCTCGCGCGGCCAGGCCACTCGCGGTTCCCGAGCCCATTTGAAGCCCAACTTAAACGCGCAGCCGTCTTATGCAAGTCAAGACCTATTCCACGACCTAGTGCACTTGAAGACCTATATATACTCGTTGTTTAGGGTTTTTTTTTAGGGAGAGACGAAACACATATTCATAGATTTCTTTTGGTGGCCGCGAATATCTGATTCGTGGTTTTCAACTTGTTCTTTGAGGGAGATTGATTTGTTCTTGAACCCTCTTTCTTTCTTATCAATTTATACAAGTTATGCATTCATCAATCACGTTTTCTACTTCTTCTTTCATGTCTGAGTAGTTTATTTTCGTTGGGTGTTCTTTAAGGGGATCTATGGGGAATTTCATTAACTGTTTTTAAACCGATTGTTTAGGCCGAAGATTAGGGTTTTCTGTCTCACCATATTTGTTCTTATTGCATGAGTCTAGCGTCATGAACTAGTATTCTGATCGCAGGCTCTTGAGAGCGACGAATGTCCTGAATCTCAGATCTAGACCATAATAGGGTAGAGAGCATCCTTTAAAAGATGTCTGAATGTTTATTGTCCCGATCTTATTGCGTGTTCGTCTAGGACGCAGGATACGACATTATACCTGCGAAATAGATTTTCACAGATCGATCTTGCTTGTCAGAGTTAGGTCGTTAAAACGAGTGAATCAGTTTAGGGAAAAATCGCCTAGTCTCGTTTGCTTGACTTTTGTGTGTTTGATTTCTAGTTAGAACCCCATAGATTTTCCGAGAAGATGCCCAACGTGTTTTACCCCATCTGCTTTTAAATCAAGATTTACACACTTCAATATTTATTTTTTCTGTACTGCTCATCTGATTTCCTTTTTACAAGTCTTTAAGTTTATTTTCCTTTTCCAGTTGGTTATAGAAGAGATTGACAACCTTTTCTATATAAGGCGTGATACTGCTCTCTTTATTTCTTGCAAAAACCGTGACACTTACTCCAAAACCCCAGTTCCCTGCGTCTTTGGTTGCCCTGATTTTCTTTTTTGCAGTTGACCTCCTCCCTGTGATTCGATACCCTAAGTACTACATCGCACGCTGTGCACCTGCAGCTTAGGGTCCTACAAATTCAAAACTCGACGAGTCCCCAAAGAAATCCTCCAATCTCGGACGACTATTTAGACCCCATCAAATTTTTTTTCACCGTTGCCGGGGAGGCTGCGTTCTGCTGTTCAAAACAAAGGTCAGGATCACAACACAAAGACATCATTTTCCTTAAATTTCATTTTTGTTTCTGGTTTTCAGAGGCATCCGAGATGAAGAAAGCTCGCAGCCTGATCAACGATCTCGTTGCGACCATCCACAACCATTCCACCAACTATGATAGGATACTACATCCTATTGAATCTCCTTCCAAGGAAAAATATGACAAGCTCATATCCGCTGCGTATCTACAATCCGATAGTAATATCGAGATGTTCGAATCGACGATGTATTCAGCTATGGTCGAAAAGTTTCAGCTCAATAATGAGTTAGAAGATATCGAAGAAGTCGGCAGTCTGTGCGACGTCGGAATGCAAGCCGAAATTGATTTTATTGAGAAGCTCGACATTATATATGGCTCCCTCATAGAAGACGATGAAGTAGATCGTGAAGAGCACAGCGACGCTACTGATAACATGCATATTTTACCCGTTTTTACTATCATAAGTGAGTGATTTAATAAGCATTTCACTAAGGCTTCAATGCATAAACACTAGATTTCGAGTATTTGGTTGTTCAAGGCTCTTTTCAGGTAAACTTAGCAAAAGACGCATATTTTGGAGCAAAATGGACAATTCCGGAAACAGTGCTCGAGGACAGAAGTTCAACATCAAATGAAGGCCTTCCCACCACTAGATCAAGCTCATATTTGCAGACAAGGTAGCCCTATCAGCTGTCTTTCACCTCGAAGTGGTTTGAGAACAATCCCACGGTTAGATTTCAAGTTATGGAAGAAGTAAGAAGGTCCGTAAAGCACCCAGAAGGACGAGCTGGCCGCGCCACGGCCGAGCCAGACAACCAGTGTCCGCGCCACGGCCACATGCTCGTGCGGCCAGGCCACTCACGGATTCCCAAGCCCATTTGAAGCCCAACTTAAACCCGCAGCCGTCTTATGCAAGCCAAGACCTAATCCACGACCTAGGGCAATTGAAGACCTATATATACTCATTGTTTAGGGTTTTTTCTAAGGGGGGACGAAACACATATTCATAGATTTCTATTGGTGGCCGCGAATCTCTGATTCGTGTTCTTCACTTTGTTCTTTGAGGGAGATCGATTTGTTCTTGAACCCTCTTTTCTTTTCATCGATTTATAGAAGTTATGCATTCATCAATCACGTTTTCTGCTTCTTCTTTCATGTCTAAGTAGTTTATTTTTGTTGGGTGTTCTTTAAGGGGATATATGGGGAATTTCATTAACTGTTGTTGAACCGATTGTTTAGGCCGAAGATTAGAGTTTTCTGTCTCACCATATTCGTTCTTATTGCATGAGTCTAGCGTCATGAACTATATTCTGATCGCAGGATCTTGAGACCGACGAATGTCCTGAATCTCAGATCTAGACCAAAATAGGGTAGAGAGCATCCTTTAAAAGATGTCTGAATGTTTATTGTCCCGATCTTATTGCGTGTTCGTCTAGGACGCAGGATAAGAGAGTATACCTGCGGAATAGAAGTTCGCAGATCGACCTTGCTTGATAAAGTTAGGTTGTTAAAACCAGTGAATCAGTTTGGGGAAAACGGCCTAGTCTCGTTTGATTAACTTTTGTGTGTTTGATTCCTAGTTAGAACCCCATAGATTTCCCGAGAAGATTACCAACGTGTTCGCCCCATCTGCTTTTACATCGAGATTTACGCACTTCAATACTTACTTTTTCTGCACTGCTTACCTGATTTCCTTTTTACAAGTCTTTAAGTTTATTGTCCTTTTCCCGTTGGTTATAGAAAAGGCTGACAACCTTCTCTCTATAAGGTGTGGTACTGCTCTCTTTATTTTCTGCAAAAACCGTGACACTTACCCCCAAAACCCAGTTCCCTGCGTCTTTGGTTGCCCTGATTCTTCTGTTTTGCAGTTGACCTCCTCCCTGTGGATCGATACCCTAAGTACTACAACGCACGCTGTGCACTTGCAGCTTAGGGTCCTACAAATTCAAAGCTAGACGAGTCCCCAAAGAAATTCTCCAATCTTGGACGATTATTTAGACCCCATCAAGCTTTTGGCGCCGTTGCCGTGGAGGTTGCGTTTCGCTGTCCAAAGCAAAGGTCAGGATCACAACTCAAAGACATTCTTTTCTCTAACTTCTAGATTTCTTTCTATGAGTTTCAGGAACTACCATTCCATGGAGCACGCAAGGAGCGATCCTTACATGCCTCCGAACTCACGCCCACCTGCAGACCACTCCATGCCGCCGCCCCTAGAACGCTTCGCTTCTGAAGGAACACCCGCACCCCTAGCACAGGATGAGGACGAGAGTTCTCACCACCAGATTTCTGTCCTCTCCCATCATGACCAAAGGCTCCCACCTTCCTTCTTGCATCAGCGACTGCACCAGCTTACGGAGCTAGCACGGATCCTCAAGGATCGCGTAGCCGAATCCGAGAAGACCTTCCATTCCCGGATCAGTTCGATGCAAGCCGAGATATCCTACAAGGTGCAGGAAATCGCAGATCAGGTCAAGAGACTTAAGGCTCAAGCTTCAAGGGATCGAAATAAACTTCTAAAGATGAAAGAAAAGCTAGGATGCCATGACTACAACCTAGCCCAGATCAGACGAAAAACCCGAGGGTACCGCTGCGAGCTCGAAGAAACTAAGGAAGCCGTTTATGAAGTCAAAGATCATCTTGGGAGATACAACGAGGAGGCAAGGGAAGGCCTCCTGGCAATCAAGAGCCAAACCAGCAGTAACAGCAGGGGAGTCGAGAGCATTGTCTTGGAACTAGAAAGAAGCGGGGACAAGTTCGAAAGAATTGCCCGAGACCAACAAGATCTCATCGACATGCTGCCTTCGTCCATGGGAGCCATGAGCTTCCTCGCGAAAAGACGCAAATAGATCTCCGATTCTTCGAGCGAGGAAGACGTCGCGCCAGGTGACCGATTGAGCGCAAGGCTCAAACAAGTGATCATTGCATCTTGCAATGTCATCACTCGCCTCAGAGCAAAGAGGGACGCCATTCTTAGGGCAAGGCACGTCCAGAACAGATTCGCGTTCTCAAATCATCGACCTCGTCAAACTTCAGCATCTCCAATCCGTGGAATGTCATCCCCAGAGCCATCATTAGACGAAGTCCTGATTTGCCGATCGAACGACAAGAGGGTGCAGGAGGAATCACGATTCGGGGATCGAATCAAAAGAGAAAGACTCATCGAGTTCCATAAGAAGGCAAGAAAGATCCCGATATATGTTGGATTCGATGAGGCTCTAGAAAAAGGGGTCTAAAGGAGTACTTCAAGGATAGCAGGGAAGACGCTAGCATAATCAGATGCCACTTCATGCAGGCAAGGTTCAACGCCACCACGCCAAGGATAATGGACGTTCATAGATATAAGAAAGTTGGAAGGATTCGCAACCTGATCAGCAGAGAAGACCTTGCATAAATCAACAAGGTAGTGGAGAGCCTTCCTCCTGAAACTACCTTCACTACGGCATGGAAGGAGCATTTGATCGGGTACTACTTCCACGAAAGTGATGAGACTAAGCAAGAGATACAAAATCTCTACCAATTTGCGAGAGCCGGGAAGGAAGCTCGAAGCTCAAGGGAGACCCGAGGCGAGAAACATCTTCTTGAGAAGGATGAAGATGCTATCATGGAGAGACTCGTAGAGCCTTTAGCAGAAGAGGGCGCGCAGAAGGCAAAAAGACCTAGCCTAAGGTCGAACTCCACCTCCAACTAAGCTCCCAAACTACCAAAGTCTAGCTAAAAGACTCTAAACAAGAGCGGCTCAATGGGAGACAACCCATTTTAGGTATTCTCTTTCTCATCTCCTTAACCATACTAATCTTTAGTTTTGGTTTCTTCTTAGTTTACAGCATTTTCATAAACCCCAAAAGCATAAAAAATCAGAAAAACAGAAAAGACCAAAAATATGAAGAAGGAGGCTTGAAGAACACTCACCGGGCGAAGAACCGCCCGTGGGCCGGCCAGAAGGAGCCTGGCCGCGCCACGAGCCACAATCCGTCGCGCGGCCGACCTTCGTGTGAAACGTTATCCATCCCGACTTCACCAAACCGGATCTCCTTCAACTTGTTTCAAGCCTTTCAAGCATCCTCCTTGATTCAATGGCCTGAACACGACCTAAAGACCACAAAGATCACTTCCACAACCACGGCACATTGCCGTTGCATCCAAGACGGCGAGACAAGACAAGACTCCATCCAAGTCAAGTCAAGTCAATGATCCATCTCTCTACATACTTCGTCCAGCATGTTCAACGGACCTGTATCCACGAAGACGAAGAAGAACACCACGGTTCTAGAGGAAGGAGACCGTAGTGCAAGCTCCATGAGGAAGAAGATGCAACTTTGATAGTAGGATTTTTCCACTTTCAATTAATCTCTACTACTCATGTCATTGTAGTATTTGAGATGTCAATCCATAGGGGTTAAGATTAACAACACTAGGAATACATGAAACTATTTAATCTAAGCCAAATTCGAAATTGAAGGAGACAAGGGACTAATAAAAGCAAACTACAAGCTAAAAGGGATACTACAAGACTAATTATATGAGCTAAGGCCTTAATTTTAACGAATTAAGCACTAATCAAAAGATTAACTACTAATCATGATTACTAATTGGCTAAAAACGAAACCTAGGGATGGAATCATTGATTTGAGCATTCAAATGGCCAACCTTGCAATCATTTAAGCAACTAAACAAGCTATCTCTATGCCTAGATCACTAATAAAGACTAATCCATGATGTGTGGTAATAATCCCTTTCCTAATCACCTTAATGAACTAATGATGTGTTAGCATTAAAATGATTAACAAGCATTAAGCATAAGTCTAAATGACATGATAAACACCTTAGGCAACTAATGTCTTAGGCTAGGAACGTAAATCTCTTAGAAAAGTGGTTCAAGCATTTCATCAAACACTTGGTGGGTGTATGAAATGTTTATGATCCTAAATAGCAAAAGATTAGCTATTTGGCATTAAGAACACTTTAATAAGAAGAGAGATGAAAGAATCTAACCTAGATTGAGCCCATCAAATCTATGATAGAGGATGAGCAAAACATGATTAGAGAAAGGATAATAAGAAATTCAAGAGAGATATTTCATTAAACTTTAAAGAAATCTTCCAAATCTCCTCAAAACCACAAAAGGTCGATTTTCTGTTCAAAAACAAGAGAGGATCCATAAAAATTATGTTTTTAAGTATTCATAGGGAAGGATGTCAACCGGGTCAACCCGGAACAAACCGGGTTTTGACCCGGGGTAGCAGTCTTGCGAAAATAGCCATACCGCTATAACCACAGCTCATAATGACATGAAACCACCTCTAAATGAAAGATGATTCAATTACCTACAACCTTCATGAAGCGCTCGAAGGCTGAATCGGAACATAAATTCTTCGTTTGATCCGATTTGTACCCAGAAAAAAATCTGTGTTCGGATCGACCAGGCTCTTCGAACCAAGTCGTCGAACTGAACCCCTGGTGTTGTGGTTCGAGCTGCTCGTCGATCCGTGTCATCGAACCGAACCCCTGGACTTCTGGTTCGAGCAGCTCGTCGATCCGACTCGCCGAACCAAACTAAAATCGATGTAACTTTCTAACCACAGGTCTGAATGACTTGATTCCAACGAAACTAGTGGTAAGTAGGATTTTTCTATGGGTTCTACTCAGTCAATGACCCACTACTTATAACCGAATGTAGTATAGGTTATGGGTCTTATCAATCCGATGGGAGATTTCGAGGTATTGCATTTATGGAATTCTTTCACAAGCTAAGAATGATAAAAGAAAGAGGTAAAATGGTGAGGATCTATCACTAAGATACTAAGAGAGCAGAGAACAGGTATTGAAACTAAATAATGCTAAAGAACTGAAAATAAGATGGCTAAAATATGAACTTGCAAAAGAAAACAAGACTCGGTTCAAAGGACAAGGGGTTCTTCGGTCTAACACGTTAAAGATCCTTCCTTAGATGATGGATTTACTTCCTATAAGACTAATCCTTTAGCGTAGAGTTCAGGATCTGGACAAATCCACTATCATGGTATAAGTCTCTTTGCTGTCTCACGACCTAACCTCGCTATCACGTAGTGATCCATGAAAACAGCAAGCTTGATTAGAAAACTCTACTAATCCCAAAACGCTCCCTAGGCATCTAATCTCTTAGGCTAGGATGAGCGAATCTCTTATGAGATTGGTCCTTGCAAACATTTAAACATGGCGTTTGTTTGAAGAAGCTCGATGGCAAAGTTTAAATAGCGAAGATGATTAAGCATTAATAATATCAAATAAGAAAGGATTAAGTTGGATTAATCATATATCCGCATCAATGGTTGGAGCTTTAACTCATTTTCCCTACCCTTGCCCTGATAGTGGATCATATATCCGCATCAATGGTCTTTTCCCGCATCAATGGTACAAACCATTTGAGAAACCTCAAAATCCATAAGGATGAGAGAGTGACTCATTGGTTGCAAGATAATCAAGAACAAGAAAAGGAAGAAACTTTCTTTAAATAAACTAAGCAATAATACTTAAAAACTTCAAGATTGCACAAAAGTCAAAGCTTTGAACAAGCTTCAATGGTGAAAAATACAAAGTCTCGGTTTTTGAAAGAGAAGACATAAAACAAAAAGTAGAAAGCGTGATGAAGAGATAAGAGTGAGGGAGTAGGTATTTATACACAAAAAGGGAAAAACATAAACGTTGGGACCACTTTCTCGAAATGGTACTATTTTGGATTTTAGCGTTTCGGCCTCAAGTCGTTGTGAGCAAGCCGAAACGCTGTCTCTTCTTCATTCTTCGGGCAGTCTCCATATGGGGCAAGGATTTCGGGATCACGCCGTGAAGGCTCGCCTTCCTTGGTACTCGAATCGGGTACTCCCCGTTGCCTTGCTCCGATATCCGTCTTTGGGCATCCTGTTGCTGGATCTTCACACCGAGGTGCTCCTTTTGGGACTAAGTCGCCGCTACTCGTCTAAATCGGTCTCGTGGTCGTGATACATGCTCGATATTACCGGCTCGTTCTCCATTTGTGACCTCCCTTCTTGGTCTCTCCTTCGGATCATCCTAAGCACCTGAGAACACACTCCAAACTTGCCTTCTTGCTTGTCCTCAAGCAAAAGCCAACCGGAGGGGTGAGGTTTTAAAATAAAAGATGTAAGTTCGAATTCAAAACGCCATTTAAAGGAAATCAACTCAATGTCTAAGTTCAGGTTTCTAGGATGCAAGTCGAATTCTACCTATCCAAAAAGCCTTAGCCACATTCATCGCAAAATCAAGTAAAACCAATCCTAACTTAGATGCAAATTCAAATTCCCAAATCCCTTTCACATTCATTAAGAAATTTAAAACATGGATCTCATTCATACCTGTCAATCAACTCACTTCGTTCAGGGTAAGGTAACGAGCTAAATATGAACTCGTAGCGAGATCAGGTTAAGTGTTTACGTGGGATCACTCATGAAAGGAACCTTCTTAATGCAAAATGCTAAGGGTAAAAACCAATGGATGCATACAAGGCTAGACTTCCATCTACCCAGAACATCTATTTTGTCTTCTACCCTATTCTAAACTGTTCCCTCCTAAGCTACCCGTTGCTTGGTATTTCGCCTTATACCCGATATTATTCCTCGATATTACCTTTCCTGGTCATCTTCGGGGGACTTCTTCTTTGTTGGAGATCGGTTTCGGATTTCTGGCTCCTTTGTTGCCTTCCTTGTGTTTCACATTTGGTGTTGTTGGCCGGATTTATGCTTTGTTGATTGGCCTTCTTTTGCTTTATCTTGGAATCGCCTTTTTCCTCTTTTGGTTTTGAGCCTCATTTGTTGCCGCCATCTCTTTTATTCGTGTCCCCGTCTGACTCAATGGTTCCCTTGTTTCTCTTTTGTCAATGCATGAACAATCTGAGTATACCCCCCCTTTTTCCTAGTCTACCCAGCAATATCGGCCTCCGATTTCGGTGTCAAGCCGTTTCAGTAACCATACCAATTATCCTAGTGTTAACTCGAGATGTGAGCCAACGTCTACATGGAAAACCAACCTTGTCGATCTAAACCCAACACTTTTTGCCTAAGAAGATTCGAAAATGGTGCAAAGGCCTCACATGCTCTCACAAAAGTGTTTATGGCTTAAAATAAAGGTTAGGGCTTAGGGTAAGGTCTGGTACTTGGACTAGCAGAAGAGTGGTTAAAAAGGGAAAGAGAGTCCAAGTGAAATCCATGAGTTGAATGACAAATGTGAACAAGATATTTAAATTTTCATTTTAACGGTTCAAGTACAATAGGGAAATGGTTCAAATCGCAATGCATCAAGCTATAACCGAATTTCACAAGACAAACTCCAAATGTGGTGCTGCCTTAAGCTCCGTCTAATTCCAAATGCATCAAACAAAAAAGAACCAAGGCATTGAGTTCATGACTTAAAAATGGCTATTTACAAAGATTCATCATACCTAACACCCTATGCGAATGCTTATGAATCCTACATGAATGCATCTAGACTCAATCCTAACATGGAAATGCAACTACATGAATTCTTTTTGTGGGATAAATTTTCAAAATTTTTCAATTTTTTTGTATTTTTCTATGCAAATTTTATGAATGCATGATGTTTAATAAATTCAAATGCAAGTACTACATACTCCCCCAAACTTAAATCACACAGTCCCTGTGTGATAGAAGAGAGGAAGAATATGGTCCTATGATAATGCAAAAATTCGAGTAAAATGTACAATGGTTTGAAAGTGTTACCTCTGGTTACGTCGGGCTGTGACCGTTGGAGGAGTCTGGTATATTGTGGTTCAGTAATTTGCAGACGGGTGCAACTACATCTGGTTGATCGTTACGGGGTGAACCCGTTTTGTCCAGCCATGTTATTTTTCTATAATGGTCTCATGCCGTAATCTCGACCCGATATCTGAGTGTGTGTCTTTCACACTGGCTGGTACATGGGTCTCTGACAAATAAGGTTTTTAGCCTTTTTAGCAATGTCCCAACAGCTATCAACCGAAGTAGTATAGTGTATGGGGTATCAAACCATTTTGGGAGCGTTAGTGAACATAACGGTCATATCGGTGTTATAAGTCAAGTTCAAATCGGGTAAAGATTAAGACTTTACTATTAAAATCGACTAAAGGATTGATCTTGTGTCACTCAAGACCATAAATAAGAGAACTTTAAGGACGCTAGGCAAAAAAAAGCTATTTAAACAGTAAAAAGATAAACTTTCAAGATAAAGGGAGGATCTTGATGAGTATCATGAACTAGGTAACTCTCGGTTCGACTTATCAAGCTAAAGCTTTTGGATCACATCAAGACTTGGTCTTTTGATGGTGATTCTTAGGTAAAGGGATCCTCAAATCGTTTAGCCCATGATGTTTGGGTCTAAACTCTTTGAATCTCTGTCACCATAGACTAGCTCTCGCATAGTGGTACAATAGAAGAAACAAGCATCTGCAACGTCCCTATTGAACCGTAAGATCCTTAGACAGATGGTTAGTCTTAGCCTAAGAGATCAAACTCTTGTTCATAGATCCGGCTAAGCAAGCACGTGGCGTTCGTGTCAAGCCGCCTGTGGACTTTAGGCTAGATGGCCAAACTAGAATAAGCTTTGGGAATGATAAACAAGAAATAATCTAACTTTATGTTTTAGCTAAGCAAGAAATATAAATCCGAGAGTACCTTGGTCCTTTTAACCCATCAAGGTCCTAAAAAGACTACTCACAAGCCATTTGAGAAACCTCAAAATCCATAAGGATGAGAGAGTAACTCATAAGCCGTTAGATAATAAAAACAAGAAAAAGGAAGAAGCTTTAAGAAAGTAAGACTAGTTATAAGACTTAAAACTTCAAGATTGCATAAAAATCAAAGCTTTGAAACAAGCTTCAATGGCGAAAATACAAAAGTCTCGGTTCGAAAGAGAAGACAGAAAATAAAGTGAAAAACATGATGAAGATATAAGAGTGAGGGAGTAGGTATTTATACACAAAAAGGGAAAAACATAAACTTTAGGACCACGTTCCCGAAATGGTACTTTTTTTGGCTTTTAGCGTTTTGGGCTTACGTCGTTATGAACGAGCCAAACGCTAACTCTTCTGATTCTTCGGGCAGGCTCTATATCGGGCAAGGATTTCGGGGTCATGTCGTGAAGGCTTGCCTTCCTTGGTACTTGAATCGGGCACTTTCCGTTGCCTTGCTCCGATATCCGTCCTTTGGGCATCCTCTTTCTGGATCTTCACACCGAGGTTCTCCTTTCGGGACTAAGCCCCTGCTACTCGTCCAAATCGTCCTCGTGTCGTGATCCATGCTCGATATCGCCGACTCATTCTTCATTTGTGACCTCTCTCCTTGATCTCTTCTTTGGATCATCCTAAGCACCTGAGAACACACTCCAAACATGCAAGACTATGCAAAAACCTAACCTAATGCATCTAATCCTAACATGAGAGAAAATGTGATGCAAACTAAGATAAAAGTGCAAGAATAAAATCCTAACTAGCATGAAATGTGTGCCAAAAACATGCAATTTACAGAGATATCAGTCTCACGGCCGTAACGATAAATTCTTCCAGCTTTCTTCCCGTTACGTCTCCCCGATATCCCACGTCCTGATATCTAAATCACTGATCCACTCACAATTGCTCTTGAGAATGTAAAGTAAAGAGAAAAATAACAAAATAAATTAAAAGGATAAGCTTGAGGTGCCTCCCAAGAGCGTTTGTTTATAGTCTCATATCTTGACTTTTCCAGATCGTTTAAGCTTTGCTGGGGTCTTGGAGACGAACCACGGTCTTTTCCAGAACTTGGTATTTCTCATTTCCCAAATATGGCTTTAGTCTGTGTCCGTTCACCGTGTAATCCTCTCCGTCCTTCCCGAAAAGTGTAACAGCTCCATATGGCAATACTTCTTTGATGGTGTATGGTCCGGATCATCGTGATTTCAACTTCCCGGGGATCAGTCTCAGTCTTGAGTTGTATAGCAGCACTTGATTCCCTGGTGCGAACTCTTTCGGTTTGATCTTCTTGTCGTGGAGGACCTTTGTTTTCTCCTTGTAGATCCGTGAGCTATCGAATGCTTCCAAGCGGATCTCTTCTAGCTCATGTAGGTTTATCAGCCTCTTCTCTTGAGCTGTCTTGATGTCGAAATTCAGGACTTTGATGGCCCATAGAGCTTTGTACTCAAGTTCCACGGGCAAGTGACATGCCTTGCCATATAGGAGGGCGTAAGGGGACCTTCCAATGGGTGTTTTGAAAGCAGTCCTGTATGCCCATAGAGCATCGTCTAACTTTGCTGACCAGTCCTTTCTTGTGGCTCCGACTGTTTTTTCCAATATCGCCTTGATCTCGCGATTGGATATCTCGACTTGCCCGTTTGTCTGTGGATGGTACGGTGTAGCTACCTTATGCTTGACTCCATGCTTTCTTAGGAGATTTTCGAACAGCTTGTTGATAAAATGACTACCACCGTCACTTATTACCACTCTTGGGATCCCATACCTTGGAAAGATAGTTGACCTGAATAGCTTTAGTACTACCTTTGCATCGTTGGTGGGGCTAGCTACGGCTTCGACCCATTTTGAGACATAATCAACATCAACTAGTATGTACTTGTTGCCATAAGAGGAAGGAAATGGTCCCATGAAGTCAATTCCCCATACGTCAAAAATATCGACTTCCAATATCGGGTTCTGTGGCATCTCGTCCCGTTTGCTAATGTTCCCCTTTCTTTGGCACGCTTCGCAGGAGGAGACATACTCGTGAGTGTCTTTGAATAAACTTGGCCACCAGAATCCTGCGTGCAAGATTTTTGTTGCGGTCTTGAACGTGGCAAAGTGGCCACCGTAGGCTGAACCGTGGCAATGGAATATGATCCCTTCCGCTTCTCCTTTCGACACACATCTTCTGTAGATCCCATCTATCCCTCTCTTGAAGAGATACGGCTCATCGTAGAAGAAATAGTTAATGTCCTTGAAGAATTTCTTCCTACGGTAAGCATCGAGGTCATTTGGGATGTCCCCACTCACCAAGTAGTTGATGTAGTCTGCATACCAAGAAATGTCGTTTTCTTTCATGCTGGCTACAGTTTCCATACTCTTATTCACTCGGTACATTCCTCCTAGGACATCTGCCATCATGAGCTGTTCTTCTGGTAGAGCATCATTGATGGGAAACAAATCTTCTATCCTCATCCGGGATAAGTGATCAGCTATACCGTTCTCTATCCCCTTTTTGTCCAGGATCTCCATGTAAAATTCTTGTAGCAAGAGGATCCACCTTAGCAGTCTCGACTTGGTGTCCTTTTTCGCATAGATATACCTTAGTGCAGCATGGTCCATGTAAACGATCACTTTTGATCCCACTAAGTAGCTTCTGAATTTCTCAAAGGCAAACACGACTGCCAATAGTTCTTTCTCGGTAGTGGCGTACTTAACTTGGGTATCGTCTAGCGTCCGGCTTGCATAGTAGATCACGTGTAACTTCTTATCTTTTCTTTGGCTGAGAACAGCTCCTACGGCATAATCGCTTGCATCACACATTATCACGAATGGTAGATCACAATAAGGGGCTTGAACTATGGGAGCACTCACAAGAGCGTCCTTGATCGTGGTGAACGATTGAAGGCGATCCTCGTCGAAGACAAACTCGGCTTCCTTGCATAAGAGTCGAGTGAGTGGTCTAGCTATCTTTGAGAAATCACGGATGAACCTCCTATAGAATCCTGCATGCCCGAGGAAGCTACGAATTTCTTTCATTGTGGTAGGTGGTTTTAAATGCACCATCACTTCTATCTTGGCCTTATCTACCTCGATACCCCTCTCCGATATCTTGTGACCAAGCACTATTCCTTCTCTGACCATGAAATGGCACTTCTCCCAATTTAGTACCAAGTTTGCCTCTTCACAACGCTTGAGAACCCTGCACAAATTCGACAAACAAACACCAAAAGAGCGACCATACACAGAAAAATCGTCCATAAACACTTCTACCATTTCCTCTATTAGNAGCACTATTCCTTCTCTGACCATGAAATGGCATTTCTCCCAATTCAGTACTAAGTTTGTCTCTTCACAACGCTTGAGAACCCTGCACAAATTCGACAAACAAACACCAAAAGAGCGACCATACACAGAAAAATCGTCCATAAACACTTCTACCATTTCCTCTATTAGGTCAGAGAAAATTGTCATCATACATCTTTGGAAGGTCGCTGGTGCGTTACATAACCCAAATGGCATCCTTCGATATGCAAAGGTACCATATGGGCATGTGAATGTGGTTTTCTCTTGATTGTTTGGGTGTATCGGTATCTGGAAGAAGCCGCTATAGCCATCCAGAAAACAGTAATATGGATGGTTAGCTAGCCTTTCCAGCATTTGGTCTATGAAAGGGAAGGGGAAGTGATCTTTCCTTGTGGCCAAATTCAACTTTCTATAATCAATACACATTCTATGGCCTATTATGGTTCGTGTGGGTATTAATTCGTCTTTCTCATTTTTAACTACGGTGATTCCTCCCTTTTTGGGCACACAATGGACATGTGAAATCCAAGTGCTATCCAAAATTGGATAGATAACACCCACATCTAGAAGTTTAAGAATCTCTTTCTTTACAACTTCTTTCAAATTAGGGTTTAACCTCCTTTGATGTTCTACAGAAGTCATAGATTCATCTTCTAGATGTATCCTATGTGTGCAGAGAGAAGGGGATATGCCCTTGATGTCATCCAAGGAATAACCAATTACTCTCCTAAACTTTCTCAATTCACGTAAAAGGGAGGATAATTCTAATTCATTTAAGTTTTCATTAACAATGACCGGGTAAGATGAGTTAGGACCTAGGAAAGCGTACCTTAGCCCTTCTGGAAGAGGTTTGAGTTCGAGTTTTGGGGCATCAAGTTTGTTCCAATCCCCGCGTGTGCACTGCCCAACTGAGCTCGGTATGTCTTTACCGGTCCGATCCCGATATTCTCCCACTTTCGGTTCCCATGCGATCTTATGCCTTCCGTGCTCTAAGTCCTCGGGAAACTCATCATCCTCAATGGCTTTTCTCGAATCCAGATGCATGGCATAGACTTCGCTTTCCTTCCCCATATATCCGTGCTGCTTCTTCTCTTTTGTCAAAGCGACTAGCAATGGGTCTTTCAAAGATAGTTTCTCAAAAAGTTCGTCGTTTAGCTCATCTATTGCATCCACCCAGAAGACTTTTCCTCCTATAGTAGGTTTCTTCATAACTTCTTTTATGTCGAAATTGAGGACGATATCTTTTCCGAGATTGAGCTTAATCTTGCATTTCTTCACATCAATCACTGCCCATGCTGTGGCTAAAAAGGGTCTCCCAAGGATAAGGGAATCTCGCGGTTCTTCGTCTATTTCGAGTACCACAGAATCGGTTGGCACCTCGATATCACCAATCCGAATGGGAACGTCCTCGAGTAGCCCTTTCGGCAACCTTACAGATATGTCCGTCAGAATCAGAGATATTCGGCTTGGCTTGTAAGATGTGAAACCCAGTCTTTTGGCTATTGACAGTGGCATGAGGCTCACACTTGCCCCTAAATCACAAAGGCAATTTTTGAATGTGAGTGGGCCTATTGAACAAGGGAGAGTGAAGCTTCCCAGATCGTCTAGTTTGTTGGGCACTATCTTCTTTTGGATGATGGCGCTACACTCTTGTGTCATCACATCATGCCTTGGAGTTCCTTTGTCCTTGCTAAGATAGCGTCTTTTATGAATTTTTGGTACGGTGGTACCAATGCCAAAGCATCCATGAGCGGCATGGTCAGTTCCACTTTCTTCAGATGCTCTGTAAACTGAGCTCTGTATTTCTCGAGGAGCTCCTTCTTGAATCTTCCTGGAAAAGGGTAAGGAGGTTTATATGCGGGGGGAACAAATCGTGTCTCTTTTGGTTTCTCAAAACGGGCAACAGGTATCAGTGTCATCCCGATATTTTGTTCTCTGAGTTTGGTGAACAGCTGATCTTCAACACTTTCTTGAACCTCTTCTACCTCGTTGTTAACTTCTGAATTTTCAAAGCTGTCCCCCCCACTAGATTTGAAGCGTCCTCGCTGATCTTCGGAGCTTGAGCTTGTGGTGCAAGAGTCTTTCCGCTTCGTAGAGTTACAGCTTGTACGTAGGCTGGTTGTGTAGTGTTTTCATAGAGCATTGGTTGTTGGATTAGCTTGATATGTTCTTCCTGCTAGTCCAAGCGTGAATTGATTGATTTGATGTCCTGGTTGCTGCTGCAGTGACTTTGAACCAGCTAAGTGAGAAGATTCTTTATGTCAAAATCTTGCTGTTGTTGTGGGTAGAAACCGTAATGTCCATATGGTGGTCGTGGATATGGAGCTTGATATTGTTGATGTTGAGAGTAACAGTGGGGAAGAGGAGTAAATGCCTGCTGAGTGTAAGCAGTTGCATTGTACGGAGGGGCTTGCGGAGGATATGTAGCCGAAATTGGAGGTTCCCCATATTGTCGTTGCTCGTTATTGGTAGTCGCGTCCCCATATCGGCCAGGTTCCGTCGGGATGACCCCGATACTCGCTACTTTAGCGTTTTGAGCGTGTTGGCTTTTTAGTAGGGCGTCCTGATATGTCTATATTTTGCATCATATTCTCACCCATTTAGTGTAGTTTCTCATCATCTAGGAGTATATTTAAGCATCACTGTGTTGCATTTTGATCATTTAGAGTCTAGGGTGTCTTTGCATAGTCTTTGCATATTTGCTGCATTTGGAGTGTTTCTCAGGTACATTTGGAGCTAAAGAAACCATTTGAAGTTTTGGGGATGAGTTCGGATCAAAGAAGAGTCGAAACAAAGATTGACCGAAGTTGTCTGTCACTGCCTCGGTTAGGAGCACCTCGGACTGCAAACCGAGACGGATCCACCAGAGAATGCCTCGGTCTAGCTGCATCGGTGTGGACGTGCAGAGCAACTCGGGACGAAGCCACCAGAGAATGCCTCGATTTGGTCACCTCGGACGGACAAACCGAGATGAAGCCACCAGAGATTTTCTCGGTTTGGTCACCTCGGACGGCAAACCGAGACGGACACTCCAGAGTTCTCATCGGTTTGACGACCTCGGACAGGCAAGCCGAGACGTGCCCGACGCAATCCGTCTTCCCGCCTCGGATAGGAGCCCATCGGTTTGCCAAACCGATGCGGCCACTTAATCAAGCCAAAAACCGGGTCAATACCCGGTTTGTTCCGGGTTGACCCGGTCCGATCACTATTCACTATAAATACTATTTAGACCTAATTTTTGCCTTAACTTTTATTCTCTTTGTTCTTAGCCTAAACTTTTAGCCACTTTGAGAAAAACCTTGTTTATGCTTTGAATCTTTGAGTTTAATGCAATATCTCTTTTAGATTTCTTGTTTTATCTTTCTCTAATCATGTTTAACCTTTCCCTAATCTTTGATTTGATGGGTTTAAGTATGATTAGTGAGTAGTTCATCAGGAACTTGGGGATGGGTTAGATTTAGGGATTTCTAATGGTTCAATCTTGCAATCTAGGATAGATTCTTTCATTTCTCTTCTTATTAAGTAGTTCCTAATGCCAAATAGCTAATCTTTGCTATTTTGGATCATAGGCATTTCATACACCCACCAAATGTTTGATGAAATGCTTGAACCATCTTAATAAGAGATTTACATTTTTAGCCTAAGACATTAGTTGCCTAGTGTGTTTATCATGTCATTTAGACTTGAAATTAATGCTTGTTGATTATCCTAATGCTAAAACATCATTAGTTCATTAGGGTGATTAAGAAAGGGATTAGTGCCACACATCATGGTTTAATCTTAATTAAGTGTTCTAGGCATAGAGTTAGCTTGATTAGTTGCTTAAATGATTGCAAGGTTGGCCATTTAGATGCCCAAATCAATGATTCCATCCCTAGGTTTTGTTTTTAGTTAATTTGATAATCTTGATTAGTAGTAATTACTTGATTAGTACTTGATTAGTGATAATTAAGGCTTATTTTCATATTATTGCTCTAGTAGTATCTCTTTTAGTTTGCGTTTTGCTTTTAATTGTCACTTGTTACCTAAATTTGCCAATTTATCTTAGCTTAAACAAAACTTTGTATTCTTAGTGCATCATCTCCCAAAATGGATTGATATCTCAAGTATTGCAATGATATGAGCAATTGAGAAATTGCTTGCAAGAGATAAAAACTCTTGTATCACGTCCAAATGGGCATGCAGGTGCATCACCTTGATTTCCCTCTGTTTATCCAGCTTAAGTGGTTCGTTGTCAATGTCATCCTCGTAAGTACTATCACTTGTGGCCATATTTTCGACGAGGTTCATGCCGTCGTCCACTTCTTGGCCGAGGAAGATGCCATTACTTGCAGTATCCAGCTGATCCTATATTTCTTTGACAATCCTCTATAGAGGATACTGAGTAGTGAGGAGCTCGAGTAGCCATGACGGGGGCATTTTAGTGTGTATCCTTTTAGGCGTTCCCAAGCTTCACTGAATCTCTCATCTTCAAGTTGGGTGAACGTGGAGATTTCCAAACTTTGTATTCTTAGTGAATCATCTCCCAAAATGGATTGATATCTCAAGTATTGCAATGATATGAGCAATTGAGAAATTGCTTGCAAGAGATAAAAACTCTTATATCAATTTGGCGCCGTTGCCATATTGGGATTGATTGATCATTAAGATTTGAGTTTAGTTTGAGACTAAGTGATCCTTTTGTGTTTATTGACCATCTACTTTTCTAGATTTCAGTTTTTCCTTGAATGCATTTGAGATCACAAGGAGACAACAACTTCCAAGACTTTCAAGACATTGATCAATTGGAAAGGGTTGCAAGGATTGCAAGAAGGGAAGCTGCAAGGTTAGAGAAGTTGAGAATGGAAGAACAACAAAGGGACCAACATCCTCCACCACACATGGCACAAGCACCAAGGGGGAATAGAAACCCCTTACATGCGTGATATGTCTATATTTTGCATCATTCTAGCATCCTTTAAGCATAAGTTTCTCATCATTTAGAGTCTAAAGTAGCATCATTGTGTTGCATTGTATCATTTAGAGTTCTAGGGTCTTTTGCATGGTTCTTTGCATACTTTGTTGCATATTGGTACCATAATCAGGTGAAAAAGGAGGCTTTGAAGATGAGGATGGAGTTGGAGGGTGATGCTAGCTACTTGGAATGGCAAGAAGGAGCAAGGAGAAGGAAGCAGACGATTTCTGAAGATGGATCGACGAACCAGATCGGCGAAGGTCGTCGATCCACAAATCCAGGGACACGGATCGGTGACATGGATCGACGAAGACTCACCGATCCATATTTCCAGGGACACGGATCGGTGACATGGATCGACGAAGACTCACCGATCCATATTTCCAGGGACACGGANAGGCAACGAAACGATCCTGCCTCGATCACGAGCTAGCTAGATACCATATCAGCCTCGGTAATCGCACATACCAACTTAATCTTATAACCAAATCCGATTCATCATAGTCACAAATACCTTCGAGAAGTTTCTTGATCATCAATCAAGTATTTGGTGAGGACACATGACTCCCAATCTCTTGCTTTCTTCATTCTTCTTCTTTATTCTTTATTCTCTCTTCTTTATTCTTCTTCTTTCTTCTTGTTACTCTTCTTTCTTATTCTTATTTCTTCTTATTCTTATTTCTTCTTCTTCATTATTCTTTCCTCTTCTTTTGTTTTTTCATTAAGTTCTTCTTTTTCTTCTTCTTATTTCAACTTCTTTATTCTTCAATTAAGTTATTTTTCTTCTTTGTTCCTCGTCTAGTTCTTTGATGGGGTGTATAAAAGGTTTTCTAAAATAAAAGCTGCAAGTACACAATAATTAGTTGTAATATTTTAGCTATCGAATTCACAAGGAGACTTGAGTGCATAATAATTCTCAAAATAAAACGAAAGTTACGTCAAAATATGATTTGGAGTTTTGATGCAAATAAAGTAAATGGACATAAATGAAATAAGGTCAATAGCAAAGCAAATAATGATTTCTAAGATGTAAAATTTATGAATTAAAAATGTTGGGATATCGGAGAATCTTTTGGGGTCATGGTTTAGATTATTCAGACTTATCAAACTAGAGGCAAACACAAATATTTCAATTCTAGAGTCAAAACATCATCAAATTTGGTAGTTCCATATGGTCGTGGTTGAAAATCGACTTATATATAACAACCTAGGTCACACTTGTCATCAAATGCAACATAAGCAAAACGATACAAAGGTGAATGAACCAGTTTGGATATCTCACTAAATAATGCTTAGAGTTAGTGTTCACGCTCTAAAGATATAGGATATCAATTCCATTTCCGGCCAATCATTTCCTGGTGTTAAAGTATGACTTTCCTAAATATGATTAAACACCCTAGAAAGTTCAATCAATTGACCACACAAACTATTCAAAAATTAAGATGCAAAAAGAGATGGTTATCATCCAACCGTACCAAAGAAGTAATATCATAATCGGCCATAACCAAAGAATGACAATGGACAATCAACCAAAATATAAGAATTGTGTTCACTTGACAAATCTCGTAACACAAGAGCCAAAAAATACAGATAACATTATTTAACAATAAACAAATTGTCCATTTTCAACAAACAAACAAACAACAATAAAATATTTTTGTTGAAAGAATATACGGAGTAAAAACAACAAGACCGGAAGTGCAAGATATATATAGATATTGAAAGATTACAACTGAATTTACCTGCAATATATAGCCGTAATGCGCAATATGGACTAATAACACAATATGGACTAATAACACGACCATCTTAGTTCAGTAATCACATGAAACCTAACAAACTCTTCTATGATAGTAACTATGATCAATGCGCTACTTTGCTTAGTTACGAACGAAAATCTGGATTTTGTATGTAAACCTCTACTAGAGAGTCTAACATTTAGCAAACGAGATATTAGACATAGAATATATTTAGTCGACCTAAAGAGTAGATAAGATCAAAAACGGGATATTGGAATTCAAATACTGCTAATTTCTTGATTTTAACACCAGTCACATAAGTGTTATTAAAACAAAAAGCAAGGTAGGAAAATCAAGCAAGATCCATTGCACACTCTAAATAAATACACCAATAATTCAATAGATTTCCAAATGATAATCAAATCTGTTAAGACAAAGAGACCAAATGAAAATCAATTATGTTAAGACCAAGTGACAGACACAAGTCCCATAACAAATATATTTTCAATCATTTGTTTTGTAAAAACTCAAGTCAAAGGGTACAATTCATCAAAAGTAAACAATGACCATCAATGTAAGAAACATGATGCAGAATGCTAGAATTGCTCAGATAATAACCAAATTTAACAGGAATGATCGCCAAGGTTTGGAAAAAAAAGTTCAACATGAATCAAAGAAGCATGCAACTAAGCAATCAAAGAAGAAAATAAGGAAGAGAGCAAGCAAGGAACCAATGAAGTAAACAGCAAATCAAGAAAGCAAGTAAAGAAGCAAGAATCAAGAAAGCAAAGAATCAAGGAAGCAAGTTAAGGAAGCAACAAAAAAAGTAAGCAAGTAGGAAGGACGCTAGTAAGTTAGCAAGAAAATAAAACAAAAAATCACAAAAGCAAGTAAACAATGAAGGATGGAAGCAAGTATTAATGTAAACGAGTATGCAAAAATGCATGTATGAATGTGTGTGTGTATGTATGTATGTATGTATGTGCATGCATGTATGTGTTTGAAGTCTCAAGTGATTGGGAAGAAACCATAGAGAAGTCAATGGTTTCTAGATAGGCCGCATTAGGCTTTAAAGTATGCTAACATTTATAAATTTCCTTTTGGATGCTTATTCAAGAACCTGTCTTATGGAAATCAAAAATAGTCTTTACTTCCATATGTTTCTCATAGTTGTGAATTTCATAAACTAATTACAAGCAAGTTTGAGAAGCACATACCTGTTACAGAAATCTGCTAAGAACACCTTCTGAAGCACATACCTGAAAGAAAAAATCAGAATTAATTAGTCTTTACTTCACGTAGATGCTTTGAGATAATGTAAACAATCGGTTTTTGATTCGTAGTCTTTGAAGCTGTTGATTATATTTTCCATCCAACGAATCAAAAGATAGTCTCTGTCTAAAGACATTTCTAAGCCGAGAGAGTTAATGTAAGGAAATCTGTTTTCCAGTCATAGTCTTTGTCTTGCCCTTTGTAAGCCGTTGGTCGTTTTAATTCTAGTCATAGTCCATTGTCTAAGGACTTTTAAAGCCTTGTGGTAAAGTAAACAATTTGTTTCTCTGTTTTATAGTTTTTGTCTTAAGACTTCGTTAAGCCGTTGGTCGTAATAAAATACTATGTTGTCGTCTCAGCCTTTGTCTTAAAACCTTATTCAGCCATTGGTCATTGTATCCATCCAACAAACTGAAAGTATTTTTCTACTTTTAAGCCTTGTGGTCTAAGTCATGAGACTTATTTAACCCTTGGGTTGTTTTTCCATCTATAGTCTTTGTCTAAAGACATTTTTAAGCAGAGAGAGAGTTGAAGTAAGGAAATCTGTTTTCCAGTCATAACCTTTGTTTTGAGTGAGACCTTTATAAGCCGTTGGTCGTTTTTTCCCAATCCAACGGATTGAAGCTTAGTCCATTGTCTAAATACTTGTAAAGCCTTGTGTTAAAAGTAAACAGTCAGTTCCGTAGCCTTTGTCTGAAGACTAGACTTCTAAGCCTTGTGGAGAAGTAAGTGTTCTATCTTTGATTCGTAGCCTTTCTCTTAAGACCTATTCCAACCGTTAGTCGTTAATTCCATCCAACAAGCCGAAAACCAACCCCACACAATCTTTGTCTTTAAAGTTTTCAAAGCCATTATTTGTCTTCGCTTCAGTCCTTGTCTTTAGAGTTTTTTTCAGTCCCTAGTCGTTAATTCCATCCAGCAAGTGGAAAATCAGCCCCCATTGTCTTTATCTAATGACTTTTCTGAGCTTTAAGTGGTTACTGCAAATAAATAGTTCATAGTCGCTATATCCATCCAACAAACTGAAAGCTAACCCACAACCTTTTTCTAGTTTTTAAGCCTTCTGATTATCGAACATAAATAGTTCTCGGTTCATAGCCTTTTTCTTAAGACTTCTTTAAGCCGTTTGGTCGTTTTTTCCCATCCAAATGGTTCTCGGTTCATAGTCTTTGTCTAAGGACTTGTCCTAAGCCGATGACCATTCTTTTCTTATCCAGCATGTCTAAAACCAACATTTAGTATTTCTTTAAGTATTTTTCTAAGCCGTTGGTAGTTTTTTTCATCCAGCAAGTCTTATAACCGATCCATTGTCTTTGTCTTGAGACTTTTGTAAGCCGTTGGTAGTAAAGTAAGGAATCTGCTTTCAATTCTTAGTGTTTGTCTTAAGACTTTCTTAAGCCTTTGGTCGTTATACTCCATTCCATCCAAATAATCAAAAACAGACTCTCTTAAGCTGTGGGTAAGTAAGGAATCTGTGTTCCATTCGTAGTATTTTGTCTTAAGTTTTAAGCCGTGTGGTCTTATTTGCCATCCCCTAACATCCTTCCTTAGACATGCACTACCAACCCATATTATCGGTCCAATTAACAATCTTGCTAGGGTGATGGTATATGTTTCTTTTAGAGGCAGCAACGGACAATGTTCCCAAATAAGACTCTGACAGAACACTATTAGATTAGTGTCTGTTTGTGATCTTTTTGGGTTTGAAGTGAAAAAATAAAATCAAAACAAAACCAAAACAATATCCCAAAATAAAAACAATAATTGGTAGAACATTAGAGGAATGTCTACCTAATCTGTTGGGTTTGATATAACCAAAAAAACAAAAGGCTTTGAAATCTTGTTAACAGAGGAATTTTGTTGTTGAATCAAAGACAAAACTAGTTAAAAGAACTCCTGATTTCCATAACCCAAGACGTCAGATGTGTTTAAATAAAAGAAAGAATCTCACCGAGTGGAGAACTGATCATATGTGTTTGTCCTAGCTCGAATCCAGAAAAAACAAAAACAAAACCTGCTGGAAACAAAATAGGAAACTCTTAACATAGACAGAGAATCTACCTTATAGACGGTTTCATGCAGAGTCAAACTTCAAAACAAAACTGGAAAAGTTAAAGTCTGAACTTTTAGGAAAAATGGAGGCTAACTGAAGGGAAATGTTCAAACCAAAAATCATGTTCAGACACTAACTAACAACGGGGCTTGTGAGACATTATAAAAGAAAATGAATTTAATAGGTTGCCTGGGGAACAACAATTGTGAGGTTTAACCCCTGTTCGAAAACGCGGACTCGGCGGCCGCCTCGGCGGAGGAAAGGCGCTCGGCGGTCAGGAGCCGCACCGATTTCATCATAATCGGAGTAAAAATCGGAGATCTTGAAAAAATCACTTTTTTGTTCGTTGTTCTTTTAAAAATCGAGTACAACTTAATAGGTCTGTCAATTGTTAGTACAAATATCAAGAAAAGGAAAAAAAAAGATGAAAATTTGAATTAAAATCGAACGGGCGCCACTGTATTAGGGTAATAGATCGTGCAACATGAGGAAGAAGATGAATTGGAAATGTCTGTTTTGGCCTTTCATTAAAGGTAAGTTAAAAAACAGCACTAATGGGGATGGAACTAGGGACACAAAGTTATAATAAAACGTCCTCAACCACTACACCACCTCATCTTTCAATGTTCTGTCTAAAGATATATAATATATATACAAAAACTAGATAAAAACCTAAAACAAATCCCCGCTTAACTCCCGCTTAATCCCCGATCAATTGATTCGGTGCCAGGCCCGGACCGATCGCCCGATTAATGCCTAGCGCAATTTTGAACATGGGGTTTAACACTCCTATAGCCAAACCTTCTGTAACAACCCCATGTGCATAAAACCTTTTTTAAACTTCTTTTCTAAACATCTTTAAACACAATTATCCCTCCATTCAACTTACCTAATTTCCCACTCTCACCACCTACCTATCAACCCAATACCCAC
>JAHZTW010000001.1:472199562-472231497 GCA_020283515.1 Alliaria petiolata | reverse complement strand
TTCGAATGAGAAGGAATGCCTTCTTTGAAGCATTTGACTGTCTGCTTCATCAGACTCTTCTTCTTCTTCTTCTCCTTGTTCTCCGGATGACATATCGGCTTCAAGTCGTGGCGATGGTGTCGATCCCTTCAGCTTCGAGGTAAGCGACTTGATTTGGCCCTTCAGATC
Source organism: Alliaria petiolata (assembly GCA_020283515.1). Taxonomy (NCBI): domain Eukaryota; kingdom Viridiplantae; phylum Streptophyta; class Magnoliopsida; order Brassicales; family Brassicaceae; genus Alliaria; species Alliaria petiolata. The sequence continues at coordinate 472,231,329 of JAHZTW010000001.1, read as the reverse complement.
CTTCACGTGCCCCTTAATCCCCTTCACCGTGGAGACCAGCTTCTTAATTGAGCGATCCTGCCATTTGCAGTACCGCTGGAGTACGTTGATCCGTTCGTGAGCGATCTTGAGGGTTCGATGGGTCGCGCTTGTGATCGGGTCGAAATGGTAACGATCTGCTCCGTAGAGAGGGAAACCGTACTCGTCTGTAGGGTCTTCGTAGTCGTCCCCATCTCCTTCTTCCTCTGGAGCGACTATATCGACTTCCTCCCGATATTCCTCCTCGTAGTCCCTATAGAAGTCAGCTCCATAGGGGAAAAGGTGCTCGTCCTGCGGCTCGAAATCCAGATGCTGAGGTTCCCTTATCGTGGTCAGGTAAGGGTTGGGCAGGAACATCACGACCGCTCGGTTTGAAGGCAGGGTGAACTGATATCGGTGTTCCTGCCGATATGGCTTCCCGAGAAACTGACACTTCTTCAAGTAGTCGATGTCTATCCAGCGAATCCCGTGTGTCGGCTCCTCGAGGTCAGCACCAGCTCCCTTTACGATTGCAGATACGACTCCTCCACAGCCTATTTGAGGCCTTTCGCTTGGCGTGGAGATCATCCACGACTTGTAGTGGAGAAGCTCCTTGAGGAATATCGTGATCAAGCCGGTGCTCCGTCTCCTTCCTTTGAGCTCTCTCCCATTTCAGGTCTCCTGAATTATCTCTACCAGACCGTTTTCCATTATCTCCAACTTCTTGGTCAAGACAGCTCCACATTCCTTTCTTGCGAAGAACGTATGTGCAATGGCTCTTTGCACATACCTCAAGGCTGGGTGCCTTATAATGGTGCTCTTGTTCACCCCGGGCCTGTAAGTACCTACTCCGATGTGTCCCCATAGTGCTTCCAGCTCCTCCCTTTCGACGTTAAGGGTCATCTCGCGCATATCGCCCTGGTTGAATCCGAATATCGTCTCGAGATCCCGAAATGACATTCGGTGTGTCTCGCTTCCATATTTGAAGCGGATGTAGCCGTCACCATATTCCTCTGGAGTCTCCTCTCCAAAGGCGTAGAAGGTCACCTCCAGTGTTGCAAGGAACTGGAAGGTTGCTTCGTCATGAGATGCATAGGCGTTCTCCATGAACTTCCTCAGACCCATCGCATAGAAAAGGATTTGGCAATCTTCATAGATGCCTAGCTCGGCCATTGTCTCCTCGTGGGGATAGCGCGTGGCCTTGAACTCCATTCGCCTGAATGTTGCACGCATATCGGCCAAAGTCGGTCGGGAACTTGCACTCCTTCTCCCCTATACACGCGTGGGTGAGCGCACTGTGACGGCTCGGCTTGAGCTTCCCACCGGTCTCTTTCCTTGCCTCTTCTCCGTCTGGTATTCCCTTGATCTCCCAAGAATAGCTCCGCTTCTTGTTGCCCCTACCATTGTACCTATCAATAAAAAATACTCGAAAGTGTGTAAGTACAAGGAAAAACAAAAAGAGCAAAGATTATCTCGCATACACGCTTATGCTTAAGGTAACTCTATTCATGACTAAAGGGACCCAAGCAAACATATTCGAACAATCACTAGATCGAGAAAAATCTTAAATTGACAAGATGAAAGACGTTCTTTATAATTCATTTCTTACAATCTCGGATTTAGATTAGCATGTAATAGACAAAATGTGAAAAAGGGGATCTCTAGAATCTTTGCATTTCGAAAGAATTTAGCCGTGAAGCTATTCTTTAAGAATGGAAATGCCATAATTCTGGAAAATCCTACAAAAAACCCTAAGTCCTATGCAAAAATTATTTACCAAATATTCCTCCATCAAACTCTCAAATCCCTAATGCAACAAATTCTAACGATCCTAGACAATACTTAATCGTATCGTTCTAGAGCGGATTTTTACCTTAGCACGATATTTGCAGAAAAACTTTTGGAAGGATGCACGAAATCGAATTGTGAAATTAAAATCTCTAGACAATTTTCTGGTTTTGAGAGTGATGGGGAATGAAAACGAGAGAGGTGAGAGTTTTTATAAAGAGGAGATGTGGGGAAGAGAAGGGTTTGACTAGGGTTTCTTGGTTTGGAGAATAATTGTCGGTTAACCCCAACCAAGTATTCTTGCCTTATCCGAAAAAGTGGGCCATAATTTAAGCGCTTTTTTCGGATTGGCCAAGTCCAGATACCCTATTACCTGGACGACCATATCGGGTTGACTCCGATATGGTGTGACTGACGTTTCTGGATATCGGCTGGTCCCCGATATATTACCCTGGTGGAGGTTGCCTAGCTTGGGCTTTGTTCCATATCGGCTACACACCGTTGTGCCTGCCCGACAAAGAATACCCAGGGATAATATCGTGGTGTTAACCCGATATTACATCCCGTTATTGAGCTAGACAGCTTCTCACATTGGTTTTAGCTCCTCTTATGTGTAAGTCTCCCCACCCTATTCTTCATGGGATCCTGAAATCATTTAATTAAATTAGGAAAAGCATTAATATGTACATGGATAAGCTTGGGGTGCCTCCCAAGAGCGCTTTGTTTTGAGTCACTTAGCTTGACTTTTCTTGGTAATCTTTTAGTGCGAAAGGGGGAAATGAACACCCCTCGATCCTGTGGGAGGATCCTTACTTTCCTTGATCATCGTGATGAAATCGGCCAGAGATACATCGGAAGTTCCTTCTTTGCTTGCCTTAGAACCCTTTTGATTGGTTAAATCAGTGTCCTTTTATCACCTTAAGGTAAGCAAAGGGTCTAACTTTTCCCTTGCATCTCAGCTTGTATCTTATCTCACCACCAGCAGAGAGAACTGGTTTGAGAGTCATACCTTCGAGAAGATCGCCGAGGCTCGGTCCTTTCACGTAGGACTTCTTGCAAGTAATCACCTCTTTTGTTTCTTCTTGGACTTCTTCTGGTTGTCCTTCGAATATTGCTTTGAGACAGACCCCATCAAAGCTAGTTCCATCATAGCATATTTCTAAAGATGGATCCTTGGTCTTCTCAATCGTCTTCTTGAGCACAAGGGAGTATGCGTGTTCCTTCTCATTGATTTTCTTCCCTTTGGTATCAAAGTGCCTTACCAAGCTTCCAGTTAGTCTCAACTCTACCTTGCCGCTTTTGCAATCAAACATGCAACCGGCAGAGGCTAGGAAAGGTCTTCCCAACAGGAGAGTTTGCTGGACATCTTGGTCCATTTCTATCACCAGGAAGTCGCTTGGCAATAGCACGTTCCCAATCATGAGGGGTAGGTCCAGCAGTTTCCCAACAGTTTTCCTTTCACTTCCATCGACCAGTGATAACGGCTTCTTGCAGTCGGTATAAGTGTCGTAGCCGAGACGCTCAACCGTGGCTAGACTCATCACATTGATGCTTGCTCCGAGGTCACACAGACAGTTTTCAAAAGTTATTCCTCCGAGTGTGCATGACAGAGTGAATGATCTTGGATCTTCGAGTTTCTTTACTACCAAGGCTTCTTCCTTATGTTTCTCTTCACGAGCTGCTGCATTCCTCCCTATCGTTGCCATTGCATCAGCATAGAGCTTATCCTTCAAAGCTACTAGGGGTCGCCAAATTTTTAGAACTCCCTCTCCTTCTTTGGATGTCGATGTCCACATCGACTTGAGCTCATTTTGTAGAAGTGATATCGGGAAGATCCCGTTTTTCCTCGTCGAAAGTGGTGATCATTTGGCAATACTCCTTTGGATTCATGACAGATTTTCCAGGAAGGTTGCTTGCTTGGCTTGTAGATGCAATGCCTTTGTTGTTTTCAAGTGTTTTGACACGAGCGGTCAAGTCTTCAATCTTCCCGGATAGTTCCGTGTGGACACCATCAATCTTGTTATGCACTTCAGCAAAACGTTTGTGCATATCCGGCTGGATATGTGTTTGACCTTGTAAAAGTTGCTTCAGAGTTCCTTCCAAGTCAAAGCCAGCATGAGCATTTGGGTTTCCTTGTTGTTGTTGTGGGAAGCCAGGAGGTGCACCGGCTTGATGTCGTGGCGGATAGCCGTTATGGTTCTGGAACCTCGGTACAAAGCCTTGTTGATTCGTGTAGGTCACAAATTGTTTTGCTCCTCCTCCTTGTTGCTGAGGGTAGGTCTGGTCCTGAGGATTTGCGACGTTCGTGCTTCTGTAGGAAAGGTTGTTGTTTGGTTTCCAATTGTAATACCCTCCTTGAGCGTTGATGTAGTTGACATCTTCATACTGAATGTCCTCCCCTTCTTGGACTTGAGTGTGTTCTTCCACGAAATGGACCTCCTTTTGAGTCTGGACAAGTAGTAACTTGTCAAGTTTCTCATTCAGCTCTTTGATCACCTTCCGGCTTCCTTCCACTTCTTCTTTGGAGCCACGGTTGGATCTGTCATAGTCTTCGTGGTAAGAAGAGTCACTCTGAGCTAAGTTTTCAACTAACTCGAGACCGTCTTCAACGTCTTTAGCTAGGAAATTTCCATTGCTCGCCGTATCGAGCAGCATCCGAATCTTGGGAATGACACCCCGATATAGTGTACTGAGGAGTGATTCTTGGCTGAATCCATGGTGAGGGTACTGAGTGGTGTAACCTTTGAATCTCTCCCATGCTTCACCAAAAGTCTTGTTGGATTTTTGAGTGAAACCACTGATTTCTTTTCTCAATCGGGCTGTCCTCGATGTGGAGAAGAACTTCGTCAGGAATGCCTTCTTGCAGTCTGCCCACGAGGTAATGGATCCGTGTGGCAGTGTCTTTTCCAATGCGTGTGCTTTGTCTCCCAGTGAGAAGGGAAACAAACGCAGCTCAAATCCATCTTCGCTTACTCCATTGATCTTGGTCATGGCGCACACACGGTCGAACTGGTCGAGATGGTCAAGTGGGTCTTCCAAGGGCAGACCGAATAACCGGTTGTTCTGCACCATGGAGATGAGACCACTTTTGATCTCGAAGTTGTTGTTCTGCACTGGTGGTGGCTGGATACCGTGTCGGCTTGCAGTCGATATCGGTACATCTCCGGCACCGATTTTCCTCACGGCTCTTGGAGCAGCTGCAACACCAGGCTGTCCTTGAACTCCTTGTACGCCTTGTGGACCTTGTGGTCCCTGGTTGCCTTGTTGTCCTTGTGCACCAGCTGCGCCCGCAGCTCCTTGAGCACCATGTTGGTTTTCCATCGTCACACGGTTAACCGTTTCGGCTTGTTCCCGATTTTGTCTAGCTGATCTTTCGAGCAGGTGGATATCGTCTATTGGGGGAACAAGGTTTGTTGTACCGTGTGAACGTAGGTTCATGTACCTGTTTCAACACAGAGATGTACGAGTAGAGTGTTAAAAGACTGTAAAATTGAAACTTGTCCTTATAACGACCTAGTACCGAAGTGACTAAACTTTCTCCCAAACGGCAACAGCGCCAATTGATAAATAAGGTTTTACCCTTTCTAGCAATGTCCCAACAGCTATCAACCGAAGTAATACATCGTATGGGGTATCAAATCATTTTGGGAGCGTTAGTTAAACAAATCAGTCATATCGGTGTCATAAGTCAAGCTTAAAATAGATAAAGGTCAAGACATTACTACCAAAAACGACTAAAGGATTGATCTTGTGTCACTCAAGACCGAAAATAAGAAAACTTTAAAGACTCTAAGAAGGAAATAGATATGTAGGCGGTAAAAAGATAAACTTTCAAGATAAAGGAAGGATCTTGATGAGTATCATGAACTAGGTAACTCTCAGTTTGATTTAACAAGTTAAAGCTTTTGGATGACATCAAGACTTGGTCTTTTGATGGAGATTCTTAGGTAAAGGGATCCTCAATTCGTTTAGCCCATGATGTTTGGGTCTAAACTCTTTGAATCTCTATCACCATAGACTAGCTCTCGCATAGCGGTACAATAGAAGAAACAAGCATCTACAATGTCCCTATTGAACCGTAAGATCCTTAGACAGATGGTTAGTCTTAGCCTAAGAAATCAAACTCTTATTCATAGATCCGGCTAAGCAAGCACGTGATGTTCGTGTCAAGCCGCCTAAGGACTTTAGACTAGATGGCCAAACTAGACTAAGCTTTAGGATTGATCAACAAGAAAGAATCTAACTTTATGTTTTAGCTAAGCAAGAAATATAAATCCGAGAGTCCCTTGGTCCTTTTAACCTATCAAGGTCCTAAAAAGACTACTCACAAGCCATTTGAGAAACCTCAAAATCCATAAGGATGAGAGAGTAACTCATAAGCCGTGAGATAATCAAAAACAAGAAAAGGAAGAAGCTTTAAGAAAATAAGACTAAGCTATAAGACTTAAAACTTCAAGATTGCATAAAAATCAAAGCTTTAAACAAGCTTCAATGGTGGAAAAATACAAAAGTCTCGGTTTTTGAAAGAGAAGACAGAAAATAAAAAGTAGAAAGCGTGATGAAGAGATAAGAGTGAGGGAGTAGGTATTTATACACAAAAATGGAAAAACATAAACGTTGGGACCACTTTCCCGAAATGGTACTATTTTGGATTTTAGCGTTTCGGGCTCAAGTCGTTGTGAGCAAGCCGAAACGCTATCTCTTCTTGATTCTTCGGGCAGTCTCCATATCGGGCAAGGATTTCGGGATCACGTCGTGAAGGCTCGCCTTCCTTGGTACTTGAATCGGGCACTTCCCGTTGCCTTGCTCCGATATCCGTCTTTATGGCATCCTCTTGCTGGATCTTCACACCGAGGTTCTCCTTTCGGGACTAAGCCGCTGCTACTCGTCTAAATCGGCCCCGTGGTCGTGATCCATGCTCGATATTACCGGCTCGTTCTCCATTTGTGACCTCCCTCCTTGGTCTCTTCTTCGGATCATCCTAAGCACCTGAGAACACACTCCAAACATGCAAGACTATGCAGAAACCTAACCTAATGCATCTAATCCTATCATGGGTGAAAATGTGATGCAAGCTAAGATAAAAGTGCAAGAATGAAATCCTAACTAGCATGAAATGTGTGTCAAAAACATGCAATTTACAGAGATATCAGAGCCACGAACCAGGCCAGAACATAAGAGTTATTATATCCTTCCTGCTCAAAGGAGAACCACCAGACGTTCCACACTTAACCAAAACAAATATGCATCAAGGTAAGACTCTAAACTCCCAAAAAATAATGAATACTAACTTGCTCTTTCTTGGTGCAGGAGATATAGTTTGGAGGACGAAACCTTTTCAAGAGGGTGAGTATGATGTGAACCTAGAGTCGTCATCAGCCAAGGAGCACGGGTCCAGGAATCATGAAGTGGAGAACATGAAGCTGAGGAGAGCTAAAGAAGCATGCGAGTGGAGGTCAGCTCAAACGGAGGTTGATATCAACCATTCAAACTCAACCAACACTTGGAGAGCATACTCAACTCTTCCAGAGTTCACCAGGAAGAAGAATCATACAAAAAGGAGTCCATATGAGGAAGATATTGAATATACAAATTGGCAGATGTTCAGTGGACGCGATGGAGACATGCGACTACTAATTAAATCATTCCGGCCAAACCACGATGAATCAAGCAACAAGACCGGATGTTCTGGAAACTTAACTCATCAGGGAACCGAGGCGAATTGGAATCATTCCTAAATGAATTACGGTTTAAAAGTTATTCAACTTCTAAACCGAAGGATGCTTTGCTTGCCTTATTTCGAAGCTGGCAAGTTTAATCACATGCAAACCAAACTTTGGCGGCCAGGAGATACATCTAAGCATTCAGGAGACACATCTAACAATCCAGGAGAGTCAGTAAAACATCTTCCAATGCACCAGCACCCACATGATCAGGCGGATCATGTCATACTTCTACTTACCATATATGGAAGCATTTACACTTTCCTCCATAACTCACCAACGGCTAGTTCCCTTCATGATCCAAGATAAGCAAGATTTGGGGAGATTATTCATCATCAATATATCAAGATACAAGTCAAGAAATCCCCTTCATTCAGCCTTTTGACCATCTCTCATTAAATGGGTCAAAAATCCCTTTATTCTCTCTTTTTGATCTTTCTTTGATTTTTGCTTGATTCTCTCTTTAGAGTTATTGTCTAGGACGTGTACTGAGCCTATATAAGCTCATTTATGTTTCATTTGTAAGACAACCCACTTTATCTAAGAAAATATAAAACTTTTGTTCTTTTTATTCAAAGAGTATTCTTTGTATATACCACTTGGTCTTTAGATTCAATTGAGTGATTCTTTTGTCTTTACTGATTCTTGGAATAGATTTGTTTGTGTGAATCAGGCAAGGCTAGTTCCAACGGTTGAGTATGTCAGCCATCCCACCGACTGAGCGAGTCAGTCAACCCACTGATTGAGCGAGTCAATCACAACTTCCACCATATTCCATCTGACCGGCTGAAAGAGAGTGACTTTAGTTCATCTTTCAGACTCCATTATCCACCCAAGCGAGCCTCAGCCTTTGAGGAACGCATCAAATCGGCTAAGGATGGGTGTCCTGTACTTCTTGGCGACAGTGATAAGAGGGAGATCGAAGCATGGAGTAGCCATAGAGCCTTTCATTCTGAGCATGGTTGATAGTCTCGAGCTGTGTGAGACATTCCCGTGGGGACGGTTTACTTTCGAAGACAACATCAAAGAGATTTATCATATGGTGAAGCATTTCAAATGATCGATCCCAGAGAAAGCGAGTTGGACGTTTCCTGGGTTCCTCAACCCTTTGGAAGTAAGTCGTATTTCTTTATGAGTACAACTAGTCCGAATAGTACAACTAGTTCGAATAGTACAACTATTCTAACTGATCTAATTATATGTGCAGATTTTGGCGTTTAAATGTATTCCAACGCTAAAGACACAATTTCGGGTGAAAGTAAGAAATGCAGAGGATAATTGTGTACGAATGTGCAAGTGGGAGTTCACGCAGACTGGCACAACTGGATATTCGTTGGATTCAATAAATGAGCATCTTGGAGATACAAAGGTATTTTACTTTTTGTTATACAAAGATTTTCGTCCGAATAGTTCAACTAGTCCGAATAGTACAACTAGTCTGAATAGTACAACTAGTTCAATTGTGGATTAATTTTTTTTTCGTTATACTTCAGGACATTACTAGTATTTTGACTGCTGAGGGTGAGGAAGTATATCTCATAGAGAGGGTAATGGAAGAGACACAATGGCAGGACTATGAACTGAAGGATGATTCAGATGTAGCTGACCCTATTGTTGATGGGTGGAACAAGTTTATAATCCGCCAACAAGTGAAGATATTGTGGGAGGATGTCTTCATGGCCGATATTCAATCCCGAGTTGTCCAAGAAGAAGATGTCCAAGAAGAAGGTGTGGCAATAGGTGAGCCAGCTTAACAAGAACCTGCAGCTGTGATTGAGCCAATAGCCGAGCAAATGAAAAGGATGATGAACTTAATGGAAGAAGGGTTCAAGGAAATTAAAGACATGATTCAGGGTTTGGATACAAGATTGGTAGCTGTAGAGAGCTTCGTGGAAGAGCAAAGAAATCCTCCAGATTTTGAGTATGGTGGATACAATGATTTCGGTGAGAAACTTATTTTTGAAGTTTTTTTGTTTTAATAATTGAAGTTTATTTGACTCATTTGTTTTTATGTCACAGAGGAAACTGTTGAAGAGAGGGAGATGGCTGAGGCTGCTGTGGCTGCAGAGAGGGGGATGGAGGAGAGAGCCGTGGCTGAAGAGAAGGAGAAGGAGGAGAGAGCCGCGGCTGAAGAGAAGGAGAAGGAGGAGAAGGAGAAGGCGGAGAGGGAGGAGAGGGAGAAGGCGGAGAAGGAGGAGAGGGAGAAAGCTGAGGCTAAGGAGGAGGAGAAGGAGGAGAGAGCCACGGCTGAAGAGAAGGAGAAGGAGGAGAAGAAGAAGGCGGAGAGGTAGGAGAGGGAGGAGATGGAGGAGAGGGAGAAGGCGGAGAAGAAGGAGAAGGAGAAGGCTGAGGCTGCAGAGAAGGAGGAGGAGGAGAGAGTTGCGGCTGAAGAGAAGGAGAAGGAGGAGAAGGAGTAGGCGGAGAGGGAGGAGAGGGAGAAGGCGGAGAAGGAGGAGAAGGAGAAGGCTGAGGCTGCAGAGAAGGAGGAGGAGGAGAGAGTCGCAGCTGCAGAGAAGGAGAAGGAGGAGAAGGAGAAGGCGGAGAGGGAGGAGAGGGAGAAGGCGGAGAAGGAGGAGAAGGAGAAGGCTGAGACGATGGAGGCTGCGGAGATGATGTAGGCTGCGGAAACCGTGGAGACTATGGCGGCTGAGGCTAGGGCAGCTGCAGAGATAGTGTTAGCGGCTGTGGAGAAGGCTATGGAGAACACTCTAGCTGGTAAGTGGAGATTCCTTAATGAGCCAAACCATTGGAATAATGAGTTTCATCGATTTTTGTTTTTTTTTGTTAGGTGGAGACGATGTCGATACAGTTCAAACTTCTACCAAGATGAAAATCAACAAACGACCTAGTCTTCAAGCCCAAGCATCAAATAAATTAATTAAGAAGCTGAAGAGGAGTAAGACTCCCAAGCGAAAAACAAAAAGGAAGTTGACTCGTTCACGTTTGGTGAATGGTTGTTATTAAGTAACTTAGGCCTTTGAACTTATGCTATGTCTGCTATGTTAGAATTTAACTTTGTGTTTTTCAGGATTTGGACATATATATTTTATGCATGTCTTTTTTTGTGTAAAATTAAACGGTCCAACTAGCAGAACTAGACCAACTAGAACTGAATATATAAAACGTGTGGATAAAATATAAATGGATAAAATATGAAGTCACGTGCGCCGTCAAAAGAGGAAATTTGCGCCGTGATAAGTTTTTTATAACATAGTTGTACCCAGTTTTTAGTTGTACCCAATTTCAAAAAAAAAATTGAATCCAGCTAAAATTTTCTAATCAGTGGTACCATACCTTAAATTAATCATTTTTAGTTGTACTTGTGAAATTTAGTAAACAAACTACATTTAACATATTTGTAATGCTATAATTTGTATAAAAATACAAACTTTCATGGTTTTCATGTTTGTGTGATTAAGATTTCCAAAGTAACCTTAAAAGTATAAGGTAGCTTGTGTAGATCAAACATTTTCATGGATCAAACATTTTCATGGATCAAATTAATATAACTATGAAATGTTCAAATATGCTTCCACATGTTCCATGGCTTATTTTATCTCGAAACATGTTTACAAATACATTTAGAATTTATGTTATTGACATTTTTGTAGAAAATATAGTCGTACTGGTTTTTCCAGTTGGACATGAGTACAACTAAAATGTAGTTGCACTAGTTGTACTTAAAACGAGTGGTACTAGTCGCACCAGTCGTACTCGACATATTAGACGCAGAATATAGAGTTGCACTAGTGGTTCCTAGTCATACCTGATAGAAATAACATGCATACAAGTCTCAATCATACAAAGTTGCACACATAGTTCACATAATTTAAAACAAAGACATATATTACTCTTCACTACCATCAATCCCAAACCATTCTTCCTCTTCTTCCTCTACTTCCTCTTCCTCTTCCACGATGTTCTCCAACTAATGGGAATCTCTTTTCTGTTGCGGTTTCCCTTTCTTTACCTTATATTACGGAGGTAAGACTTCTTCTGCTTGTATCTCATCAGGTACAACCCATTCAGACATATGAGGAACCGGATAGATTATCCTGGAGTATGCCAATTTCCATAGCTCTACCAAATAATATTTGGAGCAAAACTCTTGTAGATGAAGTTCCCTATTTCTGCTCATATGGATGGAAGCAGCAATTGCATGCACACATGGGTATCTGTCTATATCAAAATACTTGCAAGAACTAGTTCTCGCAGTCATATCAACCAAATAATAATTACCATCAAGCCCAATCACATTGTATTCATGGAGATAGCTGTTTAACTCTTGCACCATGAGTTTCTTTGCATCCACACATCTTAGATCCATTTCGTCCTCCACATAAGGCACAAGCTTCTGTGACAATGGGACTTCAGCGGCAGTCTGCCTATGGGTGTTCCACCATTCAGCCAATTTGGCACTAATTAAATCAATCATTGACAACAACGAGTACTTTCTTGCGTTTACAAAAACACCATTGATAGATTCTACAATATTGGTGGTATCTATGTTGTACCTTTCTCCTGGGAAATAGCATCTTGCCCATTTTCTCTCATCAACACTTTTGTCTAGATACTCGCCAGCAGATGGATATTTCATCCTAAAAGCACAATAGAGTTTTCAGAACTCAACCTCTGTATAAGCTTTAGAACACTCGATGAACTTCTTCGCACATGCATCTATGTGGGTGGCAACGTGTCCTTTCACATTCTGTGACAAATGCCTTACACAATACCCATGTTGAGACAAAGGGAACACTTCCATTATTGACTTGATCAAGCTTGGATTCCTATCCGAAATAAACACCATTCCAGGGACATCTGGTGTTACTAACTTCAACCGATTCAGAAACCGCGTCCAACTTGCATCTTTCTCACCATCAACTACACCAAAAGCAATGGGATAATGATGATGATCAGGATCCTGAGCCGAAGCAACGATTAGAACTCCACCATATACATTCTTCAGGTGGGTTCCATCTATAATGATGACTTTTCTCATCGATAGAAACCCTTCTATGCAAGCTCCCAATGCAAAGAATAGGTACCTAAACCTATTCTGCTCATCTAATTCCACACAAGTCCGTGTACCCGGATTCACTTTCTCCAGCATGTACAAATAAGAATATAGCCACCGATAACTCTCCTCAGAACTTCCCTGCACCTCATTAGCTGCTTTGTTTTTTCCTCTCAGCACTGTCGAGTACGATACTTTCACGCCAAGCCTGCCTTGAACCATATTGATCAATGTTTTTGGATTTGGTGTATCGAATCGACCTGGATAGTCTTCAGCCAAAACAGTTGCAACTAAGTGTGGTGTGCTTTTCCTTTTTTGTCTGATTATACTTGTAGTAACCCGAGAGCATATGTGCACCTTGTTGTAAGTGGCAATAGTGAAACTATTTGAGTTCATACGCACAGAAGCTCTTAAACCCTACTTGCATCCCTCTTTTGCTCACCAACATTTTACCACGAAACGTGTGGGTTCAGACTTCTTCGTTTCATACTCAAAACCATTTTCATGTGCACCTTTCTGTAGGAGAGCTTGCAGTCCCTGCCTAGTGTCAAATTCTTGACCTTTATATATATCTAAACCGTCTTCCCATCCATGAATTACTTGCGAGTTTCCATCATAATGTCTAACTTCTATATCATCATCATACACGAGCTCATATCTTTCTTGCATCTCATTTTCTTGCATCTCATTGTCTTGCATTTCAGTGTCTGGTATTTCTAAACCATCTCTAGCGGTATCAAAAGCTCATCATTACTCTGACCTAGATCTACCTCAACTCCATGATCCTCTCTTGAAACATGCATGCTTCCATGACTTTGATAAACATCCTTAATGAACTCCACATGTAGAACACTTCTACATTGATCTTTACTCATTTGTAGTAGATAACCAAAAACATTTTCGTCATTCCAAATATATGATGGTTTCTTCGTGTTCAAGATCAATGGATAGTAACTAATTTTCAGCTGAGTTGTAGATGCATCTATCAAAACCTTTCTGCAAATTCCCTCCACTTATTCAGCATAAGTGACATCCTCCAAAGATTTCCTCATCACAAAAGTGTGAATCTCATCTTCTACAGAATTCCATATAATTTTATCACCGTCTTTTGAATAGAATCCCCCATAATCAAAACATATGACTGTGCAACCACTGCTACTCATTTCCCCTGAAAAGAACAAAAAAATCGTAAGGTAATCTTATCATAGTTATACCAGTTTTACTACTCGTACTAACAAACTTTCTGGGTCTGTGTACTGTGTACTACTGGGTACTACTGGGTACAACTAGAAAGTTTTGTTCATCCTAGTCGTACTAATTCACTTACTATGTCCAGTTATGATAGTTGTACCCAGTAGTACCCAGAAAGTTTGGTTCATCATACGAAATATCACGATTTATTACGATGCATTGCACAGTTAACCAAGATATCCCATTTAATTAATAATATCATTTTCTAATAGCCTTACCCAACTAGCTCAGTGACTCCAATGAGCAAAAAAAAAAATCAAAATTTTTTTTACTATGAATTTCCCTAATTTAGAAGAAACTATGTATTAATTGCTTTGAGATTGCTTTGTCTATGACATAAACTTGATAATTCAATCATGAAATCGAAAATAGCATAAAAATAGCAACAACTAACCTTCAATTTCACGCCTCCAAAAGCGTCAATGGTGGAAACGTGAGAAGAAGAAGACGACGAGAGGTGGGAGCAATTAAATTTTGGTGGTTGGTTTGGTTAGTTTAGAGAATTAATTTTAAGGATGGTTTGAATTAAATTTCTACCCGATTTCTTTTTGTTTTTCATTTTCAATTTTTTTTTTTTATATAAATGAAGGACTAAACAGTCCATTCATGAAGGAGAGGGATATTCAGATTAGAAGGGGACAGTTAGATTTTCTTCCCCGTACGGAGGGACATTTGAGATTAGAGTTCGAAATTTTTGGAGAGTCGTAGATAAAAAGGTAATTGTGGAGCCACAATTAGAGATGTCAAGGGCCGTCCACACGCGAGACAGGCCTAAGTAAAATCGTAGCGGGGCGGGCCTGGACATCCAAAATATTGTCCACCAATTAGCGGGCCTAGCGGGTCGGACCGTCACGGGATTGCGGGCCAGGCGGACAAAATCAAAAAAATATTCACCGTGAGTTCATCATCTCTCGTCGTCTTCTCAGGGGCTGTATGAATCTGTAATTCTCTTCAAGATTCGAGTTTTATGCTCTCTGATTCTCTGTTTGATTCCCTTACGGTTGATTTGCCTCCATGGTTCTCATCGTTGAATTTAGCTATGGAAATCTGATGTAGACATCGTAAGTATTAATTACCGCTCAACAGATTCGATTTGATTGCCTTGGAATTCAAAGAATTATTGCTCTTTATTGATTGATTTTAGATTTTTGTTTTGCATCGTGAGTTTATCATCTCCAATTTCTTCAGCGATTCATTCGTTGAGCCTTCTCCTTCATCTTGTAAGATTTTTGTTTGAAGATTGACTTCGATGAGTAAGCTGAACAAAGTTACTTTAAGCACTTATTTGAATAAGATATGTGGTTCGATGTTTGTTTAGGTAATGGAGACAAATAATTTTAGTCATATACTTTACTCTGCATCCACACCTAGTTCAGGGGAATCCTTGGTTTGTACTTATGGATTTGAGTTTGAGTTTATGTATAATCTAGAAAATACTAAGAAATCGAGCTTTTGATTATTGCTGCAAGACTCTCGTTTAGAGAAACGTCGAGTTTTTGTTAGAATATGGAGTTTCCACGGTTTTCTTTAGATGGGTTTAGAAGAAAATGAAACTATTTATGATGCAAGTCGACTTCTTTACGAGCTCTTAAGTTAGTTCAACGTGTCAAAAATGCAGGATATGTGATTAGATGATTGCTATCTTTTGGTGTATTGCTTGTGGATATAAGATGAATAGGCGTTCTTTTAGGTGTTTTTTTTTACAGTCAATTTGAATAAAAAAATATAGATTTTTGTTTGCATCTTGGTTTTTAGAGTTTCATTTTTAATTTTTCTTTACTTTGGTTTTATTTTCTCTTGTTGAACTCTAGCTGTTTTGAATTTGATGCAATACTTTTACTTTGTTTGATGCAATGTCTCAGATTGGTTTTGAATGTTTTTGGATATTCAGAACAAATTTCAAAGGTAATGGACGATTATGTTAAATTATGTTGAATTCATTAAGATATATCAATGAAAGTCAAGTATCTAACTTCTGAAGTCTAAACCCAGCCCTCGTCGTTTAATAAGACCTTTGATGGTTACTCTAAATTGTAAATTTGTAAGGAGTGAGTTTGCGATCCGTTTGTTTTATCGTGGAGAAATCAATTTACTCAGAAACTTTCTTTGATATATGATATCTTTATCGAATTATATCATTATGATTCATGTTTCATGATCCCTCCAACTTCAAGAAACATGCCAATATTATTTTTTTCTGTTTAAAGCTCAAAATCAAACTCATGTTTTTTAATAAATTTTTAAAACCAAAATTACCAGCGGGCTAGCTCGCAAACCCGCTAAATAAGAGCGAGGCGAGCTTGGACTTATATTTTTTGTCCGCAACCCACGGCGGGCCGACCCGCACGGACAAAAAAAATTTGGAACTCGCCACGGACAAGCCCACTTGGACGCGGACTGGCCCACCTGACAACTCTAAATCTAAGAAGTGACACAATAAATTCTCATTGGCCTTAGTTTTAGAACGCTTGTGCAAAGTACAAGAAGCTAATGAGTCAAAAAAAAATACCAAAATTTTTAGTTGCGGATAAGGAAAGATTGCATGAAAGTGACAATGGACCAATACTTATCCATATTCTCTTCTTAATATACCACTGTTTGCTTGGTACATTTGTGGTTTCCTATCAAAACCACCAAGAATCTACTCGGAATGCTTCGAAAGATGAGTGGTTATGTTTAAATATAGGTCTGGGCATAAAACCGGGACTCGAAAACTTGAACCAGAGCCGATTCAAAGTAACATGTTCGGATCGGGTTTGGTTATTGAATATTTACCTGATGGATCCGGTTCTGGCCCGGAACTGATCGATTATCCAAAATTGAAACACTTAACCCTAAATTTGTATATGTACCATCACCACTTGCAGAGATTGAGCACCCATAGACGGCGATAGATATGAGTAATCCATCTTTATTCCACTAAAAATCAAAGAAAAACAAACTAAAATAAACATACATGAAGTGATGAGAGAGGAAGATACATGAAGTGGTCAGAGAGGAAGATATATCAATTGTTCTGGATGAAATAGGGGGATTTGTCTATTAGCGGAGCTGTGGGGGAGATGGTTTTCCCTTTTCTATTCGATGGTATCTAAGTTTTGATGTTTAAGACTTACCAAATTATTTTAATCGATTGGATAATAAAATTTCAGGCCCATTTTGGTTCATTGACTCATTTTGAAAATGGCTCAATTCATTTATTTTGGCTTTATTTCTGGTAAAATAATTTTATTTGGATTTAATTGGGTCAATACAAAACTCGAGGAATTGCTTCAAACCCATGAGTACTGACATCGAACAAGATAGTTTCCACATGTGGGTTTGTGGAAGACGAAGCAAAACTCAAGGAATTGCTTCGAGCTGATAGAGGAAATATTACTTATTAGGATGGTCACGTAATTGGCCAAGTTTTATGGATTTTATGGTTTTACAAATCTAAGTTATAATTTATGGGCTTTCTAAATTATTAGTAGGGTTTACGGGTTTTCTATATATAAGAGTTGTAAGGGGTTTTCTAAGAATCTAATCAGAAATTTAAAGTAATCTCTCTTCTCTCTTTGTCTTACTTGTTACAAAAGCTTAACCCTAACTGAGAATCCCTTCTTCAATCAAGGACTCTTTGCAGTTGAGTACCAAATCTGTGTTTTAGGAACATTGACTTGGATTTCTATCGGTTACTAGATAAACTACAATTTATCTCTATCAAAGGTATCAGACACCAAACGATTCTTCGGATTCAATGGCAGAAACTCGAGCTCAAGCGGTCGCGAAGGAGATGGAGATCTTAACTTCGAAGTTTGAAGAGCTGATGAAGAGTAACTTCGACACGCAGAATGCCAACATCGAAAAACAGAACGAGAAACTTGATAAGGGGATAGCGGAGATGTTCGAAGCAATTCGCTTAATAAGCACCAATCGTAATGATGCTTCTGCAAGTGTAGCTACGCCACTTTCTTTGGCTCTTACCACCGGTAAGTTTGATACAGGAAGGGGACAGCCTAACCCTACGACCAATTATTCGGGAGTCACTAGGTTAGCAAAACTCGACTTTCCTAGGTTTGGCGGTGAAAAAATCAAGGAATGGTTATTTAAGGTTGAGCAATTTTTTACAATTGATCATACTCCGGACGAATTGAAAGTGGGAATTGCTTCCATCCACTTTGATGATATGGCCGCGACTTGGCATCAGTCGATTATGCAGTCAGATATGGGGAACACAGTCATGTTCGATTGGAACACATATAAGATGTTGCTGCAGGAACGCTTCGACGAAATACTGGATGATCCGATTGCTGACTTGAAACAATTGCAAGAGACTGATGGCATCATGAAATACCATGCTCGATTTGAGATTATTAAAACAAGAGTTAAATTGTCTGAAGAATACTTGGTTAGTGCGTATTTGGCAGGCTTGCGAGTAGATACGCAGATGCACATTCGTATGTTTCAACCGCAGACAACACGGCAATGCTTACTCCTAGGATGACTATATGAGAAGGCTCATCCAAAGAAACCGTTCACCACCGGATGGTCTCCCTATCGGACTAATGTAGGTACCAAAGGCCTGCTGCCATTCAAAAAAGAAACAAAGGGTGACTTGCCAGCACCGGTTTTTAAATCCAATGAACAACAATACAAACCTCGCCAATTCCTCACCAATGACGAGATGGCTAAGAGAAGAGCGGATGGATTATGTTATTATTGTGATGAGAAGTACACCCCAGGTCACTTTCTCAAGCACAAGAAGACACAATTATTCATGATTGCTACTGAGGAGGAAGATGATGTTGAGTGTATCGAAGAACAGACGGAGGAAGAAAAAACAGGGGACATCGCTCATATTTCGGTGAATGTTGTAGCAGGGATATCAGATTACAACACAATGCGAGTTCGGGGGAATCATGGAAAACGTGTTCTCTTCGTGTTGATCGACTCTGGCTCCACTCATAACTTTTTAGACCCCAAAATGGCTGAGAAGTTGGGTTGTACACTGCAAACTTCAGGTATTTCATGGGTTAGAGTCGCTGATGGATGCACTCTCGCTGTTAATGCTAAGATCGACAAATTTCAGTGGCACTTTCAGAACACTTCTTTTCAAGCGGATGTCATGGTTCTTCCACTTGGTGGCTGCGATATGGTGTTAGGTGTCCAATGGTTAGAGAGATTAGGTCCTATTACTTGGGATTTTAAGAAGTTGGAGATGCAGTTTAAATGGGAGCAGAAAAAGGTGTTGAATAAAAGCGGAAAAGTTGAATAAACTACTTTTCCGCTTTCAATCCGACAAATGAAAGCGGAAAAGTTGAATAAACTACAGGACGCGGAAGTACAACTGTCTATGATTTGCGCTCAAACTTTTGTGGAAGACGAACAGATGACGTTGTGTTCTCTTGAGGCTTCATCAACATCACCACCACTGTGTCCTGAAATTGAAAAATTAGTGGGTGAATTTGCCGATGTTTTTTCTGAACCTACGGCGTTACCTCCGTTTAGGGACAATCATAACCATCGTATTCCCTTATTGGAAGGTTCAGATCCTGTGAATCAGCGTCCGTATCATTATGCGGTTCATCAGAAGAACGAGATCGATAAAATAGTGCAAGAATTGTTAAGTTCCGGAACAATTCAGACTAGTGCCAGCCCTTACGCGTCTCCTGTGGTCTTGGTCAAGAAAAAAGATGGGACATGGCGACTTTGTGTCGATTATAGAGAGCTGAACAGCAGGACGGTAAAAGACAGATTTCATATTCCACTAATTGAAGATCTTATGGAAGAACTGGGAGGGTCATGTGTATACTCCAAGATTGATTTAAGAGCCGGATATCATCAAGTACGGATGGATCCACTTGACATTCATAAAACAGCCTTCAAGACTCATAGTGGACATTATGAATATCTAGTAATGCCATTTGGGCTTACTAATGCTCCTGCGACATTTTAGGGTTTAATGAATGCGATGTTCAAGCCCTTATTACGGAAAAATGTTCTCATCTTCTTTGATGATATATTGTTTTACAGTTCTTCCTTCGAACTCCATGTGAATCATCTACGCAGTGTGTTTGATTTGATGAGACATAACAGCTTGTGTGCCAAGCGGAGTAAGTGTTCGTTTGCAACAGATAAGGTGGAGTATTTGGGGCACTATATAGAAGCAAAGGGAATATCTACAGATCCTAGTAAGGTTCGAGCTGTTGCGGACTGGCTTGTACCACTGAATCTTAAACAACTTCGAGAGTTCTTAGGCTTGGCAGGTTATTACAGACGGTTTGTGCGGAATGTTGGATCAATTGCAAGGCCTTTGACAGTTTTAACTAAGAAGGATTCATTCGCATGGTCCGAAGAGGCTAAGAAAGCGTTTCAAGATTTGAAGCACGCTTTATGTGTTGCACCTGTCTTGGCTTTACCTATGTTTGATAAACCATTTGTGGTCGAAACTGATGCATGTGGACAATGAATCGGCGCTGTTTTGATGCAAGAAGGACATCCTTTGGCTTATATTAGTCGTCACCTAAAGGGTAAGCAACTCCATTTTTCAATTTATGAGAAAGAGTTATTGGTTGTGGTGTTTGCGGTGCAGAAGTGGCGCCATTATTTGCTAACAGGACATTTTGTGATTAAAACGGATCAAGTAGTTTAAAGTACCTATTGGAGCAGAGGTTAAACACTCCGATTCAACAACAATGGTTTCCTAAGTTGCTGGAATTTGATTATGAGATTCAATATAGGCAAGGCAAGGAAAATTTGGTCGCGGATGCTCTGTCGAGAGTAGAAGGTGCCTACGTTTTACATATGGCAATGTCTGTACTAGATTGCGACTTGTTAAAAAACATACAAGCTTGTTATGACACTGATTCAGCTACGAGGGAGCTTATAGAGGCATTGAAACAAAACCCGGAGTCCAAAAAGCATTATTCATGGACGCAAGATGTCTTACGCAGGAAGAGCAAGATTGTCGTTCCCATGGATGTTCCAATTCGAAACACAATATTGGAATGGTTACATTGTTCCAGTGGAGGAGGTCATTCTGGAAGAGATGTAACTCATCAGCGAGTTAAAGGGTTATTTTAATGGAAGGGTATGTCTAAGGATATTCAAACTTACATTCGAAGTTGCAATGTATGTTAGCAATGTAATTATGATACCTCGGCATCTCCAGGTTTGATTCAACCTTTGCCAATTCCGGAAACAATCTGGACCGATATTTCCATGGATTTTATCGATGGATTACCAAAGTCATACGGAAAACAGTGATTTTGGTGGTGGTGGACCGGTTGAGTAAAGCAGCTCATTTCATAGCTCTTTCTCATCCTTATACGGCTGCATTTGTCGCTCAAGCGTTCCTCGACAATGTGTTTAAGCTTCATGGATTCCCTCAGTCCATTGTCAGTGATCGCGATGCCGTGTTTCTCAGTGACTTTTGGAGAGAATTGTTTAGTTTACAAGGAGTTGCTTTGAACCTTTCGAGTGCGTATCATCCACAGAGTGATGGTCAGACAGAAGTGGTGAATAGATGTCTAGAAACTTATTTGTGGTGCATGTGCAGTGATCGACCACATCTCTGAAGTAAGTGGCTGCCTTTAGCCGAGTTCTGGTATAACACCAATTTCCATACCGCCATTCAGATGACTCCGTATGAAGCTGTTTATGGGCAATCACCTCCACAACATTTACCATATCTTCCTGGTGAANAAGAAAAGAGGTGATTGTACAGGTCATAAAAGAGCCCAAGAACAGGAAACAATGTCGAAAAGGTGATAACCCGATATAAAATGATACCATAGTGTTATTATATTGACACTCATCCATGTACGAGCCATGGCGATCAGAACTGAGTGCAGCAAATGCCTTAACCTAGTTAGCAAATTCATTAAGACAGATCCAGGGCCATTAATGAAGGTTTCACTCTTTGACTTGCCACTCTCTCAATACTTGATCACAATGGTTCCATGATTCGATTTTGAGTGTTCAAGGCCTTAACAAAGGTCAAAGGATTCACTTTTAGCAAAATAGATTGTGACAAGATTGCATATAGTGAGAAAGACCTGGAAAAAATGATAACACTAAGAAATACAAAAACAAAAGCCCAGACAATTCCATTGAATTAGCAGAATTACAAGATCGATACTTTCAAGATCATACAGAATTACTAACACGCTAGGGTTTGGTAAAGACGAGACCAAATTACATTGCATTTGTAGAAAGTGCGATAAATTCTAAAATCGCCAACAAAACATACCTCGACGTGGAGTGAGATTTCAAAAAGAGAAAAGGGTAAAAAGAAATCCTAACCAAGTTCGCTGCAAAAATTAAACTGGAGAACGATTGGAGAAACTGAAAACAAGAAATCAAAATCGCCAACAGTACAACATAAAAACAATTTACACGAACCATAGAAACACTAACATAGACAGAGACATACCTTACGATGATATAGGAAATATTACTTATTAGGAGGGTCACGTAATTGGCCAAGTTTTAGGGGTTTTATGGTTTTACAAATTGGTTTTATGGTTTTACAAATCTAAGTTATAATTTATGGGCTTTCTAAATTATTAGTAGGGTTTACGGGTTTTCTATATATAAGAGTTGTAAGGGGTTTTCTAATAATCTAATCAGAAATTTAAAGTAATCTCTCTTCTCTCTTTGTCTTACTTTTTACACAAGCTTAACCCTAGCTGCGAATCCCCTTCAATCAAGGACTCTTTGCAGTTGAGTACCAAATCTGTGTTTTAGGAACATTGACTTGGATTTCTATCGGTTACTAGATAAACTACAGTTTATCTCTATCACGAGCCCATGAGTACTGACATCCAATTCTGAGTAGATTCTTGGAGGTTTTTATGCCCAGACCGACTATAATGAGAGATCTGATAACTTTTTAAACCAACAACGTGGTGCTTGTTTGAGCCCGTACAAAGATTTACGCAGGCGACATATACGGATATAAAATCATCATACCCGAAAGAATCGGAACCGATTGGTTAAGATTCGGAACCGACCCGAATACCCGAATGTTAATTTCATGTTTTTTTCGGCTAACTGATGCGGTCATCAAACCAGTGGTTGAATCGGAGCTCCATCAAACATGCCACTCAAGCCACCAAGGGTCCGACCAGGACACATGTGACTCTAATTGAGCATATCTAGCCAACCAGAAGGAGTTCAGAAGCGAATCAACTTTTTCCAAAATGTTGACTCATCAGAGACTCACGCCAAAGTGGAATCAGCTCAAGCCGAGCTCCTATGATGAAGTTATTCAACTTGCAAAGCGGGTGATGTCGAACTTACCCGATTCGGATATACGTTCATTAAATGGAGGGTTCCGACCGGACCGAGAGGAACTAAGCTACGAACCGTATTGTTATGGAATCTTGGTCCAACGAAGAAGCTCGTCGAATTGGACGCACATCAATACCGTTTCAGACTTAAAAGTTATTGATCCTACAAGTTGGTGGACTTGTTTCTGGTCCAACTACGCGTCTATGCCAGATATCGAGCTACGCAGCCCAACTAAGCCACAGTCTTGACCCGAGACAACTTGAAGATTATTATTGGGTCTCTCCTAGTTCCAGCAAGCCCAAGATCCGAAGATATGCCCATTGTATTCTCAAGTTACGCCCCATTTTCCAAAACGGGTCAACTTGGTTCTATTCCGGGCAAGTTCTAATCATGATCGGTTTAGCACTTGTCAAACGTATTTATGGCGACCAGGCGACTTTCCTAATCACTCAGAAGCTATCAATGACGTCTCACCATGCTCAAGCATCCAGAGGATTAGTCGAATCACTCCACAGCTCAACTTTCCATATTTGGAGGCAAATCGAGCAATTAATGTCAAACATGGATATGTTTTGAGTTATTCGACCCAGCTGATTCGGAGAGCTTCCACACCATAAAAAGACCACCAAGACGTCACTACTTCATGCCCAAGTTATTCAGATAGAAAGCACCTTCAAGTCTTCCTCATTTGGCAACAATCGAGCATTAAAGGCCATATCAATCAAGCCTTTCATTAATCTATCATTTATACTGATTCATTTGTCATTTATGTTGATTTATTTTCTCTTTTAATGTTTTAGAATAGCTTTGGTCGAGCTCTATATAAGCTCTTTCACTTATTCATTGTAAAAAAACCCTTGAAATTGAAATATAAAGTTTTTACAAAGTATTGTTTTTCTGATTTATTCATTAGAGCTGTGTAAAATCACTTCTCTTGTGTTCTTGCGAGCTCTTAAGTGTTTTTTGGATTCAATCACTTGAGTTTTCGTGTAGAGATTTGTATCCCTCGCGTGGAATAGTCCTTGGGATCCTGCCTCTAACCCCCGTTGGTTGTGGAATCAATCGACACTCGGCTTTAAGTCCCTTGTATCGTTTGTATTACTTTGGTGGATTCCCAAGTCTTACATCATTGGTATCAGAGCTAAAAGCTCCTATCCCCATTGTTTTTGTTTTCAAAAAAAACAAACAAGTTTTCTGTTTTGTTCTTCAATTTTTACAACAAAAACAAAAAATAAAAATAAGTTTTCTGTTTTGATTTTTTCTTTGGTTTTTATACAATTTTCAAAACCCATAAAAATAGTTTTCTGTTTTATTTTTGTTCTTTGATTCTTAAAAATTATCTTTACAAAAAAAAACAATGTGTTTTGTGCCTTTTATTCGAAGACATGGCAACCTGGAACGATGTATTTCAATCGCTCACACAAATTCAGTCCGACCTCTTGCGAACTTTGCATAACATAGTCGGTCTAACCTGGAAGAGTTAGGTCGTAAAACCAGTGATTCCAGCTTATGGAAGATCGCCTAGTCTCGTTTGCCTGATTCGATGTGTGTTTGATTTCTATTTAGAACCCCATAGATTTCCCGAGAAGATCCCAAACGTGTTTTCCAATCTGCTTTTCAATCGAGATTTACGCATTTCCATATTTACTTCTTATGCCCTGCTTTACTTCCCTGTTTGATATAGAGTTGATTGATAACCAGCTCTATATAAACTTTGCTTTTCACTTCCTGCATTCAATAGCTACTGAAACCGCGACATAACAATCCTCCAAACCCCAAGTTCTCTGCGTCTTTGGTTGCCCTGATTTTCTGTTTTGCAGTTGACCTCCTCCCTGTGGATCGATACCTTACAACGCACGTTGTGTGTGCACTTGCAGCTTAGGGTCTTACAAATTTAAAACTCGAGAAGTCCCTAAAAAGACATCTGATTTTAGATAGCTAATCGCGACCCATCAAGTTTTTGGCGCCGTTGCCGGGGAGGCTGCGTTCTGCTGTCCAAAACAAAGGTCAGGATCACAACTCAAAGACATCATCTTCCTTTAATTTCGTTTTTGTTTCCGTTCTTTCAGAGACATCCGAGATGAGGGAAGCCCGCACCTTGATCAACGATCTCGCTGCGACTATCCGCAACAATTCCATCAAATATGATATGATCTTACATCCTATTGGTTCTCCTCCCAAGGAAGATGACGAGCTCATATCCATGGCGCGCCAACACTTCAGTAGAAATATCGACAAGTTCATGTCAATAACACGCTCGGCTGCCGAGACGCAACAACACCTCACTAGATCTTCTGACTCTCTTACGGAAGAAGAGAAAAGAACCATGTAAATGAGTGGAAAAATGCCGCTATAGTCATCCATAGGTGTGAAGCGCGAGTGAAATCCGAATTTGGGTTTACTGAGAAAATCGACAAAACTACGGTCCCCCCGAAGAAGTTGATGAGGTAGATTCAGAAGAATATAGCTATGCTATAAGAAAAGAAAGGAAGTTTGCACGTGTAATGCATGAAATTTCGGACAACAAAAAGAAAAGTTTGATAGCTTTAGACGTCAAGACGAAAAGCAAAGACAATGCGTTTCGAAAGAAGTCATTGGATTTGAGTATATCTGACATCTCTACTCATGCCAATGAAGCCGAACATCATGAAAAAGAAGGACCAGTTTCTTTTCCTACTTCTCTTTCTGCACCTCAAGAAGACTTCATCTACCGATCCGCCTAAGAACCTTGAAGACGAAAGTCCAACCAACAATAAGCCTCAACCCCACGACCAAGGGAATCCTCTCCCTCCAACTCATCACCACCTTGAGTGTGAAACAAAACTCGTGGAGAAGAAGACACTAACGGTGACACAAGAACTGCCCTTGAAGACGCTTTCAAAGATAAAGGATTTGAGAAAATTTTCGGTTTCATGCTCAATTAAGGGAGTAGAATTTCGTGTCTCTCTTTATGACATAGGAGGTGATGTCAATCTCATGGTTAAGGCCATTGCATAAGGCATAGGATTTTTGAGGTTCCGAGTCCCGAAGACATCCATCAACCATGAAGACCCTCCTTCATCAAATCTATTTGGTTTGAAGCCGAACTTGCTACCTCAAGTTGAAGATGGTTTCGTGCCTATTGTCTCTCACACTGTTGAGACAAAGAAGAACACAAATCATTTTTTGTTCCTTGGTTCTTGATTCACTGCACCAGTTAGAGCTTTGATTGACAAGCTGAACCAACAAATGCGCTTGCCAAAAATCGACAAGCAGACCTTCTATCCAGAAACTCCCATTAGGAGCACTCATTCCATGACCATATACAGTGGAAGTGAACCAATTCTAGACACTGGAGGAAGTACAAAGGATGTCCAAAACGTCCTACAAGAATATCCATTAAGCACGCACAAGGGAAGCACCAAATAGAGGAGTTCAAAGCGCAAAGAGATCCCATATGATCCAGGTTCGACTATGCCACATATGAGACGTGATGGAGAACCTATAGAAGCCAAGGTGAAGCTTAGAAGGTCAACAAGAGCTTCTCCAAAGTTCAAGCTCATCACTCATCCAAATATGGAAGAGAAAGGCGAACATCTTAAGAGGAGGAAGCTGAACGATGCATTTGTTCTTCGAGACAACAAAAAAGATCATTCGAGACAACAACAATGCTGAACAGAAAATGTCTCAAGCTAAAAAGTGTGGAGTGCCGAGAAGCTAAAGGAGCCATGAATCCTTTAGTTGGAGTTGTTCACAACTGAAAACTTCACCAAAGTCTAGGTAAAAGACTCTAAACACGAGCGGCTCAATAGGAAACAACCCATTTAGGTATTTTCTTTCTCTTTCTCATCTCCCTAACCATATTAATTTTTATTTTTTGTTTCTTCTTAACTACAGCTTTCATATAAACCACAAAAGCAAAAAAAAAATCAGAAACCAAGAAAAGCACAAAAAATCAGAAAAAACTCAAAAAGACCAAAAATATGAAGAAGGAGATTCGAAGAACACTCACCAGGCGACGAACCGTCCGTGGGTCGGCCAGAATGAGCCGGGCCGCGCCATGAGCCACGATGGCGCGGAGAAGACGTGCCTGGCCGTGGCCGCGACAACCCGTCGCGCGGTCAGCCTTCTTCCGCAACATTCTCCATCCAGAACTTCGCCAAACCGTTTCTGCTTCAACCTCTTTTCAAGTATTGAGTATCCACAATCACAGTATATTGCTGTTGCATGCATCAAAGATGGCGAGATAAGACAAGACTCCATCCAAGTCAAGTTAAGTCAATGATCCATCTCTCTCTCTCATTCAACTTCTTCCAGTACGTTCAACAGAACCTGTATCCACGAAGACAAAGAATAATAAGACGGTCTCATCCTCTAGAAACGTTGTGCAAGCTTCAGAAGGAAGAAGATGCAACTTCCTTCACCCGAAAGGCGAAGAGAAAAGTTCCCGAAGACTAGCTTATCTCTTCCGCGACCGAGACCTTTACCGAAGCCAAGTAAGAATTTTTTATGGCATTGAAGTTCTAACTAGCAAACACCTGTCTTCCGGGATCCCAAACACACAACCTGATAGGCCAGCATAGACCCAAACTGCAAGTTTCTGAGATGATGCAATCTTCAACACGCAAGGATAAAAGATTTTCCATCTCTCATTCAAGGTGTTATCAAAGGTAAAGGAACCAAGACAAGTACTCAAACAACCAAAGTACTTGTTCTTCACATCAAAGGCGAGCCAATCATCACCACCAAATGCCTATCACCACCATAATCCATCACCACAACACGCCCACCACCACCAAACGAAGCAAGGAAGCTCAAAGCGCACATCACATTTCCTTCTGAGCTAAATTTTCGATTTCTTTTGTTCAATTGAATCGATTATAAGTAGGGACAACAGGAGAATGATAAAGTCCTTAGATCAATCATACCACACGCCCAACCACCCAAACCAAACTCATCGCCACTTTCAATTAAGTCTTCACAAGCTTGTACTTGAATTTACCTATCCTTTATCACCTCAACTCGATTTAAACAAACTGAGGACAGTTTGATTTAAGTCTCGTGGATTTCTTATATTACTAACTATGCTTTTATTTGATAAGTCTATGCATGCATTCATCCATTTATCGAGTCGTTTTATAGAGTCAAAACTTTTTTTCTTTTAGTCGGAAACTATGAACTTTGCTAGGTACAAGTCGCTTCGAACAAGGAACCTTAATGAACATTCTCACGGGTTTAGAAGCAAGGCTTATTAAGTTGAACACTGCAAGTGGATCATTCCAACAGAGAAAGTTCTAATATCTAGCGTACTCGAAGGATCTTGCGTTGACTCCGCACCTAATGAATCACAACTTTGCGTCAAGGGGCTTGAGGTACTTCGAAATTTGGTCCTCTTTTAAACTCTAGCAAGATTCGAAAGATGCAATGCAACCTCTTCTTGATCTTTCCTTATTTTAGAAAAGAAAAAAAAGAAGAAAAGAAAAGTCTTATTTTGAGAACGGCAACCTGAGTTCCTCAAAGAACAATGACGGTTCGCAGACATCACGAAAGCTTCGAAGAAGTGATCGTTCTCAAGCTAAGAAGATAAAAAAAAATATATAGAAGAAAAGTTAGTCGATAGAAAAAAATAAAATGATACCCTAGAAAAGTAGGGAGAAATCAACTAAGGGAAGAGAAAATAGGAGAATTGTGTCTCAAATATCTCTGTCTAGATGTTTGGGAGAGAAGATTATAATGTCTCGTCGACTGATACTCCCTCGAATGAGACCACATGATACAAGCACGAGATTCCACTCGGCCTATCTCAATTCCAATAAGAGCGTGGATCGATCCTCCTCTGGTATGGATCAGAATAGATGAGAAACTCGAATCTAATCAGACCAGGATGGGAACTAGATGGATGATGGAAGCGTTGGGGGATCTATTAACTGAGAAACTCGAAGTTAATAAACCGGGAAGAGATGAACGTCGATGGGGATGAATTGATGTGCACCACAAGGGCTGTGGAAGGCCTTTGATAAAACATGAAAGGGGTTTCTCAAGCTTTGGAGGATCCGGTCACTCGAACAAAGCTTTAGAACAGATTTTAGCCGAAAATCTTAAGGATACAAGAACTGCCAGTTTATTGATAATCAAAACGTACTACTTCTTTGAAGAATAGGTCTGCGGTCTGAGAAGCATCATTCACCTTTGCACAGGGGATGAAGTGTGCCATCTTGGAGAATCTGTCCACCACTACAAAGATGGAATCCTTGTGTTGAATTTTGGGTAATCCAAGCACAAAATCCATTGAGATGTCCATCCATGGAGCTGTAGGGATTGGCAGGGGCAAGTATAGACCATGTGGATGAACTCTAGACTTAGCTTTCTTGCAAGTGATGCATCTGGAGCAGTGAGATTCGACTGTTTTCTTCAAGTGTGGCCAGTAGAAGTGTTCCTTAACAACAACAAGCGTTTTGTCAACTCCAAAGTGACCCATAAGTCCTCCTCCATGAGCTTCTCGAACTATCAGATCTCTGAGTGAGCATTGAGGAATGCATAGTCTCTTCTCCCTGAACAGAAATCCCTCATGAATGTAAAACTTTCCATAAGCCTCTTTGCTACTCTTGTTAAAAGCTTCTTTAAGCTCTGGATCTTCAGAATACAAGTCCTTAATGTATTCAAATCCCATCACTTTGCTCTCCATTGTGGTAATAAGGGCGTGCCTTCTTGACAAAGCATCGGCTACATTGTTATCTTTTCCTTTCTTGTACTTGATGATGTAGGGAAAAGTCTCTATGTACTCCATCCACCTCGCATGCCTTCTCTTGAGATGTGTCTGTCCTCTGAGATGCTTCAATGTCTCGTGATCAGTGTGTACTACAAACTCACTTGACATTAGATAATGCTGCCAAGTCTCCAATGCTCTTACAAGCGCGTACAGCTCCTTATCATAAGTTGGGTAATTGATTGCTGCTCTTCCCAACTTCTCACTGAAATAGGCCACTGGTTTCTTCTCTTGAGTTAGGACTGCTCCTATACCAATGCCTGAAGCATCACATTCAACCTCAAACGTCTTGGTGAAATCAGGTAAGACCAGAACAGGTGCATGTGTTAATCTCTCCTTTAACAGATCGAACGCATCCTGTTGAGCTTTTCCCCAAGTGAATCCCACGCTTTTCTTGACTACCGCTGTAAGAGGGGCTGCTATGCTGCTGAAATCCTTAACAAACCGTCTGTAAAAACTAGCTAGACCATGGAAACTCCTCACTTGACTGATGTTCGTAGGTTCTGGCCATTCTTTGATAGCTTTGATTTTCTCATCAACCTGTAGGCTCTGTGAACTTACAACAAAACCTAGGAAAACTAGCTTATTAGTGGAGAAAACACACTTCTGTAAGTTTGCAAAGAGTCCTTCTTGTCGAAGTGTCTCTAAAACAATCTCAAGATGTGCTATGTGATCAGATAAGCATTTGCTGTATATTAAAATGTCATCAAAGTAAACCACAGCAAACTTATTGATGTATGCTCTAAGAACTTGGTTCATTAGACGCATAAACGTGCTAGGAGCATTGGTAAGGCCGAATGGCATCACCATCCATTCATAGAGTCCGTGCTTTGTCTTAAAAACAGTCTTCCATTCATCTCCCTCTTTCATCCTCACTTGATGATATCCGCTCTTCAGGTCTATTTTAGAAAATAAGTTAGATCCACTTAACTCATCTAACATATCATCTAACATGGGAATTGGATGGCGGTATTTGATGGTGATGTTGTTGATTGCTCGGCAATCTACACACATCCTCGAGGATCCATCTTTCTTAGGAACAAGCAAGACTGGAACGGCGCATGGACTGAGGCTTTCTGAGGCGACCCGACCCAGTAATCCTAACCAGGCCGTCCGTCCTTAAACAATTTCGACCAACTTAAACAATCATGCGGAATTTTCAAACTTTTCTCATTAACTTAACACAATTCGATTCTCAAGAACATTCATTCTCATTCATAAATAATCCACAATCCAATACATAAAACCGAGGTTCAAAAATCATAAACTAACTTAGCAAAATTCGATTAAGTTATAAATAACACCAAAGCCAAAATCCGAAACAAATCTAAATAAAATAAACCCCCAAAGCCCAATCCTAAATCCACTCCTTTCTTCACTGCCTTCGAGTCCGCCTTCAGAACTAACGGTCCTGGACAACATCTTTACCTGCACACTCAACACATAAGAGAGGCATAAGCATTACCATAAATGCTTAGTGAATACGGTCATCCCGTAACACCTTAGCCAGCAAATAATCACGCTTGCATGCTAACAATTCTAACACGATATCAACACACTTAGCAAGCAAGCAATCAATCAACCAATACGCATGACCATCTAGCCTAACTCTGACCCTCTAGTCTTATGGACTCGGTTTCCTCCTTAGCGTGAATCACACATCACCTAATCCAGAGAAAACAATCCTGCCTCGGCCACAAGCTAGCTAAACAATCACATAATCTCACGGTCACCAAACCGCAACACAATCACATAAACATTGACCTTGCTAAGCATAAAACCCTAATTACACAAGCGATCAATACATATCAAAATCCCTAGCAATCTTTCAATCCATAGATGCTAGCCACAGTCACGCACTCACCTTAGACAATCAAACGAACGGTTTTAGTCGAAGGAAACTCGGTGATAACTCGAACAAAAAACAAAGATAGTCGGACACCAACGTGCTCCCTCGGCTATCGCTACGACTC
>JAHZTW010000001.1:471909055-472193315 GCA_020283515.1 Alliaria petiolata | reverse complement strand
TGGCCAGAGCTTGAGGTTGCTCTGGTCCTCATGCTCTTTCTTGGCGTGTCATGGAGTACTTCCTTGTCCTTGGTCCTGGTTCGACGGTCTTGAAGAGAAGGACGTCCAGCTTGAAAATCGTCGGGTTCTCGGATTTGTATACCTCCGGTTGAGTGTCTTGCTGCCGTGGTGTGTACTTGTTCAAGCTCATCACTCAATGTCATCTCTGAAGAGCTCCTCCCTTGAAGGACCTTGACTTTCTTCACCAGCTTCTTGATCATCTTGCTTTGCCATTTGTTTACTTTGCGCTGAATCTCCACAACCGAGGCAAGCAATTTTTCTGTTTTTGTGCGCGGCTCATAGTCCATCTTTGGGAGATCATAACTTGATGGCATTTCAGCATCAGTGGGAGGAGACTCTGGTGATGATTGGGCAAGTTGTGGTGCTGCTGGAACGCCCCCAAGAGGTGCATAACATTCTTCATCGGTTGGCAAGAATTCGATGTTTCCAACACTATTAGGTAGCGTCTCTCCCGGGTGTGGTAAGATGCACGTCTTTTGTTCATGTTCCTCATTGTAGAATAGGTATGCATAGTAACCTGGAGCTGGAGTAGGTCCCAATGAATCGGTGTTGATCATGTAGGCATGATCCATGTAGGCACATTCCGCGCATGGTGTGAATTCGGTAAGTGGAACTCCTGCTTGCACAAAGAGTGGCGTGAGAAAGCCTCCAATGAGTGCTGATGTTGCTTTGCACTTGATAGCCCAAGCTTTGTATCTGAGCAAGGATAAAGCCAGTATGCATCCATAGTTAACATTATCTCCAAGATCATCTTCCATTGGTTCATCACTCCTCTCACTATCGCATAGAACATGTTTAACTCCTTGGAAAAGGAAGCACAGCTCATTCTTTGTCACTGTTGGTATTGTGGATCTCCCACTGAATGTGTTTGCTAGCAGCTTGAGAGTGTATCTAAGCAAAGGGTTTCGCACCTTCTTGATTTTGGCGGTATTGGACTTGTAGTCTCCATCGCTAATCAAGTCCCATAGCTTGCTTGCTGATTTAAATTCTGGGAACTCCACAAAGTCTGCTGCTGCATTGAGTCCATAAGCTTGGCATAGCTCAGGGATAGAGAGATGGTAGGCTTGCTTGCGGATTTTGAATGTGATAAACCCCTCGGTTGGAGTAGGGATGTTAGGGTTTTCATATTCGCACTCCAAGGTGGAAAGGAAATGAAGCGTGCCCTCAGGATATGTGGGACAATCCATCCGTGAAAGACATGCTAGTCCCATGTTAGTGAGTAGCTCATCAAACCCTTCCAACAATCCTAGCCTTTGCAAGAACTCCCTACTTGCAAATTTTGTTGGCTCAAAACGCAACCTCTCTAGTCTCCTTCTTGTTTTCTTTTCCTCCTTGCTCCACTTAGCTGTTTCTTCAACCTCTTGCTGCGTTTCTTCCTGTGCAGCCATAACTCTACTTCTTTTCCTTGGCGTCATAGTACCTGAAAATAAAAATCTCAAGAGTCAATTAGTGAAGAGTACGCCAAAGAGAAGAATATTAGTTGAAGAGGTTTAGACGCAATCTCCAAATTTTCGCATAAGCCTTATTTTTGGGAAAAGTTTTGGATTTATCCATAAATATTAGACAAAAATCTCTTAAGATAAGAACAAATCAAGAAAATTACCTAATATTTAGATATTTTCAAAAATAAAATCCTTTTCCTTAGCAAATTATGCAACCATACAACCTTAAAAAGGAAAATTTTCAAAAATCCAAATATCGCATGAAAAAAATTAGAATTACCTTTGAAAGCTGTTTGTAAAATATTGCTCTTCTTCTTCACAAAACAAGAAAAGTCACTCTCTCTCTATTTTGTAAAAAAAAATCGTGAATGTGAGGAATGGAGAGAGTGAGGATGTGTGGTTTTATAAAGAGAGGAATGCTTGGATTTATGCATGCAAGTGGGGAATCTAATTTGAAAAAGGCTCAAATAACAAGGTTCAGAGGAGCCTGGTTGACCAAGTTCAAATTCAAATTCAAATTTTAAAAAGTGGAAGGGAGAGAGAAAGAGGGGCAAATTTGAAAAACTTCCCTTGGCAGACGATCGAGTGGGTTGGTCGATTTACCACTCGATCTCTTGCCCAACTTACCCTGATCGAGTTACTAGCTCGATTGGTGGATCGATCTGATTTAAATCGAGGCGTGGATCGACTGAAGTCCTCGATATTTTCTTGTTTTGTTCGTGATCGAGTGTTTGGGTCGATCTCTTGATCGATATTGGCTCAGGATCGAGTGGTTTCACTCGATCTCACACTCGATCTTCTCCTCCTAACCTTTCTTTTCTTTGCTTTGTAGAACCCAATAGCGTGTTTCTTGGCTCCTGTTTTCTTGCACCTACACACTTAAAGTAGAAAGCATAAAATTAAAACAAAATATATACAATGATAGTCACGGGATTGCCTCCCAAGTGCGCTTGTTTTAAGTCTCTAAGCTTGACTCTACCGGATTTAGGCCGGTTGTGGGTCTTGGAGAGGCAACGTGGTGCTCTCCTTGTTGCAGTCACTCGCCATGTAGGGTTTGACTCTATGCCCATTCACTGTAAAGTTCTCTCCATTCTTTCCAAACAAAGTAATGGCTCCATATGGTAGTACTTCTTTAATCTCATACGGCCCGGACCACCTAGATTTGATCTTTCCGGGGAACAGCTTCAATCTTGAGTTATAGAGGAGAACCATGCTTCCTTCTTGCAACTCCTTGTGCACCAGCTTCTTGTCATGAAAGGCTTTTGTCCTTTCCTTGTAAATCTTGGCGCTATCATAAGCATCCATCCTTATCTCATCAAGCTCTTGAAGTTGTACCAGCCGTTTCTCTTGAGCTGTTNTCATGATTTTGATGGGTTGCATTTAGAGTTATATAAACTGAATGCTTTACAATCTAGGTGATGGGCATGCAACACGAGCTTCATGATTTAAAGAGTCATATCCAAGAGAAGTCTGCATATTCCGTTAAGCTTCAAAGAGAGGTATATTTTGTGTCTTGCTCACTTATTGTTCTTACTTTCTCAACCAACCATTTTTTTTTTCTCTGAAAATCTCAATTATTCGTATACAGATAGCGAAAATCAAGAGAGCCGAGGGATCCAAGACATGTCCATATGTTCTGGATGGTGCACAAAGTCTTGGCTCGTGCCTAAGAATCCGTGCCTCCTTGGATAATGCTTTAGATATTTCAAAATGTTCAATCCAGTGGTACCGTGCAGCATCCGAGTCTAGTCGAAGAGAAGCTATATCTGGTAATTTGCTTTTGTAAATATATGTTAAAAGTAATCTTTGATAATGTTCTCAAAGTTATCAACTTTGGTAGTCATAAGGACATGAGCTTTTTAGCTTGAGCAGTCCACATTTTGCCAATCTCAGGTGCCAACCGGTCGGTATATGCTCCAGAACCATTTGATGTCGGGAGAGTAATACAAGCAGACATTCTTTCTAATGGCCAAAAGTTCACTGTTACAACCGACGGTCCAATTAATACTGGTTGGTGTTACAAGAATCAGTTTGATATTTTCGAGTAGCTTCTGCAAAACACAAATGGCTAATTGAATCACAAATTTTTCAGCTGCTGGCTTGCAGTCACGGGTTGAATCACTCCTGCGCAAATCTAACAGTGAATTCACCGTATGTTTACAATTTCCCTTTTTACTCCATGGGAAGAAAAATTTGCATAAAACACTTCTTAGTTCTTGCTCTAATATAACTTAGACGTATTGAAATTCTTCTCAGGTGTTTATATCACAGATGAACGGGCAAGACCACTCATCACGATCCCATGTCTTTACTGTTGGAAAGACGAGGATAAAGCTGTCCCGAGGATGGATCACAAAGGCCAGAGAAATATATTCAACATCCATGCAGGTAATTAAGATCCTGTGACTCTTTGTTGTATTCTCACTCTCTGGCTCTTTCTTACAAGTTTTAAATTGGTTTGGTAACATTTTAAGCTATGTGGAGTGAGAGGCATTACTAATGTTCCTGCAAAGGCATTGTACTGGCAACCAAGAAAAGGTCTAACTTTCTTACTAACTTTCGAGTCAGAGCAAGAACGTAATGCAGCCATTCTTCTCTCCCGGAAATACGCATATGATTGCAATGTGAGTAGAACTAACCGGAAAAAGAAAAAAAAAAATCCAATATTTCAGATTCTATCTCTTCTTGTTATGCCTTGCCTTTTTAAAATACAGTCACTCTATGGAAAAATTCTGGTGTGAGCAACCATTTTTTGGATCAATGTTAAATCCTGCAGGTCACTCTGGTTGGGCCAGACGATTGAGCTAATGAAAGGAGCAACCTTTTTTCGATTAAATCTCCTGAATTTTTTTTCCAAAAAGAATAAAAGAAGAAGAAGAAGAAGGTGGAAAGTTTAGCTTGGGATTCTCTACTGATTCAGTGTTTGCTGCATAGTTTTAGGCAGAAGCACATTTTGTGTTTTTGGCTTGATCACTAGTTTGAGGTGGTTGCCATTTTCTGATTTGTTTGATTGGTTTGTTTGTTTGTTTGATTGGTTTAGTTTTGTTTTGTCCAGCACTGCTAGCTAGATTTTCTTTTTCTAAGTGTGAAATTGTAACCAAGATTGATTTGTATGTAATAATAACAGAACAGTGGTTCATTACAAATTTAACATTTTTTTTTTGTCAACAATTAACACTCACGTTCTTCCTTCTCGATTAATGTTAATTGTTGACAAAAAAAAAACATCTTATAAAATAGAGAAAATTTGGTAAATAACCACAAAAATTATAATCTACAACATAACCAATTTCTCTCAAAAAAATTGGTTACTTTCTTAAATATAATTATTTAATTTTTTTTTTGTTATTCACTAAAACAACCCTTAAATATTAATGTTAATAAAAGAAAAATATCTTTAAAGAACAGAATTGTAAAATGGGCAATCTCATGTATTTTATGATTTTATCTTTGCATTTATGCAAAATTATCCAAGTGTCAAAAAGAAACTTGTATTATTTTGGACATAAATCATAGATATTTTTTTTTAAAAGCTTCAGAAATCACAATCTAATAATTAACATCCTTTTTATGCAATCAAATGAAAAAAAAAAAAAACATTTTATACCTTTTTACGTCATCGTTGTTAAACTGTGTCCGAAAATCGAAGTTTCTCCTGTTTTGCTTTTTCTCTTCCACTCTTTCAGTCCATCGTCGGAACAAAAATCCGACCCAAGATTTCTAAAAAGTTCAGAACTTTGATCTTCTTACGAGTTGGAATCCAAATCAATGGGGAAAATCGTCGTCGAAATCTGTTTGATATCAGCTCGAGGGCTCCGTGTTGGATTCGGAATCGGATCCTCACTACTGAAACACCAATGGTACGCCGTTGGGTGGATTGATCCAGAAGACAAGTACTGCACCTCAATCGATGCTTCAAGATCAGACAATCCTGCTTGNGCAAATGAGATTTCTAGACGCAGCGTCTAAACACAGTAATTGGACGCAACAATCACATGATGTTTGTTTGTGATTTTGGTTCATGCGTCCAGAAATTGTATCTGAATGCAGATACATTCGTTTTGTTTGTCTGTATTTGTATCACGATGCGTTTTATGTCAAATGACCAAAAACTCCTTGTTTTTTATAAAATCCAAAAACGGTTTCCCGTCAAAACTGCAGAAATCACGTTTTTCCGCCAAAACCGCAAAATAACTTTTTCCGCAAAATCATGTTTTCCCGCCAAAACCGTAAAATCACGTTTTCCGTCAAAATCGCAAAGTCACGTTTTCCGCAAAAATCGCAAAATGACGTTTTTCTTCAAAACCGCAAAATAACATTTTTCCGCAAAATCACGTTTTCCCGCCAAAACCGCAAAATCACGTGTTCCCGGCATAACCGCAAAATTACCTTTTTCCGCAAAATCATGTTTTTCCCCAAAACCGCAAAATGATTTTTTCGTCAAAACCGTAAAATCACGTTTTTCCGTCAAAATCGCAAAATCACGTTTTTTTCACAAAATCATGTTTTCCCACAAAATCACGTTTTCCCTCAAAATCACGTGTTTCCCGCAAAATCACGGCTTTTCGCCAAAACCGCAAATCGAATTTTCCCGCTAAATGCGCAAAATCGCGTTTTTCGTCAAAACCGTGAAATCGGGTTGTTGTTTATTAAAATAAGGGTATTTTTGATTTTATAATTGTTTAATAAATTAAGAGTATTTTCGATATTATTATTTTTGGATGAGTTTAGTGTAGCTAGACGCACCAAATTAACTCATACAGAAATCTTGATTTCTTGGATGAGTTTTGAAAATGCATCTGGATACCGATTTCAGTTCATGCTCTTAATTAACACTAAACATAAACCTGCATCTGTATCCAGATAACGCGTCCAACTCACCAAACGAACATGCCCATAATAGAGAAGAAAAGAGTACTTAGAAAGAGTAGGTTTAATTTAGTATAGATTGTTCAAAATTATTTTCCGAATCCGTCACTTTACCCAAGTTTCTTGTCTCGTTTTTATTGGATTCCTTTTTGGGAATTATTTTCCAATTCTTGAATTTCTCGTTTCCGTTCCATACCCGTAAATTTCCGTTATGAGTTCCAAAATTTTCAGGGCTATGGCTAACTAGCCCTGAAAATTTCAGGACGGGTTTTCAGTTCTCTCTCTTATCAGTTCCGAATTTCCACTCCTATTTTCTTTCCTGTTCAACAAAATTTTCATTCGAGATCATTTATTTTATTCAAAAGGGAACGGGAAAAGAACAAGTATAAAATATAGTCTTTATTTTTACTAAACGTGTTGTGAACATGAAAATTATGTTTCTGTTTTTGATGAACAGATCGCATTCTTTCATTTTCTATTACCCATTTTGCACATAAGAATATCAAGAGTTGAGCTACATAATTTAGTTTTTTTTGGATTTAAAAACATACGATATATGTCGTTATCTTTAGAAATCTTAGAACTGTTGTATTAAGACTTTCGAGCAAGATACCTTGCATTTGATGTGTTAAAGCCCCGTTCGTTTGGTGAAGCAGATGAGATTTCTAGACGCAGCGTCTAAACACAGTAATTGGACGCAACAATCGGATGATGTTTGTTTGTGATTTTGGTTCATGCGTCCATAAATTGTATCTGAGTGCAGATACGTTCGTTTTGTATGTCTGTATTTGTATCTGGACGCGTTTTATGACAAATGACCAAAAATTCTTTGTTTTTATAAAATCCGAAACCGCAAAATAACTTTCCGCAAAAACCGCAAAATCATGTTTCCGTCAAAATCGCGAAGTCACGTTTGTCACCAAAACCGCAAAATGACGTTTTCTGTCAAAACCGCAAAATAACATTTTTCCGCATCATCACGTTTTTCCGCCAAAACCGCAAAATCATGTTTTTTCCGGCAAAACCGCAAAATAACTTTTTCAGTAAAATCACGTCTTCCCGCCAAAACTGCAAAATGATGTTTTTGTCAAAATCGTAAAATCACGTTTTTCCGTCAAAATCGCAAAATCACGTTTTTCCACAAAATCACGTTTTCCCACAAAATCAAGTTTTCCCTTCAAAATCACGTGTTTCCCGCAAAATCACGGTTTTCCGCCAAAACCGTAAATCGAGTTTTCCCCCTAAATGCGCAAAATCGCGTTTTTCGTCAAAACCGTGAATCCGGGTTGTTTATTAAAATAAGGGTATTTTTGATTTTGTAATTGTTTAATAAAATAAGGGTATTTTCGATATTATTATTTTTGGATGAGTTTAGCGTAGATAGACGCACCAAATTAACTCATGCAGAAATCTTCATTTTTTTGGATGACTTTTAGAAATGAATCTGGATACCGATTTCAGTTCATGCTCTTAATTAACACTAAACGAACATAAACCTGCATCTGCATCAAGATAACGCGTCCAACTCACCAAACGAACATGCCCCTAATAGAGAAGAGAAGAGTACTCAGAAAGAGTAGGTTTGATGAGCTCTAAATTTGCTGATATTGACACCTCCTGGAGCCCCAAAGAGTAGGTTTCATTTAGTATAGATTGTTCATAATTATTTTCCGAATCCGTCACTTTACCCAAGTTTCTTGTCTCGTTTTTATTGGATTCTTTTTTGAAAATTATTTTCCAATTCCTTAATTTCTCGTTTCCAATCCATACCCGTAAATTTCAGTTCTCATATCCGAAATTTTCAGGGCTATGGCCAACTAGCCCTGAAAATTTCAGGACGGGTTTTCAATTCTCTCCCTTATCTGTTCCGAATTTCCACTCCTATTTTCTTTCATGTTCAACAAAATTTTCATTCGAGATCATTTATTTTATTCAAACGGGTACGGGAAAAGAACAAGTATGAGATCGGATATTCAAACTACCATTTAAAAATTCTATATATTTTTCCCTAATTATCAGATTTTTCCTAAATTTTCTCAAAATTATCTGAAATATATATCCCGAAGTTGATCATAACCCAAAATAATTACCCGATTGCGAAGAGATTTTAGCTAAGACAATTTTCCAAAACGTCTCGTTATCCCAATTTTCCATAACGTTTTTATCGGATTCTCTTCTGAGAATTGTTTTTCAATTCATAAATTTCCAGTTCATGTCTCATATCCGTAAATACCCGTCACGAGTTACAAAATTTTCAGGGCTATGTCCAACTATTCCTGAAATTTTGGGATGGAATTTCCCGTTCCCTCCCGTATTTGTTCCAAAATTTTCGTCTCGTTCTCTTTTCCGTTCAAAAAAATTTCCATTTGGAACCATTTATTTTATTTAAATGGGTATGGGAAGGATACAGAAAGAGAACAGATATGAGAAAGCGTATTCGAACTACCTGTTTAAAAATTAATAATTTAAAAATTCTATATTTTTTTCCTGAATTATCCGGATTTTTTTAAAAAATTTCTTGAGTTTTCTCAAATTTATCTGAAATATGTGTCCCAAAGTTGATCCTTTCACAAACTAATTATCTGTTTGGGAAGAGATTTTAGGTAAAGAAATTTCTTGAACCCGTCCAGTGATCCGAATTTCACATCTTGTTTTTAACTGATTCCCTTTTGGGAATTGTTTTCCAATTTTAAAATTTCTCGTTCTCGTCCTATACCTGTAAATTCTCATCGCGAATCCCAAAATTTGTAGGGCTAGTTTTACATGTTCCAAATTTCCCGTCCCAATCCTTTTTCCATTCCCTTATGTACCATTTATTTTATTAAAACATATACGGAAAGGATACGGGAAGAGTATATGGAAGGAATGAATATGAGATTGGATATTTGAACGACTTGTTTAAAAATTAAAAAAAAAAATTCTATATATTTTCTAGAAATTTTCCGACTTTTCCCGAACTTTCTTGAAATTTTCTCGTTCTCGTCCCATATCCATAAATTCTCATCCCGAGTCCCAATAGTTGGACGAATGGCGATCGCTGAGGCAGACGAAGAAGAAGGAGAAGAATTGGCGATCCTGGGGATAATCCAAGTCCGGTTACTCTCTCGGCTGTAGATCCATGGCGAGGTCTTCTTTCCGGTTACTCTCCCGGCTGTAGATCCACGGCGAGGAGACGATCGGATTTTTGTTACCCATTCGTCAAAGTCGAGAAAGAGACGAAACATATGCAAAAAGAGAGAGAAAAGTAGGTGATCGATTTTTCTCTTTTTAGTTTTTCCTAATTTTCTTAAAAAAATTGTAACCAATAGGAACGAGACACGTAAGGTCCCTTATCAACTCTAAAAACCCTTTCTTTAGATCCGACTCCGATGATTTTTTTTTTTTTTAATTTTCTTTCGTTGCTTTTTAATAAGAATTCTAACCTAAGATACTCCGTTAGAGCTGGTCTAAGAGCATATGCAATGGTTAAAACTTAAGAATTGTTTCTTAGTTAATATTTAATTATAAAATGAAAGAGAAA
Source organism: Alliaria petiolata (assembly GCA_020283515.1). Taxonomy (NCBI): domain Eukaryota; kingdom Viridiplantae; phylum Streptophyta; class Magnoliopsida; order Brassicales; family Brassicaceae; genus Alliaria; species Alliaria petiolata. Next base: position 472,183,424 of record JAHZTW010000001.1, on the reverse strand, counting down.
GAATGATAAGAGAGAAAATGATAAGAGAGAGGAAAGAAGAAATGAACTAAGAATTGGTTCTTAATTAAGAATTAAGTCTTCAATATTTATTCAATTTTAATCTTTTTTTATTGTAAGAACCTACTTAAGAACCACCATTGTCATGGTGTAAGACTTTCGAGCAAGATACCTTGCATTTGATGTGTAGTAAAGCTAGCGAGTGCGATTCCGGAGCGTAAAGCCACGCGCCGAAGTCGGGAGAGACGGAAGGCAGCTTCCTTTTGTCTTTAAACCCCCGTCCTCTTCCCGTGCATTCTACCGCATAAATCCATAACCCCTTTTCTTCTCCTTCCTTGAATCTCTCTCCTTCTTCATCCCCCATTTCGGTAACCTAACCCTAAAACTCAGACAATGGCTGCACCAATTACGGAGAAGCCTCCACCTCCTACCGACCCTAATTCTACCCTCCCTCCTTCCGACTTCGATTCCATCTCGATACCTCCGTTCGACCAATTTTTCCATCCCGGCTCCGATCAGTTTCCGATCGGTGAGCTGATGTCCGATCTGGGGTTTCCTGTCGACGGCGACGGTGAATTCGAGCTCACTTTCGACGGTATGGAGGACCTCTACTTTCCCGCTGAGAACGAGACGTTCCTCATCCCTACGAATGCGTCTGACCAAGAGCAGTTTGGAGATTTTACTCCGGACTCCGAAAGCTCTGGAATTTCCGGAGATTGTGTTCCCAAAGATGCCGATAAGAGTATTAGCCCCTCGCCGACCACTTCGGGATGCTGCAACCGGGAATCTCCCAGGGATTCCGACGATCGATGCTCAGGTGCTGAGCGTACCTTGGATCTGCCCACCCCATTGTCGTCTCAGGGGTCGGGCAATTGCGGTTCTGATGTCTCGGAAGCTACAAACGAATCCTCGCCTAAATCAGGAAACGTTGTGGTCGACCAGAAGGTTAAGGTGGAAGAAGCCGCAACGACATCTGTCACCAAGAGGAAGAAAGAGATCGAAGAAGATATGAGTGACGAATCGAGGAGCAGTAAGTATAGGAGATCGGGAGAGGATGCAGACGCAAGTGCGGTCACGGGGGAAGAAGAAGAGAAAAAGAAAGCGAGGCTGATGAGAAACCGCGAGAGCGCGCAGCTTTCGAGGCAGAGGAAGAAACATTACGTGGAGGAGCTTGAGGAGAAGGTTAGGAATATGCATTCCACTATAACGGATTTGAACGGTAAGATATCGTATTTCATGGCTGAGAATGCCACATTGAGGCAGCAATTGGGGGGAAATGGAATGTGCCCGCCGCATCATCCACCACCTCCGATGGGAATGTATCCACCAATGGCACCGATGCCTTATCCATGGATGCCTTGTCCACCTTATATGGTGAAGCAACAGGGGTCTCAAGTGCCTTTGATTCCCATTCCTAGGTTGAAACCACAGAATCCCCTTGGAACATCCAAGGCAAAGAAGTCGGAGAGTAAGAAGAGTGAAGCTAAGACCAAGAAGGTCGCCAGTATTAGTTTTCTGGGTCTTCTGTTTTGCCTGTTTTTGTTTGGTGCATTGGCTCCGATTGTGAACGTTAATTATGGAGGAATTAGTGGTGCCTTTTATGGGAACTATAGGTCTAATTATGTTACTGACCAGATTTATAACCAGCATAGGGATAGAGTTTTGGATACGTCTCGTAGTGGTGCTGGTACTGGGGTTTCTAATAGTAACGGGATGCATTGCGGGAGGGATTCTGATCGAGGGCCAGGAAAAAATATATCTGCAACTGAGAGCCCTGTACCTCCTGGAAATGGTAGTGAGCCTCTAGTTGCATCACTCTTTGTTCCGAGGAATGACAAGCTTGTGAAGATTGATGGGAATTTGATTATTAATTCTATATTGGCGAGTGAGAAAGCCGTGGCTTCACGAAAGGCTTCTGAATCAAATGAGAGGAAAGCTGACTTGGTGATTCCTAAAGATTATTCCCCTGCACTGCCTCTACCTGACGTGGGAAGTATCGAGGATATGGCTAAGCATCTCTTTAGATCCAAGACTGAAAAACAGAAAGCTTTATCCTCTGGCTCTGCTGATACTCTGAAAGACCAAATCAAAACGAAAGCAGCCAATGGTGAAATGCAGCAATGGTTTCGTGAAGGTGGTGCAGGTAATCATGGGTTTCTGATGTTACTTTCGGTTCCCTTGACTTTATTATCTAGCAAGGCATTGTATACCTTATCATATCTTTGTTCATGACAGTAGAACAACTATGACATTGAGCTTACCTTCAGTTATTCTCCAGTAAAGAGTAGATGCATAACATAATCTGGATAGATGCGAAACAGTAAACACTAATGAGTAACATGTGAAATAGTTATTCATATGGATTGAAAAGATTAGATCAAGTGTTTATATTAAAACTTTCTTAGTCTTTCTCTGCAGAAGCTAGAGGCATAGTAGCTTCTGGGGTTGTCTTTTGGATTTTTGTGCTCAGTATAAAGTAACCTGTTTTCGTTATATATGACTCCATTGTAGGGCCAATGTTTAGCTCCGGGATGTGCACTGAAGTATTTCAGTTTGATGTCTCCTCAACCTCTGGAGCCATTATTCCTGCATCTCCAGCAACCAACGTCTCTGCTGAACACAGTAAGAACGCCACAGACACACACAGGCGAAAGAACAGAAGAACCCTTCGTGGTCTACCCATTCCTCTCCCAGGATCAAATTTTAACTTCACCAAAGAGCACCAAAGAAACAGCTCTGGCAAAGAAATCAAGCCCGCCTCATCGATGGTTGTGTCTGTGCTTGTTGATCCCAGAGAAGGTGGCGATGGAGATATCGATGGGATGATTGCGGGACCAAAATCACTGTCCCGAGTTTTTGTTGTCGTGCTTCTGGACAGTGCAAAGTATGTAACATACTCTTGTGTCCTACCTCGATCAGGAGCTCCTCATCTTGTGACCACTTAAAGAACATGTTTCAGCAGTCTCGTCTCCTATAGCTCTGTATGTAAAAGAATAAATAGCTGCCTGCTCTTTGGAATCAAGTAATATCCTTTAGCTATTACCGTTTTCCGGTTTTTGTTTCAAGATGTAGTAGAATCCGAATGCCTGTAACTTTGTTCTTTTATCTTTATAAACTTATAGCCTTAGAAAGTTTTACTTTACTCATCAAACTTCTGAATTACATTGCAAAGGTCGATGACAAGAAAAAAAATGTCTTACTACAAAATGAAACTGAAAACTCAACGAGAGAAAAAAGTGATCAATTAGCTGATTCCATGGTTTGAGCTAAGGGGGCGTCAGTAATAGCCATCTTCATGTCAGGAGGATTTGAGCCGCTGCTACGTTCTCGGATCTCTCTGTATTCTTGGCAAATGGCACACAAGTGACAGAAGAAGTGTGTCACAAAGTCCCCGCATGGAGCCTCCTGCATCAAAAGAATGGTACATAAACTCAGCCGGTTAGAAACAAGAAGACAATATCATCCACCATTTGAGCCACTTTCTACCTGTAAGTTGTACTTGGCTCTTAATGATCTGCGGTATCCACAAGCATAACATGACACAAAGCATCCTGGTAGACCGAGCAACAGGCCATTGGTTGCAAAGCAGCAAATGGTGTTAACAAGAACCCATGAAATGCAGTGGGTTAAGCAGGGTCCTGCAAATGTTCCAGACCCCAACAACTCTGCGTTTTTGCCAAAGATATAACATGGACAGAACAAACCTATAAAACCTGTGCATCCCGAAACAAAACCTCAGTAAGTTCTTCTCAAACCATTTTCTACATGAAATTCATCGTAGACAACATAACATATTTGTGTCCAAGAGAAGCAGCATAAAGAAGCTAAAAACATAAACAAAGCATATAAATGGTTGCAAAGTTTTCTGCACCAAAGCTTTCTACACCTTAAATCTAAGTTTCTTCCCCAAACTATTCAAGAAATGCCACTTGGTTATGCTTCTATTACCAAATTGGCAGAACCAAACTAATCTCCAGGTAATCTAAATTCAACTGGACACACACACTAACACATATTTTCACAGGTCAATTCAAAGAGGCACCTTTAACAAATTTGGTTCCTGTAGTAAAATCAAGGTTTGGAGGACAGAGAGTAGCATACAGCTCTGCATATCGTCGAAGCAAGCGCATATACCAGACGACCACTGTTTCGGACCATCAACACTTGTGTTCACAGGAACAGCAACTTCCAGATTTGGAGTGGTGGTTACTTCTGCATCAGCATCCGACTGTGTTAAGGGAATGTAACGCGGCGGCACGTACTGTCCTTTCTCTTCCATCCTAATTCCGAAACTCACTCTCTTGAATCCAATTTCAAGAAAGACCTTACCTCAGGGCCTAAAATTAGACACGAAGAAACAAATCTGTAACAGATTAATAATAATACCTTGAATTGCATTAAAAAAAAAAATGAGCATATCTACAAATTTTACACCAGCTAAGTCGAGAAGGTAGTGAGAGGGAGTACATAAGAACAAAAAGATAAGAGCAAGAAGCAGAGACAAGCCTTTTAGCAAAAAAAAAAAAAAAAAAAAAAAAAAGAAGCAGAGACAAGAGGATCGGAGAAAAAATGGCGAAATCCAGCAAAAACGGAAGAAGACACTCATTCTAACCCTCGAAAAATCAGATAGAGGTGAGAAGAACTCTTACCTGAGCTCGACGGAGAGATTGGATTAGCATGAAACGTTAGATTCGCAAACCCAGAGCTTTATTTATTTTTGGCAGAAGAAGAGAACTGAGTTTCCACGTTCATTTAAATAAATTGGTAAACAGATCAGGCCTATATTTGGAAGATTAATTATTAATCTGAAATTATTTGAATGGGATTGGAAATGGGATGATAAGAAATTCGATACGGCCCCAACATATTAATTATACGTTTAATACATCGATAAAAAAAAAAGCAAAAAAGTTTTATTAATATTTGTTTCTTACATTCTTTCCAAAAACGAGTGTAAAGTGAAAAGTTCATGTTTAAAAAGATTTATTTTAATAGATAATTCAGCTTATTTGTCGTTTATTTTAAACAACATGCACTGAATCACTTAAATTCAAAATTAATTTATTCATCATAAATAGTTATTGTGAATTTTTAAAGAGAGAAGTATTTTCAAACTAAAGAATAAATCTAAAACTAAAATTCTTACTAAACAATTGAATTATTTTGTTCGATATTTGGGATACTAAATGTAATGAACTAAAAAAAATACTACATTTAGCAAAAATCCTACATTATTGGTTTCAAGAATCAAATCAGATTCCACATGAAACATTAGGAAGACAATGTAAGGCAAAAGGAAATGATCTACAAAGACCTCTCTCTACATAAAGAAATTCGTCGATTTTAGGACAAAAGTTCATAAAACAGAAGCAAACAAAGAGATAAAGCTAGATAATGAGGATGAGCAAGTAATGGGTCAGAGTCAGACCTACTATAGTGTTATTCCAGACTCAGTTGAAATCTTTGAGTCTCTTCTTAAGCATGTCCATTGATTTCTTCTTAGCAGTCTGCTTCGTGTTTCTGCTTGCAAGGCTTCCAAATATCCCATCTGCAGAATCCTTGAACTTCTCACAAATCATCGCAACTTTCTTGTAATCCAACGTGTTATAATTCCTCTCCCTGATCACGGGATTCATGAAGTTCTCCGGTTGGCTGCTCGATAACAGGGTTACCAGCTGCCTCGCTTCTACCAGATAGCTCCTGAAGCTTCCTTCCTTGTAGATCTCGCTCAGCCCGGTTAACTGATACCTCTCGTCGGCAAAGGTTTCTATAACTCTCAGGTCGTTGTTGATTGCCGAGACTGCGTTTGCATTGAATCTCTTGATGCTCTCGTTGAGGAACGCAGAGACGATCGAGTTTGAGATATGCTCTAAAGCTCCAACACCAACTTTGTATAAAGCGTCCATCGGGAGGATTTGCTGTGCAGTTGACATAACAGTCTCGAGGTAAATAACAACCTCGTTTATGAAGTCATGCACGCCTTGTGGCGTTTCTTCTGTAGTCCAGTTCACGTTTTCTGAGAGGTTCATGAACTCATCGAGCTTTGTGTTCACAACATTCAACAAAGCAAGATAGGCTTCATCTCTCGATGTTTTGAGAACCACCTTGGCAGATAAACCTGCCTGAGGCCTTTCAACCGATCGGCTTGGGATACCGCAGAGTTGAGCTGCGTGCCGGAGAAAATAATCGCAGGCTTTTTCGAGGAAAGATATATTTGCTGCAATCTGCATAGCCTGAGATACTCCGATCCCGTTGTTGCTAATCGTGTTGAGGATAACCTCGTTCAAGACATCGATCAAGATCTTGTCCAGGTACTTCTTCACAACATTGAAGAAGTTTGTGTTCACCCCGTATGTCAAGTAATCAACAGAACCTTTTATATATGATCTGATGATCCGGCAAACATCTGGTACCATGGAGGAGAACGGCGCAATGTATGTGAAGGCCGGCATTATGTCTGATGTCTGAAGATTAAACGACAAGACATTGCTTTCGTAGTCAGATTCTTTTTTGATTAACATCTGCTGATAACTGTCGTTCGAAATAGCGGTAACAATTTGCTGCCGACTCTCTTCAAGAAGAAGCTCGTGGTATCTGTCTCGGCTTTTGTCAAGGGCATCAATAACTGGACCCACTTCATAACCATACTGTCTAAGAGTTGTACCGAAGAGAGTTACATAATCTTTCACCAAAAGCAGATGAGTAGGAGAGTCCATGGTGCAAAACTGGTTTTCCAACACAGATACGATGTTGGCAATGGCTGTTTCCCACATTGTGTCAACTTGATCAGCAGACAAGAACCCTCCAGCGGTTCTAACCACCCGATCCTCCACGATAAAATACCCTGCAATCTGAGCTAGATAAGTTTGGTATGATTCAACAAATGGCTGTGTAGAAGAGATCTGCAGATCTGACTTGAGCTGCAGTGTCCGGTTACTATAGTAATAGTCACGGAATCGCTCTGGCACTCCAAGAATAGTGTGGATGTGATATGCTCGATACAGAGGCGTCAGATCAAACCTCAAAACAGAATCTTGTTCTAGATCTTCAACATCTAAGGTATAAGCCAATTCTCCCAACCCACCAACGTTTTGTTCCTCTGCTTTCCTCTGACGTTCCAGCGTTTCTTCTTCCTTCTGGCGAACTGAAGCAGTGAAGCCAATAGCCGTCTGTCCAATAGCTTTAGCAGAACTCCTGATGTGAACTAGCCATTCATTAAATTGGCTGCACACATTTTTCTCGACATGTGACTTGATCACCGGGATCCACCTCTCTAAAATCAGCTTTAGAACCTTAACAGGAATAAGCTTCAAATAGTTCCTCTCAATCAGATCCATGGTTTTCAAGGCGGGGTAGAAATGGCCTTCAGATACGTAATTATTACATTTAAGGCACAGATCCAGTACTTGAACGCAGATCTTTGACATTTTTATAGCTTCAGTCACGTTCTTCTTGATTGCATAAGATTCGAGAAGCACTTCCAGCTTTACAAATAAGGCAGTACCAACCTCTTGCAATCTGAAATTATCACTTGCAAGGTCACTTTTTAGCTCTTCAGCATCAACTAGCACACCACGGAGCTCGTCAACTGCAACAATGAATTCTTCATAGTGAGTCTTGCAAAAGTCCTCAATCTCAGCTTCTTTCTTCCTGACAACATTTTTGAGCTGGTGAACAAGTGGTTCAGGCCGACCCATCTCGAAAGCATGCCTAACAAGAGGACCCACGTCATCCCCATTCCCAATCAATGTCGCAAGAACTAAATCTTCTCCTGTATCTCCATTCTCTGTAACAGTCCTCCTTTTTGGTTTGGCCTCCATCAGTCTGCCAAAATAACATCAAAATAAACCCGAATCTAGTTCACGTAATGTAAGGGAATGATCACACCGGATCAAAATTATGTAGATGTAGTCTACACAACAACAATTCATACAAATGAGCTAGTAGTATACAGATTAGAAGACAAGACTTCAAGAGAGATAGAATAAACAACACCGTAACATAAAGTTAGGAGATTCAATGTCTTCACCTAGGAACACATAGAGATACATACTACATTGAAAAAACCAATCAATACCACTCCATAAATAAGAAGTAGCGATTGCTAAATCCATCTCTGAGAACCAATTTTCAGTGAGATTCATAAGCAAGCACAAGAATCAGATATGAAGCGGATCCAATGAACGAAATCTGAACAAAATGATTTGCAGAATAGAAAACTAAAAGTATCGTTTTTGTTTAAAGACTCTCAGAGCCATAAGAGGAATGTAAAAAACATGAAAGACAGACACTTGGGCAGAATAACACAGAGAAAATCTAAAATAGGGGAGAATGCAAACAACTGTCTAAAATTGGCAACCCTAAAACTCAAAGTCACAAATGGCAAAGAAACAGGATCCACTATCTAACCAATCCACAACGACAATGTTCATGAGAAATCAGCATTCACAGATATCAAATCTCAACAAATGGAACGACCAACGAAGCCTTCCTATATAGAAACAACGAAGATTGTGAGATCATCAACCCATTGGGTGGTGAATGGAAATGAGGTTCAGTCACCGGGAAAAAAGAAGAAGAAGAAGAAGAAAGCGATACTAACCGGCCGGAAGCGAACGATGGTCTACGGCTTGAGAGGCAGAGACAGGGAACGAGAATCGAAAATGGGTTCGACTATGCGATCGCTTGTTCGAGGAGATTCGGAGAAGGAGAAAAACCAAAACTTTTATTTCTTCACTAATTATTTTAGCTCAAAATTATTAGAGAAAAGAAAACCAAGAACTTAGTTTTTTTTTTTTATAATAAAAATCATAAGGACTTTTTTTTCACAAAATTGTAATAAGTAATCAAAAATTTTACCTTTTAAATCAAATTTGAAGTTACAGTCTAAATTAACATTAACATTTAATATTTCTATGTGGAATAATCTGTTTTCTATATTCTAAATTACTAACTTTTTGACATCTGAGCTTATGTTATTTATTCGTATTTGTATATGTAGTTATAAAAGATAGAAAACAAATATTTTGTTGCAACTTTTTATATTTAGTGGGAAAATTCTAGAATACTCTAATAATCATTTATTTACAAGAGTAAAAATAAAACAATTATTTAGAAGTATTGGTCGATAACGATTTTGAGGAACAATTTTCGAAAAACTATCTAGGAGCCAAGCCAGCAAGGATCTGTTTTGAGAGAAAAGAGAGGTTGCGACCTTTGTTAGCGGCTCACTCTACTTTCTCCTAAAAAAAAAAAAGCCGTTAGGGTTTATATCATAGCAACCGCCTTGCTCTCGCCGGTGACGTACGGCGAAGCCCGGTGGATCGGCATATAATCACCGGCGTTTTATCAGCTTGATTTGTCCCCGCATACCCAGGATTCGTGAAATTTGCTTAGCTGAATTGAAATCATCCAAAAAAAATTGCGAGGGTCTAGACATGGCGGAGGTATCGATGGGAAGCAGCAGTAGCAGCACGGATCTGTCTCCCGAGGAGGAGCGAGTTTTCATTAGAGACATTGCTATTGCTGCTGAGGCTAACAGCAAAGAAGGCGATACGTTTTATCTCATCACTCAGAGGTATTTAAAGGCTTATGGCCAAATTTTAACTTGGTTGTTTATGAGAGAATCAAATTCCGGAGAGTTATATCCATTTCTTCGTCATTTTGACTTTGATTTTACTTGGTTACGAGTGTTGTTAGGGTTAGGGATTGGGTTATCTTCATCATTTTTTTGAAACATATCTATAGTTGCTGAGAGCAGTTTGACCATTTCAGAACGTTTTCCATAGAGCTGTCATTTATGATTAGATTAAGCAATGGAGGTTTATGGGTATTGTATGAGATTGCAGCCATTGATAATGTTAGAGATGGTTTGATTTTTTTTTATCTTATGGTACTTCTGCTTAGTGCCATCTCTGAGAATCATTTTCTTTGTTGTTACTCTTTCTATCCAGATGGTGGCAAGAATGGATTGAATATGTGAATCAAGACCAACCATGCAACACAAATGATGGGTCTTCACTGTCAGAGCATTGCGACTCTGCTGGCTCAAGCAGTCTAAAGAAGCCTTCTCGGATTGATAACTCTGATTTGATCTATGAATCTGCATTGGAGGACCCAAGTAATTCCTGTGAGATTATTGATACACTTCAGGAAGGCCGCGACTATGTTTTGCTCCCTCAAGAAGTGTGGAACCAATTGCGTTCATGGTGAGTTTAAGGGTAAAAGAATGGAACTGATTTGAAACTGTACATCTCTTCATCTTGTGTGGGCTACACTTTTTCCCATATCTACTCAAGTACCGTTGATTTTTATGGTTACCTTTGGTATGTTGGGTCATGTGTATCAAATGGATACCAACAAGATCAATACAGATGTGTAACTCTACAAAGCTCACTTTACATACATATGATGTTATTTAGGTTCTAAATTCGCTCTCATGTTGAGTTTGTACTGACCAATATGAAACCTAAAACGCAGTCCCTTGATTTTCTTGTTTACTACATCGCTATATAATGGTACTTTTTTGGTTTCTATCATAGAACTTAAGTGATGAGATGATTCTGATGGATTATTGCTTCTGTTTTGTAAGGTACGGAGGTGGTCCAACTCTGGCGCGGAGAGTCATTAGCTCAGGTCTCTCTCAAACAGAAATGGCTGTGGAGGTATACCCTTTACGTCTTCAGCTACTTTTGATGCCAAAAAGTGACCACAGTGCCATAAGAATAAGCAAAAAGGTTAATTCTCTTTTAAGTTCTTTTTTCTTTTCTTGGTCCATTACTATAAATTTGAACTCATTATATTCTGCTATCTCACTGTACTATTAAACTTTGTTGTGCAGGAAACTATCAGAGAACTCCATCGAAGGGCCTGTGAAATTTTTGACCTCAACTCAGAGCATGTAAGACCTGAGCTCCCTATGTTATCAAACATCCCATTTCTTTGATACTTTTTATAATCTGTTCTTTTTCTTACATGAACATGTTTCCATCATGTAGGTACGCATTTGGGATTACTACGGCCACCAAAAATATTCTTTGATGAATGACTTAGATAAGACATTGGACGATGCTAACCTACAAATGGATCAGGATGTAAGTTCAGCTCTTATTTTTTGCTTTAAATGTGTTAGCTGGGCCATAGAAATATGCTACTTGAACTTTTTTCATAGCTTTCTGACATTGTTTCTGGTATGCCAAGTTTGTTGTATATCTTTTTGGCCAATTGCTGTGAGGAAAGAATGGAAAAGGCATTAGAGTTCTCTTTCGCCAATACCTAGTTAGCTGGAGCTCTTAAATTGCTATTAGTGTTTGGCTTAAGCAAATTTTGACAACGAGGGAAACAGTTGAAAGTAGAACGTTTATGCTTTGGTCCCATTGTTTAGCTAGTCTAAGTTTATGGTTCTATATGCTCTCTCATTTTTTCTTTTATGTATTCTTATTGACGCGTTTGTTTTCCCACTAATTTTGTATCTGTCGTTTAAATACAGATTTTGGTGGAGATGCTTGACATCAATGGTACTGCATCAACTGCTCACATTCAGTCTGTTCAAGAGAATGGATTGGTGGATGAAGACTCTACTTCTATTCTCATTGATCCTTCTAAATCGAGCTTGTCAGTTGCAGGAGGTTTCTCTTCAAACAGGAATGCATTCAGAAGTGGTAGTGTAGAAGTTTCACAGTCTTTTGATAGCACATACAGTAGCACTGGTGTCACCACAAGGGGATCCACTGCTGGCTTGACAGGGCTGCTCAATCTCGGGAATACCTGTTTCATGAATAGTGCAATACAGTGTCTGGTTCATACACCTGAGTTTGCTAGTTACTTCCAGGAAGATTATCATCAAGAGATAAATTGGCAAAAACCTCTTGGCATGGTTGTAAGTTCCTCTTGAAGCTCCTTGTTACTCTTACTCATAGTTATGATGCATACATAAGTGTGTGCATAGGTATGCTTAGAAATCATTCGTTCACTTGTGTTTTCCTGTTGCATGTAAATAATCTTTTGCAGTTCTGCATGCTTAAGGGTGTGCTTTGTTCTTCCAGAAACTTCTAGAAGAAATCTTCAGTATCTAATATCACCAGAAGTTGTAGATTATGTCGTTAAAATATATCTCATCACAAGTTGATTAGGATAATTGCTCGTGTAGATCACCAGCATTGTTTCTCTCTGAAATTGCGAATTGTTAGTTCCAGATCATTACTTGACTGCTTATAAATCACCATGCACAGGGAGAATTAGCTCTTGCATTTGGTGACTTGCTTAGGAAGTTATGGGCTCCTGGGCGCACACCAATTGCGCCCCGTCCATTAAAAGCAAAACTTGCTCGCTTTGCTCCTCAATTCAGTGGATACAATCAACATGATTCGCAGGTTTGCGAGACTAACCAGAAACCTTCTTTAAGCTGTATTGGCATTGTAACTCAAGTAATAAGGGGGTTCTTGCAATGCAGGAGCTTTTAGCATTTTTGTTGGATGGTCTTCACGAAGACCTAAATCGTGTTAAACACAAACCATATATAAATTCTCGAGACGCAGATGGTCGCCCTGATGAAGAAGTTGCTGATGAGTTTTGGGCTAATCATATTGCTCGTAATGACTCAATAATCGTTGATGTTTGTCAGGTAAGATGTACATCTTTTAGAAATTCCAACACTTTTTTGGCTCTGTAGGAAGTAAAATATAGAGTTCGTTTATAAAAAAAATTTGTGCAGCTTTTCATAGAGATGTGGTATTTGAAATGGGTACATCACTTGTACTTAAAGAATTTAGTCTGGAGACTTTATGCTAATCTCGGTTGCATGAATGCTAATATCACACTTCATATAGCAGCGTTTCTATTAGGCATTCACTCTGTTTTAGTCTTTTAACTGGTATTCAGCTTGTGATTCAGAGCCAGAGTATCTTGTTATTTTGCTTTGGTTTCAATTTTTAGTAATGTGGGAATCTCGTTCTCCTACTTTGTGTCTCATTTCACAGGGGCAGTATAAGTCAACATTAGTATGTCCAAACTGCAACAAGGTTTCCGTAACATTTGATCCCTTCATGTACCTATCTTTGCCGCTTCAGTTCAACACAACACGAGCAATAACAATCACAGTTTTTTCTTGTGATAAAACTGCCTTACCTTCCACAATCACCGTCAATGTTTCAAAGCAGGGACGTTGCAGAGACTTGATGCAGGCATTAACTAGTGCTTGTTCCTTGAAGCAAAGTGAAGAGCTGAAGCTTGCAGAGGTTTGTAGCTTCAAGTGCTCTTTTAAGTAAGATTGTCAGTCTTTTGGCTTTTCCTTAAACGAAGTTTAATATGTTTTTCGCAGATTCGAAATAATTTGATCCATAGATTGTTTGAAGACCCTTTAATTCCATTGTCCACTATCAAAGACGATGATCACCTTGCTGCGTACAAACTAACAAAGTCTTCAGGGAATATGGCTTTGCTTAGACTAGTAATCCGCCGCAGAGATCAGTAAGTCTACTTTGTGTGAACTAAATCTAAAGATTAAGTTTTAGATAACAAATTTCCTCTTTGGCACTCAATTTCTTTGGATCTCCTTTATAACAACTTCAAAACTCTCTGTTCTTTGTGGCCTAATTTCTTCAGTCTTTGATCTCTGGCTTTTATTTTAAAACCCTTGAGGAATTTCGATCCGAGCAATGATTATGTTTTATCATCTATATGCGTTCTTCTTTGTCATCTCATTGTGGCTGAACAAGGTTACTACACTGACCAGTTACTAACCGGAGTACCATGTTTCAGGAAAGCTGGGGAACGTGAAAATACAGTACAATTGAAACCCTATGGGACACCACTTCTCTCGTCAGCCTCACGTGAAAATGCACCCACCAAAGGAAAAATCCAGTGGATTGTCCAAAATATGCTTTCTCCTTTTCGGAGGGAAGAATCATCGATGGGCAAGAGAGGAAATTCTGATTCTAGCATCCCTGAGAGAAGATCAGCCCGGTTTAATAATTCTGAGGAAGAAGATAAAAATGGTGGATTGAAAAAAGCCAAGAAAAGCAGTTCCTCCGAAGTGATTGCATCTAAATTATCCCTGCAACTCATTGATGAAAATAATAAAACAGTTAATCTGCCAGACGACGAAGCGGAAGCTTTTAAATTACTATCATCTGCAACGGTAACCGTATATTTGGACTGGACACCAGAACTTTCTGGTATTTATGATATAACTTGCCTGGAGAGTTTGCCTGAGGTACTCAAATACGGACCTGCTACCAAGAAGGCTCGATCAGAACCCCTTTCTTTGTACGCATGTTTGGAAGCGTTTCTACGCGAAGAGCCTTTGGTGCCTGACGAAATGTGGTAAATAGTGTTTTCTCCTTATGCCTCTTGTGGTAGATTCAATTTAACTGGTTTGTGGTCAAAGTATCTGTGAAAGAGAGGATGCATGATTTCAGAAATTGCTAGTCTATTTCAACACAGTGTGTTCTTGAAGTAGGTTTTAGCCACTGTCTTCTACTTCATTGCTAAGTCAATCAAATGGTGGTATATATACGTCAATGTGTTTTTTTTTTTCTTTTGTGTGTGAAGGTTCTGTCCACAATGCAATGAAAGAAGGCAGGCAAGCAAAAAGCTTGATTTGTGGAGGCTTCCTGAAGTGTTAGTGATACATCTAAAGAGATTCTCATACAGCAGATCTATGAAGCACAAGTTGGAAACATTTGTAAACTTTCCAATACATGACTTAGATTTGACAAGGTATGTAGCCAACAAAAATCTCTCGCGACCACAACTCTATGAGCTCTATGCTTTGACCAACCATTACGGTGGTATGGGCAGCGGACACTACACCGCACATATCAAGGTCAGTACGAATCAGCTGTACTGCTCCAACTGCTGTTTCTACTTGTGAGTTTCTTACTTTTTTTATTTATATATATGGATTTTGTCTGCAGCTTTTGGACGACAATAGGTGGTATAATTTCGATGACAGTCATATATCACATATAAATGAGGACGATGTGAAGTCAGGTGCTGCTTATGTGCTCTTCTACCGGAGAAAGTCTGATTCAGGTGGAAACATAAAATAATCCACACAAGAAAAATTTGTCAAATAGTAACATTGCGAACATAATTTAAGGATCTAGTTTAGCATCCACGTAAGAGTATTTTTCTTTAGACATTTATACTTTTAACATGTTATATATTTAAAATTAGTTTGATATATTATAACTGGGTTATATGTTATGATTAATCGTGTTTCTGACTTCGTTAATCTCTCAAGTGTACCTAGTGTGTACCTCGCAAGTCGTAACATAGACAGGGTTCGAAATATAAAATTTTACGATCAATGAATTATATATCTACTACAGATTTTTTTATAAATAAAATTTGCAAAAATCTAAGTTATAAACAGTCACATGATTAATACTCCCTCTGTTTTTAATTAAGTGTCATTTGGAGAAAATGTATCTGGATGTATTAAACTCAAAATACATCCAGATACATTCAATTACGTTGCAGATACATTTCTTCAAACGACACTTAAATCAAAACGGAGAGAGTATTTATTAAAAAAAAGAAATTATCAGCTACGTGATCAATAATCCATCCATCTCAAAAGATAACCTAACGAACATAAAAACAAAAAAAATCGATAGGAAAAAGTAATTAATTTTAGAAAAATATTTATCTTCAAAGAGTCGTCTCATTGACCAAAGAAAAATTAGTCGTCCAAAACTTATCTCGCAATTGAATTGTCTTTTCTTCCCCCTCGCTATCAATGGCGGATCATCTCTTTCTCTCTCCTTGTCAATCTATCTATCTCTCCGTTTCATACTCAGCACAAACAGTATCTCTTCCAAGCCCCCATGGGACTCCCAGCGATCCTAGCTGCCGCCGCGAGCTCTATCTTCATCTTGCTCTTCCTCATATTCGTTGTGTTCGTATGTCGACGCCGCCACGCCATCGAAAACCATCCTCGCCGTTACCAAAACCACAACCGGGCTCAGAACTTCCCCGATCCGTCGTCTACTCCCAGCCTTAGCTCCGTTACGGTGAGCGAAAGCGCGAGCTTCGATCCTTCCATCTGCGAGATATCCATGGCCGAGCTCTCGGTAGCGACGAACGGCTTCTCCTCAGATCTAATAGTTGGCGACGGAAGCTTCGGTCTAGTTTACCGCGCAGAGCTGTCAAACGGAGTCGTAGTAGCCGTGAAAAAGCTCGATCCCGACGCTTTACAAGGGCTCCGCGAATTCAGCGCCGAGATGGAAACACTGGGCCGACTGCGTCACCCAAATATCGTTCGGATCCTGGGATACTGCATCTCGGGTCCGGATCGGGTCTTAATCTACGAGTTTTTAGAGAAAGGAAGCCTCGATTATTGGCTACACGAGAACACAGACGTCGCTTCGTCTCTCTCGTGGTCAACGCGCGTGAGCATCGCGTACGGAGTAGCGAAAGGGTTGGCCTACCTTCACGGCCTTCCGAAGCCAATCATCCACAGAGACATCAAATCGAGCAACGTGCTGCTGGATTCGGAGTTCGCGGCTCACATAGCGGATTTCGGGCTGGCGCGTAGCATCGACGCGTCGAGATCGCACGTGTCGACGCAAGTGGCGGGGACGATGGGATATATGCCGCCGGAGTACTGGGAAGGGAACACAACGGCGACGGTGAAAACGGACGTGTAAAGTTTCGGGGTTTTGATGCTGGAGATGGCGACGCGAAAAAGGCCGAACTGGCCGGTGGTTGCGGATGGGAAGGAGGTTGGGCTGGCTCAGTGGGCAGTGATACTGGAGGGGCAGAATCGGTATAACGAGATGGTTGAGTCAAGCTTTGTTGGTGAAACCGGTGTGGAAGAGTA
The DNA here is from genome assembly GCA_020283515.1 of Alliaria petiolata. Lineage (NCBI taxonomy): Eukaryota > Viridiplantae > Streptophyta > Magnoliopsida > Brassicales > Brassicaceae > Alliaria > Alliaria petiolata. Next base: position 472,166,602 of record JAHZTW010000001.1, on the reverse strand, counting down.
TTTTAGGATTGCGTGTCTTTGTATAAAAGCGGCGACTAAAGAACGGCCTACAATGAATCAAGTCGTGGAATCGTTGGAAGAGTCTTTTTTGCCGACTGATGATGTAGTCATTACTCGATAGGTGGTCGTAGGTTTTACTATGATTGATTGCATTTTTTTGTTTGGTGTTTATATATAATATATATAAAAGTCATGTTTGAGCAATTTAATAATTAGAAAAATCTTCATTGGAAAAAAATAAAATAATCTTGAGGATCTCGTGATCGAAGTTTCCTATTAGTCTCAAAGCATTGGTGGCGACTGCACCCTATGAATTTTCTAAGATAAATCTCAATTTTAATGGACATAATAATCTATTGCCTGCATAACACTTGTTATTCTTTTGCCTCGTTTTTTTTTTTTTTTTTTTTTTTTTTTGCGTGTGATCAAATTGACGATTTCTTCTGTATTTGATTAGATTAATTGTGCTTCAAATCTTTAAGTCCAAAATGAGTACATTTTTGTTAACCCAAGTAAAAATGGGCTTTTTGTTAGCCCAAGTTCAAATGGGCTTATGCCATTCTTCATAAGGTCCCTAAATGTTGGTTCATTATTAGTTTTGAATATCAGGATACCCAATCCGGATTCAGATCCGCTTTAATATTTAGTTTATATATATATTTAATATTCATATAATTAATAGGAAAATATTTTAAAATATTATTTTTTAATATTTTAGTTTCTTATATTATTTTTATAAATTTAATTATATTATCTAGTTATTTTTTAGCTATTTTGGATAGATCCGACATCAGATACGGATATCTGCATGTATTTATGCATCTATATCCGAATAATAGTTTTTCAGATCCGGATACTTCGAAGTTTAATAATTAGTATGCTAACTAAAGATCACTACCGAATTCTCATAGATCATCTTTTGTAGCTTCTCCATTGGTGTTATAATGTGAAAGAGGTGTTCGTAAAGCGGCTTTCAACTGATAAAAAGTGGTGCATTTTGATCAAAATGCGAGATTAGGGATGAAAACTGCAAAGCTAGAGAACTTATATATGGAGAGATTGGGATATCTCCGGGTGAAGATGCGATGTAGTGAATAATGGTCTATAAGATAGTCCTTTACATACGCTCTTGTAAACATCACCTCCGAACTTAAGTTTACAAGAGCAAATGCAACCGCTATATCTCTTTTTCTGGTTATAGGAGACTCCTAATCCAATGAGATTGCCAAATTGCTCAAATGCCATTTTCATCACACACACAAAAAAAAAGGGACAAGAACTTTGTGTAGGCCCAAAAGTTTGTGTGTGGAAATGAAGTTGCTGGAGGGTGATTAGATGACCATTTGGATTTGTTGCCCTCTTTTTCCTCATTTCTCTTTACTACCCAAAAACGCACCCACACTTTTGACCCACGCCCACTTTCTTTATTTTTCTTTCTCAAATTTCTAATCAGATCATGCATTTTTTATTTTATTTTTAAACTCACCCCTAAAACATTTATTATCTTGAGTATAATATAATTATGTCTATACATATATAGACACACACGTTTCTATGTAGATTTATAATCCGAACATTTTGATGTTTGGATAATTAACTAGATCTCTTGTACTGCTATTATCAACTTTACAATTCCTCTATCACTACAAAAAAGGAGGTGGATTATATCATTTATTATATATTTTTGCATTACTTATAATTGATGCAAATGAATCTTACATCACTTAGAAAAGTGACTCTGTTTGTGATGATGCAAATAATTAACATCAGTTAGTTATCAACCGATGCAAATATATTTTATTTTTGCATCGCTTGTTATAATTGATTTCAATATGTGTCAATTACAAAAAACAGATGTAATCTTTTACATCAATTTTTAAAAGTGATGTTAGTATTTGTGACGATTATAATAATTGATGTTAAAATTAGCGTCAATTTTAATTAGTGATTTTAATAGTTGTATCATTTATAATAACTGGCTTAATATTTGTATTATTTAAAATATTACTATCACTTGTATATAATTGATGTTAAATTTATGTGAGATATCATAATTGATTGTAATAATTATGTTATTTATTTTTATATAATTAATCTTATTGGTTAAAACCAAAAAGAAAATTAATCTTATTGGTTAAAACCAAATAAAAAAATTAATTTTATTCACCAATAAATATGAATATTAGATATTTAAGTTTCAGTATATATAGAGATGGTTTCTCTGTAACTTCTTCATCTATTAGCAATGTGGGATAAAGTAAAAAACGTTAGTTACATCACTTTTAACTGATATAAATTTTATATCATTATCTAAATGATGTTAACCAAAATCATTAGTTACATCGATTATTTAGGTGATGTGAATTTATAATTTTGTATCGATTTTGTTATAATGATGCTAAAGAACGAAACAGTTACATCATTTTTAATAATTGAAGTTAATTCACATAATTATGTATATATTATTAGTATAATTTTTATTAGAATCAGTTTTTATTGATGCTAATTTTGCATCATTGTTAGAAGTGATGTTAACAAAAATTAATAAATACATCGATCACCTAATTAATGTAACATTATATTTGAATATCAGTTTTTTAAAGTGATACAAACTAATAAAATTTGTATCACTTTTATTGAATTGATGTCAAACTAGTTAATTATAACATCAATTATCATAATTGATGTTAAGCCATGTATATTTGTTTCATTTATAAATAACTAATTCAAAATAGTATCACTTAGTTTTGTGATACAATTTAAATGATATAATCTACCCCATTTTTTATAGTGTATGTGTCTAATATATAGTTATATCAGTATAAAATTATATGCTAAATTTACATCCCATACATTTTTTATCTGGATAACTTTGATATTTTGAACTCAAATTCAGACTAATACGTCCTATAAATTTATAATTTCGATATATATATATATATATGAATTATATAGCGACTTAATGCGCATTGAGTGAACATCAAATTTTTACTTCCACCAAGAGATAAAACTAAATGACTATGATAAATTGGTGGTCGTTATGGTTTTGAAATTTAATGACTATACAAGAATTAAAATACGAAATTACTAAAACAAAATAAAAAGGTAGAAAATGATGTGGAGATAAACGCCCGACATTATGCATGGTTCAGCTCGAATTTGGTAGATATATGTGAATCATATTGAAAGCTGAAAGTTATTTAATTAGATTTACGAATGACTTTCTACGTAAAAAAAAAAAAAAAAAAAAAATAATACATATGGCATTTGTCTGTCAGAAGGATTTTGTGTAAGCATATAATTCTATCCCCAATTGCAGAGACGTAAAATATTCGATTCGGTAACTAAATCATGAGGCATCGACACGTGTCTCTGATACCAGACTCGATTTACGTGGAATTCACACACCCACATCGACATGACATAAAGTACACCTTTTCATCTGTATTTTTACATTTTCAATATATTTTCTTATAACTCGAAAGTTTTTTTTTTTTCTTGAACCCTATAACTCGAAAGTTTTATACGCAAGGGATGCTAAGTTTTGTAGCCACATAACTATAATATTAATATGTCTAAGGGATCATCATTTTTATTGGTCATAATAACCTGCCGGAAATATTATGAAAATTACTCCATAAAAGTCATTCCGTTAATCATATTAAGATGATAAATCAAACTAGGGTTTCATCTTTTACATTTGTATAGGGTTTATTATTTTCATCAACGTAAATGATAAAACTAATTAAAGATATGGAGGTTGCTTTATAATTAAGATGATATTATCACGCATATCCTAATTTATCTAATTATACGATAATGATAACGACAACATTAATGATGATAACAATGTTTACGATCTAAGTTAACTAATAACCAAATTATTTTATTGGTTATCAGTATAATTTTGTTAAGTTAATAAAGTTAGTTAGCTAATAACATATGATTTTATATTATATAATAATTATGTTAACACTATAACTAGTTTGACCTCATGGTTAACAAAGTTAGTTAGCTAATAACACATAGTTTGACTCACAATAACTAGTTTAACGTGATAATAACAAATCTTTTTAAACTAATGGCATTTCGTGTAATTAAGTGAAATCAAAAGGAGTTTTTTGGATACAAAATTGTTTCTCTTTGCTAAATAACTAATTTTAAACTATCTCTTACCATTTACCTAAATAACTAATTATTTATGTATATAGATTAAATTCAAAATTGCATTCCATGGTAACAAATAATGTGATAATTAGTTCTCTCTCCTATGTTACTGTTTATCATCATTAATGTTGTCGTTATCATTATCGTATAATTGTGTAAATTAGGATAAATAGTATTATCATACGGAAGATAACAATGTTATCAGCGTTGATGTTGAACAATGTTATCGAAATTTTATGTTTACAACATGATTTTCAGATAATGGTATTTTATGTAATTAGTTAAGAAGTGTGAGGGTAAAATAGATTTTGTGTACTTAACTTACCATGATAAACACTAACATAGGAGAGAGAACTAATTATCACATTATTTGTTACCATGGAATGCAATTTTCCATTTATCTACTATGATGAGTTCATTATATATACACTTCATTACGTTAAAAAGTTGATATGTATGTAAAATTTGAATCCAGCATAAGATATATATAACGTTTATGGATATATGTGTATTGAATTTTTAGTTGAAAAAGATAATGGATAGAACCACCAGTAAAAACAATGTAAATCGAGATGTCTTAGGGATCGAATCATTAAACTTTTCCTGATTAGTTTGAAATGAAAAACAAAATCATGATAAAAATAATTAAATTCCTCTATGTTATCACCATATATATCTATAAATTAATGGAACTAGCATAATACAATTGAATCTATCAAATTAATCAAATTAAATTTAAGATACAAATTCCACATAAACCTTCCCCAACTAAGTAAAGTAGCCACTATTGTCACTTAAAGTGACATAAATGCATATTGTATAAAAGATAATGGAAGCTCAACTATATTATAAAAATATAAGTGAAGGGTTTGAGACATAAACTGATAAAAGATGCAATATCTAGGGATATAATAACATATGAAAAAAGAATCCAATGAGTTATTGAGATGTGGTTAGCTTTTCTGTACGCATTAATTTAGTATTATGTGGTTTACATTTCGGATAAGCAATTCTATGCAGATTGATATCATTATATCAACAGGTGTATATATGATATATGTCTACAGAGTACAGACACACTCACATATACAGTATAAGCGCGCATATGCACTCGCATATACACATGCGCATTCACACACACACATATATATATATATATACAAATTAATTCTTCTATCGTAGTTAAGAAGAAGAATCTACCAATTATATAGTCAATTTTTAATTGATTTTATCAAGTCTTACAAAACGTAGTCCAAATTGATTATGGGTATGTTATTGTTACTGGGGGTAAGGACAACTCCAATACTAGCACCTATAAAGGATGTTTTAATAATAAAATAATAATATTTATGTGTTTTTTTGTTTAAGATACTCAAAATAAGTGTCTAATATTAGACACTAGTCTTATGTTTAAGACACTCAAATTAATTTTTTATTCAATTATATTTATAAGACACTTGGTTTAGATCCCATAAATTGTGCATTGGATTGATCTTAGATTTCCAACATTCAACTATGTAAAATCCAGTAATACTGGTCATGAGTCATGACATATACCAAATGTGAGACAAACCACGTAACTATGTGATTTGATTGTTATTATTACTTTCACATTGTCATTGTAATAATTGCTAGAAACTGTTAATAGTATACACGTAATGTATTTTACGCGTAAATGATGCCCCTTTTAAGAAGGAAGAAGAAAATGAATAAAGTAAAGTTTATTGAAAATATTATATATACATTCTCTATATATTATACACGCCTTCTTCCTATTATAACGAGTTGTATGTATAAAAGAGCTTAGCCGACTTCAAACGGAGAAAAATGAAGATATGGAATCATGACAACCAGTCAACCACTCGAAGTGGTGGAATTCTGCAGGACAGATGGTGCTTTTTTGTAATAACGAATTTTTTAAATAAAATATTTGTAATATGATTTGAAACTTTTGATATTCTATTTTCACGCTAGATAAATTTATGAAAATACAGTCTAAACAAATAAAAATTAAGAAATCATTTTTAAAATATAGATGTTACACACATGTGTATGTTTATGTTTATACACATATATTCATGTGTAACGTCTATATTTATGTATTCTATGTAATAGAGATTACTTATTTTCTAAACAGAACACATTGTATTCTAATTCTACATAATAGAGATTACTTAATATTATATATATACACTGTTGTGTTCAAGAACTTTAGGTATAAATAACCATAGTAAACTTTGTTCTTGTATTTGATAACTTTGTAGATAGAACAAGCATAATGTTTATGCATGCATTGTGTCCGAAACAGAACAAATATTCAAGATTTTCTCTAATACCATACATGCTCACTTTTACATGTATAATTATTTATTTATTTGGTTATGTAGATCTGAAAATATCTGGGCTTTTTTTTTTCCGGAACAGACAAGACATCTAACAAATACGTTGTCCACCTTAATTTTTTCAACAGAAGAACGCATTTTCAGATAAAAGTGGTAGTTTTGAGATATGGGTCCCAAACGTACGTAGGACTGAACCCAATTGATTGTTGCTGCCACGTGGAACTCACTTTGTCCACTTGTGTTTCTTCATTGATTTAAACCTCTTAAAATCGATGACCATGAGTGTAGGAATTAAGGATAGAGAGGTATATATCCTCCCCATACGTCACACTCCATATACGTATATAACCCAAGAGCTAATCTTTTTTTGCAGTGGTTTGGTTGATCGTTTTGTCAAATTCATACCATACATTAACGACAAACAATTTAGCGAAAAGAAAAAAAAAACGAAAAAAAAAACATTAATTGTAACAAGATTAGGGAGGATGTTAGTCAATGGTTCCATGCGCAAGCCGTAGAGGAGACGGAGAAACAGAATCTGAATGAAGACTCCCATCAGCGCAAGATCCAGATCCCGTGGCAACCTCCTCCCATTAATTAGGTTAAATGTAACATTGGTGTTTCTTGAAACAAAAGTAAATCATTAGAAGGTGTTTCTTAGGTGCTTAGAGATTTTTATGGGAAAGTACTTAGCCATAGTAGAAGAGCTTTCTCCAAGTTACATTTCTTTTTAGATGCTACTTTGGCAAGTTGGTTTTCGGCTATGGAAAATATGAAAAACTTTAGGTGGAATCGTATTGTTTTTGCGGTGGAAGATAAATCTTTGCTTGGAACAGTTATCAGTCCTTTGGCGTGGCCTTCCTTCATATCATATTCCCAATTTTTTTTTTTTTTTTTTTTTTTGAGTGGAACCTAATCAGCAAGGAGAAGCATTCAAATCCAGAAGCTGATCTCATTGCTCGTAACGTGGTTAGAGAGGATCGATACCAATCATATGTCATTTCGGAACACCCACTTTGATTGAATGATGCATGTTTTTGTTTCAGAAAGTAGAGTTGTCCCTGTCTAAGTCTCTTTAGTTGATGTGGTTTTGATTGTTTGTGATCCTTTCCTCAGATATTTGTATCAGTCAGTTCATCATGTTAATATAATATCATTCCAATGAAAACAAAACAAGCTTATAACGATGAGGAGACAAATGATTCACACTCGCCAAAAAGTTTTTCTATAGGCTCTCAAGATGAATCTCTTAGCTCGTCTTGTGATGTGACGAGATGACTTGGCATGATTAAGAGTCCGATCTGATTTTTATTTTTTTGTTTAATTTCCTAATTAATTTAGTGTAGGTTTGGCTTGTGTCATTTCAGTAACACTCCGCGATGTTAATTATTGGCAAGTATTTGTTATTTAAAAATAAAAAACCGTTAAATATTAAATACAAAAAAAAGACAATTGGTTCTTTTTGTTTTGACGTGTTTTGTCATATTGTATATAAATGAAAACCAAGTATAATCCTAATTTATTTTAGCAGTAAAATTCTGGTTCGACACAATGAGTGAAATTATTCTATAAACCTTAGTCCACTACAACCTTAAGAGTCAAGACTGTTCCCAAATAGTTAACATCCGTACATGAATGATGACGAGTCAGGCCAATATCATGAATAATTAGATTTACTAGATATAATTTCATTTTAATGTCATATGTATGTACTAGATCTAGAAATAATTTGATAAATATTTCAAAACAACATGTTTCGAATGGTGATTGTCGTTTTGATCACTTTAACTTGTAAGAAATGAGTTGAGTGTAGTTAAAATTTTATGCTTTAAATTCATAGTTTATTGTATCTAGTATCTACCGTATTAAACTAATAAACAGCGCATTTGTTCCACATTAATCACACTATTAATACCGACTTATAGCAGCCACAAGTTTTATTTACCTAATACTGCGATTGGTTTCATGAAGTCATATAAACCGAATATTTTATTTATAGAATGTTTTATCCACTTACTTTAGAGATAATGAATTCATGACACCCAATTGTTATGCCAAATCAAACCGGAATAATTAACGCTATCGTCACTAAAAAACAAAAAAAAATTAATAACAAATATACAAAAGAAAAATAAAGGAAGGAAATCAGAAAACACTGGACAAATCCGAATATTATGCTATAAATACAAAGAACCACTTGGTTCTTAGGAAAAAGCACATTCTCCAAGTGTTTCTCTCCACTCTCTATTCCTAATAACTCATTTCTCTTATATACAAAAACTAATTTGACATTTTTTTCCTGAAGGATCATAAAATTTTGTTTAATTTTCTTGTCTTCAAACCTAAAAAGAGAAAGCAAATTGAGATGGGATTAAGGATGTCAGAATCAGCTAAACCTTACTTTGCAATGGTCTGTCTTCAGTTCGGATACGCCGGTATGAACCTTGTCACTAAAACCGTCCTTGACCGCGGTATGAGCCATTACGTTCTTGTTGCATACCGCAACGCTTTTGCCACAGCAGCTATCGCACCTTTCGCATTTTTCTCCGAAAGGTATCCAAAAAAAGAAGTTATATTTTCCTTAAGAGATCAATTCTCATATCAGAGGCAAACAGTTAAATTTTTCTTTTGCGCGTTTTGTAATATTTATGTGTGTGGGGGGGCATTGTTGTAGGAAAGTGAGATCAAAGATGACGTTTCCAATATTCATGCACATATTTGTTCTTGCTCTTCTCGGGTAAGTCTTCTCAAACCATCTCCAAAAATTTGTTAATTTGTCTTGTTGAATGTATGAAACCTGTTACGATTACGAGGCTAACAAATAAGAATTTTATTCAAACAGGCCTGTGATTGATCAGAACTTATATTACATCGGTCTGAAACTCACATCTCCGACGTTTTCCTCCGCCGTCAGCAACGTCGTGCCCGCAATTACCTTTATCCTCGCCACTCTTTTCAGGTACATAAATAAATAGATACATAAAAGCAACGTTTTATTTTTATACTGTCATACGTGGATATGCACCAATTCATACGTAGATGTATAGTACAATTAATATGTGACGAGATAATAAATTATGAAGTATTGATGTGTTTTATGTAAATATATATGAAAAAAGGATGGAGAAAGTGGAGATGAGAAAAGTAAGATGCCAAGTAAAAGTGGTGGGGACTTTAGTGACAGTGGTTGGATCCATATTGATGATATTCTACAAAGGTCCTTTCATCAGTTTCTTCCAATCTCACCTCACCGCCTCTGATTCGCCGCTGGCCGCTGATTATCTCAAAGCTGCCGTCTTCCTCCTCCTCGCCTCCCTCTCATGGGCTTCGTTTTTCGTTCTTCAGGTATCCGTTATTGATCCAATCTAAATAAGTAGTTAGTTAGTGATACAGTTTCGTGGGTTCTTGGTTTAGACTCTTAAATTGTGTGAAACATACATATATATATATGTATATATATATATATATATCAATATATAAACCCTTGGATTGGTTTATAAATAAGCTAAATTGTTTATGCTGATTGCATATATTAAAATATAATTTTATTTGTATGTTATATGATATCTGAGATGTTAAGTATTGTTACATAAATATTTTTCGATTTATTACATAAACTAATTCAAAATAATTAAGTACAATAGAAACAGAAAATATAATGTAAGACAAAAATTATGATTGAATTGAAATATTACAACAAAAAAAAACAATTCTCGTGTTTTTTTATTTATACATTTGGTTATAGGAGGATATAGAAAGACATATGTCCTAACTAATTAGGATGTTTTTATATTAAATTTTTGTTAGGCATCGGCTTTGAAGAAATACGAAGCCCATCTCTCGTTATCAACCATGGTGTGTTTCATGGGAACGTTACAATCCTTAGCCCTGGCCTTCGTAATGGAACACAATCCTTCTGCTTTGAACATCGGTTTTGACATGAACCTTCTCGCTTCTGCCTACGCGGTCCGTCCTTTTTACAAAAAAATTAGTATATAAGATCAATTCACAAATTTTATATGGATGAAATTGATACTTATATATTGTGATTGGTTCGATTACAGGGAATAATGTCGTCGAGCATAGCTTACTACGTTCAAGGACTTATGACGCAGCGAAAGGGTCCAGTCTTTGTCACTGCTTTTAACCCTCTTGTCGTTGTCATTGTCTCCATAATGAGCTTCTTCGTTCTCGGCCAAGGAATCTACCTTGGAGGGTACGTTAACAAACAACCGGTTATTTAGTATATATATACCCGGTTTAGTCTTGGCTCTGCCGTGTTAATTAATCTAAATACCGGAATTTATATTTGAAATCTCCAGGGTTATTGGAGTGGTTGTTCTAACGGTGGGAGTCTACGCCGTGTTATGGGGAAAGCACGTAGATGATGACGGCGAAGAAACACGCCTTGAAGATAACGTTTTAGAATCCGTTAAGTGTTGTAGTGGCAATAATGGTCTCGAGATAATGCCGAAAATCGACGAAGGTGATGAGGAGGATGATGTTGAAACCGGGAAAGTTACGGCGGCTGAGAAGGAATCATCGGTGGTGGTTGTGGTTTTTTGTAGAGAAAACGTGGTTTCGCGATGCTAATTAGATGGGGGTTATCTTTTTGTTTGAGGCAAAATTGGGGAGAAGAGTAACTTTTTTTTTTTTGATACTTGTAACTTTGAATTCCTTCCCCTGCTTCAAAAGTTTTATTTATAGTTTTTGATTACTTAGTGTAACTAAGGATTTGATGTACCATCGATTTTGATCGTTAACTAGCTATAAACCTGTGTAAATCACCGCATTTGGTATTAATACGCAACTGCTACATACGAATTACATTGTGAGTTTAGTGAAGTTATACATACCACAAATTGTATTTCCTCTGTTTCAAACTAATGTCGGTAATGTTCAAAAAAAAAAAAAAAACTAAGTGTCTGTCGATTTACAAAGCTTTCACATATAGGCTAATAAGGGGCCGATTGGTATACATGCTGTGAGGGCTGTAGACTATTTCACAGTCTTAACGGTTAAAAATTAGCCAATGAGACTTTTATGGCTTTATAATATTTAACAGCCTCCAAAGTTTTTTTCAAAATTTCCTTCTTTCTTTTTTATTTTTTCTCACAGCCACCTTTTCATCACTTTTACCACTTTTCTCTTTCCTCTCTACTCTTTTTGCGATAGATTTTTAGTTTTTATTATTATTTATCTAATTATCTAATACAAAAAAGTAAAATAACAAATGGTTTCTTATTTCTTCTTTCCTAGAAAAACCAAAATCTTTTCTTTCACATTACATAAATTTTATAACAATTAGATTTTAACTAATTAATTATTAATATTTTATTCTCTTTCTTTTAAGATCCATTTTACCCTATAATTAATTAATTTTTAAATTTATTTATACTGTATGTTAAAAAGTTCAATAAAAAAATAAAAATTTATTTGTTTCACATTTTTATATCCATAACAAAATAAGAATATACAATTTATATTTTTGACAAAAAAATATTAATAAAACATTACAATATTTTAAAGTAACAGTCACAATTTCTACAGTTATTGTTACAAATCATACTTTGAAAAACATATAAAATAACAGTCACAGTTTTTAAAGCCAAAATCTCTACAGCTAAAAGTCTACAGTCACAGCCCACAGTCACAGTCGTTACCAATCGGGCCCTAAAGGTATTAGATTAATTTTATAATATTTTTTATTATATCTTTTATTATTGCAAGATAATGTCGTAATCAAGACTATTGCTATTGCTCTGGTTCAACAAAAGACTTTAAAAGGCAAATGAAAGTATTTGCACCCAAAAAAAGAGAGGTGAAAATATTGATAAGTGTCCAAGTAGATCATAATCTCGGCCCAAAGCCCATTAACTATTGAAGAAAATTAAACCAGGAAGATATGGAATTTCAATCCATAATCTCTTTCGATCTGTTACCAACTTTTGATTGTGGGTTTGGTGATTCCGAATATGCAAGTTTTTATTCTCCAAATGTACTATACATTAGATTCAAAATCGGATCCAGCAACTCTAAAACAAACATTTCCGTTAATCACAGTAATTTAACAAAGATAATTGTAGCGAAAATGCAGACTAATACTTTCAACAACGATGTCATTTAATGTAGATTAATTTTACTAATTCATAGATAAAGTGACAAACAGATCATGTATTAGTATACGTAACAAATCAATAAGTAAATCAAATTTTATGAAAATGGTTAAATTGGGAGAAGTTTGGCCAGGCATTTAAATTTAACCCCAAAAAAGAAGGGTCTAACACAGAATATAGCCTCTAACAAATGTTATAATTATTATTATTTTTTGTCGTAACAAATGTTAAATAACACCTACGTCTTACCGAACCAAATATACTCACCTATTATTAATGAATATAATAACCAAAAAATTCACAAGACTCGTAAAGAAAAAAATCCGCAAAAATAAATAATAAATTTTACGTCTCACCAAACACACCCACCTACTCGTCTGGTCCCACTAAGCCCAACACACAACACCGACTCTCCCACACCACTTTGTTTTTGGTTTTGAAAACAAAACAAAAAAACTGTATAATTCTTCTTTCCTAACAACTGATTGATTCTTGAATAGTTTTATTCTCATATAGACATTAGACTATGAATGAGATACCGAGCTTAAATTGTTTTTTTTTTTTGTGTGTGTTTTAATCGAACTAAATTTTCTAAGGTTAAAACTGATATTAATTGTTTAAGAAAATTCAATTGGCGCCAAAGAACAAAGAGGTTTGTAATGAGTGAGTCTAAATCATCTATCGCACGCAGCTATGTCTGGTCGGATCGAACCAAACCTCTTTACTTCATGTTATTGCCAATAAAGCTGACGTGGCCCTCACACCAACCCCAAAACTAAACCTTCCTACGTTTCCCCACTCGCTATCAAAACGCTTGTGACCACAGTCTCTTATCTTATGGGGAGAGATTAATAAACATTCGTTACGTTGGACCACTAATCAAACGCATGTTATTAAAAAAAAAAAAAATGAAATAGAAAACATGACTTGAGATTCTGAGAGCAGCAGACGAAACAATTCTAGTTTAGTGTGGATTAGACTTTTCTAATTTCGAAGAAGATATGTTCTGGAACGAAGCTGATTATTATTATTATCCTATATTGTCATATGTTTTGCAGAGTTTCTTTTTCTATCCGTTTTGTAGAGAGAGAAGGAAGTTCCCTAAATTTTTGTTGTTCACGTGCGTTTCCTTGTTAAGTCATAGCTAACATGTGTTTGAACACTAATGCTAGTAATGCTTAACATTCAACTAAAAACACTACTGTTTCACATATAGTTAATAAAAAGCTATATAACATTTAATTCAAACGTTGACAAATTTTGAAAGATATGTGTGAAAATTTTGAAAGAAAACAGAATGATTTTCCTTACCTCAAGAACACTAAATTAGTAACAGAAAACACACTACTGTTTCACATTTAATTATGAAAAGCTGCTGGAAAAAAAAAAATCTAGCTCAGGTAAATAAGATTTCACCTCAAATGATAACCAGTGAAATCCAAAGAAATGAATTTATTTTCTCTGAAACTAAATTCCTCCAGAGTATAACCAGTCAAAACCTCAAATCTAAATAAATATTGATAATCAAGTAGAGATACTACCCATTTGAATAAAAAAAGTTAAATTTATATACAGAGATTTTAGTCCACCTCTGTTTACTCTTTTTCTCTGCCAACTTTCCCCTACCATCATCAATAATCGACGTTATCCACTTTTTATTTGTGCCGTGAACTTTACAATTTAATTCCATATTTTCCTGTTTTACATAAAAGATATTTTGTTTGCTAAAATAAAAATAAAAATTTACCAATTTATTATTTTAAAAGAAACAAAATAAATCGGTTCACCAACCCCCTCCCTAATATAAATCAAAGTCTCGACCACATCATCTATCTAGAATTCTAGAAGTGAATTCGATTTACACCCTTTTTTTTTTTGTTTCTTTCATTTTTATAATAGTCTCGATTTCATTCACTGTCTAGAAGAAACACAATCGCACATGTCGTGGTTTCTTATAGCGGCGGCGACAATCGCCGCCGTCGTATCCTACAAGATGATCCAACGGCTGAGATTCAAGTTCCCACCGGGCCCGCGTCCCAAGCCGATCGTCGGTAACCTCTACGACATAAAACCGGTCCGGTTCAGATGCTACTACGAGTGGGCTCAAACGTATGGACCAATCATATCGGTCTGGATCGGTTCGATTCTAAACGTGGTCGTATCTAGCGCCGAGCTAGCAAAAGAAGTCCTGAAAGAGCACGACCAGAAACTCGCCGACCGGCACCGGAACAGATCGACGGAAGCATTTAGCCGCAACGGCCAGGATCTTATATGGGCCGACTATGGGCCCCACTACGTGAAGGTGAGAAAAGTTTGCACGCTTGAGCTCTTCACACCCAAACGACTCGAGTCTCTCAGACCTATCCGTGAAGATGAGGTCACTGCCATGGTTGAATCCGTCTTCACAGACTGTAACCTTCCTGGTACGTCGTCGTTCTTTTTAGATCAACTTTTTCCGGGGAAAAAAATCTGCCATTAAAGGAGTTTTATTTCTATCCATAAAAATGATTCTTCAAAAGAGGTAAAGAATAAAAGAGAGAATTTTAGATACGATTTGTGTGAAAATGCTCTGACAAAAGGAAAATTCAATTTACGTATACAAAAGCGGTAATATTTTTTTTCTTTCTAACTCAAAATCGTAATTTTTTTTTCTTTGGAAAGAACGAGATTTTTTGCCAGATTTGAATTTTAAAACTAACAAAATAACGTTGCCTTTTACTCTGTAGTCTTTAGTGTCGGAAAGGATCAAATTGATTTATGTTTACGAAATAACAGATATGCTAATTATCGTATTGTTAATTATCCGTCCTCAGAAAACAGAACGAAAGGTTTACAACTGAGGAAGTACTTAGGAGCGGTTGCGTTCAACAACATAACGCGGCTAGCGTTCGGGAAGCGTTTCGTGAACGCGGAAGGTGTGATGGACGAGCAAGGGCTTGAGTTCAAGGCCATTGTTTCCAACGGTCTGAAGCTAGGTGCTTCACTGTCGATAGCTGAACACATCCCGTGGCTCCGGTGGATGTTTCCAGCCGATGAGAAAGCGTTTGCGAAGCACGGCGCTCGCCGCGACCTCCTCACGCGAGCTATCATGGAGGAGCACACTTTGGCTCGTCAAAAGTCTAGCGGAGCGAAGCAGCACTTCGTTGATGCGTTGCTTACGTTGAAGGATCAGTATGATCTTAGCGAGGACACTATCATAGGTCTTCTCTGGGTGCGTTTTAGTGGTTAATATGAAATAATTTGAGCTACTTTTGAATCTTTAGGCTTGGAATTGTTGGTGGCACGATGCACAAGTTTTGGAATGCAGGAAAGATTGTCTAATCTGGTTATTGTTCAATTTTAATTTCTTGTTGCTCACGTTTGGTAAATGGTGTGTGCAGGATATGATCACGGCGGGGATGGACACGACAGCGATAACAGCGGAATGGGCGATGGCGGAAATGATCAAGAATCCAAGAGTGCAACAAAAGGTGCAAGAAGAATTAGACAGAGTCGTTGGAATTGACCGGATCTTAACAGAGCCAGATTTCTCACGATTACCATACTTGCAATGCGTGGTTAAAGAATCATTCAGGCTGCACCCTCCGACGCCTCTGATGCTTCCTCACCGATCCAGCGCAGACGTCAAGATCGGAGGCTACGAAATACCGAAAGGGTCAAACGTTCATGTGAACGTTTGGGCGGTAGCTAGAGACCCGGCCGTGTGGAAAAACCCATTAGAGTTCAGACCAGAGAGATTCTTGGAAGAAGATGTTGACATGAAAGGTCATGATTTTAGGCTGCTTCCATTTGGAGCAGGAAGGCGGGTTTGTCCAGGTGCACAACTTGGTATCAATTTGCTGACTTCGATGATGGGTCATTTGCTTCACCATTTTGTTTGGACACCGCCTCAAGGGACTAAACCGGAGGAGATTGACATGTCTGAAAACCCTGGACTTGTTACTTACATGCATACCCCTGTACACGCCGTTGCCTCGCCTCGGTTGCCTTCGGATCTGTATAAACGCGTGCCTTTCGACATGTAAATGTCTCTCTGATCTACCCTTCTGCTGATGCTCTTGTTGTTGTTTTGTAGAATTGTTTCTTTGTGGTTTATCATCGAAAACTTTTGATGAGATTAGTTGTGTCAACTGTTCTCATGGATAATCAAAGAAGCCAGCTTCTTTGTCATTGAGGTTACCATCTTTAAATCGGCGTTGCAATGTTGTATGGAATCATAATAATGAACAGAAAGAAAGCCAATACACATACTCAAACTGCAGGAAACAGAACAAGTTTCTTGATTACATTAACTTTAGGTTTCGTCTAAAACAATACATCACACACACTGGTCCGAAACCAAGCTATCTCAGACTTTTTATTACTCTCAGAGAATTTAACAGAGACATGTGGATTTCAAGAGGAGGATTCCTTAAACTCCTGCAACTGCTTGAAGTTCATCCATGGCTTCACCCACACTTTGGCTTCGAAATTCTTCGCCTGGCCACCTTCGTTTGCTTCTAGAGTCAAGTAGTACATGGTTCCTGCAACTACCTGCTCTCTTGCTTTTACAATCTTATTGAACTCAAGAACCTTGTTCTGCACTTACCCGGAAAAAAAAGAGAGAAAACAAAACTAATCAGACAAAGATTATTATGACCAGTTTCATAGGATCCATAACCAGAAAACAGAGGAATCAAAAACCTCTCGGCTGTTATGCTCTTGAATTGCAAATCGAGCAAGACTCTCGATCTCTCCACTGTTCTGGTTTCCTCGGAGATCATGAACGCCTCCTAGCATCATCTTCTCTTCTGATCTGCAAACCCCTAATTGAATTGTTACACAGAGAAGAAGGGTAATGATCAAGACTGTAATAGAACCGAAGGCTTTTGATTCCATCTTTAATAGAGGGCTTTTGGATCTGTCTGGCCATTTCAGATTCACAAGTTATGGCCTCGTCGGTCTCTCTACGTTGCTTGGCGATTAAGGAAAGGAAAGTGACAAGTCGAGGAACAAATGACACGTGTCCACACCTGAGCGGGTGATCTTTATGAAAAGTCAAAGAGATAAGAAAACCGAGAAACGGCAAGATGTGTGTAGTATACATTTACTTTAGAGCGTTTCAAACACATGAAAACAGTATGCATTCTCCGGGTCGGCCTGAGCTGCGAAATTGAGGCATTCCTCGTCATCGTCATCTTGCTTCGTTCTTCCTGCTCGGAGAAAATGGTGATGGAAATTGTGGAGCCAAACACCTGCATTAGAGGATGTTGCACCAGTGAATTGATTCCTCTTCATCTCTCTCCTTCTTCGTCCACTCTTCTCTCCCCAATCGCTAGAGGTACTGCTTCTTCTCTCACCCTCTCCTTCTCTCTCCGTCTGCGTTCGGTTTTGAGTACGATTTGTGTGGGCATTTTTTTATTTAGGATCAGAGAGTGTGGTTTACGAAGCGGTTCTCGACGGCCGAAGAGTAGCGGCGAAGAAGCCTATCTTGTCTACTTCCGATGACCTCGACAAGTTCCACAGGCATTTGCAGCTCTTATGGTCTCTATCTCTCGTTTCATTTGAAAAGTTTCTTACTTTGAACACATTTGCAAAATGTTGTATCTTCTTACTTTGCCTTCGTATCGGTGAAAGCAAGCTCGATCATCCGGGTTTGGCTAAGCTAGTGGCGGCACACGCGAAGCCTCCCAATTACATGTTTTTCTTTGAGCTGTACGAGTCTGGGACTCTGGCTGAGAAGTTACACGTCGAGGAGTGGTCTCCGAGTATCGATCAAGTGTTAACGATCACGCTTCACTTGGGTACGACTTAAAGGATTAATCTTTTGCCATTGTGTCTTACTCTGTCGATTTCTTGTGATGCCTGGGTTACTACTTTGAATATCTAATTCTGCGTGTTTCATGTTTTAGCAAAGGCATTGCAATATCTTCACAACAATGGAATTGTTCATAGGGATGTGAAACCAGCAAATGTTCTTGTAATGCTTATTTCATATAGAATAGCGACTTCTGTTTCTTTAGGAAATCTTAATGTGAAGCTTAAGTGGGCTTTTATTGATGCAGCTTGACGAGAAGATTTCCCCATATCTGGCTGACTTTGGTTTAGCGGAATACAAGAAGGACTTGCGAGAAGTTAATCTGCACAACTGGAGATCGTCGGGAAAGCCAACTGGTGGTTTCCACAAGAAGAATATGGTTGGAACACTTATTTACATGGCACCTGAGATACTAAGGAAAGAGATGTATACTGAGAAATCAGATATCTATAGCTTTGGGATTTTGATCAAGTAAGAATTATCTTGAGTAGAAAATTGAAAACCTTCTTCCTCGTATTTTCTTGCATTTTCATTTTTCCTCCAGATATTTAAATTTCTTTGCGGTTTGTTTGGCTTTCTTCCGAAAATATCTTTGCTTATGAAGTCTGTTTCATGTTTTACATTGCAGTGAGCTTTTAACTGGAGTTGTTCCATACACTGATCTTCGTGCAGAAGCTCAGGTTCAAATATCTTTCCTCATTTCGCATTCTGACATGACCATGTCCATGAGAATTCTTTATATTCGATATAGTATCTTTATCTTCAGGCCTCTGAATTGCAGTCATCTGACTGTTTAGAGACATTGCTAAACTTTGGCGAGCACAATTTTTACTGTTTCTGGGATAAATACATATGATTTCATGGACATGTAGTCAATTACTTCTAGATGTATAGTTCAAGTACATATAAACGCATTCCTGTTCTTTTCATTCGTGACACATAGTGTACCCTGTACATATCTGGATGGCAGGCTCACACTGTTTTAGAGATGAATTACACAGAGCAGCAACTTACAGCTGCCATTGTGTCTTCTGGTCTGCGACCTGCTCTTGCTGAAACTGGATTGCACGTTCCCAAGAGTTTGCTGTCTTTGATACAAAAATGCTGGGGAGCAGATCCTTCTGAGCGACCTTCTTTGGACAATGTGGTTTTGGAACTAGAATCGCTTTGGGAACAAGAGAGAGAAAAAAAGCAAGGTCATTTCCTTGAGACAACTTCTATTTCCAGGAGTGATAAAGATGGGGAACCCGTTAAAAATACAGGAGATTACAGGGAAAGCATTAATTGGTCCAGTCAAGGGGAATGTTTATCCAAGAAATCGTCACTTTCCACTGTCCCTGATCTGAAACTGTGGTCTAGTTCATCAGATGATTCTTCAAGATATGTCCCTATAGTTTCTTGTGGGTCGTTTGCAACATGTGGAAGAAGAGAATCCATGGAAGATACACACTTCCTCATGCCCCACATGTGTAATGAGGAAAATATCCACTTATTTGCCATCTTCGATGGCCATAGAGGTATACCAACTGCCATTTTAAACCCTGGAAGCATCAAATCCAAATTTTTACTCGTGGCCTTTCTCTTTTCACTCAACAAAATCCATTAGTTATGCATCAAATAGGGTATATAATAGCACCCTATATGACATGCAGGTGCTGCAGCTGCTGAATTTTCTGCTAAAGTTTTACCAGGATTAATTCAAAGCTTATCTTCCACAAGGTTAATGCTCAGCTCAAGCTTTTCCTACCCTTCGGCATGGTTTGTTTGAAAACTCATTCCTATGTCTCATTTCAGCCCTGGCGAGGCACTGTCACAAGCATTTGTTAGGACGGATTTAGCTTTCAGACATGCACTTGATTCCCATCGTCAATCAAAAAGGGTGAGTCAGAAAGACTGGCATCCTGGTTGTACTGCTATAGCCTCTCTCCTAGTGGACAATAAGCTTTTCGTTGCGAATGTTGGTGACTCCAGGGCAATTTTATGCCGTGCCGGCCATCCTTTTGCTCTAAGTAAGGTGAGATGGGACTACAATTTCTAAAGATTTGCTAATTTTGTATTCTGTATTTCTGGAACTCAGCTCTGCCATTGAAATCAGGCACATCTAGCAACCTGTATTGAGGAAAGAAATCGTGTGATTGGAGAAGGTGGGCGTATTGAATGGCTGGTTGACACATGGAGAGTTGCTCCTGCTGGTCTTCAGGTTCGCCCGTTATGTATTTGACAGGGTTGCTCAAAAAAAAATCAGACTCAACCAAAAATAGCATACATTAAAGGAACATGAAGTTGGTCCATCGTTGGCAATTCAGTATATCCTTCCTTGTAACAGGTTACCCGGTCTATTGGAGATGATGACCTGAAGCCAGCTGTAACCGCAGAACCAGAGATTAGTGAGACCATTCTATCAGCTGACGATGAGTTCCTGGTAAATTTAACTTATGCACTTTTGGTTGTTTATTCGCCAGTTGAGAGAAGTAATAGGTCGACTTCGTTAGGTAATGGCGAGCGACGGGCTCTGGGATGTGGTGAACGATGAGGAAGTTATTGGTATAATCAGGGATACTGTAAAAGAACCTTCGATGTGTTCCAAGAGATTAGCAACCGAGGCTGCAGAACGTGGCAGTGGCGATAACATCACAGTCATTGTAGTCTTCCTGCGGCCAGTGTCTACAGCTGAAAGGATCTACTAGGAGCCAATTCTTATACAGTATTATTCAAGATGCAACTTCTTTACATACAAATTATTTCCACTGCGTTTCGTTTCCAAATTCGACATTCAGCATTGAAGCTTGGGTTATTGTCCCACAGTATTATTGATAGACCTCTCTTAAAGCCTATGTATCATACAAGGAGAAGGTAGCAGCAGCGGCAAAAGGAGTTGCACAAGTCGTTATACACAGAAGTATAAGAATGTAAGTAGAGATAAGAGCTGTGTTACGAGGGAGGAGTTTAGTTGTTGGTACCTTGTGAACAAGTGAGTCTGGCACTTGAAAACAACCAGTACAAAAAGTGTACTTCTTTCTTGAGAGGAATAAAAAGAGGGAAACATATAACTTGAGTGCATATATTCCTGATCACATCAGTTACATTACAATTGATTTTGTTTTATATAGAAATTGATGGTACTTAGTATATCAGAATAACGTGATACAATAGGGGGGATGAGAAAGAAGAAAAATAAGAAGTATATTGGAGTGGACGGCTTAGTCTGCTCGTCTCATAATCCATATGCTTTCTAAGGTATTAATAGTTAGCCTACAGCCTGCACTATGTTCATCTTGGCAGTAATGCACACTTGTACCTAATATATAAACACCTGAAAGTTTTAACCTTCTGAGATTTCATCTCTTTGGTTGTCGTTTTCCTGTCTTCTTTTTTTTTTTTATTGTTTTCCTAATCTTGGCGTTGACCCTTTGCTCAGTGCATCTTGCAAAAGTGTCTGGAAGCTCTGCAGGAACATATCCCATTCAGCTGCTGTCATGTCCCCGAAAGAAACACCTTCTGATTCAGCATGGTTCACAAACATCGGTGGGCTCCTGCTCCTCGTGGTGCCTCCTCTCTTCTTTTCTTTTGCATTCACAGTAGGTTTCTCAAGATGAGTAATCCGTTGGCTTTCTGAGGACAACATCGAAGCAGGAACATTGGCAGGTATGTTGTTTGCACGTGACCCTTTTGGAGCCAAAGGTGGTTTAGATACATGAAAGACATCTGAAATCTCCACTTCACATGGGGTATCTCCACCTTCGACCTTGAACGTTCCACGCACTGGCTCTGCGTTCACTTCATCTCTTTCGCAAATTTTGCCAGCTACAGTTGCTTTCGCTTTGGTGCAGAGGGTCTCCAACAGACTGAAACTATCTTCACCTCTAGAGAAATCCCGAGTCATCTTCTCGCCTATCTCAGCGAGACACAGCCCTGCAGCTGCAGCTTGTTTCAGGAAAACCGTGCAGACGATGAGGACCCGTATGGCAGATTCCGGCAAAGAGTGCAGTTCATTTCTCAGAAGCTCCGCGTCTTTGAAAGGGTCCAGATTGGATATATACTGCAGCTCGGTGTCGGTGAATGGAACCAAAGCTTGAGGCCAGTTTAGCCATTCGAAGTAAGGATCATCTAGGCACTCAGGGAGGCAGAGACCATGATCTATAGGCACAAGATCGGCGGTCCCAACAAGATTATAACCCTTGTCTTGGTCACATCTCTTCACCAGCATATTCCCGGCGTGCCTGTCAAGGTTCAGGACTCTGACATCAAGTATTCCAATCCTATGAACCGAGGCAACGGTGAAGCTTCCAGGACCCAACTCTCCGGCATCAAAATCATGAGACACAAAACGCTGCAAGGAAGCAACCTTATAGGGCATGGAGGAGAAGGAGAAGGCGTCGCTGACGTGAAACGTGACATGCGAGATACTAACCAAAGCTGTTGGAGGAACACCAGAGAAGCCTTGGTAATCCAGAAGGTAAGCAGCTAACTCTCGGATACCGGTTTCACCAACGGGAATAGAACGCTTCATTCCCGGTTGCCCCAGCATCAAACTCCCAGACTTTTTAGGATTGTTGAAGGCTAAAGGCTCTTCATCAACCGGTTTAGCCACCGCGATGTTATGACCATTTCCGGTTTGCAGGAGATAAGCACCTCCTAATCCACTCGGTAAAAGCAGAGGCTGAGCTCCAGAGACCATAGCCATTGTCACCTCGGCGACAAGGGCACGAACCGTGGGAACTCTCTGTCCACCGAGAATCTCGATCCGCGGAGCCGCGGTTGCTTTCGAATCTTCCTCCATGTTAGCAGAGGCAGCTATGGAGAAGCAAGGAGAGGAGACGCTCCGATGGATGTTGTCATCTTGAGCCGTTCGGTTAAAGGATTGGGCAAGGTTAGATTCAAGGAAGTTGAAGTCAAGGTTGGTCAAGGATTGGAGTCTGCATCTTTGTGAGGATCGGTTGAAGTAAGGGAACTGGTCACTGAATGGATCAATAGCCACGGCCATATCCGAGATCGATGTGGGCTTGCAGGTGATGATTATGGTCGTAGCCAAGCAATTCATGCCAAAACTTTGGCACACCTTCTTATATATATATTTACACAACTAAAAAAAAAACTCGTTTTCGAAAACCTACAAATCAACGTTTTATCTCGGATCTTATATACAGTCACAAGATGGTGTGTCATTTGCTTCGCTTGAATCCATTGTGCCGTTTAAGTATTCGCTCCTCCAACCATGAATCGCCGCAATTTTCTGCGAAAAAACAAAAAAAAATGAAGAAAGAAGTTAATAACAATCACATGGAAGAAGCCCTAAGAATCAACAAGAAAGAGAAGATTGCTTGAAGAAGAATCCATCAAAAGATAACGAACCCTGAATACGGATGAAGGCATTCAGGGAGAGACGGAGAAAGATTGAAAAACAGGGGGGAGCGTCAGAGAAACCGACACTGTCACCGGAAAAAAATCTTCCTTTTTTTTTTTCCTGAGACTCCCCTCTCTCGAACGATACTTCTTTCTCCTTTTCTTTTTTTTTTCTTTTCCTTTTTCTCCTTTTTTTTTTTCTCTTTCTTCAACCCCTCCTTGCATCTAAATTTGTTTGTTTATGCTATAAATGTCTCTTCTTTGTTTACAAGTTTCAGGATTTCCCGCGTTTTTCGGAGGAACAAAAGAAAGCAAGCGTTTCGCTAAAAATAAACAACAAACAAAACTTACAAGCTACGTTCTTGTCTTAAGTAATGATGACGTCGTTTACACCGGAAACTATGGATTTTATTTTGGACAGGAACAACAAATACAGAGGTTTATGGCCTTACGGGCAATAAAAGTCTAGAGCTTGTACGATTTCGAGTGATAATAAGTTGATAACTAATAAGCAACATTTGTGGAAGAAAAAATTGGGTGGCGACCGATAGTAAATCAGAAGAGAATTTTTTGCTTCATGAGTTTGACTTTATTGAACCACTGGCTATAACTCCTCCTTGCTTCTTGTTGTTAGTGTCTTCGCCAGCAGCAGAAACAGGAACAGATCTTCCACTGCTCGAAACGAGGTTCTTGATGGTTAATTTCAGGTCTGTGTCTTTCATAAGCGAGTCCAGCGTCACGTGTACGCCTATGTACACACGCACAAAAAAAACAGTTCGGATCTCAATTAAGGTAAAACTGTAATCGTTCTGGGTTTTGAGTGTTTAGTACTTACGGTATCTCCAGTAATGTTTTGGGTTTGTCGGGTCATTGATCGTCTCTTCGGTTGCAGGACGAGTAGTGTACTCTTCTTTCAGAGCCAACATATCCTAATTGTTCCGGAGGAAAAAAAACAAACACCACATATGGTTACTGAGCCTGATACAAAAAAAAAAAAACAGTTCTAATAATCTGAGAAATCGGATGCCTCGTGGTGATGAATTAATAATACCTGAAGTGGGAAAATAGCCCACATGGATGGAGCTTCAACATGTTGCCTCAAAATGAAATGGGTTATCACTGGAACACACTGGCTTGGAGGGATTTCATCTACACCAATCACTCCCTTGAAGTACCGTTGTCTTCTCTCTTCGTCCTCCTCCCACCAAGCTCGCAGTGTAGAGCAGTCGTGGCATGAGGGAGCACAGACCTGATATATGAAGACGGTGGTTTGAATAATGCGGTGAATCACTTACCCATTACAAGTTCCTCAGGAAATTAATGCAAGGATGCTATAAGAGAGAAAGGCAGATTTCTGATAATAAAAATCTTACCGTCATATAGTCATAGTTAGATGGAATCCCAAACTCCACATCAGACTCACTGGGCATGCGCTGGATGCGAAGGCCAACCAAAGCTAGTTCTTGCATAACCTGCGTAACTATAAATTTTAGCATCCATCCCCAACACATAATATGTATGCTTCTACCCAAAGTTGTACAGAGAATTTTGATGAATCAAGCATGAGGACAACAGGGTAACATACAGGATGTACACAAGATGGAATGAGACCGAGATCCTCTCCACAAGCCAGCATATTAGACGAATTTAAAAGAGCAGGCAAGGTTTTCAAAGCATTTTTCCTCCATAGATCCTCTTGGCGTTGGAAGTAGTAGTCATAGTATAGTCTCTTTAGAACATTTTTGCTGTATCATAAGACCTTAATCAGAACTTTCCATATTGATGATAAGTAAGAAAAATACAGCAAGATATAAGAGCAAACGGGGATCTGTGTGAATGTTCATGAGTGATAAGAATGTTAGGAACCAGAGCAGACTTTTTGATTTGGGAAGTATACTACCGTGATTGGGAAAAGGTTTTGAAAGTACCTGTGATCATCCAAATCCTGGAAACTTGAAGTATCCTCAATATTAAAACGAGGATAGAATTTTCTTGAGTCCTCTGGGTCTTTGATGAGAACCACATTCTAGGGACACAAATTCAACAGAAATAAACAATTGGGATCAGTGGAAGACAGAGTCATCATTTTGTGGTTAACAAGGAGAAGAAATATAGTAGCACTTGTGATGCATGAGAGTTTACCCGTAAAATGTCAAAGACATCACGACGAACTTTATCCTCATTTTCTAGCAATAAAGACTTCTCAGCTAATGACTTCAGCTTCGCTGCAATCTTTTTCTCTGTGTTGCAGTCTTCCTTGAACTACAGTATATTTAAAGAAAAGAAACTAAGACTGGTTAATAATATATCCAAAAAAGGCCACAAATTGTTGACAGATAATTGGCAAGAACTGATTCAGAATCTTAAGACTTCTTGCATCATTATGACGCTCTTTTAAAGACGAGAAACTAGACCCACATCAATCCTAAACATTGGTAAACATATGAACCCAAAAAAAATGATCTGCCTCATAAGTTATCACAATGCAGCACCATGCTAAACTGTTATTGTGGTTTCCCGAAGAAAAACGATCCCTAGATGTAGGGATTTTACTGACCTCGTACAAGTCCTTCTGAGTTTCATTAAGAAAATTTGACGCAATAAATGGCCAGAAATCTCCAAATTTCTCCTGAAGAAACATAATTACGTCATAAATCAACAAAAAAGGTTATGATATATTTCTGAGGCAATGGTTGTGCCTTGAAAACTCACAAATTCAAACTTACTAAGCTGTGATGAAAGCAGATCATAACAAGTGTGATTGAAAACTAACCTCAAGAAACTTCCTCTGGACGTAAGGCTTGCTTAATCGGTCAAAATCCCATATTCCCTCCTTTTCCAACTCTTCCTGCATTGGTCATTTCATCTGAAGCTATAAGCTTTAACTCTCAAAGCCAAGTTTTTTTTTAACTGTAAGCATGTAGCTTGTGTACCTGACTTAACGGAATAGATGGACGGAACTTTCCCACTAAACCAGTCATAGCATGAGCTGGAAGCTCCCAGATTCGGAAGAATCCTAATATATGATCTATCCTATACGCTGTGAAATATTTTCCCATCTGCAAAGAAAGTATGCAATGTGGTCAGCCCTTAGATCTTGCATGGGGCTTCGTAGGTAAGGACACTAATGCCAACCTGTGTTAAGCGAGCACGCCACCAAGCATAGTTGTCCTTTGACATTTCCTCCCAGTTATAAGTAGGAAATCCCCAGTTCTGACCATTTTTGTCAAAATAGTCTGGAGGTGCTCCAGTTGACGTATTCATGCGAAACAGATTCCTGTTAACCCACGTGTCGACACTGTTTCTGTCAACGCCAATAGGTAAATCTCCTTTCAGCACGACTCCTCTCTTCCTTGCATATTCTGATGCTTCTGACAACTTTTGAAAACAAAACCAGAAAACACTTTTAATTGAAACATCCAATAACCGACCTCACTTACAAGAACCGTAACATAACTAGATGAACTACGAATCAGAATATACTCACTTGTACATGTAAATGGTACTGGATGTAGTAGTGGAAGCATATAGTGTTATAGTGCAAGCTGTCCTTGGATATCAATTTTTCAAGCTGCGGCATATGTTATTTGGAGATGTGAGAAGTTACTGAAACTATCCAGATGAAGCACATCTGAAAGCTTGAACTAGTTCGGTCAATAAACTTCAACAAGATAAACGCAGATAATACCTTGTCTTCTGTGTAGTCAGAAAAGGTCCCCCACTGACTATGATCTGAAGTTTCAAAAAAGTCTCGGAGAAAGCAGAAAGCTGCATATGGTTTCAACCAGCCCTTTCCAGGGAAACAAAAACTCAGTCAGGCAAATGGAAAGCTGAAGTGAGCTTTTGGAGGCGGAAGTTCTATGCAGGTATCTAGAGCTTTATGAAGAAAACAATATCAGATTTTGAAGCATACCTCGTTCTCAGAGAAGAATTTCTGGAAAGAGCTTGAGTTCAATGTCTGGTCTTTCTCGAGGTCAAAGATCTTCTTGGCAATTGAAAGCTTAGTTTCCATGGTGGCCTCATAATCAACATCCTATGCATAACGATCTTTCAGAGATTAGTTTACACTCGAACTCTGACTGTGAAAATCTAACATATGAGCCATTTACTTGAAGGCTTTTAAACACATAATGCTGACACAAACAAGAGCCATTAGAAGATTACTTTCTTGTCCAGTTGCTTCTTTGCCTTCTGAATTTCTTTCTGAAAGAAAACGAAATGCATCAGCTAATTTATTTCTTAGGAGACCAGTGCTTCCAAGATACAATAAGTGCACAACATTACCTTGATACCTTCTGGCAAACTTTCAGAGAGAGCCTGTACTCTAAGATATAATGGATGCAACGCAAACACAGATAGCGAGCTGCAAGAGAGAAGCAGAATTTCAAAAGAGGAAATGAACAAAAGTGTGAATCAGAAAGTTCAATGAGTTAATATTACTAAGTAGCGAATTGACATTCACCAGAGCCTCAGGCTCGGTCACTTATCATCAACCAAGTATAGGGAACGCAAGGTCTCGAAAACCAAATATAAGCAAAACAATGAACTATTCATAAATTCAGTAGTCAAGACAGAATAAGAACAAAACTTCTGGAATATTTGTTTCCCTCCGTTAAGTAGTGGCAGCAATGCGTTATTGAACTCGTGCAAAAGTAACATACAATGTAGTCCTCATACCTGTAGGGATACGAGTCCCACCACATCTTATGCACGGATGTGTCATTTACTGGTAAAAGTTGTACTAGATGCAACCCGGAATCTACAGACCAGTCAACAAGCAACTTCAGATCAAGAAACTCTCCCACACCAACATCATCTTCTGACCTAACAGAGAACATGGGAACCGCAACACCAGCACCCCTCCATGGCATTTCCTACATGTAAAATTAATTAATTTTAAGACAATATTGATTTGTCACACCAGGAGCTAGTTCATAGCTTGTCTATGTTACTTACTCGAAACAAACCATCTGACATGACAATGTATTCCTGTTTGCTACTGGTGGAGTGAAGAGAAAGCTCTCGATTACTACCAGATTCGATACCTATGTTACCTTCCTTCTGAACTTTACAGTATCTATATGTGAAATAATAGTTAAGAACCCAGCACGCATAAAGGATATGAGAAGCAAAGTATGAAACATTTGCAACAAATTAGTCTGTAAGCAAAGAAAGGATATTTGATAGAAAAGTCTGCTTTAGGGATCAAGCAATCTGCTTCCCATATGGAATCACCAACATAGCTGAGTCTAAGTCCATTTTCAACTTTCCATTTCCCCAACTTCCCTGGGGTGCCTAGAACATACACCTGTACATGTCATAATCAAGGATACAAAATGTTGGCCACCACATCACATCAGACTCAAACATGAGAATAAAGAAAGCCCAAAGTTTATAGAGAAAGGCTTACCGATGTTCCCTCTCCAACGTCTGGACAACAGATTTTGAATTGGGCAACAACTGAATCTGTTTACAAGATAAAGTCATAAGTCCACAAAAGTTAGCCAAGAGATCTATTCACAAACTAGAGAATCTCGGAGAAAATGGTGTGACAGGTTCAAATAAACAATGATTACCATCTTGATCCGACTTATTCTGAAATACCCCTAGAGGTCTTTCTATTTCCACATCGCCAGTGTTGCGGAAGATGACATCTTTAAAGGCGCTTCTAAATGGGAGAGCTTGATCCCCACTCTGAAATGAGAAAAGAACAAAACTTCTCAGGAGACAATTGCATTGCTAGCGATTGTTAAAGATAAACAGCAAACGAAAGAAATTTCAATCTTTTATGCTGTCGCAATCACAACCCTGCAATCTCAGGTTACAAAGCTTGTGTAAAACCTACTTTGAAGGACTATCTCAGAACACTGTTTACCTGCCAGAGATCACGAAGCTGAACAGACTCTCCACCAGTAAATGTCTCAGGAACCAGGAGTTTCCGCTTCATCCCAAACTCGGACCTTAGCACATTCTTCAAGTCATCCACAACATAGTAACAGTAGTCACAGCTAAACCCAGGTGGGACAGAAACAGAACCACTCCAGATGAGCTGATCATCCTTCTGGGACGGCTTTAGCAGCAAACCTTTTTTCACAATCCCGGAACCAAGTCCAGGAGACGAGCCACAGACCAGCAAGCTCTGTCCCCAATGAGTGAAATACGGTATCCAGAAGCTAAGTTTAACCGTTGGTTTACTCGACTTGGTGGTGCTCAGAGAAAGCGATCCTAGACTCATCATTCTCTAAACAACAAAAAACACGAACAAAAATCAAAACTCCGGCAAAATCCAGATCACAATCAGAGGATTTTTTACATACTAATCCGACGGAAAGTGAGCACACAACCCAAGAGCCACATAATCAAAAGCAAAAATCAACAAATCAGCAACACGCAAGCCATTGGAGTAAATCGGAAATCACGGGAGAGAGAGAGAGAGATTAGTGAAGTAAGAAATTGGAAATCGATGATCACCTTTGCTTGTTCAAACCGTAAATCTGGAGAGGAGTGGAGTGGCCAGTGCCGTCTTGGAGAGTGGAGCCAGAAGAATTGTTTACTTATATATATATGGGCAACTAATGATTCTCAACGTCGTATATTCATCATCACTTTACATACGCAATCAACAACAATGGCTTTTTGTGGAAGTGGAAGATATTTTTTAGCTTTGTTCAATCGCTCTGCACCGTCAATTTTTTTTTTTTCAACACGAGTCTCTTCTCTCTTTAATATTATTTTTTTAATAGTAACGAAGAGGCAAGAAGGTCACGAGATAGATCGCGCGAGAGTCGCATTCGTGTCCAGCCATTTTCATTTTATTTTATATGTATTGACAAACTCAAGATTCGATTTCAAGTTAAAAGAAAGAAAAAGCTTGAATCATCAAAACCCAAACCCAGTGCACTTAAAACTCTCTTATTAAACCATATTTAACAAAGCACGTAAACGATGAAGTGTTTTACAAAGACAGAGAAAATCTACAGTAACAATTACACTTCTTCATTATTTATGTTGATAAAAGAGAGAGAGAGAGAGAGAGAGAGAGAGAGAGTGGGAAGCACAAGGCAGAGACACAAAGTCACGAGGATAGAGACATAGTGAGACCAAAGTTTATTTTAGCTCACCTTTAGTAATCAAAAGGCCAGCCACTGTAACCCATATGTGATTGTTGCTGTTGCTGATGATGGTAGTTATGATTCTCATCGTTTGTGTCCGAGTTTCTTGTGCCTCCACGGTTTTGTGTGGAGCTTGAGCTTGAACCCGACGAACGGAACGGCCAGAAGGAAGAGAAAGGATTCCTTCTTTCATTGCTGCTCTCACGACTGTTGTTACTACTACTACTTCTGTAGTTTCTGGTGGTGGTTCTGTTTTGACTGCTCGAAGATCCTCCAGCTGATGATGGTAGCTCTTGGCGACAGACTGGGCATGAGTTGTGCTGAACCAGCCACGGAACTATGCAGTCAGAGTGATAGATGTGGTTACACGGCATCTGTTTCGCTTCCGCTCCCAATTCGAACTCGTCTTTGCACACAGGGCAGTTCGAGTCCGACGACCTAAGATGACTCTGCGCGATCTTGATGGTTGGCAATGCATCTATTGATGATCTCGGTGCAGGTGGTGGGCCCCGGCGAGTAGTGCCGGCTGAAAGCTGCTCAAATAACTCTTCAAGACCAGGGCCAAAGAAGTAATCCCCGGTGTTACCACGTGTAATGCCAATGCCAGGTGAGCCGCCACTGAAGAGGGACTCGACTGCATTGTCTCCAGATAGTCTATAAGGGACCTGACCACCAAAGATCAGTAAAGGAGCCAGACCAGGAAAGTTTTCAGGACCTGAACTGATGGCTCTTCCTCTAATTTCTCGGTCGTTGCTCCTTTCGGCTAAGCGGTTCCTCATAAAGGCGGAGAACGCATCCATGAGATCAAAAGTCGGATCACGTTCTACAACATCCCTGTGAGCTCTAAACATATCAAATGGGCTGGCCTGAGCCATATCAAGCTCTTCAACAAATCCTCCTCCACAATAAGAACATACAGGCTCTTGGCCATGAAGCCGGACAGCGCGCTGGCATCTATGACACCAGTGGGTATTTCGACCGCTTGACATCCTCAGCTCCTCGCTGTTCTTCCCTCCTGCGGGCTCAAACAAGACCACAACAGTGAAATCCTCTGCTTGAATCCCTTAGAAGAACCTTCAGCTTATTTAACTGTTTTCAGTTATAAGCCTGCAAAAGTGGGTATATAAGTTGGTAACTGATCACTTATCTGCATTCTGCCAAGTAGAACAATCCAAAGACTCATTGCCAAATTTCAACCTTCCTACTTACCTCAACTTAGTGCACTTTACAAGATAAAGACCAAAATTTTCAACATGTGTTCCGCCTAATCAAGAAAATCATGGTGTTTCCCTCAACAATAGAACTTGACTGCCGAATTTGAATCTTTCATGCTCTCATAAAAGCTAGACTACAAGCTGCTGATTAACACACAAAGATGGAACAGAAAGTTTAAGTCCTCGTCAGAGTTTGTTTACAGACTAGATAGACGAACCCAAACCTAGGGCCGGACTAAACCGACGAGGAGCAAATAATGAGTATGGCTGATGTATAATGAACTCGGAACCTAAACGATTCAATCACCCTCCAGCTAGCAGTTTATAATTGAAACCATAATATCGAGTGAGACGATGAATGTAAGGGCAATGCGACAAGCAATTCAGACGACAGAACGGATAAACAAACGAATTTAAGCACATAGCTAATCTAGTAAAAGACGGGAAGCCAAAATCCGATCACGGGAAACGCATCAGACTCCAAAAATGAATCATAAAGCAGAGAAAAACTACCCGAGAGGAAATCAAGAGGCGGAACAGGGGAATTTCAATCCAGTGATCCGAACGTAAAGAGAACCCAATAATATTAGGAAAGCAAAATCTAAGATGCGATACTTGGTTAAACGCCGAGAGCAATCAGAAGAATACCTTCTTCATCTAGAATTATGGGATCGAAAGGTGAAGGAGGAGAATCTGAAAGACAAAAGGAGAAACCCTAGCGATAGGATTTGGGGGAAGAAGACGTAGAGGGACGACTCTAGAAGAATCTCTTCGTTACAGTGTAGTGTAATTAACTCTGCGAGCTCGCAGAATGCCACGTATTTGTTTACTTGTCGACTAATATTGAGTTTTTTTTTGTCTTGACTGTAGTTAAGAGGTCCACAATATATTATAAACTCTAGAAAATAGTTTGTAAAATTTTAGACTGTAATTTTGAAAGGAAATTTGCTGTGGAACAAAACTTCAAGTTTTTAAAAACTTAAAATAATTGCTTTGGAAAGATAGGAAAAACTTAAAATATGAACAACAACAAAAATATATGGATGCAGGACCATGAATCTTTAGTAGAATCGAACTTAACTCTCAAAATCTTGTTAGTAAAAAGTTGCTTGAGAGATGATGAATCGATGACTAATATGATTATTTTGTAACCTTAACATAAGCAATACAAGTAACTTGCGAAATGAGGAAGACACGAAGCAGAAAGTCATCACAATGGTGTCTTCAAGTCACCGATTGTACACTTGTAATTTTAACCATATAGAGAAGACGAAGACTCATACAGTTGTTGTTTATCTTACCGTAAAATGTGATTATCCCAAAATGTTTCATAGACCCGAATAATAAATTGTTTGAAAGATTTTTATAACTACATTTTTTTATGCTTTGCCAATTGGGCTTTTGTAGATGGACCGAGATGACTTTTATAGATGTGTAAACAAGTCATATTGTTGATTAGAGACCCGTACAAATTAGCCCAACAAATCATATTCTTTTCACGTTTAGATCATCATCATATTCTTTTGCTTTTGTCTTTGAAAAATATTTTGGATTGAAACGGAAATTAAATTTGGGGAACAAGAAGATATCAAGAGCCAATGTTTTAAGATCTGTGAAATGGCTTAGTTTGAAGTTAAAAAAAAAAAAAAAAAAAAAACACAGCTCATGTTGTTCCGTTTGTTTCTGGATTAGACTGATTCATAAACTTCATTTTTATTTCAGTAATATAACACACACAGTGACACAGATATATACTTGATAAATTAAAACATAGACAGGTAATGATAACGGTTAATGTAAAACTGTATCGGACAACGACTAATTGGGTGGAGAAGTAGAAGTCCTCTTCACGTTCACCTCATTGATTGATGATAGTTTCTCTTTTTCGGTGAAAATATCAAACAGTTGTGTTTTGACCTTTCAACTAAACCCTTGGCTTTTCAAGACAAAGATTCCACCAAGTACTGTTGTATCATGTTTCATGACTCCACTCTCAAACGGTCAAACCCATTTTGTGTTTAATTATATATATATATATATATATAACCATAATTTTACATCTTTCGTGAATTTGTTCAATTTATTGTCTCGTGCCATTATTGAAATCTAGATGGCTGGTTACTTCGAACTTTCTGTGAAGCAGGTTTAGATGGCAAGACAATGGCCAAGTTAAATGATCTTACTAGGCTGATTAATTAATAACTCGTGAAATTAAAATAGATGTTCATTACATAAAATATTGTTTTAATTTTTATTTTGCTTTACATAATTTGTGGATATTTTATAGAATTGTTTAAATGAAAAATAGCCCGAAACGTGTAGGTTGGTTTTTGTTTGCTCCGATTCCACTGTGGAGTGGAATAAAACCATGATTAGTCTAAATTTTTGCTTTGTTTTATATAATATGGTGTTTACCAATTACCATATTATGTGGTATTTGATTATATTTTTTCTCAATTGAAATTGATACTTGGTATGATACAAATTTAATTTGACATTTTTTTATTTTTTTAATAATTTGACAGCTTTACTACATATATAAACGTCTTTATACTTTTGTATTGATAAACTAAATATGATTCTACATGATGTGGATTTCACATATCAATCATAATCTTGCATAGTTTTCATCGTAACCTAAAATTTGGAGCCTATGTATATGCACGAATATGTCCCGTTTTCTACTTTAAACATTTTTGAACTTTACAGCTATATAGTTATATAACTACAAAATTGTTAAACCAAAAGAACAAAAGAAGAGTTGTTTTTTTTTGTGTTGTTGCTAAAAAAACAAAAGAAAAGAGTTAGCACTTCAAAATTGAATTACGGTGTCAAAAACAAGTAAACAATTCATTTTTATTGGTAACTTTGAAATGTTCAAAGTATAACCGTTCGAGTCAACTATTCGACCCCTCGTCTTTATCACATGCTTGGACAATACATTGATGTTTATTACAAAGATCTAAAAGAAAGTTTGGTAAGTTGCAACTATCCATTTAATCAACATAAAGGTTCTTTTTTCAGAAAACAATAATTTAAAGTTTCTTTTCCTGAACCTACCAAGTTAGATTCCATGGATAAGAAATGTAGGATTGATAATAGAATCAATACATGCATGTTCTATAAAAATCCAATTCCTTTACCAATAATTGTGCTTTTTTTTTCAATCCAAAAAATAATTCTATCTTTGGTCACTAAGCAACAAGTACCTTAGTTTTAGGCAATTTTGTCTGTGTTTACCAACCATATATACTCAAACGTGACAAGAAACTTTCCGATGCCGTAAATCATTCATTTGGTAGATGAATCAATATTTTTCTAAATTGACTGCGTATTTATTCTCGAATTTATTATCAACGAATACATTTAATATGTATATTCGCCACATACATATATACTTTTTTACAAATGTAAATGGGTGGCTTTTGTTTTAACGGCTATCTAAATTGGTGGCTATTGTATAACTATACCTATGATGATTTTTTAAGGCACAAAATTGATGGGATTAAAGAAGAATTTACTCTCATCAGAAAGAGAAAAGGACATGAACCCCCACCAAAGAAAATTCAATATTGTTTGTTTTTAATATAATTGAAATGTCATATGAAAGCTTGAGATAATTAGATAGATGACACACAGAAAAAAAAAATATATATATATATAATACTTTTCTTTTAAAATAAAATAAACAGAGAGAAATAAATGGCCGTTAAAGAGCCATAATTAGAGAGCCATCAAACGAAGAAATTACGAAAAGAGGTCCAATTAGCCCCGGGAGGAGGAGAGTGGGACCCACAACAGCGATGCACACACAGAGACCCGACGGCGCGTGGGGTTGAGACGAGAAGCGAGAGCGCGTCGTCGCTTTCCAAACAAACAAAAGGCGGACCAGAGAGTGTCGTCGAATTATATAAAAAACGTTTTCTTCTCTCTCTTTTTTTTTTTTTTTTTTTTTTTTTACTTTTTACCGTTGTTGGCGTGAAAGAAAGAGAAAAAAGAGAGAAAGAAGAAATGATGATCAGTCAAGCGAGCTGTTTTTGGGAAGAGAGACTGAGGAATCAGAAGACCAAAGGTTTCCCCTTTTCTTAGTCATTTTCTTGCATTTCTTTTTGCAGAAGACCTCTTAGTCTTTCTTTCTTCTTTTTCTTCTTCTCTTTTCTTGGAAAATCTCTGTTTTTTTGTATTGGCTTCAAAAACCGTAAGAATTAGTTGTTTTTATCAATGTTGTAGAATCGGTTCTTCTTGCATTCTCAAGAATTTGGTTGTATCATGTTTCATTGCTGATCTCCGGGTTGCATGAATTAGAAAATTTATGCATCTGTAATCTATTATGTTTTATAAAATTTCCTATGTTTATGGATTTGAACGATTTCAGGTTTTAGTATCACAATAATATGTTTTCATCATCAAATTTTTATTTTCTTGTGTCAGGGTTCATGCGTCTTTTATAATTCGTTGATCCTTATTTTGATGAAGTAGAAATCTAAAATCCTATCTTATTGTTTTAAGATTAGTACATGTTTCAATTTTTATGGAATTTTCTTCGCTGCATTTGCTGGAATTTTTACAGTCATATCATCTTGGGATTGATCATTATTATGAAGACATGTTACTTTAATTGTTCTTTGTTCTTTTTTTTTTTTGTTTGGCAGATAAGATACTGATAATGACCAAAGTATGTCCTGAAATGGAAGAAAAGAGAGTGGTTGAACCAATTTCAGCAGATGTGAGCTTTGCATCTAATCATTTTCCAACATACAAGTTAGGACCTGAGGATCAGATTGTGGATGAACCTGAGGAAGACGAAAAAGGCCCATCTGTGAAAGATGTCGTCCGTAAAGAGACCGGAGATTTGTCAGATCAGCACAAGCGGCTTTCAGTTCGTGACCTCGCTTGCAAATTCGACAAGAATTTAGCTGCAGCTGTTAAATTAGTTGACGAGGTTCCACCATAACAACTCTCTATGTTTCTTGCTGTTCTGATGTCTCTGTTTTTACTTAAATGGTCTAGTTACCAAATTAACATTGTATTTTTTTTTGTTGGGTGGAATATTTAGGCAAAGCTAAATGAGGTGACTTCTTTGGAAGGACATGTTATGCTAAAGAAACTTAGGGATGCTTTAGAAGCCATGAGAGGCCGCATGGATGGGCGTAACAAGGAAGCGGTTGAAAAAGCTATCTCCATGGTTAGCTTTTTCTTGACTTCTCTACTTGTTAAATGCAATTAGTCTTTTTGCACCTTGAACCAAAAATGTGATGGGTGTAAATAAAATTATGCAGTTTGTATTTTTTCTGTCTTGTAGGTTGAGGCTCTTGCCGTGAAGTTAACTCAAAACGAAGGTGAACTAATTCAAGAAAAGTTTCAAGTGAAGAAACTGGCAAGATTCCTCAAGCAGGTCTGTCCTTCATACTCAATTCTCTTATAGTTTTGTCACTTCTTTTAACGGTCAAACCAAGGCTGATTCATCGTGTTCTCAGGCTACAGAAGATGCGAAGAAGTTGGTAAACCAAGAAAAGTCGTTTGCTTGTGCTGAAATAGAGAGTGCACGGGGTCTTGTGATGAGACTTGGAGGGGCATTTGAAGAACAGGAGCTTTGTTCTAAAGCTTCTCGAGCTCAGGGACCCGTATGTATCAATTTTGAGTTTAATCTTCCTTTTGCTTACGTTTTGTTCTGACATTAAAAGGAGTAGGATTTCTGAACTCAAAGTTATGTTCCATTTCACAGAATGTGGAGAAATTGGTTGAGGAAGTTCAGGAGGCTAGACGAATCAGAAAGATGCATCAACCAACCAAGGTGATCTAAACTCCATTTCTCTGCTCTTAAATAACATGTCTATGATGAGACTTTGTATGATTAGTCATCTTTCTAACCAAAGAAGCCAAACGTTCAAATAACTTCATGATTTTGATGGGTTGCATTTAGAGTTATATAAACTGAATGCTTTACAATCTAGGTGATGGGCATGCAACACGAGCTTCATGATTTAAAGAGCCAAATCCAAGAGAAGTCTGCATACTCCGTTAAGCTCCAAAGAGAGGTATATTTTTGTGTCTTGCTCGCTTATTGTTCTTACTTTCTCAACCAACCATTTTTTTTTTCCTCTAAAAATCTCAAATATTCTTACACAGATAGCGAAAATCAAGAGAGCCGAGGGATCCAAGTCATGTCCATATGTTCTGGATGGTGCACAAAGTCTTGGCTCGTGCCTAAGAATCCGTGCCTCCTCGGATAATGCTTTAGATATTTCAAAATGTTCAATCCAGTGGTACCGTGCAGCATCTGAGTCTAGTCGAAGAGAAGCTATATCTGGTAATTTGCGTTTGTAAATATATATGTTAAAAGTAATCTTTGATAATGTTCTCAAAGTTATATCAACTTTGGGAGTCATAGGACCATTTGAGCAGTCCACATTTTTCCAATCTCAGGTGCCAACCGGTCGGCATATGCTCCAGAACCATTTGATGTCGGGAGAGTAATACAAGCAGACATTCTTTCTAATGGCCAGAAGTTCACCGTTACAACCGACGGTCCAATTAATACTGGTTGGTGTTACAAGAAATTAGTTTGATATTTTCGAGTAGCTTCTGCAAAACACAAATGGCTAATTGAATCACAAATTTTTCAGCTGCTGGCTTGCAGTCACGCGTGGAATCACTCCTGCGCAAATCTAACAGTGAATTCACCGTATGTTTACAATTCCCCTTTTTCTCCATGGGAAGAAAATTTTGCATAAAACACTTCTTAGTTCTTGCTCTAATATAACTAAGACGTATTGAAATTCCTCTCAGGTGATTATATCACAGATGAACGGGCAAGACCACTCATCACGGTCTCATGTCTTTGCTGTTGGAAAGACGAGGATAAAGCTGTCCCGGGGATGGATCACAAAGGCCAGAGAAATATATTCAACCTCCATGCAGGTAATTAAGATCCCGTGACTGTTGTTGTATCCAGTATTCACTCTCTGGCTCTTTCTTACAAGTTTTAAATTGGTTTGGTAACATTTTAAGCTATGTGGAGTGAGAGGCATTGCTAATGTTCCTGCAAAGGCGTTGTACTGGCAACCAAGAAAAGGTCTAACTTTCTTACTAACTTTCGAGTCAGAGCAAGAACGTAATGCAGCCATACTTCTCTCCCGGAAATACGCATATGATTGCAATGTGAGTAGAACTAACCGGAAAATATTTTCCAATATTTCTGATTCTATCTCGTCTTGTTAAGCCTTGCCTTTTTGAATCAATGTTAAATCCTGCAGGTCACTCTGGTTGGGCCAGACGATTGAGCTAATGAAAGGAGTAAACATTTTTTCGAGTAAATCTCCTCAATTGTTTTTCCAAAGAGAAAAAAAGAAGAAGAAGAAGAAGAAGAAGAAGGTGGAAACTTTAGCTTGGGATTCTCTACTGATACAGTGTTTGCTGCATAGTTTTAGGCAGAGGCTCATTTTTAGTTTGAGGTGGTTGCCATTTTCTGATTTGTTTGTTTGGTTGGTTTGTTTGTTTGTTTGTTTGATTGGTTTAGTTTAGTTTTTGTCCAACATATTGCTAGATAGATTTTTTTTTTTTTTTTTTAAGTGTGAAATTGTAACCAAGATTGATTTGTATGTAATAATAACAGAACAGTGTTTCATTCAACAGTCACACAGTTCTTCTTTTTCGATTATAAAGAAAAAATCTTTAAAGAACGGAAATTATATAAAATGGGCAAATCTCATGTATTTTATGATCAGTATCCAAGTGTCATAGATTTTTTTTAATTTAAAGCTTCAGAAATTATGACAAACAAATTAACATCTATTTATGGAATCAAATGAAAAAGAAAACATTTTACTGTATGCCTTTTTTTTTTTATGTCATCATCGTTGTAAAACTGTGTCCGAACTCCGAAGTTTTTCCTGTTTTTCTTTTTCCCGGAACAAAAATCCGACGCCAAGATTTCTAAAAAGTTGAGAACTTTTATCTTCTTACGAGCTGAAATCCAAATCAATGGGGAAAATCGTCGTCGAAATCGGTTTGATATCAGCTCGAGGGCTCCGTGTTGGATTCGGAATCGGATCCTCGCTACTGAAACACCAATGGTACGCCGTTGGGTGGATTGATCCAGAAGACAAGTACTGCACCTCAATCGATGCTTCAAGATCAGACAATCCTGCTTGGGGAACAAAGTTTGCTACTCTGCTCGATGATGATTTGGGGATTCAGGATTCGAAATCGGCTCTGCACGTCGAGGTTTATAGCAGAGAACCCATCTTCTTAAGGAAGAAGCTTCATGGCTCTGCTACTGTTTCCTTGAAGGAGTTTCTGGATAAGTATAAGCAACAGAGTTCTTCGAAATCTGTGATTGAAGAAACTGGAAGCTATCAGCTTCGGAAGACCAACTCAAGCAAGCCTCAAGGTTTTGTC
Source organism: Alliaria petiolata (assembly GCA_020283515.1). Taxonomy (NCBI): domain Eukaryota; kingdom Viridiplantae; phylum Streptophyta; class Magnoliopsida; order Brassicales; family Brassicaceae; genus Alliaria; species Alliaria petiolata. The sequence goes on along the minus strand of JAHZTW010000001.1, from coordinate 472,126,111 downwards.
GATGTGTCGATCCGTATATTTGCAGAAGGAGAGGATTTTGGGGGTTTTGCTGGTAATGTCTCTGAATCATTGTTTCGGTCAATTTCTTCATCTGTTTATTTGGCATTTATCTGGAATCAGACCATGACCCTAAAGACTAGATTAAAGTTTAAACCTTTGTCCCCTGAAGCTAGGGAGAATCTGTCAAATGAACTAAATGTAAATGTTTCATCGAATCTCAGTCTGCAGAAAGAAACCAACTTTGCTGCTTTTGTTTCCTGTAAACTGAAATTTGGGTTTGTTCTGAAAGAGAGAACTCACCATTCTTCTTCTTCTTCTTCTTCTTCTTCTCTGGCACAGGAGATTTTGGAGGAGTCATGCTCACAAAAAACTCCAATTACAACACTTCAGGGCAAAATTACATGGCCGGTGCATCGCAGCATCCATTTGCTCCAATGAACCAGCCAAACAATCCAAACCCATTCCCAGTTCCGCCATATAACCACCACTCCTCAATGCCTTATCCTCCAATGAGCAACGCCAACCCACGAATGCAACAACCTTACTACCCTCCACCAGTGCAGCCACCGCCGCCTTTGAACGCAGGCTACATGCCTTCGTACATCCCGAGATCAGAGAACGCTGTGAACATTCCATCATCATCATCTGGAGGAGCGGGAAGAGGATATGCAAGGTCTGGGCTAGGGTTTGCAGGATTGGGAGCTGGTGCAGTAGTTGGAGCTGCTGCTGCTGTTTATGGCGGCGAGTATTTGTCAGGAGGATTCGACTTACCTCAACCAAATTTCTCTATTTCCATTGATCCTCCATTTTGATCACATTAGTGAGTCCTGAATAATAATAATATGAAATAGCAACAGCTTGATCCGAAATAGCTGCATTGTGAGATTATCTGAAACATTGTAGATTATTTGTATTCGATATGGTAAGAGGTCCCAGATCCAATAAAACATATATAAAGTGGAGACTTTTTGTTTCCCGGGAATTCGATCAAACTGTCGTTTTTTTTTTCAATTGTTATTACTTTCTTTATGGTGTTATTAGAAATTTTACATAACATAGTGTTTAGAAGCAAACTGGTGGGGATGAATCTTGATATGTAGTAGCTATGTACATAGTCCCAATTAATAGTGCAGGTCCGTCGCTCGACTTAGCAAATATAAAATGAATCAAATCTTATGCAGTCTCACCAAAACTATTTACACAGACATGGTTATGTACAGAGGCTTGGAATAATGGTCGGAGCATGGTTCTGACTTATCTCGGGCGGTTTTCCGTCTTCAGAAAGCGGATGTATTCTAGCTGCCCCATCTCTCCCCCGTTCACAGGATCAAAGCTGCATCTGTAGAAACTGTGAGCCCAAGAAAACACGAGTGAGCACTGAGCAGAGATCTTAAGGTGATTATTATATATGCACAACTAGTGAAATTGCTCTGTTTTAAGATACTTGGTAGTGTGATGATGGGACACAAAAGTGAATGTTCTAAGAGAAATCAGAATGGTACCTTCCATCCATGCCGATAATAGCAACCGTGTTGTGACTGCCAAATGCTGCGAAGAATTGTGTGACTTCTGATACGTGGAACTGTGCAAATGACCATTCCGAGCTGAAATACTTGGGTAGAACACCTGCAACAAGAGTCTACATGTTAGGTAAGAAAGAGGCAATGAATTGTCAAGGTTTCACTGAGCATCCACACCCCCATGAGAGAATAAATAGGAGAAAGAATAAGATTAACGATAATGCATAATCGGAGTTATATGCCACTATGAAGGGCATACATCTTTTGGACTTAGAGCTACTACATAGTCAATGTTCCCCACCCAGTTAGTTTTTAGGAATCAAATAATCTTTTGATTAACGATAATGCAGTTTCATGAGAAAATAATGATACAATGATTTTGGTGCCCTTCTTTTGTTTTCACTACGTAACTCTAAGAAGAAGCAAGGCATCATATTACATGGGACATTAAATTGTTGCTTACCTCTCATAAACGACAATGACGAACCGGGATTGGTACCAGTGGCTGGAGAAACAAGGCCTTGCAGAGAATTAGAATATGTTTGTTGTGTCAGGAGAGCTGCATTTTCAGTGGAATGAGAATCCTCCCCAACTACCCTAACTCTAAGAGAGAAAATGTGAACAGTCCCCTTGTCGCTTGATACTGCCAGCCATTGCACGTTTGGTGAAAGTGCAATGCTATAAATATCTGCTCTGTCCACTCCTCTTCGTACCTGTAAACAAACAGCATTGAATCGCATCAGCACGCATTAGTAATGGGCATCAAAGTGGCATCTGCTTCGTAATAAGTTTCTATCAACGAATTTCACAAGGCTTTTCGACAGAGGACTTGCGCGAGCTTTTACTAACAGGAAATCATAAAGCAGGTTTGTCAGTTACAACTCGTAAGTCTTAACAGGATACATATGTTCAACATCTGATTTGACAATGTCCTTTTGATATATGAGATTGCGAAACAAATGATGTAGTGATCAATATTCGCTCATAGAGCAAAGGCAAAGCATTCAGAAAGGAGAAATCGATATTTTATATTTACTCTACCTCTTGCAGACGAGTTCCGTCCATTGTGTTGAAGATTCTAATCAGTGTGCCCTTTGTACTGGCAGTTGCGAGCAACAAACCATCCAGTGTCAAGGTCATGCACGCAATACTGGCGTCATGGGCATTTATGGTTTGTACCATGTTAAGGCCAAAATGTTCAACTCGAATCTCTCCACGATGAAGACCAGGGCAAGCCAGCACAGATGTATTTGAGTGATGAGAAAGGCAACATAATCCTCTTGGATTTGCTTGAGTTTCAATCTGATGAAGAAGTCTTAGGTCCATAAAATTGTAAACATAAATCTTATGTTCAAGAACAACAACAATCCGATCCCTTCTTAATTTCACTGCACGGATTTCAGACCTAAAAGAGAATTCACTGATGCAACGGCTCTGATGATCATCCCACATTAGTACTTTATTTGAAGGGTACTGAGAGTTAGGTCCACCGCCAACAAGCGCCAAGATATTGCTTCGAAAAAGCATCTCTACAATTTTAAATCCCCCGTTCTTCAGCTCACGCCTGAAAGTTTCTTTGAAAGGTTCACAGTTATATATACGAAAACCATGACTTGTTCCAGCAGCAAAACAACCGGAATCCTGATTCCAAGACACAGAAACCAACTCTGCTTCATCATTTCCATTAGATTCTGATTCTGGACGCAAGAAAGAGACAGAAGTGCTGTTACTGCGGGAGTCATGGCCACCATAAGCAGCTGGTTGCAGGATTCCTTGGGGATTTGAAACAGTTGAACTCATTGTTTTGGAATGCTATACCACTTTCATGTCAAAATCATTAACCATGAAAGAAAAGCTTAGACTGATCTCAATCCCAGAAAAAACGAAAAACTGGACCTGAAAGATAGTAAACTTTAATGTTTAAGTCAAGCCAAAACATCATCATATCGCAATACATAGATCCAAACCAAAACCAGAGCAAAGACAATGCAGCAACAAAGGCTTCAGGGATACTTAACAGAATGCAATTAATGGGAACATTATAGGTACCTGGCAACAATACTAAGCAAGAACAGATAAACAACTTTTCAGAAGTTTCGAGTGTGATCAATACTTCATACAGGAAGAGTTTACAAAATTCTTCCAGATATTATAATAGCATGTCATTTACGCAGTCGTCATAGTCATTATATCAGAAATATACATCATGATCAGAGCTTCAAAAAGCAGCTCACGTAGTAACTATGTTATGATCCGCCATGATCGAACCACATTAACCTGGAAAACTCTATTTGCAGAGCATAACTCCTAGATAAGCGAATTCAAAATTCATTCGCAATACATCCACCACAAACGGCAAATTCACAAACACTATCGGATACTAGTGAACATCCAAATCAAACAACAAAAATCTAAAAGTAAACGGGAGAAAAAATCGTAGACGATCTTTGATTCAAACATTAGCGAGGAGATTATACGGATCCTCACCAATTGGAAACAAAACAACGCGACGAAGAAGACGAGATCTACGATGAAAATATTGATTCTTCAATCGTCAAGCCTCAATGACGAACACGCTCCAGAGCTGCTGATTTTTTCCTGGATGACTTCTCTACCGGCTCCTTCCTGTATAAGTTTTTATCTTCGTCCAAACTCTCCGGTTTGTTTTTTGTTTTCTTTCTTCAATTTGTTTTTCGGATTTTAGTCGGTAAAACAAAAACAAAATGGGCTAAATTTATGCCTAAGTGGGCCGCGAGCTATTGGGCTCTTTAACCACCACCATCAGCTCAATAAAACCCAAGTGTGTGCCGTTTCTTAAATTAGAGAAAACACCGGGTGTCGTTTATATTTGCTGGAAGGAATCGTCGCGCCGATTTTGATCAAGGCAAAACCGAGTAGACCACTTGATTAATCTCATATAGGAAAGTAAATGGTCCTGAATTTAATATAATATTTTCAAAAAATAAAATAAAATGTAAGATTTTCAAAACATCAAAAAAGATCCTGAATTTTGGTTCCCTTTTTTTCACATTAAGCAATCGTGAATCATACATTTAGCTAAACCATCCTTGATTCAGATATTCTCTACTGAAATTAAAGATTCCTTTTGCGCTATCAAAAAACAAAAAAAAACTAAAGATTACTTTTTATCAAGAATGTGATTTCAAACTGCTCCATAATTGCAGATTCTAAGGTTGGAATTAGGTACTAACCAATATTGTTTTAAAAGAACAAAAGTTGGCTGTAAATTTATTTTCTATGATTCGAGTATGTTTTTTACCCTATTTTTGCCTTGAAAAGCAGATACTTTACAATAGAACATTTTAAAAGAGTATCTAAATCATTAGAACATCATTAATTGATTTTTTTTTTTGCTTAACGCGTCATGTTAAAACGCAACTGAATGTATGCTATATTTTGACAATCAATGTTTTAAGTTTATTCTTTTCATCAACAAGACTTCATTTATTGATCAATGGAAGTGATTTAGCGTTCGAGTTGCATTTTTGTGTGAAAATAAAATAAAAAATGGCTGTTTATACCAAAAATGGAAAATAACAATGGAGACAAACCAATCCATATTTGGAAAAAAGTGGTTTTGGCTTTGGAGGGTGGAAACCCCCCAATACACTCACTTTGTTCAATGCGCATCAAAAATAAAAGAAAGATAAAACCCCAGTTTCCGAGAGAGGGAGACATGGACCAATTATCACTTGATTCTGTTTGAGTTTAAAGCAAAACTAATCTCATAAATAGCATTTCTTTTTCTTTTCTTTTTTTTTTTATAAAAAGGGATTTCAATAAATAGCATTTCTTTTGGATGGTTAACTTGCATTTTACTAATAGCAAGTTGTTGACAAACGTCGACTTTTCTGTTTCTTTGTTTTTTCATGGTCTAATTTTTCTTACGATTTTATTCCGTTTTTCTAGTTTTTATTATTGTACTACTTTCATTTCATGGTCGATACTTTCCCCGCTTCCGTCACCGTCTTTTATCTATGACCTCATATTCTACATATCGAAAAGGTTTTATAATCGATTTTGTTAAAATTCCTAAATTTTGCATTTTCAAAACGTAGTGCACTTCTCCATATCTAAATAGAGATTATCAAATGAGACGTACAAGTTAAGTTTAAGAAACATATAACAAAAAAGCTACATGGATTAGTTAATGACTTTAACCATTCGAAAAAAAATATATATATATATATATATTAAAAAAACCTCAAGGTAGATATAATTCAACTGTTACATAAATACTGTATTGATCTATATGGATCTGACCTTCGAATACATTGACAATTCAGAACACAATATATACAATAGTTTCAGCAATAGCAATATTTTGATTTGTAATCGACCGCTAATTTGCTCTATTTTTTGCTTCGACGGCTTTGTCAGATACAACCCTTTTAAATATTTTGTTACATTACTACAACTTAATTCTAAAATATTTTGTTACATTACTACTACTTAAGTTTAAGTTCAAAAAAAAAAAGTCTGTACATGACAACTTTATCATAAATTGCAATAGTGTTGCCAAACTTTAAATTATAATTGAATCGTCCAAAATTGTATGAAAACATAAAACTTGGATGAACTATTTTACAGATTTTATTTATTTATACGGGGTATATAATATTTGTACTTTTTGGTGCACCGTTCACCAAGCATTTGGGAATATTACATGCAGAAAACTCTCGATGTAGTACATGAAAATTAAAACGTAATGGGTTTCGGGATTCTTCTAGGGAAATTGAAACCTTTTTTTGGCTACACGTAAAAAGATGAAACATTTAATTTTGTCGGTAACCGGCCTCAACTAAAATAATTGAATTTCTAAACCCTAATCCACATATATATATATATATATATACATATATATATTGTTAGGTATTCCATTCCTTCGAACAAATAATGCTATGATGCCCTTTCTCTTAAAAATATTAAATAGTTGGATTATCGCATGATGATAATTGATTAATTTATCCATATATATCCACTTGCTCTCGCTGCGTTTCCACGTCTGCAATAATGCAGACACTACATGAACCACGCAATACCTATGAAGAGAATATTAAATAATAACTCAAGATCGTGCATAAGGACTATATATATTCTATTTAATTATGTGCTTTTTATATGATTAGGAATCCAAATGGTATCATGTTTTATATTTTTATTGTCGATTGGAAATTTGATCATAATGTAACGACTCGATATCTACTTGCTTAATTTCTATTTTGGCATAATCGGTTCTATACAAGTTAGTTCAGAATATGCCATTTTTAGGATTTAGGTTCAATCCGACTACGTCTTGTGAAGTTGTGAGCTAATTAAAAATTAACTTTACCAAAGAAATACGTGTTTTACTTATAAATATAAAAAAGTGTTTTATTGACCGGTACGTTCAAAATTTTGATAGGACTGGTCGCATTTGGCAATTTGGGCTTTTTATTGTGTGTTCACACAACGTCTTCCTCTAAAAATCAACTTCCATCTAGGCATCTACTCTAGTTTATCAATATAGTCAACAGAAATCGTGTTAGCATCGTGATACTGGAGTTTGAGTTTAGCTATGAGCTGCCTATATAATCACGAGACTAATGAGACGTACGGGTGAAATACAGAAATCAAGACTCCACAGTGTATAAAAATAGTAAGGCTGAAATCTAACACTAATAATAACCCAATTTTTTTTTTCAAATATATAATTTAATATCTCTTGTCTAACGAAACATATCGATTTTTCAACAAAAGGACGATGTGAAGTTTTCATGGCTCCAATTCCAATCATCGGGAACATACAAAAGTACAAGTACAAAAGTCTTACTTATTATATGCAAACGAACAAGGCAAGAACACGACCTCTGTATATGTATTCTATAAATATCTCGTAACCCATAAAATAATATATGAAGGAAAAATAGTACTATATACATGTGTCATTTCATTTTCCAAAAAACAAGAGTATTAGTACTACTGTATTAGCATTTAAGAAAGACCGTCGTATTTGTATCCAGAGTCATAACCGAAGATATACCTTAGAATGAGAAATGTATATATCCTTCAAAGAAATCTTTACTTGTAAATATGACTTTACCTTTGAATGCAACCCTAGCGAGTAGTGGCTAGAATGTCCAGAAACTTGGACGGGATCAAATCCTAAACCATACGGTTATTATGTTCCTTAGATTCATCAGAATGTGGGTCAACGAGAGGTACAAAAGGCAATTCTGTATTCAGTTAAATGTCGGTTTTGAACATGAGATCAGCCTTCTTTTTCAAACATGAGATCAGCGTGTCTAGATGCAAATCTATCGATCCTTATTATATACTAATTAACACACACAAAAATGTAGAGAAAGAAGGAGCTCCCTTCAGTCCAAACACAGATAAAGAGGGATGAAAAATATCTCCCGCATCATTCACACAGTCACTGCGGTTTAAAATTTCTTGTTTTTTTACCACGAGTGTTTGGATGGATGAGTCGGCAGATATTTCTACCTTCTTCATTTTCTATCCATGACTGGACTGAAAGAATCTCCTTCTATATCTATCTGTATTTTAATCTCGATTCATACATATATATATATATATATATACCCTTTTCAAACACTGGAGGGCCACACTTATGAAAAGCAAGTTTGGGTTCGGTTGATTCTACAGAAGAAATACATAGGCATGAGATATAGTTTCAAACACATGCACTTATTGCATATAATGGGCTATCGACAACAAGACAAATGTGACCAATACAACTTCCTTATATTTGAACATTTATTAGTTTGAAATGTTATTTGCATGTTTAATAAATGCATCAGCAGTGAACTGGAATGTGACGAAGTACTATTGTAAGTATATATCTATATGCATATTCGTATATATATGAATTAACTTACATGATTTGGATGCTGAGTGTTCAAGTTTGAAACTTCACAGGAAGAAGCAAGCTTTACTGTACAAGTAAGACCACTGAAGGGTCTTGTCAAGAAGAGGCTACCAAGAGAGAGACAAAGTAAGAACTGTTCATCAAACATTGAAATCATAAAAAACATTAATAATGGTTTTTTCTTTTTAAAAAATTGAAATTGGTTTGTGAGTGATGTAAGCCCTGTGCAGATGAACAGTCCCCATAATAATAACAACATTAATAATGACTACTTGAGTAAATATATACATAAGCAGACAGTTCCAAAACATGTGTGAAAAGATTCCACCATAGACATAGTCATCGCAGATCATGAGAAAATAAAATAAGAAAATATATAGAACGACTAATTAAACAAAACATAATTTGGTTTGACCACTTGGTAAATACAAGCTTTTGACCAGGAGATATTCAATTTTCTCTTGAGATATATCCTCAGTTTTTGGAGGGTTTGTGCGATTAAGAGATCGGATTCCAAAATCAGAGAGAAGATAATGTTTTTCAATTAGGGGTAAAGAAGAAAAACTCTATAAAATTTAGAAAAGTTTCCTCATCAATCATGCATAATTGCATATCATATGCCTTTTAAAACAAGAATTATTGAATCATGATTTAGACAAGGCAATAAAACCCTAAAACAAGAAATGAAAAGCCTAATATTTTTTTTTTTGTTTGTGGGCAGGAAAAATAGAGATTAGATCTCAAGTAAGTCATAAATGATAATAGAAGATCATAAAGACATGGCAAAAAAAAAAACCCTAAAACCGGCAAATTGAAAAATTAAGAGATGAGATCTCAAGCAAGTCAAAACTAATGGAAGATGTGATGATAAGAAAAGAGAACCCTTACATGGAAATTCAGGTTTTTGGAGCTTTCTGAAAACCCTAGCTAGCTCTCCTTTTGAAAAAAATTCAACCCAGGAGTGCTGAAACTATATAAAAAATGAGAAGTAGGGGGATGTAGCTACTAGCAACTAGGTATTAGCAAGTGGTGGTTCAAATAAGGGACAAACAAGAAGAGATGGTGATGATGATGATGATGAATAATGAATGATGATGATGGTGGTGATGTTGGGTCATTGTCCTCATGGGAGTCAGTGAAAGCTAACTGTTTCTTCATATCTCACCATATCTTACATGTGAGGGAGAGATAGAGAGATAGATAGAGATAGAGATAGAAATAGAGATAGAGAGAGACAGAGAGACAGAGAGAGAGAGAGATGGTGACTTGTGTAATTTTGTGTTGTGTTTCTCGCAGATGTAAATTGATTTTTGATGGGAGAGAGCTATTAAGAGTTTCATCAGCCAGCTTTTTAAGGTTCTTTAGCTTTATTAGAAGGATCAGATTTAATGAGCGGTGGAAGGGCTTGAGAATTTAGATTTTTTTTTTTTATAGATAATCAAGTGTTTGGTCTATTTTTTATTATTCATTTAAGCTATTAGATTAACGAGTGGACCAAAGTTGAAGCTGCAAATCAGTAGTATTATTGTACACTGAGGATGATCATTAGTGTATATTATAATTGGTCCCGAAAAATAATTATTATCGTTGTCTTTATGCATTCAAGAATCTCACAATCTTGTGAACACAAATTCCTCTTAGAGAAAGAGAGATAACCATCTCAAGTATTAATTATTACTTAAAAGTTTTAAGGATTCCAAAGTTATATTATTCTTGCATATATATTCGACTTGAAACAAGAAAATTATCGTTAAAAACATTAGTATTATACTTGTGGAATCGCAAGTGTATCATAAATAGCTGTCAAATTTTTGTTACATTTAATAGATCTATCTCTTTACAGATTTTTTCATGTATTTTTTTTTTAATTTTACAATAGTCTTATCGATACATTACGTACTAATGGTCGAATAGTATTCTTTTTGTAGTGAATCTTATTAAGCTATTCACGAATTATGCCATAACAAAAATCATAACAAAATATTGGTCTATACATATATGTTTTGATACTTCGCAAACAAGCATTAAGCTACATTTTATAAAGTGTATATCAGTCACATGTGCGTTTTAAAAAAAAAAAAGTCTAAATCAATTCAGTATTCGTAATAAGATTCTTTAGAAAAAGAAAAACCAAATCGCATATATCTTTATAGTTACGTTACACAATACAAGCATACAGAGAGGTAAAAAAACTAACTATCATATACAAGTTTCATATATATCAATCAAACAAAACAAATATAAGTGGGTGTGCGATTCATATAAAGATTATCCCAAATCGAGATAGAAAGATTACGTAGTCCTTGAGCAGTACCACCACCACCACTTCTACTTGAGTGAAATGAAAACAATCCACAAAAAGACATTCAAAATGACGTTTTTACCCCTGCCAACCTGTCATCTGCGAATCCGACCAGAACAGTAGTGTGGGCATTGGAGTTTTGAACTGTTGTTATTACATTTGTGGGTCCTTTGTCTAGGCGCTTGTTTCTTCGTTCAAGAAAGACCCGATAAAAAACTCGGTAACTAACATAGCCTCGACCCGACCCGACCCGAACCGACCCGACCTGACTTGATCCGGATAAAGCGACCCGACCCGACCTTTCTACGATTCGATCACCATTGACGTCAGAACTCAGAATAGTAGAATATGCTTCCTTAATCGCTGCTACGAACTCAGCAAGCTCCTCCGGAAATGGGAAGATGATGATGGCGACCCTTTGACTCCTCGATCCCAATTAGAAATCTTTCTTGTTGCATTTCCATTGATTCGCCTGATCGGTTTTCGAGACGAGGATACTCAAGTCAGGAACTTTGTTCGAGTTTTTTGTGCGATCGATCTAAAAGGCATAAGGATGGTGAAGCCATCGAATTTTAGAGCAGTTCACGGGTTTATTCGGTTGCATTACACTCGGGTCAACCCGGTTAACATCGGCCGCTCAAACCCATCGGCTCTGTCTTCTCCGGCTATTCCCTCGAATCGGGTTTCCCAGCTCCACCCTAAGTTCAGCTTCCACAGCTTATCTTCCAAACCCACCTCCACAAACGTGGGGTTATCTCAGATTCTGTCCTGCCCTAAGCTCAATCCTAAGTTGCAGGCTCCTCGCGTGAATGTGAACGTTTCATCGGCGTTTAGATTGGTCTCCACTAAAAGCGCAGGATTTCGAAAGGTTGATGGCAATTTTGCGAGAAAGGTTGTTGACAAGCCTGTGAAAGCTGTCACTTCAACTTTTGCTAGATACCGTGGGGCTATAGGGTTGCACATTGATGCGTTTTGGAAAAAGAATAGTCTTATTGTCTTTGGAGCTGGAGGAGTTTTCGTATGTATTTTCCTTTGGAGGATTATGTTTGGAATCGCCAGCACATTTGTTGGGCTCTCAGAGGGCATGGCCAAGTATGGGTTCCTAGCACTCTCCTCAGCCATCGTAGCATTTTCTGTAAGTTCTGCTGTTTTCTGTTGTGCTCTAATGTTCACTCGACTTCTTAGTGCGCCGTCAAGTTGTCCTGAATCAATGAATTGAGGTGCTCTAGTTATCAAATTATGGTTATTGGTTGATAGTGATAGGATTTAAAACTTCCGTTATATGCAATGACATTGGTTTAGTTTCACAAGGACTTGAGCTATATTTTAACAGCTAGTAGTAGGAATGGAGGATATTGTCTATAGTATACAAAAACTGCTATAAGATATTGTTTTGTTTGCTGTTACACTCTCCTTCTCTTATATCATACAGAAATCACTCCTTCACTGCTACCTGCATTTTTTCTAATTACAGGGATTATACCTCCGCTCAAGGTTCACAATAAATCCCGATAAAGTTTACAGGATGACCATGAGGAAGATCAACACAGCAGCTGAAATTCTTGAAGTCATGGGTGCTCCTTTGTCAGGATCAGATCTACGAGCTTATGTGATGTCAGGTGGTGGCATAACATTCAAGAAATTCAAGCCAACAGTTAGGAGCAAGCGATGCTTTCTCCTATTCCCTGTTCAAGGTTCTGAGAGAAAGGGACTTGTTAGCGTCGAAGTTAAGAAGAAGAAAGGCCAGGTTTCGCTTTCTCAACTCCACACTCGTCCTTTTACCCAGCCTTCTCCTGTGTTTGTTCACGTTGTAATATTTGGGATTGTGATAAGCTTTGCAGAAGTTTAGTGGCTCAGCTATCAGCTTTAGGTCTACTATATCTATCCTAGCACTGAATGTGGCAGATTGGAGCTGTTGTGAGTTGGTTAGAGAGTAGGTAGCAAGGGCTAGATTCATAAGGATATGGTTTTTTTATATAAACTCATAGGCTTGTATATTTAACATGTGGATACTGACATTACACAGCACTGCGTTTGTCTGCCTAGTTTCTTAGGTGCTTTCATTTTGTCATATCACCAAAGAATCCTTCTTACCAATTATGCCTCCTCTGGTGTGAATTCTAGTATATTGCTCATTTTCATGTCTTTGTTTCCTCAGTATGACATGAAGCTTTTGGCGGTGGATATTCCAATGGCATCTGGTCCTGACCAACGGTTATTTCTGATTGGCGAAGAAGAAGGGTACAAAGTCGGTGGTGGTTTAATCTCTGAGTTAAGAGACCCTGTTGTGAAAGCCATGGCAGCAACTAAGGAGTTCGATAATCTTGACAGAATCGAAGAGGAAGAAGACGCTGAAAGAGAACTTCAAGAAGCTGAAAGAAAGCACCGCGAAGAGATTGAGAAGCTCGAAAAAGAGACCTCTTAGTTCGTTTTTCTTCCCTGGGAAACTTGGAACACTTTTTCTTTAAATCAGTGGAATTAAAAGCAACAACACCTTGAATCTTTTCAAAAACCCAGTTTTTTTTTTCTTCTTCTTTGCTAACTGTCGACAAATAAATTTCTTGGGCTGTTGCATCCCATCTTTGATGTAAATCATCGCCAAAGATTATCTCTTTTGTATTGTATCACTATCAGAGTATGCTACACTGATCTGTGATTACTGATTCTTCATACAAGGCCGTGTCAGATTTCAGCTCCCGCTGCCTATGAAAACCGTTTTGGTTTGGAACTTATGTTTTCTGGTTTCACCGGTTAATTCATCATAATAAATGCACAACATAGCCCAAAGAGACAAAGCTACGTCATGTCCTATGTTGTCTTTGACCAGTTTCTATTCTACAAAATTAGCCATTAGTTATTATGGTTAATCGAACCAAATTTCCCATCGAAGAACATGTAAACAAAAAAAAATGTTGCTTAAATTGAACGTTCTCTGGATCCTTCTTGTTGATGTTTCTGATTCTTGATTTTTGATCTTGGCTTTATTTCTTTCTTTTTTTTGCTTTGAGGCAGAAACTAATTATGATGCAAGCACACGAACAATCTGAAGTTGGCAGGATCTAGAGGTAACCCTTTCTCAATTTTTTTTGTTTTGTTTGTTGTTGTTGTCTTAACCCTAAATACGATCCTTGCTTTAATTTTAACTTTTTTTACATTAGCTAGGACATTGGATTTCCTTGCAATTCATCTATTCTTCTTTTTACGAGTGTTAAATTAAGAAAAAAAGTGTATTGGTTTGTGCTTTGACTCAGGGAGCTAATGTCAAGCTAGGGTTAATGGGGAATCATTGTAGGAAGGTAAGACCTTTGCCCTCAGAATCGACGAGTTTCATGGAGATCATGTCGAGTCTTTTAGCAAACGTTCATTACCCTTGTGCAGCTTCAGATAATGGAAAATAGTGACAGAAACTCTTATGTTCTTTAACAGATGTGGTCATGTACATGCTGTTGCAGCAGCAGAAACAAAGCTCAAACTCGGAGCCAAAAAGGGTCCTACTTTTTGAATGGGAGGGTTCATCCGGTAACTAGAATCGAGAAGTGGGAGGAGAAGATCAGAGAAGCTAACAGCAATGGCAAGATTGTAAGCTCTTCCTCCTAAAAATTGCCTTTTTGTGTTTTTGTGTTTTTGTGTTCTTCGGTTCGGTTCTTCCTCTGCAAATAGCTCGATATGATCTGATTCTTTGTAACATGGAACAGCTAGTAGTAAATTTCAAGGCGTCATGGTGTTTACCTTGTAGAAAAATAGCACCAATATACCAGGAACTTGCGTCCACATACACCTCAATGATATTTGTTACTATAGACGTTGAAGAGCTCGCTGTAAGTAACCAAAAAACATTATGTTCCTTTAAAATGATATTGAGAGACATAGAATTTGAGAGATTAAGAATGTGTGTAAAAAAACAGGAGTTTAGTAATGAATGGAATGTGGACGCAACTCCAACAATAGTGTTCCTCAAGGATGGGAGGCAAATGGATAAACTTGTAGGTGGAGATGCTGCAGAGCTTCAGAAGAAAACAGTAGCTGCAGCAGAGCTTCTCCTCAGTCAATCTTAACTGTATTTTGCTGCAGAGCTTCGGAATTTATTCAAAAGAAACGGTTCCAAGAGTGTTGTAGATCAAGTTAGTATTTTAGAAATAAATTTTTTTGTAACTTTGATGCATTCTTGTAGGGTTATCTCAAAAAATCTTAGGCATGACCTTGACAAATCATTTTAAATTTCTTATAAGAAATTGCAAGAAGATAATGAGAAGCAAGGGTTACTCTATGTAGTCTGAACCATTTACTGAGCCATAGATCAATAATCAATTTATAGCAAATCAAAACTCTGCTTTTTCAGCAGCTCTGTGTTGGTTACAAACTGTTTAATAAGATATATCTCGCAACTACTATAGGTTCCCTCTCTTGAGAAATAAGCTGAGGCTTGCAAAAAGAATGTACCGGATGTTTCTATGAATCAGAATCTGAGCCTGAATCTGTTTCTGCATCACACTGCACCCCAAACGGTCTCAATCTGTTTGTGTTTGCTTCCAACGGGGGCATGCCATCATCATCATCACTCGAATCAATTTCAGCGCCGT
Organism: Alliaria petiolata; assembly: GCA_020283515.1. NCBI lineage: Eukaryota > Viridiplantae > Streptophyta > Magnoliopsida > Brassicales > Brassicaceae > Alliaria > Alliaria petiolata. The sequence goes on along the minus strand of JAHZTW010000001.1, from coordinate 472,110,817 downwards.
CTTCTTGCTGCGCGATGGGTACTTGAGAGCTTTCATCAGCCGGAATTGGCTTAGTATCTTTGAAGACTTCCGGCCTGCACTCGCCATGTCCAACAAACTAACATGAGCTACGCTGAGTAAACTTAGATTTTTCATCCATAAACAACACAAAGAAAAAAGCTTTTACCATTCCGGAGACTTTTGGAGGAGACGGACTTGCTCAAAGAATAGAACTTTACAGACGATAGAAGTAACTTTGCTACCAGACTCTTGGGCCTTTTCCTTTCCTGTATGGTCAATCACCACAAAGCTTCCTGCAAATCAGTGCACCAGAAACAACATAAAACACCAACTCAAACTCATTCAAGAAAAAACAAAAGCCACCAGATCATAATATGGAAAGATGTCCAAGATTGAGGCACATTGGGTAATCAGCAAATACTAAGCGAGTTTTTTATGTTCCTTTTTCTGTTTGAACAAGTCTGAGAGAAGAATCATGTAAATTTGTTTATAAAAGCTAGAAAAAGTACCTCGTCTGATCCACATGCTCTCACGAAATTTGGCTGGAAATAATGCTAATGAGTTCTCTCCTTTTGCATCCATTATCTTCAAACAGACCAAAAAAAGCAGTCAAGAACAATCGATTGGAAACTCTCGCTGGCCTAAAACTATAACATGAAAGGGATGTTAAAATTCAATCTTTAATCACTAAATGCATACAGAGTTACAAACCAAGCTAACCATAAGAGTCAATAATCCAGAGAAAACGCAGCGAGATTGCATAAAAGAGTGAAACCCAAATAAGAAAAGAAGTTTTTTTTTATATTTACCTCAATTTGATTGGAACCTCTGAGAGAGACGACCTGAGCAATGCTCTGACATTCCTCAAGCGTGAAATCCTGCTCTGACGCCGCTTGTTTCAGATTCCTTCTTCCTCTGTTCATCTCTTCTTTCAACTCTTCAGCTCAAATTCTAAATAATTCCAAACTCTACCCACAACAAATTACAGCCAAAAAATCAAAAACCACAGAAATCGAGAGATTAGGGTTTTGCAGCTGTGCCGTTTAGCTGGAATCGCATCGGTTCCTAAAGAGAGAAGTAGCAAATACCATAAACGCTCTGTTTCGTTCAAAAAGGGTACTTTTGTTATTTGATATATAAGTCGAGGGTATAATTGTCATTACGTTGATCAAGTTACGTCGGTGCAACCGGAGCGCTCGGATTTGCAGATAAACCGGAGTTCGTTTTAACAGTAAACACCGTGCGGCGGGTCTGTTACTCTCCTCCGGCGCCTGAATTTCACTCCTCCAGCGTCTCCACCGATTCTCGATTCCTGATTCTGCTCGAATTCTATTTCACTCCACAGGTTCGGAATTATGTTCTCTTTTTAATCTCGAGCTAGTTTTCGTGTGAATTATATAATTGATGTGCCGTAAGAACTGTTTTGAAAATTCCATAAAGCTCATAGCTTTTTTTGTGTGTTGTTTCTTTCTCTTTTTGGGTTTTGTATCTTGTTTATAGATTTGATCCCGTGTTAATGCTGTTTCTATTTTAGCTCTGGAGCGATGGGTAGGAGAAAGCAATCCAAGCCGCAGCGTTCGTTGGGTTTGATCACACAAACTGGTCCAGAATCCGACAGAAAGCAGCAATCATCCGGCGACGAGGCGGAGGGTTCTCGGGAAAAGGATGTTGAAGATGTAGATAAGCCGTATTATGTGAACATATGCTCAACTAGTCGGATTTCGGACCACTTTGATATAGCTGAAGTTGTTCTAACGAATTTAAGTCTAAGAGAAGGTGTCTGCAGTAGTAGTAGTAGTACACCCTCCACGCCCATTGAGGTTGATCATGTCCTGGATTGCTCGTTACGGTTTCGGCTATGCAATGTGACCAATTTCGTTGATCGGATTAAGCTTGGTCACTGGCCTGTGTTGTCTTCGAGTGATATAACACTGGAACTGGTTGATAGAAAGGTGTCAGATGATGAGGCTGGGTCAGTGATTTGGTCTGCAAGTTTTGACGGTCCTGGTGAAGGGGTTTCGGGTCTTGCTCATTTGGCAAGCATAAAGTTTCTGACTTTGAGGCTCGTGCCGGGTAATCAGGGGATGTTGTGTCCTAGAGTTAGAGTTGAGATGCTTCAGCAGGCTTTTGATGCATGTGAATCGCTTCTTGAGAATACAAGACAAGTGTGGAAAAAGAGTATGATTCATGTCATGTCTTGGTTGAGGCCAGAGGTAATGACATCGGAGGCTAAGTATGAGACACAGTTGAACGTGAAGGAAAGCGAGAGATCGATGGTGACGGAAGATGAAACTTCGGACTCTAGCAAACAGTCGAGGTTTGATGCTGCTGCTTTTTATGAAGCCATTAAGCCATCAAAGTGAGTAAAGCAGAGTTTTATTTCTTTCTATTTTTGTTTTTCTGCGTTAAAATGTCTGAATTTTACCTTTCCAACTGATTAGCATATTATGGATCCAGGATGGATGCGATGCTTGAAGATGACATAGCTGATTTGCTCCCAGAACTCAGGCCATACCAACGACGTGCAGCTTATTGGATGGTTCAGCGAGAGAGAGGAGATCCAATAACGTTGGGAGACAACCAATTCATTTCACCTTTGTCTATCTCCGTTGGGTTCCTTGACTCTGCTTCAAAAATGTTCTTTAACCCATTCAGGTTGGTAGAAAAGAATCTAGCTACTCCATTATATTTGAATTTGAATTTTAAGCTCCTATCAATTTACGGAAGAACTCGATTTGATCTGGTCCATTTGTCATGCTTTGGTTGTTTTTAGTGGGAACATCTCATTGGCACCAGAGTATTTTTCGCCTCGAATTCCGGGTGGAATCCTTGCTGGTAAGAACAGTTTGCAGCTTCATTTTGCCTCCATTTACTATAATCTGAAAATTATTTTAAGAGAATAGTTTAGCTTAGACTCGCTTTCACAAAGAGTATTTTTTTTTAAAACGTTATGTTTTAAGTCTGCTTAAATGCTCACCTCTCATATTATTGCTCATGCCATTATCATTCGTTAACTTCTGTGGGATATCATTCTAAATGTGGTAAAATACGAATGCTGCAGATGAAATGGGATTGGGAAAAACGGTTGAGCTACTTGCTTGCATCTTTTCTCATCGGAAACCAGACGAGGATGAAATTTCTGTGTCTAATGGGTCATCACTTACTGACGATTTGAAAACTGGCTTGAAAAGATTGAAAAGGGAACGTGTTGAGTGCATATGTGGAGCTGTCAGTGAGAGTCGCAAATACAAAGGAGTTTGGGTACAGTGTGACATGTGTGATGCTTGGCAGCATGCCGACTGTGTAGGTTATTCACCTAAAGGGAAAGGTAAGAAGGCTAGTCAAGACGTTAGTGAACAAGCATCTCAGAAGAAGAGCAAAAAGGATGCAACGAAAATTGTTGTCAGACAAGGTGAATATATTTGCCAAATGTGCTCTGAGCTTCTACAAGTCACTGCCTCTCCCATCTCTACGGGTGCCACTCTTATCGTCTGTCCAGCTCCTATACTACCGCAATGGCATTCCGAGATTACACGGTATCAGATTCTTCTCTACGTCTTTCTTCCCTCTGTTATGCTTCTACTAGAGGAACACTTACCGAGATGACTTTCACTCGAGGAAATTTTGTTTATCTTTTCTTCCTTTCATATGTCCTGTTGTAGCCATACACGCTTGGGTTCTCTCGTGACATGTATTTATGAAGGTGTGAGGAATGCCTCACTCTCTGAAGAACCTATGACCGATATCACTGAACTCCTCAATGCTGATATCGTTTTAACCACATATGATGTCCTCAAAGAGGACTTGACACATGACTGCGACAGGCATGATGGTGACCGGCACTGTCTTAGGTTCCAGAAAAGGTGCGATTGGAGATATTTTGGATTCTCTTTTCACTACAGCTGAAAAGCTTTTGGAAAGATTGGGTAAAGATGTTTGTATTGTGATAGGTACCCTGTTATTCCTACTCCACTCACCAGAATATTCTGGTGGCGGATTTGCTTGGATGAGGCTCAGATGGTGGAGAGCAATGCAGCTGCTGCAACAGAGATGGCGTTGAGATTATATACTAAGCACCGTTGGTGTATCACTGGAACTCCTATACAACGCAAACTTGATGACTTGTTTGGACTATTGAGGTTTCTCAAAGCAAATCCTTTCGATGTTTCAAGATGGTGGAATGAAGTTATAAGAGACCCATATGAGGTCTGAGTAGAACAAATACTTCATTTTCTTACCTTTTATGGGTTTTCTTGTCTAACAACCTTCTTGCTTTGTTCAGAGGCGAGATGCAAAAGCCATGGAGTTTACGCATAAATTTTTCAAACAAGTTATGTGGCGTTCTTCAAAAGTCCATGTGGCTGATGAGTTGCAACTTCCACCTCAAGAGGAATGCGTTTCATGGCTCAATTTTTCTGCAATTGAAGAACACTTCTATAGCAGGCAGCATGAAACTTGTGTGAGTTATGCCCGTGAAGTTATAGAAACTTTGAAACGTGATATTCTCAAAAGAGGTACCATGGGGTGGTGCGAATTTGTCTTCTGCACTTTCCACCTTTGTCTTTACTTGCCTCTTAAAGCTCTCTCTCATAAGTTTGACGCTTAACTTTTAATCCCACTTATGAATAATCTACAGGTCATAGTTGTTCTGATAATCCTTTAATAACTCATGCCGAAGCTGCAAAACTGTTGAACTCACTCTTGAAACTGCGCCAAGCTTGCTGCCACCCGCAAGTAGGGAGTTCTGGTTTACGTTCATTGCAACATACTCCAATGACCATGGAAGAGATTCTAATGGTGGGTTTGCAAGATCTACACCTTTCTGATCTTGGTTAGTTTATTTGTGCTAATTGTAGTTTTTTCTCAGGTCCTTGTGAAAAAGACACAGAACGAGGGCGAAGAAGCTCTTAGAGTGTTAATTGTTGCTTTAAATGGGATTGCTGCTATTGCCATGCTTAAGCAAGAGTTTTCTGAAGCTGTATCATTATACAAGGAAGCATTAAATATAACTGAAGAGCACGCCCAAGATTTTCGTCTTGATCCACTGTTGAATATTCATATTCTTCACAACCTAGTTGAGATACTACCACTGGTCGAAAGCTACAGAGGAAAACGTTCTGCATCAGGAAGCCCTGAAAGCAAAATAGATGTAAAAGATTGCGATCATCATCATCGTGCAGCGAAAAGACAAAGGATCAATGAGCGTGACAGTTCAACTCATGCTTCTTCAGAAACTGCACATCAGTGGGAATCCAATGCTCCAGACAGTGGTTTAAGGAAGGATGGAGAGTATCATGAAGAGTGCAAACCTCTGGATATAGTTTGTGACACATTGAAAGTTAAGTACTTATCCGCATTCAACTCAAGGCTTTCTGCGGCACAGCAGGAATTCAGAAAATCATACAATCAGGTTATTTCCACAAAATGCTTCAAAACTGTTTCTGTTGCTTTTTATTTTTTGATCTCCAAAACGCTACTTGTACTCTTGGCCAGAGAGTCAGTATACTCCATTTTGACATGACTTCAAGATTTAAATTTTGAGCCATCACTTATTTTCCTGGAGCTAACACTCTGTGATGCAATGCTAAATAATCGAAAAAAATTCAAGGTTTCCGAGTCGTTGAGCAATATGGGGAAAGAACGTTCGATATGGTGGTTGGATGCCCTGCAACTTGCTGAACAGAATAAAGACTTCTCCAGCGAGTTGACCAGGAAGATTGAAGAGGCCATCCATGGAAACTTAAACAATTCAAGCTCCTCCAGAGCAACTTCTCGGTTAGTGCATTAAAATTGAAGTTTCACGACTTCTGTTTGTGCGAGAGTACTTTTTCCATCTTCCAGTTACAAAATTTTGTCTGTTGATTGTTATTATGGGGCATATTTTCTACATTGACGAATTCATTCACATTTTCAGTTTTTTAGCAGTAAGCCGTTATATTCGTTTTCTGCTTTGTAAGCTAGCAGCTTTAGGGAGCACATAAATCGAATGCATTAAGAACTAACTTGCTAAGTTCCCTTATTCCAGCTTTAGAACCATACATGGCATGAAACTTCATCTGCAGACGTGTATGGATACACTGGAAAGCTCTAGAAAGACAGTGATAGATAAGCTTATAGAGATTGACCAGACTATGGAGAAACCAAAACTGGAGGATATTGAGCTTATTGGTAACTGCAAGTATTGTAATAAGAAAGATGATGGCCCTACGTGTATTCACTGTGAGCTAGATGAACTATTCCAGGTTTGCTTCTTTTACTTGTGCGCGCTTGTATGATGTTTTATTGGTATTTTATACAAGCTGTTACCATAATCATGTATTGAAAAATCTTCCCAGGGATATGAGGCTAGGCTATTTCGTCTTAACAAATCTCGTAGGGGAGTAATGGAACATGCGTCTGCAGAAGAGATTGTAGACTTCAAGAAGAAGAGATCTGCCCTTAATCTTTTCTTTGTTGGTTTGTCATCGAGAAACAAGGATCTAAACCAATCGTATGGTGATAATGAGGAACCCACCAAGAGAAATGCTGGTGACGCCGTGATTGTAAGTCTCTTTTGTGTAAAAAGTAAAAACCTTTTGAAAAGTTCTGATAATATGATTTTGGCAGCGATCGATCATCTCGGTCTAATAAAAATGCCCTTTATGTTGTGATTATAGGTCTCAAAGTCTCCATCTGAGACGGAAACAGTTCTTGGAGTGATAAGAAACCATTGCAAAACTTATTTAGACAGGGAAAGCAAATTGGCAGCCACAAAGCATTTACAAGTCCTTGAGGTATTGCCCCAGAGATCTATCTCCTTTGCTAAGACATAGAAATGGGTAAACTAATCCTTCATTTTCAAGTTTAAACCGGATCTGACATTTCCAACTTTTGCTTATCTGATTAAGGCGATGAGGAAGGAATATGGACATGCAAGGGTCTTGGCTAGGGCTCAGGCTCACCTCCTACGTGCCTATGATGAGATTAAGATGGCGACAATGAGACTGCAGCTTAGAGAGTCTGAAGATGACACGTCGATATATGCTTTGAGCCTGGATGAGTTAGACGCTGCTAGCGTGCAGAACACAAATGACAAATTTTTGGCTCAATCCTCGTTGCTTAGTATAAAAGGGAAACTTCGTTATTTGAAGGTAAATATGTAACCTCCTTACTGTTGTTATTAGACGTCCTATTTATATGTCATGCAGATAAGGCATTAATGTCTGTGTTGCTAACGTTTAGATCAAATTTGTTTTGAACTTACAACTCCGGAGCTGTAGACCTTTCAAATATTCACCAGAAGCTTTAGTTATATTTTCATAAAACAAATCTTTTTCTTCTTTTTTATCCTTTTCAGGGTTTGATAAAATCCAAACAGAAACAAGAATCTGAGAGTCCAGATCATTCCTCACCAATACAGGAAACAGTTAAGGCTTTTGAACAGGAAGGCGAAAACCTTGTGAAGCGAGAGGAAGCATGCCCGATTTGTCATGAAAATCTACGAAGTCAGAAAATGGTTTTCCAGTGCGGGCACAGCACTTGCTGTAACTGTAAATACTTGACATCTTTTGTTTGCTTGATCATAAGGATTTGGACACATATTTTTTTCTTTCTCTGTCTCGTTGATCTCCTGTTAACAGTATCTTCTTCTTTGTGTTCGTCCACGTAGGTTTTTTTGCAATGACCGAGCGCGTATCAAATCATGAAACTCTGAGAAAGTGGGTGATGTGTCCAATATGCAGGCAGCATACAGATGTTAGAAATGTTGCATATGCTGATGACAGACAAAACGGTTCTTCGTCAGATCAAGATCACAAAGAAAACGAAGCATCAATGGCTGTTCAAGGTTCATATGGAACAAAGGTTAGCTTCCTTGCTTTTAAGGTTACTGCACAAGAAGGTAATTTTTTTCTTTCTCATCTATTTGTTTTGGGGTAGATCGAAGCTATTACTAGAAGAATCTTATGGATCAAGTCAAGTGACCCACAATCGAAGGTTCTTGTTTTCTCCAGCTGGAACGATGTTCTTGATGTGTTAGAACATGCCTTAGCCGCCAACGGCATCACTTTCATCCGGATGAAAGGAGGCAGGTAATGTAGCGACAGTTTCAATCGGGAAATTCATTTAAAAGTGTTGCCATAGGTTACTCAAGGGAGTTTACATAACGTTGACTCCATGTAAATGCAGGAAATCACAGACGGCCATTAGCAAATTCAAGGGGACAGAGAAAGAAACCCAAAAGACAAACTCCCTTAAAAAAGAGGAAAAATCGATCCAAGTCCTATTGCTTTTGGTGCAGCATGGTGCCAATGGTCTTAATCTTCTGGAAGCACAGCATGTTATTCTGGTGGAGCCGCTTCTAAATCCGGCTGCAGAAGCGCAAGCTGTTGGGCGTGTTCACCGGATTGGACAAGAGAAGCCTACTCTAGTTCATCGTTTTCTGGTTCGTGTTTCTGCTTTACATGTCACCTTGGTCTTGTACAGATTCAAGATCTAGCCTTTGGTGATTCACTTTGATCCTGAGCTCTCTTTTTGTGGGAAACTAGGTAACGGGCACGGTGGAAGAGAGCATCAACAAGCTGAACAGGAGTAAGAACACAAAGTTAAGCTCATTCAGCAGGAGGAATACAAAGAATCAAGATCAACAGTTTCTGACACTAAGAGATCTTGAATCTCTATTTGCTTCACCAGCAGCAGAAGCAGAAGAGACAGAAGAGAACCTGGGAGATAGACAGAAGAACCTGAGAGATCTACCGCCCTCACTCGCTGCTGCTATAGCAGCCGAGAGGAGAATGAAAGAAAGTAATGCATCCTCATCAACCATAAACACATCATGATTATATTGAAATGGTCGCAGAGAGAATTGGTTCCAGTCTTCCAGACAAATTGGTTGTTGGAGCATCTCGTTGTCTGTACATAAGAAAGTGAAGAGAGAAGTAGTCCTAAAATACACTGCTTCTCTTTTGTGTTGTCTACATTCATTATTGGATACTTTAACCTCTCGAACTTTTAGATAGGCTTAGGCACGGAATAAGAGTTTTTTTATAAAAAAAACATTATTGTATTGCTGCATTACTTATCATATATAGACATAGAGTCGACTAAAGTAATTGATATTTGATGATAGTGGAAATTTCAAAGGATCATCCAGCTACTAGAATTTCTAACATTATTGAAACTTTTTATATATTATGGATTTACCACAGAATAGCCAAAATATTCGACAAGAGTAGAGTTATTCCCAGCTCATAAGCTCAACAATCTCAATCATCAATATATTATACTTTCATACGGAAATTAACAACAGATGATAAAAAAGCAAAATGGGTCCTCTTTTCTGATAAAATTTGGAATGTATGCTTTTTCTTGTGTTATAACATTTGAGAAGACAAAAAGTCTACATTCAAGACATGAAACCATAAAGCCCCAGAAAAGAACCAAAATTTATTCAGCTCCATCGCAAAGATGCAACAACAAGCTTCGAAACTGGAAAAACTCTCACACGGACTTGGATCTTGGTGATTTCTCACTTTTCTTCAGCTGCTGGTTTATCAATGAACGTCTTCTTTATCCAATCAAATGGCTGTGATCGATCATAAAGATTATGTCAGATACAAAACAAAATGAGTTTTGAAGGGAAGATTAGAGGAAAAGGGTCACGACCTTACGGCACACTAATCTCTTCATAACACCAAACAACAGATTCCAAACTTTTACAGATACATCGAAACAACAAATATAAACTACCAATTCATGTCTCGGTTCGAAATGGGGGTGCGATAAGCTAACGATTGTAGAACCTAGAAGCAAAGGCATTTAAACAGGACAGTAATTCGAAACCAAAAGTTGGACATATGGACAAAAAGAGATGAAGAAGTTTGATCACCACCAATTCGATTATAGATACTACTATCTACGACGAAAGAGACTTATCACAAAAATCGAATCATGAAATGCAACGATGCAGTTTATATTGGTGCCCAGAAAAANAGAAGTTTGATCACCACCAATTCGATTATAGATACTACTATCTACGACGAAAGAGACTTATCACAAAAATCGAATCATGAAATGCAACGATGCAGTTTATATTGGTGCCCAGAAAAATTATCGCCTTTAGGGATAACATCGAACGAGACCAAAGTGCAGATTTTGAAAGTGTTGATGAATCATCATCACTTGTGACTTTTTTTTCATCTTTCGTCCAGACGACAATAACATTAGCTTAAAAGGGTAGATCCCAGATCAGGAACAGAATCCGTGAAACCCGATTCAAAGAGCAGAGATAGGTAAAATCTACGGCCGTAGATCCAGAGAAAGAGGCAGATGGCTTACTTGGACGACCCAGATGGCGCCGGCTGCGGCGGCGACACCCCATCCAGCGGCGGCCTGGATATCCGCCGATTGGATTTGGGAATTTGGCCTCACGCGCTTGAGCACACCTCCTAGCATTACTGCTTCGATCTCTCGCTCTCTCTTGTTCGCTATCAAATCGATCCAACCCCACCAAAATCCTTAAAACGAAATGACGATAATCAATGAGACGAATTTTTGCCATCATATAAGGGATTGATTCTAAGACCTAGTCAAAACGTCACTTTTACACTTCGTGCCGTCTTACGTGTAAAGCACTTGAACGACGTGCCGTTTATACCTATGTTCATCATAAGTAACCCCAAAGGAAATCAAAAATCATAGAAGTTAAAAACACTTGCATTTCCTTTGTGATTAAGCCATTTAAACTCTCCAGTGTAACAATGATTTTGGAAATCATGGAGAGACCAGCATTTGGTTTCACGAAGAACAACGAAAAAACCAACAATCAAAAACATCATTCTATATTGAAGAACCAAGCTTCACATTGCTCTTTCTTGGACTATCTGGTTTAGTGGCGGGGGGGGCGACGACCCTTGTCGGGACCACCAATTACGCCCCATTCCTCAAACTGTGTCTGCCTCGCTCTTGCCCTCTCTTTCTCCTCTTCGGATTTCTTGGAGTAACAGTAAGGACAGGAAACTCCATACTCATACTCTGGAGCTTCCATGTCTTCATCACTTATAGGTTGCTTGCATCCGTAGCAAAGTTTATGGGTTCCTTGAGCTAAACCATGTTCCACAGATACACGCTTGTCGAACACAAAGCATTCGCCTTCCCACAAACTATCTGTTTTAGGGACTTCTTCAAGGTACTTCAATATCCCACCTTTCAGATGATACACCTGATAAGAAAAGCGTTTTGATCCTTTAAATGCCTCTGAAACCAAATAGCTCAATGGTTAGATGTTGTATTAGGTTACCTCTTCGAAACCTTGGCTTAGAAGAAAGCTTGAAGCTTTCTCACATCTGATTCCTCCAGTGCAGTACATAGCAATCCGTGGCAGCGTCTTTGGTTTTTCAGCTTTGTCTTCTTTATCGATGATTTCAGAAATGTCCTCTTTCTCCACCTTTGCTTGCGTTTCATTGCCTTCTTGCTTCAGTGCAAATTGTTTCTCCACCCAAGATGGAAAATTTCTGAAAGCTGTGGTACACGGATCCACAGCTCCTTTGAACTTCCCAATTCTAGTCTCATAGGTATTTCGCACATCAATCACTACCTGAAACGCAAAATCACTTTGACAATTTCAAAGATGTTTTAACATTTTACCAGGACACAAAATCATAGTTTTTTCCATGCATAAACACCGTATTTTCTCGGTTCGGAGTGAATCAGAACTTAAAAGCAAGCTACACAAACACAGAACCAAATACGGGAAAGTGATTTGAGTCCACAGTGTGTATAAACAGTACTCAAATCTTATTCAAATTTCACTTTGTGCTTGACTAATCGTGCTACAAGATAGTGAAAAGAGATCTCACAGTTTCTGGATCACTGATCAGTTCGTTCCACTCTTCGGGGCTCACATATGTTCCAACTCTTTCAATCGGCGAGACACTGGGCATTCCGAGGGTAACAATCTGCACAGACATTACAAAAGAAAACAACTCTTGACAACCTACAAAAAAATCCAGTGTACAAACTTCAAAGACGAGAGTGTACCTCTTTCTTGAGTTTGACCCTAACATGGTCCCATCTAAACGGAGCATCTTCACCGGCTGCAAGAGGAGAGCTACTGCTATGTCCATGGTGGATTGCTTCTTGTTCAGGACTCACAGGTGTCTCCACTTGCCTCAAACCATTCAGTCTGATATCCCTCTGTATAAATGCCAACACTCTCTCCACTGATTCACGGCTCCCACAGATACTTCCATTGATCCCCTCTGGTGCAAGAATGATTCCACCTGAAACACGCTGTTGAAACAATACAAGCTTATTCTATTACTGTTCGAAATCTAAACCAAATTTTTTCCTTGCTCATTACAGCACTCTTATGTCAACAAGACTGAGAAAGACACACCCTTTCGTATCGGAAAGACATTAAATATCCAAAATTTGATTGAAATAGAAAAAACGGCATACCAATTCTTCGCAGAGATCCTTCAGGGGCTTTCTGAAATCAGCATGGTCAGGAAAATCAGCGAATTTGTAGAAAGAAACCACAACGAGCGAGCCAAAGTCCGAATCGCCAGCTTCTGGTCTGCTCGAAAAGCACTGAGAAACCGTAGCCATGCTTTGCCGGATAGCTCCGGCGCTCGAACAAGCCACTGTGGATTTCAGAGAAGAAGTAGGAGAGGAGGAGAGATTCTGGAGTTGGGATTGAGGGAACAGTGACTCGGTTTTAGATTTTCCACCGGTTGAGCTCGAGTTCACGCCGCCGCCGGAGAAGGGAGACTGTGACTGAGAAGGTGGTGGTGAAGAGAGCATCCTAGCGGCGGCGAGGGACGGCGGAAATCTCCAGTGGCAAAACCGTTGCATTGGGGTTTTTTCAATCCAAGCAAATTATGTGGGCTTAAACCAAACCGGACTAAACCAAAAAGTCTGTGGACCGATTCACGTGGCTATAAAACAACTGACCTAATAATGTCTTACGAATATTTAGCATAATTAGTTAATTACATTGCGTGGACATAGTGAGAGATATGTTTGAGTAGTTTTTAGATTTTAGTTTTTGGTTTTTGGATTAGTTTTTGAGTAGTTTTTAGATTTTAGTTTTTGGTTTTTGGATTTTAGTTTTTAGGGCTATATGAATGTTTGAATGGTTTTTGGTTTCTAGTTTTTTGTTTTTGACTTTTGAATTTTGATTTTTGTGTTTTAGATTTTAAATTTTTGGTTATTGCAAACCATTCAGTCTGGTTTAGTAAAATTTGAATGGTGATTTATTTAGTTTTTGGTTTTTAAATACTTGTAAACTCTCCAAATTATTTTATTTTATTTTGATAAATTCTTGAAATTGGGTTTTATTGACAAAACGCACAAACTTTCAGCCTGAATTAATATACATTAATAAACGAGAGTAATACTAATAACATAACAAAAATCAAAATAAGCAGAAAAAAAGATCCAAATTTGATTGGTCGTGCTTCTAGAATCGAAATGTTTTATCAATTGATTAATTTATCTGAGAAAATCTTATCCGACATGCAAAAATATATTATTATGATTAATTTGGAATATGGAATTTTGGATCTGTAATCTAAGGAGAGACTCTACGATTGTCTTTGTCTGGGCGTGAGGGAAAAGAAGCTTCCTATATATGTCCTGCCTCAATCTCTGACCTTTTGTAGAAAAACCATATTAAGCTTTTCAAAACTCACATTTTCTAATTTCCCAAATTCTTTTCTTAAAGTCTTCCAATATAATTGCTGTCCTCATCAGCAACGAAGCTTCCTCCTTCCTTTTCTTCTTTTTATTTTCCGGCTCATTTGTCTGCAAAGACTGGAATATTAGACACTTAAGTGTCTAAAACCTTAAACCTTCATGACAATATTACCATTTATTCTAATGTTTTACAAAATCATGTTCATAATAATCCGTTAATTTTTCCAAGGAAACGTATGGGGACAAGCCCAAAGGCATATATAGTTGTAAGTTTTTCGGATATCCAATAATGACATATAATGTGATATATAATGGTTAGTGAAAAATATAAATAGTTATATATCACAAAACAGTACAGAAAGCGCCACCAACGGCTATTTTGTACCGTTTTCACTTACTTTTACAATTTTTAATTATTTTATAATTGTTTATTACTGCAGCTTAATACTAAAAATCTATATCAATTTAGGTTATCAATCGAACTCATAGTAATATAACTAGAGAGATAATGGTTAAGCAAACATCAATGTGAGACTTATGTAGTTCTATTATTCATACTATAACATGTTCGTTTCGATTTGACATTTTGACGGTATGTTTGGCTGGAAGTTCTCTTTCTTTTTTCTTCATGGCTCCGTAGCTTCCACTAGTGATTCCAATTAATGATTTTTCATTCTGTAAAGTTATCAATTGGTTTTGTACGGGCTATGTATATTAAATTTTACAGTCGGCACAACTAGAATATGCATAAACGACCACATGCTTTTGTATATATATATATATCGGGTAGACTTAAATATCACAAAATTGTAGTTAATAAATTTATAGTCGGCACAACTAGAATATGCATAAACGACCACATGCTTTATGTATATGTTTTGGGAGTCATGTCTTGTAATTCAGGAGTCCCTTTTTCAATTTNAAATTGTAGTTAATAAATTTATAGTCGGCACAACTAGAATATGCATAAACGACCACATGCTTTATGTATATGTTTTGGGAGTCATGTCTTGTAATTCAGGAGTCCCTTTTTCAATTTAACGACCTTTTGAATCCATATGTAGTCACAAGATTAATTTAATCGAACATAAAGTGTGTGGGTGCGGGTGGAATGTGTTCATATATTTGTACGGACAAAACTTGAAGCAATATTAGAAAGCTAACCAAAACATAAAAGAAAACTAAAGATATGTTGAACAATTTGGTTAATGCAAAAAAAAAAAAAAAAGATTTGAGTAGTGATCGCTAAATGGGATTTGGTTCTAAACAATACTATATATAGTACTTCAAAATTCAAACGCGAGAGGCTGCTGTAAAGTGGGACTAATTAAGACATAAAACAAATACTCCCTCCGTTCCACATAGTTTGATTTTTAGATTTTTCACGCATATTAAGAATCAATCATTACTTATTTTTTTCTATTACTTTTTGTTTGCTTTTGAATTTAAATTTACTTTTTCTATTACTTTTTGTTTGTTTATTATTTTGAAAAAAAGAGATATATTAAATCTAATCTAGAAAATCAATCTTTGGGGAACAAAAATAAAACGTAAAAAATCAAACTATCAGAAACGGAGGGAATACTAGTAATACTAATGATGATAGCTATCATCAGTTGGATCTAGTTGAATTATTTACGGGGTTTTTTATAGTTTCTAAACTTTTATTGCTGTTGCTGTTGGAGTATAAAATTGTTTTGTCCAAACTCCAAAGCCAGGAGTGGCTCTTACAATCATTTTTGTTTCTTTTGACTTGATGATTAATTAATTATTCAGAAGGAAAAAGAAAATCCCCGATTGGGTATTTGCACGAAATAAGATTCAACTAACACATTAAAAACCAAAAGTTTCATATTAATTTCATTAAAACAGTTTTTAGCTTCGTGACAGATCATTATCTAGATTCCAGAGTCTTTAGCGATAAGTCGCAGTCCTTTAATCGAGGCCTCTTGATTAATTATGTCTAATAGTACAACTCAGCTTAAGATTAGATTAAGCACAAAATGACATATTTTAAATAAATTAAATTGTTATTCTTATAACCCATTTGTCATTTGTCAAGATTACTTCCCCACCGTTGACATTTCTCACATCACCCCGGAAAGAAAACAATATTTTAGCTGTTTTATATTTGATGGTTAAACATTTGAATATAACTAGTGTCTAGATATGACAATCTCTACATGATTAACCAGTTGAGACATATATAAAGGAATGGCGGATTTCAATGAGCTAAAACGAATAAGTAAAACAAAGTTGCTGGGACATATATATTGGTTCAAACAGAGAAGTAACACATACTCGAAGTTGTTGGGTTCAGCTAGAACATAAGTATGAGATTAAAAAGTGATTTGATCTTGTGGGGCCATTCAATATATATAAAATGGAGAAGAATAAATATCCCATCAAGTTTAGTTTCATATTAATACCCAAACTTATAGAAATGTAGACCTAAGTGTGTTGTTGGTTTATGTTAAACTAAAATGTGTCTTAGTAACGAATAATTTCAATTATGCAACTTTTTGTAAAGTCTTACAAGTATTTTTAGTGAAATGGTTATACTCTCAAATATGCTCTTGAATCTCTCAGTAGGATATGTTGTGTTCTTGCCTATTCCCTCATTTTACTTATGAAAGAACAGTAATGTTTTATGATTAGTAAGTAACTAAAACCGGTTTGTATAATTTTATTTATTTTTGACAAAGTAAGTGTGTTAATGTGATAATGGTAGAGAATTAATAAGCAACCAAATGGATTTGACTTATGTGAGTTTGATTTGCGAGTGGATGCACGAATGTGGACTCAATTTATTGCGACTCCGAGGAGTACTCAGTGGCACCTGCCGGCCTACCCCTCAGTGCCCTCACAATATCTCAATCCCAAATCATTTTGCAAACAATTTTTTTTTTTTAAACGGGCAAAAAACCAAATGTTTTACCTTTAACTAATTTTTTCTTTTTGGGCAATACCTTTAACTATTTAAATTTGTTTTACACGTCAAGAAAATAACTAATTCAACTAGCCCAAGATAACTCATTTTTATATTACTATTTAAAAATTACGAAAAAGGAACATATATCCATAAAACAAATCAATATGAGTTCTTTATTACTTATCTAATTTAGTAGAATGTTACATTTTTGGTATTAAAAGGGATGACTTATACGAAAATTTCAATAGTTTATCTGTGAAAGTATTGACAGTTTCACCAATTTTTTCATAATTCGACATTTTTGTTCAGTTTGAAATTCATATATATTTTTTTTCAATAAATTCTTAAGTACTGCCAAAATAATCAGGGCATAGCAAACAGTAGGCTGACATAGCTAAGGCGTGTGAGACATGTGTGATTGTAATGCCTTTAGAGCCCTCTTTTTTAGCTAAATGATCCAGAACATATTTTAATGGTAGTTCTACAAATATAAAAACGAAAAATAAAACATGGTTGCTTTATAATATTGTGATGGACCTTGATTACTACTTTTAGATCCGAACAAAGCGGTCTCACCACAACTGGTATATTTGTTTTATAACATTTAGCTTTCAGTAGTTAATCTATCCATTACAAAATTCAAAGGTTCAAACTATATATATGAGAATATTCGTTAGTTTCCTAATGAATCCTTTCTACTTTTGTAAATGTACGACACAACACACATGACACATCAATAATTGGTCTTGTGTAAATGCTTACCATCAAAAGTTATTTTGGTTTAGAAACTATCTGACTCAATAACCTTAAAATAAAGATTTCGGTGGCTGGTCCGATATATCTTCTCAACATGTCTCCTCTCTTTATTTTTCTCTTCTTGAAAGTGATTTCATGCCAATGAAAACAAATTGATTGTCAAATTATAAAATATTTGATTTATAACTTAACAAGTTGTTTGAGATCGTTATCATGGAAATTAAATAAATAAATCCGGAGAAAAAAAACAGAAAAAAAAACAGCCACCAAGTCCTCAGAGACTCAGACGTGTTAGGGAGATGGATGACGTCATCGATGTGACATCAGCAAAGCTTTGGTAAGCCAATGGGTGAGTAAATATGTTATCACTTTCCGATTACACCCTCGAATCTATTATAATTTATAAGAAAGTTTGAACACTCTCCCAATTAATATTATACCCTCAAATCCATTATAAAGTTTTATCTCTCGTCTTCACTTTCCTAAGCATCTTCCTCTGATTATTTCTCTCTCTTGATCAGAGAGAAAAAAAAAAAACCCAGAAAAAATCTTAACTTTCTTCTCTCCACTATATTACACCATTTTCTCACCCTCAAATCATCATACCAAAAAAAAAAACCCTTTAAAAAATCTACACATCCATTATATTGTTGTAAGTTGTAACCAAAAAAAGAAAAAAAAATGGATTCGAATAGTAACAACACCAAATTCATAAAGAGAAAACTTGTCGACCAACTCGTCGAAGGCTACGAATTCGCTACTCAGCTTCAGCTTCTCGTCTCTCATCAACACTCTAACCACCACATCGATCAGACCCGTATCGTTTCCGGGTCGGGTTCAGTTCCCGGCTATCCGGATCCCGTTGAAGAGCTCATAGCTAAGATCTTGGGATCTTTCCATAAAACCATATCGGTTCTTGATTCTTTTGATTCCGTCTCCGACGTCTCGGTTCCCATCGCCGGCGAGGGTTCACGGAATGCTTCATGCGGCGATGATTCGGCGGCTCCGGCGAGTTGCAACGGTGGAGATTCCGGCGATAGTAGAAAGAAACTTGGGGTTGGTAAGGGTAAAAGAGGATGCTACACGAGAAAGTAAGTTAATAAAGTTGAATTCAAATATAGATTTTTTTTTTATATATATATTTATCATTTATCCGTGTTTAATGATTTTATCTCCTTTTTATGTGGACTCTTTAAAAAAAAAAAATTTCATTTCAAGTTGCTATTTTTGTCTATGGATTCTAGTATAATGATTTCCATCATATGTTGTGTGGTAGTGCCCCAATATTGATATAATATTGGAGTTTTTCATAATCATACAATATGCCAATGTATATTAATTACACGATCACTGTTTTTGTTCATGGTATTGGTAGTGATAGAGAGAATTGTATGAATATGACTGATTGGGTTGGAAAATCGATGGAACCGAATTTGATTTGGTTTCAATTCGTGTTGTAATTCCATTACGAACATATGCTAATTTAGCGTGGATCTGTATTACAAGAACATATTAGCTAAAATGATTTAGCCATTGATTAATAAATTTATTACCCTTATTATTTGCAGGAAGAAATCGCATACTTGGACCGTGGAAGCTAGAAGAATTGATGAAGACAGATATGCTTGGAGGAAATATGGACAAAAGGAGATTCTTAATACCAAATTCCCAAGGTCCTTACTCCACATATATGTCTCTCTATATATAATAATAATGCATATATACATATGGCCAAATCATTTTCATTTTGTAACGAGAATCCCAAACCGAAACTAATCTAGAATCTATAACTAGTATGTGAATTTTGCAGTGGTCTAAATCATTGTGCTTTTTGATGTTTTGCAGAAGTTACTTTAGATGCACACACAAGCCAACACAGGGGTGCAAAGCAACGAAGCAAGTTCAGAAACAGGAGCAAGACCCTGAGATGTTCCAAATCACATACATTGGCCACCACACTTGTAATGTTAACGATCAAACACAAGCGGCGAAGACCGAACCTTTTGACCACGAAACTATCATGGATTCGGACAACACATTGGCTGCAACCATAGCTCAGGGGCATGTCGTACAAGAGCAAGAGAACAACGTCAGTAGTGTGACGGTGGCAGGCGCAGGCATGGTTAAGGAAGAAGAGAATAACAGTGGTGATCAGAATAAAGACTATTGTGAGGGTTCTTCGACAGATGGGGACTTGTCATTGGTATGGCAAGACGCGATGATGTTCGATGATCATCAACATCATCATAATCACTACTATCATGGTAAAACTAGTACTACTTCTCAACAATTCGCTTTCATTGACAACGATCAGCTTTCCTCTTTATTCGACTCGTATTGCGCTTAACAAGTGCTATATGAACATCCGAATCATAATATAACCAGGCTTGTAATATTTTCTCCTTCTCTCTCTCTCTCTTTGAGTATGTTTAGTGGAATGTAATATTTTGTTGTATGTTTGATAAAACACCATATGGCATGTATACTTCTCCTTCTACATTTCTCTTGTTTCATTTTTTTTTTTTGAACTGACACTAGCTGTTTTGTACGTTGTATATATAGTTAGTATCTGATTCTTGACTAAATAGGTTTTTCTCACAAGTTCATTTTGGATAAGCCATAAGCCCATAACTTGAATGTATTACCGATGAAACTTAGAATACGCCAAACTTGGTGCTTTTATAATGTTGGATTCAATAATTTGTAATCAATAGGTGCAAAAAAAAAAAAAATTGTATTCAATACATGTGATATATAATTACCTAAAGAGTGTAAAGAGAGTCTTATCCATTCAAATTGCGGCTCTGAATGTTTGGTGCTAAAAAGGAAGAAATTGGGACAAATGCATCTCGCAACTGACGTGCTTGTCTTTTTGTTGTTGCCTGAGCATCGCCGTATACACTAGGGCATTAATCAATGCTTGTTGCAATAATAAAACAAAATTAATTAAGTTTTTCTCTATAACACATTCGGTAGTGACAAAAAAAGAAGAAGTTCCGTACATGTACTCGTTATATACAATAATACAAACTAAATTTATTTCACTCCTGTGACGCATAGATCCTTTTGAAATTTCCACGAATTTGATTAATTTATATAACATAGATTAATAGATAAAACTTATTAGATTTCATAGAATTTATTAACAAATTATATCATAAATTAAAATATTTTTACATGTGATAGTTTTTTTTTTACATGTGATAGTTTTTAAAAGATTCGTTTCTTTATTCAATAAATTATACTATGTCTGAATTTTCTGATACTCTAATTTGAAAGAATCACAATATAATAACTCCATAAATAATAACAGATGTCTTGTTTTGCAAATGAGTAAAGCCTCGACTAAAAGTCTAAAACAAAGCGAGAAAAAAAAAAAAAAACGAGAGAGTACTCTTCATGATACAATAGATGCCTCTATATGATCAGTTCTACATTCATATAGTAGTACTAAGTGGTTATTGCGATTATAAATCCCTACCAAACTTTTCAGCATCTATTTTCTTAAAAAAAATATAACATATTTATCTGATAAAAGTAAAAGAAAAACATGGATTTACTGAGGAATTTATATAATTTGTTTAAAAAAAAACTATTGTAATAACATCAACAAGAAGTTAAATATATAAATAATGAATAAATAAATTATACTCCGTTATAAACTTTAGAATATCGTGAAAAAATCAGAAGCACATATATATAAATATTAAATATCATCGTGTTAAACATGAATATATGTATTAATATTATTGGCATATATTAGAATATCTTCTCAATCACGGCTAATCCCACGTTATCATCGATGTGATTCCAATTACATTGAAGACTTGATTTCCTATTAATTGTATAGATTTCATAGTTTAGGAAACTGTCTCTGTTATATATATGTATCGTCTTCTTCATTATCAATAAAACGAACAAATTCAGCAACTCTCTTGATTTCTAGATCTCTATATGGTATCAGAGCCTGAATCAAAATTCTAAATTTATTTTCTCTTTTCTAAATTCTAAATCGACCCGACAATGAACAACGACAACAACGCGCCTCTGAACCCGAACCCGACAACCACGACGATGGAAGTCCGTAGGACCATCTCTCCTTACGATCTGACCGCAGACGAAAATCCCGGTGCCGTGATCTCACACCCACTGTTGAAAGGCACGAACTATGATGAATGGGCGTGTGGGATGAAGACAGCGTTGTCTTCGCGAAAGAAATTCGGGTTCCTGGATGGCTCGATCAAACGACCTGACGAAGGATCTCCGGATCTAGAAGATTGGTGGACGATCCAGGCACTGCTGGTGTCTTGGATCAAAATGACCATTGATCCAGTGCTGCGATCCAACATCTCGCATCGTGACGTGGCGCAGGATCTTTGGGATCATCTGAAAAAGAGATTCTCTGTCACCAATGGGCCACGAATCCAACAGATTAAGGCAGAGCTTGCCTGTTGCAAACAGAGGGGTCTCGCCATCGAGACTTACTTTGGAAAACTGACTCGCATATGGGATAGTATGTCCACCTACAGACCGTTGAGTTTGTGCAAGTGTGGAAAGTGTGAATGTGATCTCGGTACGATTCAAGAGAAGACCGTGAAGAGGACAAAGTGCATCAGTTCTTGTTCGGACTTGATGACAATATTTTTCGTACTGTTCGATCGAGCCTGGTGTCGCGAATTCCAGTCCAGCCAATGGAGGAGGTGTACAACATAGTGCGCCAAGAAGAGGACTTGGTTCGTAACGGAACTAAAAGTGTGGAAGAACAGCAAGATGTCACTGCTTTTGCTGCTCAAATGCGTTACCGTAAGGATGAGAAGGACAAAGGCGTTTTGTGTAAACACTGTAACCGCTCCGGTCACGCCTCTGACAGTTGCTATGCGGTGATTGGATACCCGGAGTGGTGGGGAGACAGGCCCAGATCTCGATCAACAGCAGGACGTGGACGTGGTGGAGCTGCCATTGGTAGAGGTCGTGGGGTCTCCTATGCCAATGCTGTGCAAGTCTCTGCTCCGATCTCTACAGAGCATGCTAATTATGTGCTCACAGACAAAGATCGTGATGGTGTTTCTGGTTTAACTAATGAACAGTGGCATAGCATAATGAATTTGCTGAACGCAGGAAGAGCTTCCACCTCCAACAATGAGCATCTCTCGGGTAAGAACTCTTCTCCTTCTTGGATTTTAGATACAGGAGCATCCCATCATTTGACTGGACGTTTAGAGATTCTGACTGATCTGAAAGATATGACACCGGTTATGATTATATTGGCTGATGGTAGAGAACATATATCAGTTTTGGAAGGAACAGTTGTGCTTGGTTCTAGTCTGATTTTGCATTCGGTATTCTACGTTGAGGGATTCACTTCTGATCTGATTTCTGTGGGCCAATTGATGGATGAAAACCATTGTGTTATTCAAATGGCTGATCACTTCCTTGTTGTGCAGGACCGCACTTCGAGGATGGTGATTGGAGCGGGTAAACGTGAATCGGGGACCTTCCACTTTCGAAGTACGGAGGTAGCCGGTTCAGTGAAGACACAATCCAAGGAAACTTACGATTTGTGGCACAAACGGATGGAACACGCTTCTGCGAAAGTTGTTGGTCAACTTCATGATGTTTATGTTTTTATTTCTTCTGAGAATTTGAATAAAGCGTGTGATGTATGTCTCCGCGCTAAGCAGACTCGAGCTCCTTTTCCGAGCAGTATGAATAAAACGGTTGAAGCTTTTGAAATGATTCACTGAGATTTGTGGGGACCGTATCGTACTCCGACTTATTCCGGAGCTCGGTAATTTCTTACAATTGTTGATGATTTTACAAGAGGAGTCTGGCTTTTTCTTCTCAAGGACAAAACAGAAACGACAACTCAAATCAAAAATTTCATGGCATTGGTTTCACGACAGTTTCAAAAACAAGTCAAGCGAATACGTAGCGACAACGGCACCGAATTCATGTGTTTGACAAGCTACTTCAGAGAACAAGGGATTGAACACGAGACCTCGTGTGTTGGTACTCCCCAACAGAACGGACGAGCCGAAAGGAAACATCGCCACATCTTTAACATCGCTAGAGCACTGCGTTTTCAATCCAATCTACCTATGAGGTTCTGGGGAGACTGCGTTTTGACAGCGGCGTATCTGATAAATCGTACTCCAACCTATGTCCTGCAAGGAGTAACGCCTTATGAAAAGTTATACAAATCGCCGCCATCTTACGAATATCTACGGGTCTTCGGTAGCCTATGCTACACACATAATCAAAACCACAAAGGAGACAAATTCGATTCCAGAAGTAGAAGGTGTGTGTTTCTGGACTATCCTCATGGAAAGAAGGGATGGCGTCTGTTTGATATCGAAAAGGAGGAGTTTCTCGTCTCACGGGATGTTGTATTTTGCGAAAATAATTTTCCGTTTGCAGAATCCATCTCGCGAGTTGGAGAAGAAGCAGATACCGATTCAGAACTTCATTTATGGGCCCCTATTTCGCCTGGAATAGAATTGGATCCAGTAATACTGCAAAGCCCACTACCAGCCCATCAAAGTGAGCCCATAACTAATAGTTCTGATTCTGAAAACAGCCCAGAATTAAGCATCGATACCCAACATACGACGGAACCAACATCGACTTCTCCATCTTCATCTGAGGCAGCAACGACATCTACACCGGCGGTCGAAATCACCGCCACAGAAGCACCGCCTGTGGAGGTTCTTGGTCGGGGTCATCGGAAAAAGACGACGCCGGTGACATTAAAAATTTTTGTCACCAATTCAGCGACTGTGAAGCAGACACAGGTTCATTCTGATTCCTCTACCGTGCTTTATCCGATCTCCGAATACGAAAGTTGTGCCCGTTTTTCCCCCCAGCATCAGGCATTCCTCGCCGCTGTGGCCACAGCAATCGAACCTAAAACTTACCGTGAAGCAATTCGTGATATCCGCTGGCGAGGAGCAGTGGGGTCCGAAATTGTTGCCTTGGAAGACCTTGGCACTTGAACTTTGGAGGATCTACCACCGGGGAAAACAGCAATTGGATCGCAATGGGTGTTTAAAATCAAGCACAACTCCGATGGTTCTGTTGAAAGGTATAAAGCTAGATTGGTCGTACTTGGGAACAAACAAGTGGAAGGTGTTGATTACGGTGAAACTTTTGCTCCAGTGGCTAAGATGGGTACTGTTCGAATGTTTTTGCAAGTTGCTGCAAGTAAAGGCTGGGAAGTACATCAAATGGATGTGCACAACGCCTTTCTCCATGGCGATCTAGATGAAGAGGTCTACATGAAACCACCACCTGGATTTAAAGCTCCAGCAAACAAAGTTTGTCGCCTACGAAAATCACTCTATGGATTGAAGCAAGCACCGCGATGTTGGTATGAAAAGTTCAGTCAAGCATTAAAAGCATATGGGTTCAAACAATCTTTGTCTGATTATTCATTGTTTACTTACAAGAAAGGATCGACGGTATTGAATGTTCTAATCTATGTTGATGATCTAATCGTCTCGGGCAGTACAAAGGAGGTAACAGCGAGTTTCAAAAAGTATCTCTTCTCTTGTTTTCGCATGAAGGATCTCGGTCCTCTCAAATATTTTTTGGGCATTGAGGTCGCTAGAAACTCAGAAGGTATATATCTCTCTCAGCGTAAATACACGTTTGATATCCTCACTGAAACAGGCTTGTTGGGATCCAAAACTGCATCTTTCCCCCTGGAACAGAACAACAAGCTCGCTCTGTCAGAGTCTCCACTTCTCGATCGACCTGAAGCTTATCGTCGACTGATCGGCCGACTCATATATCTTGTCAACACCAGGCCTGATTTGGCATATCCAGTTCATGTACTTGCTCAGTTTATGCAAACACCACGCGACGATCATTGGACTGCAGCTCTGCGTGTTGTCCGATATTTGAAAGGAACGGTTGGCCAAGGTATTATGCTTCGTAGTGATTCTTATATTATTTTTACTTTTTTCTCATTTTATAAGAAATATATGGGACGTTGGTTTCATTCCTTCGCATTTTAGGTTTTCGACAAAAACTAATTTGTTTAGTTTTAATGTTTTATAAAACCAAAATCTTACAAAACTTGATTACGAGATCTGATGGATTTTTTTTTTCCCAAAACCCAAAAACTAAACTAAGGATATAATTCATTCAACACCGTACGTAAACATCTTTTACATATGTCACAATGAATATACTGTTATAGAATAATTGAGGATAAGGTGTCTTCTCCGTCGACATAACAAATTAAATACACATGATCAACAAAAGGGCAAAACGAAGGCCCCCATGCATGATGAATAGACGGTGGAAGGACCATAACTCCCACTCGAACAGCTGAATTTGACACTGAAGAACCCTTTTTTAATTATTTGGATTCTTTAGTTTGGAAAAAGACAACAGCAAAAAGGAAGAAACACCAACAAGTTCATGCCAATTTGTGATATACTGACAAATTAACAATTTCCCCCCTAATTTTGATTTGTTTTAATCACACTGCCCAATGTACCTTGTACTGAAAAAAGTGTACACAATTGGATATTCTGATTACTTTTCTTTTTTTTTGTATCGTCAGAAATTCTGATTACTTAATGTTCTGTTTTTTTTTTTTTATGAAATGAGCTCCCTCTAGAGATTTGTATGGAAATGGGGACTTTTAAAAAAGATATTTTGAAAATAAAAAAAACTTTTAAAATTTACTATGTAAATAGATAGTTTTTGTCACTATTCAAAAACAACTAAAAAATTCCAAAACCCTAACACTAATATTTTATTATTATTATTGAAAACAATTAAAATACTTTGGGTCAAAAACAATTAAAGTTAGTTTTTTAATAATTAACTTTTCTTTTTATACTTAAGCTTGAGTGTCTTTTATTATTAGCTGAAAAGATATATTTGAATAATCAAATAGAAAACGAGAACAATACTATATGATACTAATAATTAAAGTCCCAAACTAGCTCCATATAATAATAACAAAACACTTTCTCATTGTCAAAAAGCGAATTATTCTAAAAGAATTGGTTCCCATATTAAATTCCAAACTAGAATCACGCGTAATACGTAAACTTATAATAATAAATTGAATAAAAATATGTCATTTTTTCCTGTAGAAATATGAATTCTATTTGTTTCTGTCACTCTCGTCTAGCCGTCGGAAATGGTGGTGATGCTGAGATGAATCGTTGAAAGGAAACATGAAATCCATGTTGGCTCCGATTCCGTCGCTGCCAAACATCATAGCATCAGCCATGTCAAAGACGTTAGGACCACAATCAACGGAATGGCCAGTTGCGATTGAAGCGGTGTGTGCAGCAGCAGAAGCAGTGGGAGCGGTTGAGTAGATGTGGCAAGTGTGTGAGCCACGATATGTAACTCGAAAAGTGAAAGGATCGTCGTTGAGGCGTTGGACTTGCTTTTTGGCTGGACAATTGTATAACTTTTGGTGGGTGCATCTATAGTACGCCCTGCATTATTGAAAGTACTTATATTTGCTTATTATTTCTCTGTATAAATGATTATGACATTTTAAACTCTTATAAACTTCTGTTGATATGATCATAAGCAAGTAAAAAGTTATTATTTAACATGTACTAAAAATGATAATAATAATAATAATGATTTGTATGATTATTTGATAGTGAAATTTGAAAAAGATGTACCTGGCTATAACATTGAAGTTTAACAATATGGTTAGTTTGGCAATTCTAATAAACTTGGTGATTAAAAATTGAAAGAGACTGACTGATTAGTGATTACAGCCTCTTGATGTGATGTGATGCGAATGTGATTTTCTCGGTTAATTAACTAACTTAAAAAAAATCCAACCTTTGTACTTTAATTAGTTTCATCCATCGTATTTTCAAAAAAAGTATTCATTATCTAGAATCTTTGACTATAGTGGACGAAAAAACATAATTAATTCAGAGTTCGTTTCGGCCTCCAATTACTCTTGAGTTATTATTAATCTATGCTATAGTAAAAATAATTAGTAAAGTTAATTTACCTAGGAAACCTAGAACCAAGAATTTCCTTTTGACCGTATTTACGCCAAGTATGGTTATCGTCAGGTGGCAGATTTGTGTTCCCCGTCCTTAAGGCCGCCACCAACACCGTTTTTTCTTCTCCTTCGTCCTTCCTATATATGTAATCATTTAATATCATTCCCATACTTTTTGCCAAAAAAAGAAAAATCATATAATAACATTAAAACTTTGAAATTTGAAGTGGACTAGTCATTTTTCATCTTGTTTTTTTTTTTAAACGGGCCTAGATTCATCTTGTTTCTTACGAAAAATAGCCTAGTGAAAAAAATAAATATTTTGATATGTTTTTTTTTTTTTTTGATAAAAGGTTTTTAAAATTTGATATGTTATTACTTTAACTTCTGATAATTTTTTTTTTAAGTTTTCCAACTTGTTAGTTTGTTATATGCATGATCCAATATTAGAATTTATACTTAAATACATCTCAAAAATGCCATATTGTATATTTTACTTTCTAAATGAATGTTTTCTCTGACTAAAAAATTATATTGAATGTTCTCTAAAAGTTTAGGAAGGGTTTTAATTAATGATATTAAAACACTTTCTAATTTTCTACAAACCTTTATCAAACCTATAATTTGTGGTATTTTGGAGAAAAAAATACTTGGTTTAATAGTATTTTACGGTATTTTTCTTTATACTATTTCTATTTTTTCTATCAGAAGAAAAAAAAACTCGTACAATTCTACTTTTTACCTTCTACGTTGCCTTGGCGTGGAGGAAACGCTACCGCCGCCGGATCCTTCTACCGCCGTCAACTTCCTTCCTCCGCCACCATCAACGGACATGAGCTGCGTTTGAGTCATGGCTTCGGTTCCCTGAGATGACGTGGACCCACCACACCTTAACCAATACTCCTCCATCAGGCGCGGTTCAATCTGCAGTAGCATTTGGTCTGAACAAGACGCAATCACCGGTTTAAGTTGGTTCAGTGCGGTGTCGGAGTTCCTGATCTCAAGGAAAATCTTCAGCAGCTCATTTGCATCACCAAATGTCTTTGTGATCTCGTCGAGAGAGGTTGATAGAGATTCCGGTGACTTCTCCGGTAAGCTTGACTCAAGCTCCTTGACCAGTTTCAATCCGCGGAAGATCATGGACATTACCTCTTCCATTTGTAATTTAAGTTTTTTTTTCTTTTTGGTATGATTGTATATATATATTTTAAAAACCTGTTCACACACATATTACATATATATATAGACGACGAGATACGTAAATGACGGTTAGTGCCAACAGTTAGCTTCGATGTTGGTTCCAATTCTATAGAAATTCTGAATATGCAGATTATTCAAAGATTGTTTTTTCTTTTTTCTTATAGCGACATCATTTCTTATACTAATTATTTTTGTGGGGTAGGTAAAATGAGTTTTTCTTAAACGACAGGTAATATATGTCCAAGGATCAAGAACAAGCTTTTAGGCTATTTCACAATAGGAAACAACATTTTTTTTTTTTTTTAAATTAAAAGTTAAAACTAGGAACTATTTGTTTAGTTAAATCCCGACCCAAGATCTAACTAGTGGTAACCGATTGACCCGGTCGGAGAAATTCGATATAGCAAGGGCGGGTTCGTGTTTTGTTAAACACGGCAGACGAACTGGTAATAATATTGACCAAGTCATGGTCTTCTATGATATAACATATTAATGGTTTTTTGTTTCTTTTTCAAATTTCAACTTTACAAGATTTTCTTAGAAGTCTAGACGAAGACTTGAGATTTCAATGCTGAAACTGTTGAACCTTTTTGCTTACAGTGGAGAGACACATAAGTTAAGGAAATTTCTAAGGCGTTGAAGCAACTACTTTTGGTAAATTTCTTTACAAAAATCCAAATAGAAGCTTCTTTTGGGTCCGAAACATTAATTTCAGACTAATTTACAGCAAGTTATTCGGATTATCTTCGAATAGGGTGTATATAGCCCTACATTTTTTTTATTCAGTTGTTTTTGAAATTTAATAAAGGAGTAATTTTCTCTATCTTTTTTTTGTTTGTTTCTGGTAGATCTATAGAGTTCAACGAATCTATTTGTTAATCTTAGTCTTTTTTTTAATGCAATTTATTTTGTTAGAAAACAAAAAGCGTTGAAATGGTTGACTGTTTTGTAATGTAAATAGAGACGGTTTAAACATTCCAAACCCTAAAAAGATGCAAGATTGAAACAACGAATAGGAGAGGTAATTAATTTGCACAAGATAGAAAAACCTAAGGAGGGGGTATTGGATGATGGAATTAAAAAGAAAGTACAAGAATTAAGAAATAATTGATTTTTAAGTAATTTAAAGTATTTTGTTAGAATTTAAACTAATTCTATTAAAATCAAAGCAAAAATGGTAAGAATTGGTTCTTTACAATTTTTAAGTAAGATTCTATTAAATTCCTTTCAAATGATAATACTATCAAAGCTATTACAAAATTGAATAACACCAACATTTAATAGAATTAAGAAATTAATGAATTGAATAACACTAAAATTCAATGTAATTTAATAGAATATATAAAAGTAATCAATCTAATAACACATGAATTTAAAAGAATTAATAAAATACATAATTGAATAACACTAGAATTGAAAAGAATCTCCAATTCTATTAAATTCTTAAATTGAATAACCCCACCTAAGACTATCTGCATTGGTAAAAGACTCTCTTATGTATAATATTAATATTTCAAGTATAATTTTATTTTATAATTAATTTATCAAGGATTCATTAATGCTTCTACATCAGTAAGTTTGGATTTCAAATTTCAGAGAACGCGATTTATTATTAATTATGCAAATTAATGAAGAATTATACAAATTAATGGAGGCAAGCTTACAAGAGGTCTTCAGCATGCTGCAAGGAGAATCATCAGGCGTAAATTTTTATATGATGGTAAGCATGGTGCATGTGGAGCCGTTAGTCGTGGATCTTCCTAAAACGGTAGAATTGACCGTTGTAAAATTGTCGATGTAACATCTCTT
The DNA here is from genome assembly GCA_020283515.1 of Alliaria petiolata. NCBI lineage: Eukaryota > Viridiplantae > Streptophyta > Magnoliopsida > Brassicales > Brassicaceae > Alliaria > Alliaria petiolata. The sequence goes on along the minus strand of JAHZTW010000001.1, from coordinate 472,080,449 downwards.
ATAATTTATAATAGATTAAATAAATCAATGTTAAAAAAATTATTAAAGAAATTGAGCCACTTATAAAGACAAGTGTTTTAAGAGTCTTTCAAAGTTTCTAGAGAATCTCTCGATAGACCTATCTCACATTCTATTTCTGGTTTTTATTATTTTATTAGCTTTTTTAACGATGAGAGAATGCTCTGAGGTCTTCCGGCTGACTAAAGGAAATTTCATGTTTATCCCGAAAATAAAATCTTTGTACAGGCCAAATCATGAATCGATGCCCACGAAGTATGGAAAGTGCCAAACATTGGGAACGACCCGGGGAGGAGTTAGGACTGTCTCTTATACACATCACCCACGAAGTATGGAAAGTGCCAAACATTGGGAACGACCCGGGGAGGAGTTAGGACTGTCTCTTATACACATCACCCACGAAGTATGGAAAGTGCCAAACGTTGGGAATCCTGGGCTATAATTCGGCCCACAAGGTAAAAATTAACTCCACGGCGTCTTGTGGATAAATAAACAGCACGAATTGTAAAAACAAAATACGAAAACGGCGATGGAGTCAGTCCGGTCAGGTCGATCATAATTCCGACGAATTAAAAAGCAAAAACAAATCTACGAAAATCTCCTCTTTTGGGAGATGCAGATTGAAGAAGAAGAAGAAGAATCATAAGAAAAGAGCTTTCATTACTTTCCGTTTTGCTCCACCGTCGCTCTTCCGATTCCATATAGATCCCGTCCGAAAGCAACAACGTTATTCAATTGCTGGATTGATACATAAAACAGAGGTGGAACGATGTTTAAGTTCCTGAAGGGAGTAGTGGCTGGATCTGGGACGGGACTCAAGGATCTACCTTACAACATCGGTGATCCTTATCCTTCTGCTTGGGGTTCCTGGAATCACTTTCGTGGTACCAACAAGGTTATTCTCCAATCTCTTTTCTCTCTGTGTACGTTTGGATGTTTGTAATTATGCGTTTTTTTTCTGTTGTTTGCTTTGATCTCAGCTCTCAATTCGAATTTGGTGTTCGTAAGTGTTACTTTAGTGTCAAACGGTTGGCACTAGTTAACGTGATTGATTTCTATGTAAAGTGATTTTCTATGTTTCTCGTAGATGAGTCTAATGACCATTCGAATTACTATTGTTCTTGGTTTGAGTTTTGAGTTTTGCATTGCTTTCACTCATAATAGCAACCTTGTGTCTCTGGATAAGGTGTATCTAGCTCATAAGATGGCTAATGTTACTTTGTTTGGTCAAGTCTCCTAAGTCCTCGTTCTGTACATATATTTGGCTTTGTTTTATAAAATTCTCTCTTTTTCTGTCTGTCTGCTTTAATGGATTTACTTCTGAATACTCTTAAGTTATGATTTAATCTCATATTCTCTACTGTTGGTTTCTTCAGGATGATGGATCTCCAGTTTCAATATTTGCTCTTTCTGGAAACAGCGCTCAAGATGGACATCTGGCTGCTGGGCGAAATGGCGTCAAGCGCCTTCGTACAGTAAGCTCTCATAAATTTACAACATGGTTTAGGCCTCGATTCGTACAGACAAGATATTTTTACATACACGTGCTCAGTTGATTCATCTGAATGTTGGATTAAGTAGATGTCTTTCTCCTCTTCTCAGTATCACTGGCATCGTTCTGTTAGATGATCATCTACTATTTTCTTTTGCAGGTGAGACATCCAAATATACTTTCATTTCTTCACAGCACGGAGGTTGAAACGCATGACGGTTCTACTTCCAAGGTTACGATCTATATTGTCACAGAGCCTGTTATGCCGCTGTCTGATAAGATAAAGGAGCTAGGCTTGAAAGCCACCCAGAGGTATGAACTCTTCTTATGAGTATCAGAAGTTAGGCAAAGGATATTGTTTGCCGCAACGTTTTAATCTATTCCAAAAAATCATGTCACTGTATCATCTGTCTTTCTCCTAATATTGGTTTTGTCACTTGACCTGGTAATTTTGATCACGTCTCAAATTTTGTTGTGACTGAAATATTTGTCTTTAGGGATGAGTATTTTGCACTGGGCCTACACCAGATAGCAAAAGCTGTGAGCTTCCTGAACAATGACTGCAAACTTGTGAGTATTTGCTTATAACATTATATTTCAGCTATTAGAATATATACTTGATTTTCTGCTCGGGTATTGTACATATTATCTTAAATTTATGATGGCAAGCTTTGAATCTTCTCCTCCTATATGTTTTTCTTGGGTCTTCTTTGTTCCATGCTATTTCAGTTAACATTCCTAAGTTGTATTGTCTCAACAGGTGCATGGAAATGTCTGTCTCGCGAGTGTTGTTGTTACACCTACCTTGGACTGGAAACTCCATGCTCTTGATGTTCTATCAGAGTTTGATGGGAGCAATGAATCTGCAAGTGGACCTATGCTGGTACTCTTCATTCACTATCGTATTTATTGGAGTGTTACGCTTTTATGATCTTGTCAATTTTATAGCCATTTCTTTCATTTTATTTTTTCTGCATTAAAATATGTGAACTTGCTCTGATTTTTATGTCTGTTTCATATCTTCATTTTTATGATATCCTTGGTAAAACCTACCCTGTAGTACTAGTATCAAGGGTCAGGTTTTAGTCCTTGTTCGGGTCCGCTGTAGGAATACTCCCAGAGTTTGTTGCTACCTTTTCATATTTTCTAAACTTATTTTCTTGTTTCAGCCATTTGAATGGCTAGTGGGAACACAGTACAAGCCAATGGAAATGGCGAAATCTGATTGGGTTGCTATTAGAAAATCTCCACCGTGGGCCATTGATTCATGGGGATTAGGTAAGATCCTGAGTCCTAATTTTCAATCGCAACTATACGTGCCACAATTCTTTCTTACGAGGTTCTCCATGAATTTAAAATGTAAAATATGGTTGGCCAGTAGTGCAATTATTTCATTGAAACCCTTTACTTCCTTTTTTGAAGGTTGTCTTATTTATGAACTCTTCTCGGGCTCTAAGCTGGGGAAAACAGAGGAGCTGCGTAACACTGTCGGCATTCCTAAGGTCTGGTTCTCATCCCTTTCTTTCCGTGAGTTACTGAGTATATGTTATGTTCCAAAATATAAGGTTGCGTATTCGTTCGGTTTCTTTTTTGCTTCAACGTATTTTATAGATTTAACTCCAGTGTATTTGGAACTTAAAATACTGGCGATGTGTTTTTTTCTCAAAAGGCTTCATGTTTTATCCCAAAATTTAGATGTGTTGCTGTTTATCAGTTTGTATGACTTTAATTTTTAAGAGCTGGCTTTCATTTCCGTTGAATGTTTCTTTTCTCACAGTCTCTGCTTCCAGATTATCAGCGACTCCTAAGTTCCCTGCCATCTCGCAGATTGAACACCTCAAAACTTTTAGAAAATGGCGGTAATCTTCCTGTCTTGGTTACAAATTTTGTAACTTAAATAGTGTTTATTTTTTTATTCTCGACTTGTTTTTTCTCTGTATGTTTGCTTTTGGCCCTTCCCTCTGGTTTTAAAAAATGTTTGTAACGATATTGTATCTCTCATTGTTATCTTTGACCATCCCTCACCTCTTGATTCTTATTTTTGACATTTGGCAGAGTATTTCCAAAATAAGCTGGTGGACACCATACATTTTATGGATATTCTTAACTTGAAAGACAGTGTTGAAAAAGATACTTTCTTCCGCAAACTTCCAAATGTTGCTGAACAGCTTCCTCGGGAGATCGTCCTTAAGAAGGTGTGTCTGAATTATTGGGAGTCAACAACTTGCCTTTCGAATGAAATACTTTGCGTCTTGTTATTTGACTTCACCTTCTGGTCGATGCAGCTTCTTCCTTTATTAGCGTCTTCCCTTGAATTTGGTTCAGCTGTTGCCCCTGCTTTAACTGCCTTACTTAAGATGGGTTCGTGGTTATCAACAGAAGATTTCAGTGTCAAGGTTGCTCAGTCATGCTATATCTCTGTTAAAACGCTCCAAATCACTCAATTGGTGTATATGTGCACGTGCATATGAATATAATTCAGTTATTTTCTGAAGTTTACTCCCTTCTATGATTTTAGGTGCTGCCAACAATAGTCAAGCTTTTTGCTTCCAATGATCGAGCTATTAGAGTGTCTCTTTTGCAACATGTTGATCAATTTGGAGAATCAATGTCAGGTCAAATTGTTGATGAACAAGTAAGTTTATTTTCTCTTCTTTGACCTAAAAAGTGTTTGGCTGTGGGTGTTCGGTAGCAGTGCGGTCTAGTTGCTTACATTTAACATTAACAATGGGCTGTGTTTTTATTAGGTATACCCTCATGTTGCTACTGGATTTGCGGACACATCTGCTTTTCTACGAGAGCTGACTCTTAAATCGATGCTCGTTTTAGCTCCAAAGGTATCTGCTCCTAACCCATTTTAAGACGCTTCATCTGATCTAAAGACATTTTGCTTGTCATTATTATCATTGCCATTTTGTTTTCTTCATAACCCAATTGTATCTAAATTATATTCCTGCTCTTTTTATTGTGTCTGCAGCTTTCTCAGCGTACACTTTCCGGATCCCTCTTAAAATACCTTTCCAAATTACAGGTTTGCATCTGTCACCTCAATACCTTTGACCGATTTCTTTCCCATGTTTGATTGTTCCAATAAACTATTACCGCCTTTTTGTGAATTTGTTGATGGAAATCATTTGGTTATTTATTAGCTGGACTTAAGAGACCATTGTGGTTAAAATTTTATATTATCCTCAGGTGGATGAAGAGCCTGCAATCAGAACCAATACCACTATATTACTTGGGAACATTGCCACCTACCTTAATGAAGGGGTTAGTCACCACTACCTCCGTTGTTCTTTAGATTCTTTTGTTACCTTTTTGGATCTATTGTTTTTGTCTGTGCCTAATCATGAAAAAATGATGCAGACAAGGAAAAGAGTTTTGATTAATGCTTTTACAGTTCGTGCACTGCGTGATACATTTCCACCTGCTCGAGGTGCAGGTATGTAAATGCCTGGTATAACTGGATCCTAGTGATTACTTAATATGTAGTATGTTTTGGTGTGACAATCATTTCCCTTTCATACGCTCTGAGATATTCCTGCTGTTGTCTTGTTTCCAGCTTTCACCATCTCACTAGATTTTACAAAACGCAGGAATTGTTGCATTATGTGCCACGAGTTCTACTTATGACGACACTGAAATAGCAACTAGGATTCTTCCAAATGTTGTTGTGCTAACCATTGATCAAGACAGGTTGCTTACTTAAGTGCATGTTGATCCCTTTTCTTGTTTAGTATTTCCGCTTCGACAAAATGTAAAGCATTTTCTCTCATTATCCTTAATAGTGAGGTTCGAGCGAAGGCATTTCAAGCTGTAGAACAGTTTCTTCAGATACTGAAACAGAACTATGAGAAGGTATATGCATAATGCCTTTACCGAACTCTTTCCCTGAGCTCTTTTTATGTTTAAAGTCTTATTGGCATTTGGGGATGAAAGCTAACGGAATCTTTTTTGGGGGTGATAATAGACAAACGCTGGAGAGACAGGAGCCACCGGAGGAGCCTCAGCTATACCTGAAACTGCCGGTCTGATCGGGTGAGTACAGTCGAATCAGCTATACCTGAATCTGCTGGTATGACCATTGGTCAGAGTGCTCGGTATACGAACTGGACTAATTTATTTATTCTTATAGATGGGCTATGAGTTCTTTGACCCTCAAGGGTAAGCCATTAGAGCAAGCGCCTCTTGCTTCTTCTTCTTCAGCACCATCCCTAGCTTCTGTAGCCTCAAATGCTGCAAGCACAGGTACACTTGAGATTGCCTTGTTTATAAGTTCAATTGATCTGATATAGTCGATTACTCTGCTTATGGCTAGTCAGTACAGTTTTCAACACTTTTTTATTTCCCTATTTTGTTTATTTCTTTAAAATTTTCCTCAGCAACAGAGGCGCCGAGTGTCAAAGCCAGTCATCACACACGTTCCAACTCGGACTTCACAGAGCAACCCGCACCACCATCCCCAACATCAACAGATGGATGGGGAGATATCGAGAATGGCATTAGCGAAGGTCATGAAAGCGACAAAGACGGTTGGGATCTAGAACCTCTCGATGAACCAAAACCTTCCCCAGCTCTCACAAACATTCAAGCAGCTCAAAAACGACCTGTGTCTCAGCCCTCTAGACCTGCAGGTACCAATCTTTAGCTGAATCAATCCGCCTCAACACATTCTGTCTGTTAATCCTCCTGAAATTCAAATGTTATGTGTTAAAATCATCGCTCTTTATAGCTACAAGCTCAAGACCAAAGATTAGCACGGTGAAAGCAGCTGCGAAATCCGAAGACGATGATTTGTGGGGATCCATAGCTGCACCTCCGCCTGCAACTTCTTCAAGACCGTTGAACTTGAAGAAGACAGTACAGTCTGATGATGAAGACCCTTGGGCTGCCATTGCTGCTCCACCACCAACCACCAGAGCAAAACCTTTGTCTTCTGGTCGTGGCCGAGCAGTCAAACCTGCAGCTCCCAAACTTGGTGCCCAACGCATTAACCGAACCTCATCTGGAATGTGATGAACACTAGAGGAAGAAGATAAACAGCATACAATGTACATTTTTTTGAAAGCATCTCCAGGTGACTCAACAGTTCGAATCAAGCAAGAAGCAACCAACGAATTATTTGATTTGTAATATCATTCATTTAAAACCCCAAGAGTGTTTCTTCTATTTTTACACTACACTGGCAAAAAGAGTGTTCCTTATGTGTTTCTGAAAAGTAGCAATAAAGACATCACTTATTCGGAATGCGTTATCTTGTTCTGTTGGACATATCTTCATCGCTCATGTTACTCTTTAAGCTACTCAATACATTGAAGATCTCATCCGCCATTAAAGAAGACGAACCTCCTGAATAGAAAACATGAGTGATGTCGCTTACTTCAATCCAACTACAACCTGGCTTTTTCTGCAATCCTTTCTCCTTCATCTCTCTCAACAACTTTGCTGCTTCGTTCTTCAATCCAGCTTCCATGTAAAGATTAATTAGCTGAACGTAGCTACCTCCTCTTTCCGGTTCCATTCTCAGCAACTTCTCAGCAGACAATATCCCAAGCTCCACATTATGATAAGTTCTTGAAGCAGATAAGAGGCAGAGCCATATGCTAAAATCTGGTTCAATAGGCATTGCTTTTACGAAACTGTAAGCTTCCTCTAGGTGACCGGCACGTCCTAGAAGATCCACCATATTTGCATAATGCTCCATTTTTGGTTCGATTCCATAGTCTTGTTTCATCATCTCCAAAATGTTTTTGCCCTCGTGCACAAAACCGGAATGATTGCAGGCTGAAATCAGAGACAGGAATGTCACATCATCAGGCGATTCTCCTGCCTTCTTCATCTCATCGAACAGACTCAATGCTCTAAGACAATCTCCATGGGATCCATACCCATATATCATTAGGTTCCAAGTGATCAGGCTTTTGTGCTGCATCTTCCTGAAGATATTCTCTGCATACTTTGAAATCCCGCACTTTGCATACATATCAATCAAAGCGTTTTGCAGGTGAGTATCAGAAGGAATGTCGAGTCTTAATGTATAACCATGTAGACTTTTCCCTTTAAGCAAGCTTGCAGTTGATGAGATTGCTACAAGGGCACTTGTGATCGATACTGGATCTGGATAGACACCGTGATTGAGCATCTGATTAAAAAGTTGTATCGATAGTTCTGGAAGATTATTTCGGCTGTAGCAAGATATCATTGCATTCCAGGCGAAAATGTTGTCCGGTCTCATGGTAGAGAAAACTTCTAGAGCCATTTCTGGTAAGCCACATTTAGAATACAGATCGATAAGGGAGCTGGCGACAAAACCATCCAGCATCTGTCCAGTTTTAATCATTCCGCCGTGAACCTGAAGGCCAAAACAGAGAGCCTCTAATCCAGCACACGCATTTATAACACAAGTCATAATATCGGAGTCAGGTTTCAAGCTCTCATCATCATCTTTCATGGACATGAAAACTATCAGTGACTCTTTGAATTTCCCATTCTTACAAAGCCCTGAGATCAGGGATCCCCACGCAATCATGTCTTTTTCTTCCATTGATTTGAAGACTAAATAAGCATCACTATCACATCCGCATTTAGAGTACAGAGTGAGTAAAGCACTCTCTATTGCAGGCGTACAATGTATCGGTCTTTTAAAAAGTTCCACGTGGACTGATTTTCCATAGCCAAACAATCCCAACATGCTGCAACAGGATATAACATTCGAGATGGTAAAAGAATCAGGTATAACGCTATTCTGCCTCATGAAACCGAACAACTCCAAAGCAGAGTAGCCATAGTCATTGTCTGCATAAGCTGAAATCATCGTGTTCCACATTTCAAGTCTTATAACCATAAAGCAACTGAAAACAGTTTCTGCATCAAAAACCATACCGCACTTAGAATACAATGACAACAGAGAAGTACAAACATACGGGTCATTGTCAAGTCCCATCTTCACAGCGTCGCAATGGATCTGTCTCCCGAAACCAAAATTCTCACCACGACCACATGCACCAAAAGCTCCGGTGAAAGAAGTGGAAACAAGCTCGACACTGTTATTCTTTGCAAGCGTATACAACTCCAAGCTTGAATCGCAGAGCTCACTATCAACAAACCCAACAATCATCACATTCCACAGTACCACATTCGATTTATCCTCAATCTCCAAAAACACACGCCACGCATCTGTCGCTAAACCAAACTTGAAATACATATCAATCAAAGCAGTTTTCAAGAAAGAATCAACAGCTAACGAATTCCTTAACATATACCCGTGAAACTGCCTCCCATCTTCCCGCCTCAATTTTCCTTCTTTACACAAAACGCTTACAACGATGGATAACGAGAATGCATCAGGTCTCACGCCCAACACCAGCATCCGGCGAAAACGATCAATCCCTTCCTTAAATTCACGAAATTTGAAATACCCATCAATCAAAGAGTTCCAAACTGTGACATCCCGAGCAGGAACTCCACTCTGAGACCAACCGTCGAACACTTGGACGGCGTGATCTAAAGATCCACATTTTACATACATATTGATAAGCGAGGTTGCAATGAAAGGATCGAATCGCCGACCCAGCACGATGACCGAAGCATGAATGGCTTTGCCATAGCAGAGGTTTGTAAGAGCAGAGCAAGCTTTAAGAAGAGAAGGAAATGTGAAAACGGAAGTGCACAAGGGAGAAGAACCATCATGCTTAGTGTATAAATGCAGAGCTTGTAGATAATCTGCTTTCTGAACTAAGGCTCTGATTTCAGAACTAAGTGAAGCCGGAGAAATGTAAGAGTCAGCTAAACAAGAAATTCCACGACGAAGGTGAACGTCGTGAAGCTTGAAACGCATATCAGCATCGCCGTCTCAAATTACCGGTGGTTCACCGCAAAATTGATTTTCCTCTTAGCAGAGTCAAAAGATTGCAAGAATTGTCTGGATTTTGCTAATAATCTTGACTTTTAAGTAATCTAAAGTTTCTTGACCAAAAAAAAAAGTAATATAAAGTTTTGAGCTTTACTGGTTAATACAAGTAAAATTCTTAACAGAACAATGATAAAAAAAAGTTGCGAACTTTTTAGATATTTCAAAATTTTCGATGAACAAAACTGCTCACTCGTTACAAAACTTAAGCCATGGTTTATGGTGGCGAAACGGATTTGATCAAGTATTTGTTGTACTTCTACTGCCGCCACTCATCTTCTTTCTCTTGCTTTTTTGTTGGCCTTTATGGCGTTCGTCTCTCTTCCTCTTCATTGTTTGCTTATGATGTGATTTTCCAACCAACGAGGGTTGCTCTTTCAGCGCAAAGCTCTTGGCGACATGACCCAAGTGAAGCTTCTTCACCACAAATATGCTCTTGAGCTCTCCCTTGTGAGCTGCATATCCCCTAACCCAAGAGACAAACGCATTCTTCGCCAGGTTCTTCATCTTGGGCTGCAAAACAACCGCCACAAACATGGAGAGAAATTGTGTTTACCATCAGAACACCAAGCTGGAGAAGACAAGAGAGGAGAGAAAATCCATTGAAGATAATATCATACCTCGGCGTAAGTGAAGAACTCAAGAGCTCTCTGCAGAGATATGACCCACGGATGCGATTCTAGGGATATGACCTTTTTGATGCGAGGCATATTGCCGAGTAGCGGAAATTTATCAAGTACTTTTAAAAGAGGGTACTCGGCAAGTGTTGCACCATGTTTCTTCAGGTCCTTGAGATAGTCTATTTCAACCGGCTGTAGAAACAACAAGGCTTCTCCTTTTTCACCAATACGAGCTGTTCTACCAACTCTGCAACCATGGATCCCAAACACATGAGCTCAGTAAATTCAAGGTACTAAGTATCTAAGGTAGAAACGTCAAGTGGTTTTTGGCATTCCGAGATTTACCTATGCACATACTCGGTAGCTTCCCCGGGACAATCATATTGTATAATACATCTTACTTTTGGGAAATCCAAGCCTCTAGCAGCAACATCTGTACTCAAGAGAAGGGCCTGTTTCTCTGCTTTAAAGGTCCCAAACGCAGATCTTCTATCCTCCTGTTCCATACTTCCATGTAACCGAAACGTTTTGCACTTGAGAAACAACTGTTTCATCTCCTCCTCTTCTTGTGTCTCAGATTTTGGTGGCCACTGGAACTCACTAAGAAGTGAGTAATGAAAATCTACAGCATCACGTGTCGAGAAGAATACGACCACCTGTAAGAAAAGAGCCACACAAAACCTCAATCAAACAAACAGACTATTATATGACAGGAACTTCGGATATGTTCGGCTTGAGATTTACCTTTTGAGAAGCTTCTCTCTCAAAAAGGTTCTTGAGAACAGAAAGAAGTGCCACAAGCCGTGCACCACATGGCACTGCACATAATAGGTATTTGTTACGCAGAGTAGAAACATGGAACAATTTTAAAAAGACTCTAGTGAAGATAAAATGTACCTTTAACATATTTCTGCACAAGCTGCGATGGTATTCCGTAGTCCTCAGATGAAGGGTTTGCAGATTTGTTTACATGAATTACCAAATCATCCTCATCAGAATCAGGAGAGCCGGGAGGCTCTAGTGATAGAGTTTGTTGCAATTTGCTGTTTTCAAGACCAATCATCACCGGATCGTCCAAACTAAGTTTTGCAAGGTGGTTAACTTTTTCATTCAATGTCGCTGACAATAACAAGTTCTGCTTCTGAATGCCCTTTGGAACAACATCATCCGTTTCCTCTGGGTCGTTTTGTCTAGAACCTAGAAGCTTAATTATAAATTCTATCTCCTTTCCATAACCTAACTCGAGAATGCTGCCAAAAATTCAAAAGGAAGAACTAAATCAAGGAAGCACAGGATCGAGGAAGGGATTAGCTTTCAGATAGAGAATTCATACCAATCAGCTTCATCGAAGATGACCCAGCGCAGATTTTTGTGCACAAATGAAGCTGTGTTCTGCAAATGGTCAAGAAGGCGTCCCGGGGTTGCAATTAGAATGGATATCCCTGGAAGAACCAAGCAAACAAACGATCATTAATACTTTGTATTCAAAAGTGATCATCTCTCCTCATGTTAAAGTAAACAGTAATGCAAGAAACAGAATGCGTAGAAAGAAGAAAAGAACGCACCTTTCCTTAACCTAGCCTTTTCCTTAGCCTTTTTCTCGCCTCCCATCACATAACCAGGGACAATCCAATGGAAGCGATGCAGCAGCTTCTCCAAGGTTTCGTACACCTGAAGGCAAAGTTCCCGTGTCGGCACAATCACCAGAGCTGCCACATACAATACAAGTCCAAGCATCAAAAAACCATCACTAAACCTCCCAACGAATCCTAAATTCTAGCTAGGCAATCAAAATAGGCACATACCAAAAGTTCCATGAGAACGATCAACCTTGGGAGAATAACCCTGCAAGTGATGGATGATTGGTGCCAAATACGCTATCGTTTTCCCAGTTCCGGTTGCAGCATTAACAAGTCTACACATTTATGTCCCATGTTAACGGAAACAAACATGACTACGGATACAAACATAATTCACACAAGAAGTAAATAGAAAATTTGTAGCAAAAGGATACACGTCTCGACCGGAGAGAATAACAGGGATAGATTGAGCTTGTACAAGCGTAGGAGCCTCAAAACCCATCCTTTCTGTTAAATTGACACCAAAAGCAACCATTACACCTTATTAGTCAACAGGGTATTAGCTCATTAAACATATGTATACGAACAAAAATATAGCCAGAGACAGGAGAGGGAACCTTGGAGCTGGTCAGAGAGCTTGGGATCTAGGCCAAGCGAAGAGAAGGAACAAGAAGCGAACAGACCGCTCTTTGCTTTGCTTCCATCTTTCACTTCTTGCTTTGTCTCTCTCGCCGATTGTTTCACCATCGTCTTCTTCGGCAAAACAAACTAGCTCGCTGCTACTTTCTCCTCCTCGTCTTCGACAACTCAACGACACTGCAACTGCAAGGGTTTTGCCTCCTACACGACGTCGGTTCATATTTGGGCCTATAAACATTTTAGGCCTATTGTTTACTTAAAAGCCCATAATTACTATTTTATTTCCAGCCGGTAGACATTTCAATCGAACCAATTAAAAGCATTTTACAGTATAAACAGATCGGTAGATTTTTGATCGGCTTTTTACGGTTACAATACTTAGCATTCAAATTCAATGATCACATGAGCAGTCACACACTTTATTCAAGAAACCGAAAACATAATTTTAATAGGTATGAGAAAAATTTACACACATGTTGTAAAATGTTTATGAACAATTCGCATTCATGAGATTCATTCAGGCCTAAAATCGATTACAAAACTCATATCCAATAATCTCCGTCATAGCTATATCTAAACAAATGCAAAGATCTCGCCGCGTTGAAGCCACACCTCTCTGTGAACATATGATCTTCAAAACGATTGTTCCATCTCATACTTCCTCAACCTGCAAAACCAGGAATATACAGAAAAGAGTAAAAGTTAAACCAGAAAAAGTAGACCAGCTGAAGTTTGAATCTAGGAGGAAACTAGGAATCAACCTGAGGAAGGTTCATGAGCTCGAGAACAGCTTTAGTCGGGGTCAGTTCGTTATCAATGATCTTAGCAACGGCTGTCAAAACCGGCAGCTTCACATTGTATTTCTGTGCTAATGCTATAACTGCCCCTGCCGTTGTTACACCTTCTGCAACCTGGGCACCCCCGTAGTCATTGATTCAACCAGCTTTTGGTTTCACTATAAGGCAAGCGAGACTAATGAGAAACACACCTGATTCATGGAGCTAAGTATGTCATCTAGTGTCTCCCCTGACCCTAATCTGACTCCAACTGTTCGGTTTCTTGAAAGATTCACAAAACACGTGAGCATTATGTCCCCAGTTCCTGATAAACCCGTTATGGTTGTTGGCTTTGCACCCATCTTCATACAAACAAGACAGCAATCCCCAGAAAATGCAGTAAACACAGGCTTCAGTAAACCATCGTGGTGAGTTTCTCGGATAAAACCCCTTTCTATAAGATATTATAGACATATTAAATATATTACCTTTGTGGCTAACCATCTTATCTCTGAACAACCTTGTGATACAAGAGCTGCCATAGAGTTGTTACCGAGTTTCATGCCATCAACAATTCCTGCTGCTATTGCTAGAACATTCTTCAGGGCACCAGCAATTTCAACGCCTGTAACATCACTGGAATGATCAGAGGTTACAAGCTGAGTGCACAAAACTCCTCCAAGAATTAAGAAATTAACCACTAGAGCTCAGTTACTAATAGGCAAATGGATACAATCCCAGACCAGCTGGGAAATGCATTCAATGGAGTCTTCTTTTGGAATGTTGTACCTGGAAGTGTTTATTCTCAAGTAACTAGAAGCCAGAAGCTGCTGAACGGCATTGGCCAATTTCTTATCTTTCGAGGCAACCACCATTGCTGCAAGCAAAAAAGAAGGGAACATTCAGCATTAGAAACCTACATTGTGCTATTTGAATTAGACCAAAGAAGAATGTGAATCGAACCAGTGGGTAAATTGTTCATCAACTCCAGAGCAAATGACGGGCCCGAAAGCGCAACGAAAGGTTGCCGGGGATTCTTTAGCGCAGCGGGAATGATCTGAGACATCATCCTAAGAGTATTAAGCTCCAGACCTTTGCTAAGAGATATAAAAGGCAACCCTGGATCAACATAACCGGAGATTCCCTCTAGAAACGATGAGCTGAACTGCAACAACAAGCCGCATCAATCAGCAGAGAACATAGAAGCAAATCAACCAAAACAAAATCAAAAAAACACAAAATCAAAATGGGCTTAAACCTGCACAGGTACGGCATGGAGGCAATAGTCAGCATCAAGCAATGCAGCTTTCGCATCAGTTGTGGCAATCACATTCTCAGGTAGCTTATGCTCAGGAAAGTACTTGCTATTCGAAAATAAATCTACATTATCTCCTTGAATTCCTCAAGCATTATTATGAATTGTGCTTGGATAAGATTAGCTCTATAAAGTACCAATTATGGTGGTTCTCGTTGATGGACTGGCAAACGAAAGAGTCACGCACAAGCATATTAACCTCCAATCCTTCTTTCCTTCTAGCCACATGCGCAGCCATTGCCGTACCAAACGAACCTCCACCGAGAACAACAACCTAAAAGACCCAGATTCTTTCAAATTCTTCAAACGCAAAAGGAATTTAAGAAGAGGCTGAAAGATAAGAAACCTTGCGAGTGCGCTCGAGAACATCGGTTTTGGCTTTGGCGCGCCAAGAACGGGACCATCGGACCAGCTTCTCCCACGCGATACGAACCACTTTGCGCTGGTCCCTGCTCATATTGATATCAGGCGGGTCAGTGAGGGAGTCTGGTTCGGGAAAATTCGATGGAGAAGAAACGCAGCGGACGAAAAAAGCATTGTGTTTAAGCAGAGCCGAATGCTTCCCGGAGAAGTGGAGGTCTAAGCATGCAGGTTGAACCGAAGCCGCCATTTTCGCAGAGACTTGAGAAGACGAACCAAAGAGGAAAAACCCAATTGGAGAGATTGAGAGCGAGAGAGAGAGAGAGTGAACAGAATTTTGTTCCGTCCGTTTCGTATGAACCGATAGCTTGTCAAATTAAATTGGGCCTTATTTTATTTGGGCCGTAGATTAAAACGTTTGCGTTAACCGTTGATATAACATAAACATTCTATTCGGAGGTGTTTTTCATCTTGTCTTTTTAAGAATTTATTTATTCAAGTTTCAGTTTAATCCTTTTCCGTTCAATTTTAGTTTTTTATATTCAAAATTTAAGAGTTGTTCGGTTCAAATTAGAATGGTTTACTTCATCCAAATTGAGCACACAAGTTAGGTCAGATTTTGGTGAACATTGAATTCCCAAATCATTATCCAAATTTTTTTATACATGATCAGCTCAGCTAATTACTATCTTTGCAATAAGATAACTTGTACCATATCTGTGCATTCAGAGGTGTATGTATGACAATAATAACATGAATTTTTTTTCCAGAATGATTAAACCACTACGAATCATGCGAACCACAAATGATAAACACAGAAAAGACAGAAATAAACTTAAACAAACCAAAAATACATTAAAAAAATGTATATATATATATATATTGGTAGGTCCGATAAAGTAATTAGCTAGGAGAATTAAGACATTGAGAACAATTTCTCTCAATGTCTTATGATGTTGAGAAATTAAGACACGTCTCATGATGTTGAAAGCTTCCATAGAGACATACAAGTCTACCAAGGATATTCTTGATGACAATTTCTTCGCTGCGTTTCAAGTTCTGTCTATTATCTGTCTCTCGAAGAAGAAGAAGACAGAGATTCAATTATCGTCTTCTCTCTCCAACCAATCGGAGAGATTGAGAGCGAGTGAACAAAATTTTCAAAGAGAAAACCCAATCAATCGAAGAGATTGAGAGCGAGCGAGAGAGAGAGTGAGCAGAATTTGCAAAGAGAAAACCCAACAAATCGGAGAGATTGAGAGCGAGTGAGCGAGAGAGAGAGTAAACATAATTTTGGCCCGTAACAATAGCTTGTCAAATTAAATTGGGCCTTATCTTATTTGGGCCGTAGATTGAAACGCTTGCGTCTTCGGTCGTTTTAACCATTGATATAATATAAACATCCCATTTAGAGGTGTTTTTCATCTTGGCTTTTTAAGAATTTATTTATCCAAGTTTCAGTTTAATTTTTTTCCGTTCAATTTTAGTTTTCTATATTCAAAAATTAAGAGTTGTTTGGTTAAATTAGAGTGGTTTATTTCATTCAAATTGAGCACACAAGTTAGGTCAGATTTTGGTGAACATTGAATTCCCAAATCATTATCCAAATTTTTTGATAGGTGATCAATCAGCTCAGCTAATTACTACCTTTGCAATAAGATAACTTGTACCATATATGTGCATTCAGATCCCAGTGGTGTATGTATGATAATAGTAACATGATTTTATTTCCAGAATGATTAAACCACTACGAATCATGCGAACCACAAATGATAAACACAGAAAAGAGAGAAAGAAACTTAAACAAACAATTTTTTTCAAAAAAAAAAAACTTAAACAAACAAAAAATACATTAAAAAAAATAAATATATATATATATATATTGGCAGGTCGAATAAAGTAATTAGCTAGGAGAACTAAGACATTGAGGACAATTTCTCAAAATATATATGTTGAGAAATTAAGACACGTACAAGTCTACCAAGGATATTCTTTTCGAGTTTCGTCTATTGTCTCTCTCTCGAAGAAGACAGAGATTCATTTCTCGTCTTCTCTCTCCCATCAATCTTCGTGGCAAACATTTTCCATGCCATCCTGATAAGATTTCGGTGAATTTTCCCGAATCAAATTTCCGAGAGGTACGTAAACCAACGGATACAAAGAGAGAAAGATTCATATTACATGAGGCTCATCGTTATTCAACAGAGATTCTCTGCTTTTTTTTTTCTGTTTCTCGTATTCGGAATTTCGATTGTCTCCTTTCTAATTGAAACCTAGACCTTTTCTTGCAGTATAAGATTCCACAGATTGTTATCCTTTCTCTTCACGCAGATTTGATCTGATCCTAGAAAAACGATGACGATCTTGTGCAACAGTGGCCGCAAAAGAAACCAAGGGATAAGAAAAGAGAAAGCAACAACGAAATTAGAAGATAATCATCATCAATGTTTTTGCTGTTGCGTGTGGCCTCCGTTTTCAATGGTTAGAGGAATAAAGAGGTGTTTCTTCCTCTCGTGTTATCCTTTTATTCGCTGGTTAGGGTTGGAAGAGAGAAGACATCGTCACCATCTTCATCATCACAATCATTTTTTATGATTCCTTACACCCTTTTTTTTTTTTGGGGTGTATTTGTGTATGCTTGAGAGATTAATATAGGTATCTTGAAAACATTTCTTGATTTTCGCACAAAAACATGTAGAAAAAATCAAAATATGGAATCAAGACAATGAAATGTTTATGGTTAGAAATACATTAAAACTCTCATAGTCAGCTTCTGCAGTTCATGAGATGACATTTAAGTTTCTCAACATCCGATAGTTTCAGAGGCTTCTGCATAAACATTTGAGCTCCACTCGCTAAACATCTGCGTTTAAAAAAAAAAAGAAGCCGAAACAGAACAGAAGAATGATGTTAATTAGTTACCTCCAAAGTAAATAAAACAGAGAACAAGGACTTACTTAATCATGTCTCAGTTGGTTCTTACTTGTTGATGCGAGTAGGAATGTTTTCTGAAGACATAATCACAACAGGGACCTCTTTCAGATTTGATGACTCCTGCTACAGAACACACATAGAGGATTGTTATAATTGAACTAAACCGATCAAATCTCTGAGAATTTGATTCCGATTTTGCCGAGAATTCGATATATATTCATTTTGCCGAGAATTCGATATATATTCCTACGTACCTTCACTTTCTTGAGTAGCTCGAAACCTGTCATTCCGGGCATACAGTAATCTGTGATGATTAGATTCACCTTCATAACCTAGCAATATCGATACATTTTGAGTTTTTTTTATAGACCTAATTATATCAAATGCATGCGTCCTAAGAAAAAAAAATCTATAGATCTGGAAGATTTATATGTTTCTTTTGCTTACGTTATTGGATAATGAATCGATATGCTGATTTTGATCTCCCAAACCCAAATACTCCAATGCTCTAATCGCATTCTCTGCTGTTGTCACTGCAAAAAGTTCACATTTTATAGACAAAGATTACAAAAAGTAATGAATTTTTAATCAGAAAAAAAAAAAAATAGGAAGCTAAAAAAATAATGGAACCTTTGCAAGAAGAGATCTTGAGCAGCTTCTCTACGAGTTTTCGGTCAATAAGATTATCATCTACGGCTAGAACATGAAGCTCTTCATGACCATGATGATGATGATGTTCATAATCCACCTCCATTAAAGACGAACAAGAACCGGCGTTCATCTCGTTTGTTCCTTATATGTCAAGTAACTGAGAAAGAAAACAACTTGTCAACAAGCAAAGAAGCGAGAGAGTGGCTCTGGCATCAAATACAATACACCTTTGCAGACATTGCTTTTAATTCTCCAATAAATACAAATTCAAAAACCAAAAAGACAAAAACATACATGTAGAAGAAAGTGACAGATTCAGAAGTGTATAGTATGAATCATGTGAATCTGGTGATGGTATTTATGATGGTTTCTTTGATTTTGGTGGGTGAAGAATTCCCCATTATTATTTTCACCAACTATTTAGTTCCTCGTAATTAAAAAAAAAGAACAAATGAAAACAGAGAGCATGGGGAAGAGATTGCATCAACGAATATCACGGATATTTCGTGATTTCTTATTTTATGGATTTTTTAGTTTCAGTATCAGTCATTATTATTATTATTATACAAATCCATGTATTTGCCTTTTTGTATGGAGTTACTTGTTAGGACATGTTCGTGGAATCGTGTGGGGCTTTTTTTTCTTCTTCTTTTGGACCACTTCCACTTTGAATTATAATGCAATACAAAATCGCTGATAGTAGTAAGATACATTTTGTACAGAACTGAATTATGATATGAAAAAAGAGATTTATTCGGTAAGAATCCCCTATTATATATACGTATCGAGAACCGATTTGATATGATTTGGAATCGCATAATAAAAGCCAAAGAAAACCCAAAACTATCATAATTTGTTTTTCTGACAAAGAAAAAAGATTTTGTGGTGTTTAATTTAAGAAAGAAGTTTGTGTTTTTGCTGCTGGAGGACTGATTCTTTCGGAAACTGAATAAAGAAAACTTATCTGGGTCAGTGACCGTCGTACGGATCTGCTGTGGATCTTAATAAGCTAAATCTTTTAGATATAACATAACAATACAACTTTTTATTTATTTTTGTCCAATTTTTTTTTGGGTTTGAATCCTTGGAATGCTGTAAATGAAAACAGAAAATGTAATACTGTAATCATTTTTTTTTTTAAGTCGCAAGTGAATAGAGATGAGAGATATCCCCCATGTCTAAGATTCTTTTTCCTCCTCCTTTGCAAGATATGTTTCGAATATTTGAAATGATAAAGAAGAAGAACTTTTCCACTATGATCTTGGTTTGATCATCAAGAAAGACATTCTTGAGGTGTTCAACCCACATTGTAGTTCGGATCTTACGTGGGTCAGTGACAGTAGTACGGATCTGCTGAGGATCTTATAAGCAGATGAGATAAGAATAATAATATGTATTTGGTCGCAAATGAGGGAATCCAATAAAATGTAGTAATACGTAGTACATGCCATTCTCTCAGGGAATGAGCGAAGTTTGAGGGTCAAAGTCAGAATAACCAACGTCGAATAGACAGAGACCTTCGGATGGAGCTGGAGGAGCTGTGGCTCTCCTGCATGAAGCTTCCATCAGATTTAACAATGCATCGTTTTCCGCACCAGCAGCAGCTTCTCGGATTGATGTTGACACAAGAACTCGAACCATCTGACAGTTCACAAAGACATGATGGTGTATTTTTTTTAAGGAAATGCAAAACAATCAAGACCCAACGGATGAGGAATGTAGCAGAACAACACTCGAGGCAATAACAAAATTAAGCACAGAAGGAAAGCAACTTTCACTTCACAGTAAAGCTTCTGGGACGTAAGTGATTTTGAAGTAAACACACCTTGCGGAGAAATCTGTTAGAAACAAGCTCAACGCACATCACCCTTCTTCCTTCCGCATACTCCTGCTACAATTCATCAAAAGAACCAGAGCTCGTGAGAAGGCTACAATACATTTTTGTTTCTGTCAAGTCTCACATTGTCTATCCTAGTATCCTGAAGGACCAAAATCCACAAAAATGTTGAACATTTAATATCATATCTACAACTTAAGAATACAAGCTTTTTGCTATGTCTTGAATGCGTATGTAGAAACTATGGCGTGAAGTACCTTAACTCAACAAGTGGAATTAGAGCGATCATCTGCGCAGTAAATAAAAGAGAGAATAGAAACCCCAACACTTACAGAACAGGCCAATCTAATTTCGGCTGCCCGTGCATGGTACATGAGACATTCTGTAGGTGGACCTCTGCAACGTCAAGAAAACCCACGTAAGAAACTATTTACACTACAAATTTATGCCAACGTACACCTTTTCAAATAACTAGAATAAGAGATGCTGGTAAGAAAGTGGTCTAGAACTGTTATGATGCTAAAAGGCAATACCAATGCCCTTGTGCGAGCTCTTACTCGTTTCTTGCAGCTTTTGTATCACGCGCAAACATCTTGTAGGATAATACTTTTCCTTGAAGCTGCTGTAAAAGTTGATCAACCTTGCTTACACTGAAGTCACTTGGTTTTTCTACTACTTCAAGCCCATTCACCTTTCTCGTTTCCTCAGTTTCAAGCTCATCATCCTCGCTCAAAATTCCTACTTCTTCTGTATTCTCTTCACTTAAGAGCCCATTTGTTTTCTTTCCGTGATTCTCATCAAAGATAAAATTCTCACTATTCTTGCCACTCTCGCGAAATGGCTCAGCATTATCCAAGGGAAAGATATACAAGTAGCGTCTCCATTTTGCAGAGAAATTTGGGTGAAATGCTCGGGAAACCTGCAGTTTTAGTTCATAGGTCCAAAAATGCAATTAAACATTCTTGTGTCCTTACACATACTTTTAAAAATTTTGCCATTGGAGATCCTAAAATGGGAAACAAAAACATCCTGAGTGGAAAGTATACCTTAGAGATTGACACAACCCTAAGTTTCCCAGAAGCATCTTTATTGATAGCATCTTCAATTTCAATGGGTTCAATGTCTTTTCTCCAGGTATCTAAGAGAAAATAGACAATCTTAAAATTAGTCAAGTTAACTAGCTCGAACAAACAAAAAAAAACACAATCTCCTAACGATTTATTGCTAACTGGAGTGAGAAGCTATTCTCACGAGTAGGCAATATGAGTAGTCATGCAGAACAAAGAAAAGCCATGAATACTACATTGTTAGGAATATGAATTTTCACGTACAGAAAGAACAAACTTGATTAAGGGCAGACACTCCTTTGTCGGTTCTTCCAGCAACAAGTACACGGCCTTCTAACGGTTTACATTGTTTCTTGAGCAGTTGGGCTTTCTTTTCATCAACAAATCCCCCGAGAGACTTCTCTACTACACTTTAAAAACCCACAAAACGCTAGGACAATCATTTTCAGGAAAAAAAATGAGCAAGTACAAGAAGGGGGCTTCAAAACTAAGGAATGCTCCTAAGATTTAATGAATAATTTTTACGATGTGTTTAGAGATCATAACTGGCTGTAACAAATCAAAGAAAAATTGACACCAAGTCTAAGAAAATAGTCGAAAACAAATATTTGGTCCTTTTTTTCCTACAGGTAGTTCCACTTGAAACAGCAGATACCAAAAAGTGAACAAAGGCTGTAAGAAAAAAAGGCCTTGTAGAGTTCTCTTCAAAGTAACTAATACACGAAGATTCTTAATGAGTTCAAAAACTGAAAAAAGGAGATACCTTACCTTTGAACAGTGTGTAGGTCAGGCTGTTTCTGCCATCCATCAAAAGAAGCTCCATTGTAAGAAAGAACTATCTTAAAATTGACTCTTTCCCACCTCCCCGTCCTCCCGTCTTTTCTAGCAGAAGTCTCCAATTCAGTGCCATCATCATGGACCAAAGATTTCTGAAGGCAAATTCCAAAAAAAAAAAAAAAAGATACTTAATTTCATGTAATCATTAAAATTAGGAGGATGATACATCATTACAAGCCATCTTGAGACAAGTGGTGCTAAAAAGATACTAACTTTATTTGGCTCAAACAAATGCAGGACTGAAAGTTTTCCTTCCACTGCATTTGAGTAGAAATCAATGACATGTTGCCAAGGCCTATCATACATAAACCGGAAGGTCTCTCTGCCCAAAGACCACATGAAAACAATATAGATAAATAAACCAGGTGAGAGCACAAGAGTCAACACTTCTCCTGATCAATATATCTATACAATAACCAAAAGGCCCCAAACTAAAACCATTCATTCACAAACTGCTGATGATGAAAACTCCTATCAATCAATCTCCATAGATCAAACC
This sequence comes from Alliaria petiolata, assembly GCA_020283515.1. Taxonomy (NCBI): domain Eukaryota; kingdom Viridiplantae; phylum Streptophyta; class Magnoliopsida; order Brassicales; family Brassicaceae; genus Alliaria; species Alliaria petiolata. The sequence goes on along the minus strand of JAHZTW010000001.1, from coordinate 472,057,915 downwards.
TGGCGTTCCAGCGAGCTTTGCTGCAGGCATCGGCATGGTGGTAGTGAACGTAGGCTCTGCTCGCCATCGTACGGTAGCTCTTTGGGCAGATCAGTGTTAGTGGCGCGACTGGCAAGTGTTCTAAACAATCGGCTTAGGCGACGGTGAACCGGGGCGATTACGCAGGCCTATCGGCGGCAATTAGGTTTAAAGGATATAATCGGTTTGATACGGTTTAAATCTCAGGTTCGAATTCAGCAGATTTTTTTTTGTTTTCAAAAGTCAATCATATCCTTATTTTTCACCTCCAAAAAAAAAACACAATTTTTTGGTACATTCTGGATTCAATTTCGGCTTTTGGGGAATAAAAAAAAAACATATATGTAACAATTCTATCCGTATCAAGTTCAATTGGTTTCCTAATAAGATTTTTTTTTTTGTCAAATCAAAATCCAGTAGCTGAAAGCTATCAAAACGAAAATTGAAACGATGTTGTTTGTCAAAGAAAAAGAGTCAAATAAGAACAAAGTTAAGTAGTCTTATATAGAGATATTAATTCGAATTGTCACAAACCAAAAAACAACTTTTCTTTTTTTTTTCCAACAGAGTTTGTGGAATATCAAAGAAAAAGTTTACTACTTGACGGTAGCCTTGGGGATTTTTGAAGTGCAAGGCCCAGCAGAGGTCATAAATGGTATGCCTTTGTATGTGGCTACGCCATTTTCATCAGTGTAGAGATGCTGCAAATGTGTGTGATTAACCAAAGTGACAGTGAGTTTGAATGTTTCTGTATAGAATGCAAACACAGTACTCGCACGTTTGGTTTGTTTAAAGTTCAGAACCTAAAAAAAGGGGCCTGCAAGTACATACCGGTGTTATCTTCTCTAGTTGCTTCTTTTTCGGGTTCAGTACATCTTCTGGCTTTCCTTCGATCCTATATGAGAATTACGACAAAAAGGGTTCTTGAGTTTGCAATGAACAGGAAAAGTTTGAAAGAAAAAAATGTTTCCGAAGCAATCAAAGAAGTTTGGTGTTAAGTAATTAACATTATATACCCTGAAAATGAAACACGCTCTCCCGGTTTAGCTCCAGCAGGTGGTAGCAACGGTTCTACCACCGAGTGATCTTCACTTGAAGCACACAGAACCTGTACCGAAGAAAGCAAGAACACAGAAGAAGAGCAAGCATGAGAGTTTCGCAATATTTTGATCGTTGATGAACTGGATTGATGCAGACAGGAGAAAGTCTTACCAGTCCTTCTGACATTACATCTCGTAGCTTTCCAGGTTTGACATTTGTGATGAGAGCAACAAGGCGGTTCTTCATCATCATAATGCAGCAATCAAGAAACAATAGATAAGTTGGCTTTAAATTTCAAGAACCCGGCGATTATATGGATCGGTAAACCAAAATCATACGCATACTAACAAATAATCTTTTATTTATTTGTAAAAAGATATCACTATACCGCTAAATCATCGGGACTGCAGAATTTTGCTAGGCCACTAACGACTTGCCTCACTTTACCCTCCCCGACATCTATTTCTTCCACAAGCAAACTGCATTGTCAATGCATAAGACAAGTCTTTAAGCATATTAGCAGATGCCCAGTGAAATCTCTACCAGAGCCATAAGATTGAAGTGTTTTGACCACAAACCTGTCTGCTGATGGGTGCTTCCATGCTTTGCGAATTAAACCGACCTGAATATTTAGCAAGCTGACGCTAAGCTCTGCCTCTTTCTTAGCTGGTTCTGGTTCAGCAGGTTTCTTCTTTTCTTTTTTGGCATCCTTCTCTTTTGTAGCCTTTTTCTTTGGCTCCTAGACCAAACAAAAATGAGGAAACTTTGGATCCTTTACAACATAAAATAGATATCCTAACAAATATATTCAACTTCAAAGATAGAATCAGTACCTCAGGCTCAGTTTTCTTTGTGCTCGACTGAGCTTCTGACTTGTCAACAGCAGGCTTTGCACTTTCTGCAGCTTTTTTTGTATTAGAATTTGCATCCACCTTGATGACACTTTTTGATACCTGCGTTTAGAATTAAGAAAGAATATCAGAAAAACATTTGCTCATCGTGTGTGAAATGAGAGGAAGACTGTGTCATACATATGTAAAGATGTGGTATGTTATTATTAGATCTAAAACGAGAGTTGGGTAAGGATTATTCACCTCGAAGTCAAACTGTGGCAACTTCACAGGAATTGGTGCAAATAATGTCGACAACTCTTCTTTATTCTGTAAAAGTAATAGCGAGCAGCAATTACAAATACAGCAGATAATCACACAGATGGTATTCCTCCATAGATTTGCAGACTAACTTGACAAAATCGTAATGAAAAATGTTATATGTTGATCCTACCTGGATGTAGTTCACCCATCTTATGACATGTGGTATATTCTCCTTGTCTGAGTCTGAGAGTTCAAGCTGAGAACAGCAAGTCAACAGATAACAGTTAACAGCTTATGAAAGAAAAAAAAGTCCTTTTTTAGAAGATGCTACTATCTTAAACAAGAAGATTTTACGCAGGAAGAAAACAGATAACAAGAACATCATAAGAGTCATACCACTGAAGAATGCAAAGCTGAAAACACAGCAACATCAGCTGCGGATGGCGTCAATCCATTTTCCAGGAGCACCGACTTGACGGCTAACTCTGCATTCAACTTTTCAAGAGCTGCAAAGCGATCCTTTGGATTTGCTGGGAGACCTCCCGCAAATTCCAGCCACTTCAAAACCTGGAATTGGCAAAATGTGAAACGACGATGCATTGAGCTAACCAAAGCCAAAGAAAACTCATCATCTACCACCACACAGAAGACACTGCATCGATACAAACTAATCCCGCCAACTCAAAATGTGGTAGGAACCATATTCAAGAAGGAAACAGTTACCTCCTCGTTGTTTTGTGCAAACACTTCCTTTCCAGATGCCTTCAAAACATTAGAATACAACGTCTTGACATCATTCTCACCAGCCCCGCCCATAAAAGGTGCCTAAGCAAATCAATACAAATCAATTTCAGACCAAAAATAGGGAATGTTGCAAATCCTGAATGAAAAATAGAAATGATCAACACCCGTGTACCATCAAATTCCGTGGAAACCCAATTCAAGGAAACCATAAAGCGCAATTTCAAAGTTTTTTTTTTTCCAATAACGAGCTTGATGCATGCAACAATACAAGTGTAAACACTGATAAAGCTATTATGAAACACAATCTCGATAAATCAATTTAGCATCCAATTAGAATCTAGCAGCAACTATCCGGCTTTTCCCGACGAAAAAAAACAAAAAAAAAAAGGTGAAGCTTGTGAGACGACATATTCTTAAACTTACAGGATCCAAGGAGAAGTGTTTACAGAGAGCTGATAGTATCATCTCCTTCGTATTTGGATCCATCTTCACTTTCTTCTCTATCTTTCCTTTTCCTTCGTTTTTTTTTTTTCCCTTCTTCTCCTGCTTTTGGGGCTGTTCACTGAAAGCAAAAACTCCTGCAGTTTTCTTCGATAGGGTTTTTGGCATTTTGCCTTGAATTAACGGTCTTCACGGACTTCCAACTAACGGCGTTATCTTAGTTTCTTATGGCCTGAATTATAATCTGGTCCATATATCTCTTCTCGTTATGGGCTTACTACTTGAATTAAAACCCATTTATCTAAAATCGACCATAGAATAAAATAAAAAGTATTAATTTTTTCAGATTTTGTTACCTCTCGCATTCTCCAAAGCCCTAGTCTCTTCGTCTTCTATCCCGGCAGATTCGTGGAGGAAGCACGCCGGTATCACTGAAACAGCGTCGTCTAATCAGAGCTATTCCGGCGAATAGTCGGGTGCTGATTTTCCCCCGGCGATAATGGCGAACAGAACGGATCCGTTGGCTAAGAACATAAGAGGGACGAACCCGCAGAATCTGGTGGAGAAGATCGTGCGGACGAAAATCTACCAGCACACTTTTTGGAAGGAGCAGTGTTTCGGCCTCACGGCGGAGACGCTAGTCGACAAGGCTATGGAGCTCGATCACCTTGGTGGAACATTTGGTGGTAACCGCAAGCCCACTCCGTTCCTTTGCCTTATATTGAAGATGCTCCAAATCCAGCCTGAGAAAGAAATCGTCGTGGAGTTCATAAAGAACGATGATTACAAGTATGATTTCTGTCCAAAGCTCGTGTATCGTATTCCGTTGTAACCTAGATTGGATACTGCAGTTAGCTGTTTCTCAAGCATTTATCGTATGTCCATGTAGGGTATGTTGCAGCTATAAGTTTCTTTAAAGTTTCGGTCTAATTATCTCGATAGCCTTAGGATAGTCAAGTTGATAGTTATGCGCTTGCTTTGGTTGTTTCCCAACGTTTGGATGTTATAAAGGTTGGTTATTGAGAAGATTTACTCTCTTGGTTTCTGCAGATATGTTCGTATTCTTGGTGCGTTCTATCTCCGTCTCACTGGCTCTGATGTTGATGTCTATCGCTACCTCGAACCTCTCTACAATGACTACCGAAAAGTGAGGCAAAAGACATCCGATGGGCGTAAGTTTCGTTTTCCTTGAATGGTCCTTTGTTTTAAACTTTTGATTGATGTTTTCCCTAACATATTTTACTTCCTTGATCTGAATAGGTTTTTCGTTGACACACGTGGACGAAGTCATTGAGGAACTTCTAACAAAGGATTATTCTTGTGATATTGCAATGCCACGCTTGAAGAAAAGGTTTGTTCTTTTGCATTTAAGTAAAGCTGAATCTTAGCTTCTGGTTTCTGCAGTATTGTAAGCTAGTTGATCTGTCGCTGTGATGATAGGTTCACGCTGGAGCAGAATGGTTCTTTAGAGCCAAGGAAAAGTGTTTTGGAAGACGACTTTGAAGAAGAAGAAGAAAAGGAGGAGAATGAAGGGATTGCTGATGAATCTGAAGATGAGAAGGTCACTGCTTTCGTTCTGCAGTAGTTTGTATTTGTTCTGTTTTCTGTTTCTACTTAGCAGCTCTATGTTGATACCATCTTCCTCCTCTTTTACAGGATCATCACCGTAAGAGTCCTGAAAGAGAAAGAGAAAGAGACAGAGACAAAGACAGGAGACGCGACAGTCATAGACACAGGTATCTGAATCTGTGCCCTTCGCTAGATACCACTCTAAAAATTTATTTCTTGTGATTTGTTTGTTGCTTGTGATTACGGAAGCTGTTTGATCTGGCTAATGCTCACGCATCATGTCTAGTATTCTTTTGAATGTCTGTTTCCTCTATGGCATCTCAAGCCATCAGCGGTTGCATACAGCTTCCGAAATTGAAATTATGGAGATCCTACCAGGTTTCACTGTACTGACAGTGTACAGTGAGAAGTATGATGGATCAGACATTCTTACAATAGCTTACTGATATATGGCAATTGGACATTGTGTTTATTATGACAAAGATCTTTAGATCACAAAGCATTTTCCGTTCTTTCAATCTATTTTTTAGCTCAATCAGAGATTTTATTTATTACAGATTGTCAATATGATTTATGTTGAGAGCTTACTTGGTTGTTTCATGAATTATAATATGACAGTTGCTTTGTGATTGGCAGGGATCGTGATTATGATAGAGACTATGATATGGATCGAGATTATGACAGGGACTATGAAAGAGAACGTGGGCGTGGTCGAGACCGAGATAGGGAGAGAGACAGAGATCACTATAGAGACCGGGATAGGGAGAGGGAACGAGGCAGAGATAGAGAACGAGACAGAAGAGACAGGGTAAGGCGTAGAAGTAGAAGCAGAAGTAGGGATCGTAAGAGACACGAGACTGATGATGTCCGGGATAGGGAGGAACCAAAGAAGAAGAAGAAGATGAGGGAAGATGGAACTGATCATCCAGATCCTGAAATTGCAGAAGCTAATAGACTGAGAGCATCTCTGGGACTGAAACCTTTGAAATAAGCAGCAGCAGAAGAAGAAGACTCGCTTGAGGACATCCTGTCAAACTGGGAATTCGTTCATGTATCCAACACTACTCTGTGATCCTACCAACTTTCGTTTCGGTTTTCGAGTTTGTTTATTAGGGAGGTTGCAAGTGTTAGCATCTCTGATGTAGAACAAAATGGAGTGTTCAGGAAATTGTATGTTGTGCTGCTAAACCGGATAAGAATAGTGCTCAATAGATTGTGATTTTGATGTATTAATTTTATACATATACTCCTGACCCGGTATATACTAAACCGGATGCTTTCCACGCATTTGGATGGCATGCTTACCTGGCAATATTACTTTATGAGTCAAAGTGCACATGGGGGACCCACGAGAAGTATTCCGGGTAAATGATACGGTTACATAATCATTAACCATCACGACGCGCGTGCTTCTCATGTCCCACCTACGACGCCGTTTTCAATTCTCTCTGTGCTCTTCGTACCTTTATCTCTCTGCTTACCTCCGTCTCCATTGGCTTCCGAATTTTCCGTCGGAAAAGCAATGTCCGTTAACGATAGTATCGATCCTCGGTTCCTATTCCATGTGGAAGATGAGTCTTTGCGGTTCCGTGTCGAAGAGTCCGGTACCAAGAGCCGGGAGCTTGAAACCGTCGCCGATCGCCGTTTCGGAATTTCCGGAATCCGGCAAGGTTTCTGCGGAAATAGAAATGAGAAGGATGAAACGAGATATTCCGATGGAGATGATGACGAGGAAGACGTTTGTGTCCGAAAACGTGGCTCTCTAATTCGGCCTGGTATTGATTCCAGTAATAATACTACTTCTGTAGCTGAAGAAACCAACAGAGAAAGTAAAAATCAAGGTACATTCGTTCAAAATTTCTTGTCTTTCTGTGCTCTCTTACGAGTTACGACTATCGAAAGTCTACGATTGTTGAAGCTCTCTCAGTAGCGGATCGAGTCATCTGCTAATTCCTGGTTTTGCTCAGGTTCAGCTGGTTGGAAACTGGTTGTGAGAGAAGACGAGGAGGAGAAATCATCGATTGATCGAGATGAAATGGAGTTTAAGGTGATGATCACTAATACAGATGGTAACGTATCTAATTCCCACGGTAACACGCACACGCAGGCAAAGCGAGATTTTGCTGAGAAAGATAGAGTCACTAGTGTCAGCTCTTGGGAGTCTCTCAAGGCCATCCTCTCTGATCCTGTCACGTAAGTGTTAGGTCTGCTTCTTGTGAATGGCTGGGGAGTTTAAAGGCTACTTCTTGTTAACATTCATAAAATGATTTTATCTATCCGTGTGACTTTGCTTTCGATAGCGGAGCCTTGATGAGTGATGCTACAATACTGCCTTGTGGACATTCTTTTGGAGCCGGAGGATTAAAAGAAGTTAAAAGAATGGTAAATGATTCTGAACCAATCCGTTGAAGATCTCTTGTCTTTTGTCATATGTGAATCTCTTACTAATCCAGGGTTTGGACGATTTTTCTTGTCAGAAAGCATGTTTTACATGTTCCCAGCCTACTTCGGAAGGATCAGAAAAGCCAAATCTGTGTGAGTTTAACGACATTGCTAGTTCCACCGAAAGACTCAAGCCCCTTCAAGGAGGATTAATTCTTTTTCCTGATCAAGTTTATGGGTTTGTTCAGCTCTCAGAATTGTAGTTCACGCTTTCCGCCAAGAAGAAGAATCAGATCATGTTCACTCACTGAAACGAAGGAAAGAAAGGTCGGATCAGGTTTGTTTTCTTTACATATGTAAACCTTGTAACCAACCTCGTTTACAATGAGAAACCAGATAAGCAGAGTTTCTTTCTTCTGACCTGCAGCACAAGAGAAGTTTCTGTGTTCCAAACATCTCAGAAACTCCCAAGAGTAGTAGTAGAGGCATACAGTTTCCTTTCTCCATTGGAGATCGAATTATCATAGAGGTCTGAGATCTTCCACCATACCGGAATTACTTTTATCACAATCCAGAAAATACTACTTTCATGTTTTAACGAACAAAAGTTCCTATGACTTAGGGAAACAAAAGGACGCCTCCACGGTTTGTGGGACGCAAGGCTGTTATAATGACGCATTGCTTAAACGGATGGTTAAGTCATTTTCCTCACGCTAAATCTCTGACCTCGTTTTATCCATTAGATGCTAAAGCTCTTGCAACAAAATGGATTTATTCTATTTCAGGTATGTTGTGAAGACATTAGACAATGCAGAGTCAATCAAGTTGCAGCATTGCTCACTTGCCAAGATTTCAGACAATTCTCCTTCTAAGGTAACAGTGGCTGAAATGGCACCGTCTTGGCTCTCTAGCTCATAGAAATGAGCACCTGTAATTTTTCGGTCAGGAGGTATTAGATACTACATTTCATTGTGTTGGTATACGCAACGAGACAACAATTCTCTGTATTAAGTCCAGTGTTTTATTAAAAGGAAACTTTGCATTCCTAGAACAGACACGTGTGTTTGAAACAAATGCCAATCTTTGTGGCATTGATAACAAAAAGATCTCTTCTAATTTTACATATACGAATGACACAAAACCATCAATCGCCTGTTATTTACACTATAGATAATAACAATCAAAAGTGCTAACACAGAAGACGATAGGCGGTGGGATTAGACGAGCCCCGGTTAACCCAAAAAAAACCAAAAAAAGGATTAAGAACTGGTAGGCGGCGGCTTCATCATTGACAGAAGAAAACTGCAGGTCGAAAAAATGGAAGCTGCAGCCGCCTGAACCGCCATGCTAGTCTCGAGATTGCTGCCATCTTTCCCAAAACTGCAGACGTATTGTAAAGCGAGAGAAAATTGGTGAAAAACCGGTCTTTTTATATGCTTCTACGGGACTGCTTGGTCTAATTTCCTCACCTTGAATCTGATGATTGGGAACTGAACGGCGAGTACTCCTCCATTTGTCGTAGACCTTCGTTGCATCGTGACTGCATTTCCTTCACTTGGTTTAAAGAACGTTCCTGCGAATTTCAAATCCAGAGTATCAATACGCTAAACACTGCCTCGAGCTTAAGAACCCCTGGGGCTATAATCATTCTGACTTGATATGTAGCGCACCAGATCTTTCTCTTCATCATAAAGAGCTTTGTTAATCTGATCAAATTTTGCAGACCACTTTGTCTGATGCGTCTCTGTTACTGTTTTATCCGAAGAAGCATCACCGGAAGTATTTGTATTCGTCATCTGAAGAGTGTTGTCTTGGTTAGAAGAAGATTCTCTTGATGAGACGAGAAGCGGTAACTCGGTAGCCAAAATACTTTGAACTCTATTCCTACTATCCTGCACAGCTGCAACAACATCATAAGATCTCTCACTCAGATCACCAAAACTCAATTAACCCGAGAAGCCTCTCTGTGGTATTTCTGCAAACAAGTAAATACGCACCTGAAAGCCGTCCGCTGAGGTCTTGGTGAAGAAATTCCAACCATTGGGAAGCTACGGTAGCAGCTAAAAAGCAAACAAACATTTTTCCTTTTAAGGATTTCTTTCTGTTCCCACTTCTGCAATGAATTAATCATCATGCACCACAACTAACATTTAACCTAACCCGTTTTTATTAACAAAAAGTCTTCATTTTTCACCATAAGACTTGACCACTTATTACTTGAGACATATTTAGAAGATGGAGGAAAGAGTACACTAAAAGGCGATCTGAAACATGATAAAAGGCACTACTAACCTTCAACAGCAAGAGACGTGGCTTGTTCCGGGTTTGTAATGGTATTGGCATGGTCAGATGCCCCCGTAGATGGTAACTTAAAGGCTAATGCCCTATTTTCTCTGACTGAATCTGAACATAAAGGATAAACAGAGTGATCCAAGTCTGAATTGGCTAACATGACATGTTAATGGGGAAAACGGGAATGATGGATACCTCTTACATTCAAATCGGCATTTCTTCCCCCCACGGTGGCATCATCGGTAGCATTTCGAATCAAAGCTTCAATAATTGAGCAGACCTGTTTCTTACTCCTGACATGGTTAATGATTCCCGGGTTCAGTTCCGTCAGCAATCCACTTGGCGCGGTAACATTCGAGAACCTATCTACCTGCTGTTGTTCCCTCCTAGGGACCTCGTTTCTCTTCTTGAAAGAATCGCCTCTCCTCTTATTCTTTTGTTGCTTTTGCGCAGGTATTTCAACAGGAGCAGTCGATACCGTAGAACTCGGGGCTGATACTCCACCCAAAGGGCCTGAGAGAAAACCATTTTTCTTCATTTCCATCCATCTCCGCATCGAATCTGACTTTTCCAATGAACCTGCTGCACTACACATCTGAAAGGGACCTACTTTTTCGCTATTGGGATTCGAAGGGGAAGGATCTCGTCGGAGTAAATCCGACTCTGCCGCTCCGCGTGGACTTGCAACAGACTCAGAAATCTCCCTCGGTTTCAAGAGGCTGCTATTCTTTGAAACGCCATCAGCACAGTTACTAACATGTTTTACAGTGTGCTTCTCAAGCAAAGCCTGTTTTCCGGAATTAGCGACGCATCTATCATCGTCTGTAGAAATTGACTTAGCTTTGGGCAAGCATGTGCTCGTCTTAAGAACCGTGGGAGGTTTTATATCTTTAGCCAAAACTTCTTTTTCTCTCACTACCCTTCCTAAACCTTCAGCGTCAGGCGCCACAAGCATCTCAGACACTCCAGAAATCTCTTCGCTACTAACGCTCGGTTGCTGAACAATTCCAATGTCTTTATTACTGGTTTTGGTATCTGTAGCATATAGGTATATAAAGAGGCAGGAAAATTTTAACAAAATCATCCGAAAATTCAGTGATAAGATCATTTATAATAATCTGAATTTGAGCATATTCGCTCTTCCAGCTAACCAAAATCCGAAGAATTACCAGAATCCAGATCTTGCACTTTCACACGTTTAGACCCTAATTCGTTTTTCTCTGTTAATCCATTTCCGTTACGCTTCTCGCCCGAAAACTGAAAAATTGGAAAAACCCAGAGACCAAGAACAAAACCCATAAACAAATTGCAATAATAAACAGGAGAATCTGACGAAGAACAAAAAAGTCATCGGGGAAGCTAAAAGAACCAAACCCCAGAAATCGATGCCGGTTCCGACGAAACCCCAGAGGAAATTCCTCTCTTTTCCTCCATTTCCACACCAGAAGGAGATCTCTGTCCAGAAACCCAGATGCCGGAAAACGCAGGAAGAATCCACCCAGAACGAAAACGAAGGGTTTCTTCGAAAAACGGGTAACAAAAAGGGGGATTGGGAACAGAGAGTGAACCAGAGAGTGAGATTCGAAGAAATGATTAGGGTTTGGAATCGTGTGTTGAGTGAGTGAGATGCAGATAATTTGGGGATAAATCGATGGAGACGGAAGAAAAGATTTTGAATTCAAATGGAAGTGAAAGGTTTTTGTTATAAAGGAGGGCCTCCTCGCGTTTTCCGCCGCTCACCTTCGAGCCTTTTATAGTCTCGGAACACCAAGTAGGGCTCTATTGTCTAAATCGCATTAGCAAATGCCAAATTTAGCTTAATTGTCTAATTAGTGAAGTGTGTTTTCTCCACCAACCAACTCAATTGCTGCAACATATCCACATTTGCAAACCCTCTTACTCTTTAACTGTAACATCTTTTCAATTTACTGTATCAGAAGTTTACAATAGATCTATATACCATTGCATAACAGATTTAGTATAACTAAAAATGCTAAGAAGAGAAAGGTTTCAAACTTTGATTCGATCATATTTTGTCTTTTTTTCAACATCGATTTCATTCCACTATATTAAAAACACCATTTTCCAGTCTTGAATAAGTTTTTCATTCATTTAAAGTATGACAGATCTAATTTATTTTGTTGTCGCATTCAACAAATTTAGATATTTAGAATATAATTTAGAGTGATCTTATTTTTTATTATGAGAAAGTATTTTATATAAAAAATTCTATTTTAAGTTTTAAGTTTAAAATTTAATGTTATTTAAAATAAAAATAGTTAGCATATTATACGTAACAATAACGACAACATAGTATGTTAATGTTACATGTTAGTTTTAGTTTTAGTTTTATGTGTGCAAATAGATTGATTGAATCGGCTACGAAAATTGATCAAAGTAAGTATATGTGTTAATATGGTGTGGAATGAATTACAAAATGTGTGTAACCAAGAAGAAATATAAGTAACTTAACGTTAAAATGGTACTCTAATTCAGAGAGAGCAAATTGGATTTATCGCATCTTACATTATTGCCAACTTGTTGAAAACTGAAAACTGCTAGGCTGTTTTTTTTTTAGTTACTAGAAAGAATGTTAACATAACTTTAAAAACATCGGATACAAAAATCAAATTTTTTTTTTGCAGTGGGAGTATTGCAATATGGTTTCCTTTGCCCGTCCGTTTCGATGTAAGACAATAAACTTATGTATTACTCCCTCCGTTCCTGATATTTTGATGTTTTTGATTTTATTTTTGTTCCTAATAGATTGATTTTCTAGATTAGATTTAATATATTACTTTTTTCAAGACAATTAACAAACAAAAAGTAATAGAAAAAGTAAATTTAAATTCAAAAACAAACAAAAAAGTAATAAAGAAAAGTAAACAATGATTGTTTTTTAAAATCTGTGAAAAATCTAAAAAATCAATCTATAAGAAACGGAGGAAGTATTTTTTTTCTGAAAAAGATTGTTTGTCGATCTTGTTTATACATAATGACCATTGGTTTGGACGTATAGTTCCTTTTCGGAACAACACATAATTACGTGAAGGCATAGCTTTTTCTAATAATAAATATCAACATCACATAATGAGTACATCACAAGGTTTATCGGCCTCCACATGAGACCTTAACCAACGATCGGGTTACAATTCCAATTTAGTGTTAATTTAGTTTATATATCTATCCAAATAAATGATTAAATTTGGAAATGATACTTGTCTTTTTGTGCGCGATTTTGTACGGTTACGTTATTTAGTAAAAATATATAACAAAATAAATATTGTTGAATTTTGTATGATTAACATGCATATAAACATACAAATTACAGTTTCATAGATTTTAATTCCTTATATATGTGTAATAAAAAAAAAAGTGCTGCGCAAGCAAACGACGCCGTTTGGGAGCCTGTTTCGGGGTTTTTTTTTGGGCCATCACCTTAGGGACAGAAAACGTGAAATCTGAATCTCTCTCTTTCGCTGTCCGATTCCGACAGATAGACAAGGGAGAGAGAGAGGGCGCGAAACAGAGAGAGAAGGACGATCCAAGATATGGAGGATCCTTCGAACGCGAAATCTAACCAATGCCCGTCTTTGGTCATCCCAGCTCCGGCTCCGACGCCGGCGCCGTTCCGGGGTCCGTACCATCGGCGAGCGCATTCGGAGGTTCAATTCCGTCTCCCTGAAGATCTAGATCTCTCGGAACCCTTCGGCGGATTCGACGAGCTTGGATCCGAAGATGACATCTTCTGCTCATACATGGACATTGAGAAACTCGGATCCGGATCCGGATCCGCTTCCGATTCGGCTGGACCATCCGCTCCCAGGTCCGATAACCCGTTTTCCGCTGAAAATGGAGGCGAGCCTGGGAATTCGAGACCTAGGCATAGGCACAGCCTCTCCGTTGATGGGTCTTCGACACTGGAATCAATCGAGGCCAAGAAAGCCATGGCTCCCGATAAACTCGCCGAGCTTTGGGTCGTCGACCCCAAGAGAGCTAAAAGGTTTCATCTTTCACCCCAAAATTCGAGATTTTTTTCTTCATTTTTTCGCAATCGTTGTCCCCCAAAAACCTTGTTCCTCTCTCAGATCGTTAAGAACAGTTTTATGCCTTGTTTTACAATTCGCGGGAAAAAAAAGCGGTTTCTTTATGACCTTTTTTTGGCTGGTGTTAGATGAATATATATCTTTTGATGTTGATGTGATGCGTTAGTTGTTCTTTTTGAGATCCCTTTTTTTTTGTAATCCTTGGTTACGTGTAACAATCACCTTTGTTTGACTCTGATCTCGAATCTCGTCGATAACTGAATTTTAACTGAAACTTAGTTATAGCTTCTACTATGCTCTGCTTTTCTAGACCATGAGGGACCCATAAGTATGCTATTTTTTTGCGTGTTTAAATCCCATGACGAATTTCTGTGGCAATGCGTCTCTTTCATGATGATGTGATGGCCCCCAACTTTTTTTTCTTGGACTAGCTTTTTGTTTGATTGGTCGGTTCAAGCCTGTTGTTCAACCTTGTTTTGTTTATGATCCTATCTAGTTGATGACTTCTTTTTTTATATGTGTGGTACTTCTCGTATGGCTTGAATAAGATTCAAGTCGCAACATTCAAATTTTCGAGATGGTCCCTTTTAGTAGTCAACTGTTTGTACTTGAGGAAAGTTATAGTTTCAAAGTGGATTTGGTTCGGAAATTTTTGGGAATTAGCTTTGTGTGGAATTTGATCTGTCTCAATAGGGTTAAGGCCGATCCATTTATCCTTAATTGTGGGATGAGCCAACCTCTGGTTTGAAAACTTTCTCTATCTCATCCTAAACTCTTCCACAGAAATTGGAAACACTCACCACATTCTCTATTACTTGATGCTCCAGTCTTCTAATCCTGTCTGGTGCACTCTGTGCAGGATAATCGCTAATCGACAGTCTGCTGCTCGTTCGAAAGAGAGGAAGGCTCGGTATATACTGGAGCTCGAGAGGAAAGTCCAGACCTTGCAAACCGAAGCTACTACCCTTTCAGCACAACTCTCTTTGTTCCAGGTTTCTTATTAAACAAACTCCAATACTACATTTGCAGTAACATTTTCTTCTTTGCACAATTTGTAGTTACGGAAAATAGCACTCAGTTTCTCTCATCTACTGCCTAACAACTTGCTTTTTACAGAGAGACACAACTGGTTTGTCATCTGAGAATACAGAGCTCAAGCTTCGTTTACAGGTCATGGAACAACAAGCTAAGTTGCGAGATGGTATGTAAACCCGTCCCCTCCCTCCTTTTATGTAAGTTGTTTCGGGTTTTAAGTTCGTTTATCGATGATTCTTCCCTACGCAGCGCTGAACGACCAGCTGAAAAAGGAAGTTGAGAGGCTGAAATTCGCAACGGGAGAGGTCTCTCCCGCTGATGCCTATAACCTCGGAATGGCACACATGCAATACTCTCAACACCAACCACAACAATCCTTCTTTCAGCATCAACAGCAACAGCAAACCGATGCTCAAAACCTGCAACAAATGACGCATCAGTTTCATCTCTTCCAGCCCAACAACAACCAAAACCCGAACATGACATCATCATCCTCACGCCAAAACCCTCCCACCGCTCATCAGCTTATGCATCACGCTACATCTAATGCCTCGGCTCAATCTCACTCCTTTTCAGAGGCAATGCATGAAGACCCTCTTGGCCGGTTACAGGGGCTTGACATTAGCAGCTGAGGCAGGGGCTCAAACTTTGGTAGGTCTGACACCGTCAGTGAAAGCAGCAGCACCATGTGAGGCTGCCTTTTCCAGATTCCGCTTTGTCGATAAAACCTATTCTTTTGCTCTCCCTTGATATATTTAGCTAAAAAGGTAACATCTTCGTGACCGTCTGATTCATTTTTTATTCTGTAAAACTGGTTTCTTTTCGGGGGGGTTTTTGGGTTTCAACTTAGAGACCACAGGTGTTTTAACTTGTCTGATTTCTCTGTTTCCTGATTCATCTTGTTCTTTGGGTACCAAAGTCGAACCAGATTTGTTTCTTCTGTTTCTTTATGTTCTCTTGCTTCCCTAGTTGCTTCAGTAAATGGTGGTTGGATTTGGATTTGGCTTTGCCTCAAAACCAGGCAAGAAATTGATTTTATTTTGCAGGTCTCTTAAATCACTTTCTGCTCTTTTGTTGTTTCAGTAAATTTAAATTGTTAAGAATTTTGTTTGTTGGCTACTTCCACAGTTCCATTGCTTCATGTACAAGTTTTTTCGTAGGACTCCCATAAGAACCCTAATGTCTGAAATCACATCTTTCTTTTTTTTTCACTTTTCTTAAAACCGCACTAGGATTCACCTACTACGGACCAACATAATTTCATCAGAATATATAAAGATTTTGAAAAGCGCATCAGAATATATTAAGCTTTAGAAACTATAATAGGGTTACGTGTTAAACCGAGTCAAGACACAAATTACATGAACCGAACTAGTCATGTTGAGGCCACTTAAACGGTGCCCTAACTACTAAACAACAAAATTAAATACTCACATGAGAATCTCTGGACTATATCTTCAGAAAAGCTTAACTGCACTTAAGTTTATATATCTTGTGTCGGCTCAGAAGTTGGGTCATTGAAATGACGTTCTCTTTGGACAGTGACCATTCTTCAGGCACGGAGTTATGACCAGTCCCAATAGTTTTGGGGCAACTAAGAGACAAACACCTTGTGATGGTTGCTTAAAGTGTGGTCCCTTTTGTTTTCTTTTGGTACATTTTGGATAGATCTCACGTGACCTTTTTGTGGATGCAATTCAACAGTTTTCTTTCTTTCTTTTTTTTTTTTTTTTGCTTCGATCGAATTCTTGCTCTTATCCAGCTTCAATATAGCCGAGTGTCTAATTGGCAATGAATTTCATCGAAATTTTTATTTTGGATTTTATGTTGTTCTTTCGTAGATAACATGATTGTAAGTTTTTCTTTTGTAAAACGTAAGTCATTCGATTAATAGTAGCTAAACGTGTAACACTGAGAGTGGCTCAAAAAGAGTAATCGCTATAAGATGAGAGGTAATCGACACAACTATATAAATATATCTATAATAACGACTCGACGTCTATTACCTAACAGCATGTCCAATCCTAATTTTAATGTACAAAAACATGTATAATAACTATTAAAATAAACGAACTCAACCACTTAAAGATTCTTTGTCAAGAACATCTTACCCAAAAGCGGCGGTAGTTTTCAAAAGTAAAGCTAATCCCATTATCTACGTAAACTAGTATATATCATACATGTACCAGCTTCTGTTGACTAATCACGTAGAGGGTGTCAAATTGGTAGTTGAAGTTTTATTGTTAAATTTTTTAAATTTTATTGTTATTGGTTAATATTTTTATTAAAAAAAATTGTTATTGGTTTGATGATTTTTAAATTTTATATAAAATCAATTGTTATTTAAAAAATTTGGTTATTAATGATTTTATTAATTTATTAAAATCAATCTTGTGTTATTGAATCATGGATTGTTGACAATTTAATTTATAAAACAAAACTTTCAAAATTCTACACATATCTCTTAGATTCTTAAAACTATTCTAGTAAAATCTTTTAAAAGATTTCATAAATACACAAAACTCTTTTGCACATCTAATAAAACTTTTTACAAAATTTAATACGCATGGCCATTTATTACAAACATAGCAATTTTCGTAATTTCAGATATGCAAATTTGCATGGCCACTCGATTGAATTAAAACAAAACTCCATAGTTGGTGATCCAGATCAGTGGAGAAGAATAAACAAATTTTTTTTTAACAAATCTAGAACGAATTAGACAGGTTAAACAGTGAAACCTTACAATTTAAACGACGTAGAACTAAGGAGAAAGAGAAACTATAAAACCTATCTTATAAGGGAGCTACACTCGGTTAGCAACTTGGAGAAAGTTTTAGTAAACAAAACGAAAAAAAAACTTGGAGAAAGTTGGTCATTAGTATGGGACAGCGTCATTTTTACCAGCTAAGAACAATTTTCTCAAAATCCAAGCATACTAAATATAATGAGAGGATATTTGAAGTGACCTAGATTAATTAGGGTTTCTATTGCGACTTGCGAGCAATCTACATTTTTAATGTTGCGAGTTACTGAATTGCCGTAATTTTGCTATCATTTTATTTTGAGACAAAATCTTCGTAAACAAGCTTGAATTTGCCACATCGTCTAATTTTCTCGTAACATGATCCTATTTTTTGTTAAAAAAACCCTTGTTTTTATGCCGAATATCAAAATACATTTTTTTTGTACATTTCTAGGGAGTCATGAAGTAAACCTGGTTAAAACCAAACCATAGATGGCTGTGTTAAGTTGGTTGCATTTTAGACATAGGAGAGAAGAGTAACTAAAGGGGCCACGAAAATGAGATATCGTAAAAATGCATGAGAGAAGCGTCACACGTCGAGGGCCTCTAGCTTGCATGTGCTTGTAACATGGTAGGACCATCTACTGACCCATCTACTATTTTTTTAAAAAAAAATAGCTAAGCAAAATAACATTCGTAATCAATCCCCAAAATTAACATTATTGGAATATTTCTTAGGGTTTAACAAAAAATAATTCTAAAAAATATTAAACAAGACATAAGATAATCTTTTGTTTTGTTTTTGAAAATAATCTAATTAGTTCTAACTTGACTGAGACTGATGTTTTTAAAATTGTGTTTACGCGTGTATGACGGATTGTCTCATCTAGTTTGGAAAAAAAAAGTTATAGAAACATAACAATATTGTCTCGTAGTGTTACAAATTGGTTAACTACATAGATTCCACACACCGTACGTAGTGGAACCGTGGAAGACCTTCGAAAACCAAAGCTAAGCTGCTGAAAGTTTAGCATTTAAGAAAATTAACAGCAATAATATATCAACTGCAAAAATCAAAATAGACTCACGAGTTGAGATCATCAATAGTTATCAAGGAGACAAGTTATATACTATATATTGTCAATTCACATAGCATGTTCACCAATAACTCGATCAAACCCAAAAATTATAAAGAACCATGACCTTTGAAAATTTTCAACTTTATAGGAAGAAGAAAAAATGGTAGTTGCGTTATGTATCGAATATCCAGAAAGTCGATAGTGTCATAAGAATGCACACGCCAATTATTGATTGATGAATATAGAAATAGACTGTTATTATAGTCAACTCACAAATTTCGTTAGATTAATATTTTGATATAAATTTTGGATGGACATGTCTATCTTTTAAATTAATCGAGCGGCTCAAATCAACTGAGATTAATTGAACCAAAATTTAATCATGAACCCTAAATCTGATATTGGTTTGAATCATCCAAAATTATAAAAAAGAAAAAAGAATTACTTTTATATTCCAATGTCTTCACATTAATTTTAAAGATTAGCATTGAGTGAATGCATCAATAACAAAAAGAAATTTACAACATAGATATCTTGATCTAATAACATTTTATAAGTTATTCAGAAAAAACGCACAAGTAGCGTTGATCATACTGAAGTCATTAGTTAACAAGTCTTTTGATAACTATACCTTCAACACAAAGAAGAGATGAGATCATATGACCAACTTAAAATGAAGGAAGAGACAAATTAATAAAGACTTGTGTATTGAAGCATGTGCAAGTAGGGGCCACTTGATTAGGAGTCGCAGTTGGTCTAACCGCAACATTTGCATGTGGCCACAACCTTCAAAGTCCCCCTGATCTTAATAATATCATAAATACATACATTTTTACTTTATTTTCCTAACCGTTTAATTTGTTTAATTTGTTTGGCCGCAACAAAACAAAAAAATCTTGGCTCTACTCAAGATTAACGGTGGCATACATTGTTGACTTTACTTCTAGTTATCCAAACAAGTTACCCATTTGGCCATCTTGAAATTTATGCTCGATTTGTTACGAGAAAACTAGATGTGTATTGTATGAATACCAAAAATTGACAAGGAGATACATTGGGATTTAACGAGAAATAATAATACGCACAATTCTCTCGCAAATTGGCCAGAAGACACTTGAATAAAAATACTATATGAATGCTCAAAAAGGTGAAATTAAGAAGAGACACCAATATATATACTTAATAAGTAAACATATATATATATATATATAAATTATCTCTTGCCACTATTATAAAGTCCAAAACTCCTATATATACTCAATCCCACCACACTTGATTCCATATCAGTCTCACGATTCTCACCAAATCAAGTTCGATACTCAAAGCCGAATTAACCAACCCTCCACAAAACAAAAATGGATTCTACGATCTCAATGCTATCTATTTTCAGCTTATTATTCTTCCTCCAAGGAGCTCAGGGAGACGACGGAGGTTGGCAAGGTGGTCACGCCACATTCTACGGTGGCGGCGATGCTTCCGGCACCATGGGTATGACCAATAGCAATAATTGCGAATGTTTATTAATTTTGACCTCTTTGTATATGCGCATGTTCGCTAACACTTGGCATACCTAAATATTCAGGGGGAGCATGTGGCTATGGAAATCTGTATAGCCAAGGTTACGGAACGAACACGGCGGCTCTGAGTACGGCTCTGTTCAACAACGGACTCACCTGCGGGGCGTGCTACGAGATGAAGTGTAACGATGACCCGAGATGGTGTCTCGGTTCCACTATCACCGTCACAGCTACTAACTTTTGCCCACCGAACCCTGGCCTCTCCAACGACAATGGTGGATGGTGCAACCCTCCTCTTCAGCATTTCGACCTCGCCGAGCCAGCTTTTCTCCAAATCGCTCAGTACCGGGCCGGCATTGTCCCTGTCTCTTTCAGAAGGTCCGTTTACTTTTCTTAATACCTGGGACGCAAGTAATAAGATTATGATTGCTTCAAACCCTAATTTCTGCATTCGCGTTTAAAACAAGGATCCACAGTCTTTAAAGTGATAAATTTTCAGTTCTTAATTATTTGAACTCCGAACACAATCTGAGTTTGTTCTTCTACGTTAATTTTGCTTAAAATACAAAAAAAAAAAAAAATTATGGATTTTGTTAAAACCAAAACCAAATGCAACAAAATATGAAAAAAACTAATGAGTTATGTTGGTGCGAACGTGTGTGATTGCAGAGTACCGTGTATGAAGAAAGGAGGGATAAGGTTTACGATAAACGGACATTCATACTTCAACCTGGTTCTGATCTCGAACGTAGGAGGAGCAGGAGACGTCCACGCCGTCTCGATCAGAGGCTCAAAATCAGGGTCGTGGCAAGCAATGTCTAGGAACTGGGGACAGAACTGGCAGAGCAACTCTTACCTCAACGGCCAAAGCCTCTCCTTCCAGGTCACCACCAGCGATGGTCGCACCGTCGTCAGCAATGACGTGGCCTCTTCTAATTGGCAGTTCGGACAAACCTACCAAGGCGGTCAATTCTGAGTCCACATACAATTATACAATACATCATCATCTCTCTCTCTGTTTTTGGGTGCTGACGTGGCTGCGTATTGCTGAGGTGGCTAGTAAAAACACCCGCCATAACTTAGCCTTCCTTCTTCCACTTTTTTTTTTTAATTTTCCTTTCCTCTTATTTACGGATTGTTGCTTCAATGATTGCCGACAAAGAGCAAGGTTTTTCATTGGGTTTGTTTTTACATGTTTAATTATATTTAGCCTTTTGGCATACCTTTTTTTTTTTTTTTTTGTAATCCAAATTCGCGCTTAGCCATTTGGCATAAGAATTATAATATATAAATCGAATTGAATTAATATTTACCAACACAGTGAATTTTAACTTTTTTTGAGTCAACGGTCGCGACAAGTCGTTAACCGCGTGAAGAAGAATCGTAATTTAGTCTCTGTTTTCACAAACGGCAATTTTATCTCCGGAGACGACGTAAAAGCTGTGGCCAGTTCCGATGATGGTGTGTGACGGCAAAGAAGTTGCCTTCAAGTTATCCGATTCTTGTCTTCTTAAGATCGTTCAAGGCGACATCACCAATTGGTCCGTCGATGGCTCTTCCGATGCTATTGTCAGTCTTGTCTCTTTCTTTCCTCATCCGTTATCATCAAATTTTTCTAGAGTTGCAATAAAATTTGTAGGGTTAAAGTAGGGAACTCTCTTCCATTTCACATCAGAAAAGATATTATATTTTGAAAGTTTGGAATCGAATGTCAGGGAAATTGTATAAAGGCGTAATCTGTTTCTCTGCCGATTAAAGCCTAGGTGCCTGCTTAGAAAATCAGGATCGTAATACCAATTTGATTGTGATTAGAGAAATCAGAATCGGAGAAAGCTGATTCCTTTTTTATCGCCATGATGCTTTTTTTTTAAGTATGAAATTGAGAGAATGAGGAAACTTGTGATTGCTTCAGGTGAATCCAGCAAATGAGCGAATGCTAGGTGGTAATGGTGCAGATGGAGGTACTTCACACTTCAACTATTCTATCAATTTAGTATCTTTTTATTTTCTTCTTTCTGAAAAATCTCATATTTGGAAAGCCATTCATGACGCTGCTGGGCCACAGCTGAGAGCAGCATGTTATCAAGTCCCAGAAGTTCTTCCCGGAGTCCGATGTCCCACCGGAGAAGCAAGAATCACGCCGTGAGTTTCACTTCTTCCTCTCACTCTCCTCTTTTATATTTTAGAAAATGCATGTTGTCAATTTCTTACATGGAAAATGGACTAGGGGTTTCAACTTGCCTGCTTCTCATGTGATTCACACTGTCGGACCCATTTATAATGCCGAGAAAAACCCCAAGAAACTCCTACAAAGTGCTTACAGGTAATTAAGCAAGAAAATGCACCTTTGTGTATACTAAAATATTATATCTTGGTTACTTCACGAAAATATTATGGTTTTTGGTAACAGAAACAGTCTCAGAGTAGCTAAGCAAAACAACATTCGGCACATTGCATTTACTGCAATATCTTGTGGTATTTTCAGGTAAAGTTATAGAGGAAGAATCAATCAGAAACTTGATCTTTGTGCTGTTGTTAGATGTTTCCAATTAAAGATTTCTTCCCATGTGTTAAATATTATCTTTAGAGAATAAAACTCCACATTTTGTTCTCCATATGGATTGGTTAGGTATCCTTTGGATGAAGCTGCTTCTATAGCTCTCTCCACGGTTAAGGAGTTGGGTAAAGATTTTAAAGAGGTCAATAAAGCTGCTTCTTGGTTCCCTTCTTTCTTTAAGAAATGCTAAATCCAAGAGATTCTCTATTGACAAGTACTGTTGGATGTTTCTCAGGTGCATTTTGTTATGTTTGGCGATGATACATACACGATGTGGTCGAGCAAGGCAAAGGATTTGCTACCTCCACCACAAGGCCGAAACTTCTCCCACTCGCAGAGAACCACCAAAACAGGATTCTTCAGTAAACTCAACTGTTTTTTGTAAATGGTTTAGTTTTTTTTATGGCACTGTCTCATCTCCGTATAATGTATTAAAAAACTTGTATTCGTGTCATCGCTATAAGGACAGGCTTTGAAACAAACATGTATGTGTATGATCTTCAGGAAGTCAGTCTTTCATTGAATGTTTTCTCATCTGGTCAGGCCCATTACCAGGCCCATAAACATGTCTATTACACCTTCGTTAGCAATAATGGGCCAAAAACCTCTGAGCGAGATTTGGTGAGGACTCAAATGAGACGACTATGGTTGACCTGTGCAGTGGGAAGCTTGAGTCTCCCTAGATTACACTCGAGCTCGATCTTTCGATCAACTTCGGCTTCGTCGGGAGCTACTCTGATCTCCGCCACTTTCGCCGTCAAAACTTTCCACACCGCCGCGTTACGGTTTCGGAGCGAACTGTCTTCGTCTATCCTCTCTTCTCCTGAGAGGACTTCCCGAGTGGTAGCTGTCTCATCCATGGCTTCTGGAGACGAAGGAGCTGTTTTCAATTTGTCTGATTCTAGCCTCCTTAAGATCCTAAAAGGCGACATCACAAAATGGTCCGTCGATGCATCTTCCGATGCTATTGTAAGCCTCTCTCTTTCTCGATCAATTCAGATTCTAGGGCTGGCGTCCTTTCCACAATGGATAGATTTTTTTTTTCTAAAATTAGATGAAACTTGATTTGTTGGTGATGAATATGGTTGATAGGCTCTTTGTATCATTCCCGTACAACGCATTTTTTAGTTAGGTCTATCTGTTGCTTCATCTTCAGGTGAATCCAGCAAATGAGCGAATGCTAGGTGGTGGTGGTGCCGATGGAGGTAATTTCACGATTCTCTGTCTTCTTCAATTTACTCTCCAAATCCATTGCTATCGTGTGGTTGTGTTAGGTATCAAATTTTTTTGACTATTCTGAATCCTCAAGGCATTATCTGATTATGTTCTGTGACAGCAATACATAGAGCTGCTGGGCCACAACTCAGAGCAGCATGTTACGAGGTCCCTGAAGTTCGTCCTGGAGTCCGTTGTCCAATCGGTGAAGCAAGAATTACTCCGTACGTGCGTTACTCTTTTATACTTGTTCGAGGTATTTTGAAAATTGGGATTGTTGTTGATTAACGAACCAGTTGGATTGAAAAAATAATGGAACAGGGGTTTCAACTTGCCTGCATCCCGTGTGATTCACACTGCTGGACCAATCTATGACTCAGATGTCAACCCTAAAGAATCCCTCTCAAATTCCTACAGGTAAGCTTTTAACGCAGTTTCTTATGTTTACTTCTACTTAGACATGTTCCCCCTCTGAACAAACACTTCATCTTTTCTTCTATTTGCTACAGAAATAGTCTGAGAGTGGCAAAGGAAAACAACATCAAGTACATTGCTTTTCCTGCCATATCTTGTGGGATTTACGGGTAAAGTTGCCATATCTTGTATGCTATAAGACCTATTCTATTTTAATGAATTCTTGGAAATTTTGATGTGCAAAGTGAAAGAGAAACCTTATTCCCTCCCCCCAATGTATTGTTTCTGTTGTTAGATATCCTTTTGATGAAGCTGCTGTGATCGGTATATCAACGATCAAAGAGTTCGCCAATGACTTCAAAGAGGTAATGATAATTGATTGCTTCTCTTGTCCATGTTGTTTACAATTCCGTGGATTCAATTAAGTAACTGACACTTTTTTTTACAATCTCGTATTGTCTGTCATTCTTATAAAAGGTGCATTTTGTTTTGTTCGCGGACGATATTTATAGCGTGTGGGTAAGCAAAGCAAAGGAGGTACTACAAAAAGCTTAATATCCATCCCCTCTGCATCCTAAATATGCCCCAAGGAAACCCCTAAAACTCCCACACAAACCAAAGCAATTTGGTATTTGTGTAATGTGATGGGAAACCTTGTGGTAAAGAAAGTGTTTTTTAAGGCTCCAACATTGTCTTTTGCTGTCTAGTGTACCAATTTTGTTGTTATTTCATCAAGCAACAGGAGTGAAGATTTTAGTGATTTAAAAATATGAAAAATAAGTTTTGAAGATAGAGATATAACCCAGGTAGTATTAACATGGTTTAGGGAAATCAACTGAATCTTCCCTACGCGTGTTTTAGAGAGCGAGAAGATAAATCTGGATTTCCTTCACAGGCTAAATTAGATAAATACAAAATATTGGATTGTGATTTAAATTAGTTTTAATTTTAAGGAATAAAAAAGGAAAGCAGATAAAGAAACAACAAAAAGGAAATTAAACATGATAGAAAAAAGGAAATAGTGAACAGATCACTGTCGATTACAAAACAAAATAGAAATCACCGACTTAATTATCTATTTTCTTATAAATAGTGTCAGTCTCTCCGATACGAAGAATCACTGATTCGATTTCTTATTTCTCAACAAAAACAAGAGAAAAATAGAATTCGAAGCAAAACCTTAAAGAATATGGAGAAGAAGATGATTAGAGACAGAGAAGGTTTGTATGTTGACGAATCCTCGCTAACGTTTGTCTCTTTGCTTGGCCGAGGGGGTTTCGGCTCCGTCTCTCTCATGAGGGATTCCAACTTCCGATTATACGCAGAGAAGTCATCGCCGCTCGATTACTTGAAGAACCTCGAGAAAGAGCATAGGATCATGCTTCGTTTCCGCAACCATCCTCGCATCGTCCAAACCTCAAGCCCTCATCTTCACATAGGTACCAAACCCGAACGGTGCTTCATCTACATGGAGTTTGCCTCCAAAGGTACTCTCCACAAGATGATCTCCGAGTTCCGTGGGAGACCAATGCCTGAAGCGGTGATCGGACACGCCGCTCTTATGATCCTACAAGGAATCGAGGCTCTTCACTCACACGGCTACGTTCACTGCGACATAAAGCCAGACAACGTTCTCGTCTTCCCTTCCAAGACTGTTGGGGAACCGTGGGATCTCAAGCTCGCTGATTTCGGTTTATCCAAGGAGCCATGTACGGATTCTAGGTCGTTGTATGGTGGTACGGAGCAGTTCATGCCTCCGGAGTCTTTTGGACCCAACAGAAAGATAGGACCGGCAGTTGATATATGGTCTCTAGGGTGTGTGGTTCTTCAGATGTTTGGAGGCTGTCCAGAGAAGATGAGAGATTGTTACACGTGGAGGCTTCCCAAACTTGTCTCGCCTCTGGCCAACGACTTCTTGAGGCGGTGCTTGGATTTGCAGCCGTCACGTAGAGCCACCGCAGCGGAGCTATTGAAGCACCCTTTTGTTACGCAAAGAGTGATTAGTGTTCCACTACAGCCAACAATGCTTCCGTGTCTTTCTGCCCTCAGGTTTGCTTCTGTCGCAAGGAACAATGTGATGGAGGGATATTATACAAGACAAGGAAGACCGGTGATGAGGATGGTTCCAAGACCAAAAGATTTGATCTGCTGATATCAACGGTGGATATGAGCCCAAAAAAAGAAGAAGAAAGGAGTTTCCATTCAAGGCGGTTGTTTTAGGTTTCGGTTGTTAAGAGTCATGTTTAGGTTTCAGTTGAGTCCATGTCTTGACTTGTTTCACAAGTGGTAAAGTATAAGCCAGTTTCTACTTTTCAAATATACAAACATATGTTAATATATATATTTTCCTAAAAAAAGATAATAACAAATATGCAATTTTCATTTATAGTCAAACTAATTGGGTAGTAAATTGAAACTTTATAATATATAAATAGAACTTATCATGAAGAACTAGAAAATCATAGAACATTTTCTTTTACATAGAAACAAAACTAAAAGAAATATATAATGAAATATCACAAAAACTTATATTACCTTTTTTCTTGTAATAATATTGGCAATATCATGTCTAACTACAACGTTTTGGCCAAATCATGTATGTGCTTCTTATGTTTTGTTATTTTTCAATTATTTTATCATTTTTAAATCAATAGTTGAAAATTTTACATAAAAGTTAAGGAAGGAGTAACATAGGAAGAGTTTCTAAGGCTGGTTGGTCACATGTAAATAAAATGCATGTAACCTGAGATAAACCTCATGTTTGGCAAAGGTATATTTCTGAGAGGTTTAATTGATTGGAGAAACTGCTTACATGGACAAGTTGCTGGCTTTCTTGGGTAAAGAGGACTTAGGTCCAAAAGTATAGATGAACATGTCTGTAGGTTCAAGCATAATCAGGTTGCAACCAGGGTCAAAAGGTAAACTTACGAAGCTTTGTTTTATTGCTTGATGGTGGTGAAGATATCTGGATATTAGCAACTGAATTGGGATCCAAAATAGGGTCAGCTGCAGGTTTTGAGCAACTTCATAGTAAAAAACTGAGTATTAGCAACTGAATTGGGATCCAAGATAGGGTCAGGATGCAGAGGGTATAAGCTTCACCGTGAAAGAAGAACAAGCAAAGTTATGGGTCACCTGTTTGTATCTTAAGAAGGTCTAGTGGTTGAATTTTTACAAGGGTCCACTTGCAAAGAACTTCAAGTGAGTTGTTATTGGTGGACACACTTAAAAGAAGCTCATGAGTATAAGGTGAAGATTCAGTTTGATCTATGAGGGTTAAGATACTAGTGCCAAAGAGAGGTGGAGTTTGCAAATAGATATATGTAAATATGTAATGCAGGGAATGTTTAATTAAGAGCAAGAAAGTAACTTCAAATGTTCTAAATTGAAGTGTTCACGGCTGTTAGGATGTGTCTTAGGCATGTCACATGGTCGTGGATGTAAGATCCTAACATTCAGTATTACTCCTTTTTAAAGTAGTAGTAGTATTACTCTGAAGTAATTAACTTTGAAAATCAGATTAATAATTTATGCGTTATAACTTAAAGTAAATGAGTTAAAAGTTATAGAAATCACGTACCGTCCAAAAAAGGAATAGCCTAGGCTTGTTGTCCTTATACACTGCCGGCAGAACCTACACATTTGAATAATAAAAATTAACTATTATTATGTATATATTTTGTAATTACATTTTTACATATATGTATCTATTGATTAAACTGAAATTTAGAAAAGTATAATAACAAACAAAATTAAGATGTATATTATACCCGTAAGATTTAGAACTAATTAACCTGCCAACCAACCTCGATGGTATTAAGATCACCATTTTCATATTTTTTCCCTCACTTAACCAAATTTGCGAAATAGACATCTCTTTTGCTCCTTACATTTATCGTCGTTTGTTCTTCCCTATAATTGTGGTAGGGTATCCGTAGTTATGATCACATACTGTTATTTTCAACCCATAATACAGACTAATTAATAAAGATAGTAAAATTTGATCAACAAAATAATCTATTAAGTATATTTTCATTGAATTATGTTTAAAAGTAGTCGCATCTTTTCATCATAACCGTTATTAGAGTTTATGTTTCTTCATTATTTATTAAGTATATTTTCGTTTACAACCATTTATTTTATGAAAAACTATATCTTTTAATATTTATATTTTTTCAACTCTATAAAACCAGAAAAAATCAATTTCTTTTTAGATGGATGTTTAGCAAAAATATTTATTAAACTAGTATATCTACATTTTTTTTTTTGCTTATTTTTTTACTTATTTTTTGCTTTTATTTTACTTATTTTTTGTTTTTATTTTGCTTATTTTTTATTTACTTTTTGCTTTTACTTTGCTTATTTTTATAGAGATGAGAATTAATAAATGTTATGTTCATTGAATTATGTTTGAAAGTAGTCGTTTGAAAAAAGGTGTAAGAGAGTTCATATCAATGAAAGAAAAACATCAATTCTAATAATTTTCTGAAAACAATCTCACTTTTTGTATAATAAGAAACTAGATATTAGAAACGAAAATAATAGAAATACATATCAGTCAAGTTATAGCAATCTTAGATGAAACGCACAAAGATGAAAATGTTTAAAATGACTCAACAATCAACATATTCAGTTTAGAACTTATTACTTCATGTCCGGGCCGGGTATAAATCTGTAGGGTTAAGTTTTGTCTGATGATTTACTGTGCCATTCCGTATTGGTACGGTTCCTTCTGCACATTATGCGCTGCTAGCATAGGCTTCCAATGTCTGCCTTTTGCCCTTAAGAGAAAAACAGATGATGAAAGAAAATTTGTTATAGAGTCTGCATTTTTCTTTATGGGTTGACTATAATTCTTCAGATTTAATTTGGTTTATTAAAAAACGTAACCTGAATGAAGCCATGAGCATTTGTAAGGAGGATGACCGAAACAAGAAGGAAGACCCGTACGTGCACCATGATCTGCAACAAGAAATAATAGTTTAAACAGAATATCTCCCCTCCCAAATGAAAGTAAACCTACAAGAGCAAGAATTACAAATATCTGGTTACAATTTTTTTTTTTTTTTTTTTACTTATATACTGCTCATCTCTGGCCATACATGACTCTATTTCAACCTCAAGAAAAAACCCCAGGGAAAAAATAAAGTCTTTTTTTTTGGCGAGACAAACAGAAAAGGCATATCAATCTCATAGTGACTGAGAGATGATAAAAAAATCGATATGGTCTTAAGCAATATTGTTTGGTTAATTTTACATTTAATTGTATAGCTCGGTATAGCCTTTAGTATATAACCAAGTGTACAGTTTTCATTTACATTTAGAATGAGAAATTATATTTTCCCAGAAATCGTGTTCTTCGTTTTCTCTCATTCTCAATATCGTAATACAAAGCTGTGCTTACATCTTTTAAACAGCGACCCAACAGCAAAGAGGAAGAAAAGTCGCCAAATCAAACTAGAATTACATATATCCTGCTCAAAAAAAAAAAAATTACATATATCCTTTTAGGGCAAAGTAGTGTGGGTATAGATTTTTGTAGAGACGATTGATAATTTTTTCATAGTTTAAAAATGTAATGCTTGTTTCAAGAAGAAACGAAATGATTTTGTTTAGATGAAAACGAAAATAATTAAATCTGCTGTAAAAATCAACGTCTTGGTTTTAATTATGATGCCTTGTTATGAGTTTTTTTGTTTTTCTGAATTGACTAAAGAAGAAACCCATTCGTATAAAATAGTCCGTGTGCACTTAAACGACAAAAGAAGAATGATTTTCGAAACTGTGACGTTCTTATATTTAGTTATTTACACGTGGACTATAAATAGAAATATACATTCCTTTCATAATTCGAAAATATATATGTAAATATACTCTCTCTTCAGTTATTATAATTTTTCCATTTGGTGAACCTTTATTTCTGTGGGAACCATTTTTCCTTTAATTAGCAAATGCTAACTTTTGCAAATGAGAATTGCTAAATTTTTGTGAACTTGCGAAGCCAAATTAATGAAACATACAGCATTAGGAAAATTGTTTTTGTTGCTAATTAAATCATTTTATTTTATTGGCGAATAACATTTTTAAAAAATAAGAGAAAACAAAGCCCAAGCCCACTAAATTTCAAAGCCCAAGAAGTAGCAATAAATAAATCATCCTTCACATGTATCGAGTCCGATGAAATCGACGAGAAGAGAGTAACCCTAGCAAACACACCAGCTCCATCGAGAGGAGAAGCCGCGTCTCCACCAAGATGGTACTCTATTTTCTCTTGGTTTGCTTAGATTTACAGAAGATTCAGAAATCGAATCGTTGACCATCGTCGTTGTTGTGTTGCAGACTTTCAAGCGCAGGAACGGTGGGAGGAACAAGCACAACCGAGGCCACGTCAACCCAATCAGATGCTCCAACTGCGGCAAATGTTGCCCAAAGGTACTAACCAAATTCGCTCCTCAATCGATTTTTCCAAGTAATTCAACATTCTATAGAGTTTGATTTGAGTTTGGTTTACCTTGTGGGGGAATCATTGGACAGGACAAGGCCATCAAGAGGTTCCTCGTCAGGAACATTGTAGAGCAGGCTGCCATTAGAGATGTCCAGGAAGCCAGCGTCTACGATGGTATCTTTGATCCCTCTCTTTGCCCTGTTTCTTTGTATTGTACTTTGATGTACATCACATCAAAAGTTTTGATTTTTTTTTCGATTTGTTCTGTAATCGCATTGAATTTGGTCTTGTGTGGATTCGTAGGGTACACATTGCCGAAGCTATACGCTAAGATGCAATACTGTGTCTCATGTGCTATCCACTCTCACGTCGTCAGAGTCCGATCCCGCACCAACCGCAGGGTTCGTACTCCGCCGCCGCGTTTTGCCAGACGCAAGGTAATCCCATCACTCGATTCCATGATCTTAGTTTTAAGTAGCGTACCTGTAGGATACAAGTTTCCTTCTAGAAGCTCTGTTTTTTAGTTACTCCTTTTGGCTTCATATGTCTTAAGATAAGAAAGGTTTGTGATGGAAACGTGTTTGTGAATACAGTTCTCTCTGTCGAATGAACAGGGTTTGAAGTAAAATTTATAACACTGACACCATACAAAGTATAGTTGAATCATTCAGTAACCAAATTTTGGAGATCATCTCAAGTTTCCTGCTACCTTCTTGATCAAAAATATTTTGTTTTCAAAATAGTCTTTATGGCTTCAATAAGTAAGACTTTAGGAGGCGGATTCAGCATGCCATCACTGAGTGAGACTATTCTGTTATATCTTTTTGTTGTTATCTGAATGAATGTTCTGTTATGATCACCAGGAGGATGCTCCCAAGCCTGGACAACCGGGACAGGCTCCTCGTCCTGCTGGAGCTGGAGCTGGAGCTGCACCGCGTGTCTGAAGCCTGAATATTTTTCTTTCATTTTTCATTCTTCTTATGTTTGGTTCAGATTATATTACCATGTGAATCTCAAAAGCTGTTTAGTACTAGTTGTTTCGACTTTGTTATATTTATTAAACCGATTATCACATTCAGTTACAAACTGTTTATTAAACCTTCCGTCTTGTTCTTCTTCATCTATTCAATGCTCTGTTTTAGTATTGTAAAATTTCCAACATGTAGACAGCCTCTCACAAATCCAAGATTGGACCGCTCTAACTCCAGATTTGAATTACCCGATGATTTCTGTGAATTATTACATCACTTATAAAGTTTTTTTGTTTTTTTATCAATACATCACTTATAAAGTTATCGTCCTAATTCTGCAATCCCACACTAACGTTAACATTAGCCCCTGTGCAACCACAATTTTAACTCTGGATATCATACGTAACTTAAAGAAGTCTCATTAGCCTCATTTTTGTAAATTTGGTTTTATGAGAAAGAAGATCACAAAATCAGGAAAAAAAAAAAAAGACAGAGGAAAACCAGCGCAGCGAATCGATGGAACAGAGGAAGAAATATAGGATAGGTTAACCAAACAGTCGGTTTATAGCTAAATATCGGTTATGGTAATGTTTTTTCCACCCTTAATTTTTTTTTTGTGATTTTGCTATACATTTTTGAATAATGGCCGCCTAAGATTTTTTTTTTGTGCCGCGCATGTAGTTTCCGAAAAAATCATAATGTTTCCTAAGTGAAAAAAGAGTGAGAGAATCAATCTGCATATCTCATATAATATAAAATGAAAATAAAAATAAAACCTAAACATTCATATATCTCTAGCTCTTTTATCAACATCCAAAACGAATATTTTACACCGTGTTATTAACCATTCGATTTAATATTATAGATTTATGTTATAAGATTATTATGGAAAACGTGTTATCAAAGAAAGTTATCTGAAAAAACAAGGAAATTGTTGAGAATGTCCTAATCATAGATGGAATAAGAGTGAGAGTGGCCGCCGACAAATGAAGTTATAAATAGAGATCAAATAGCTCTCTACTGCTCTGTAAACGAAACGAGAAGAAGCCCGAGAGCGAGAGAGAGAGAGAGAGAGAGAGAGATGGGAGAACCTTTGTATGTAGACGTAAGTTCGCTGAGATCTGTCCGTCTTCTTGGCCATGGAGCTTACGGCTCAGTCTCTCTGGAGGAGCATCCCCGCTACGGATTCTACGCCAAGAAAACGTCTTCAATGAGTCACCGGGAGAATCTCGAGAAGGAGCTCAAGATCATGCTTCGCTTCCGCAATCATCCTCGCATCGTTCAAGCCGCAGACGATCGCTTAGGAACCGGATCCCAAGAATGCTTCATCTATATGGAGTTCGCCTCCGAAGGTACTCTCCACGATATCATCTCCGGTTCCCGTGGGAAACCACTTCCTGAGTATATGATCCAAAGCGCAGCTCGTATGATCTTACAAGGACTTGAGGCTCTTCACTCACAAGGTTACGTTCACTGCGACCTCAAGCCATCCAACGTCCTCGTCTTCCCTTCCACCACTCAAGGAGAGCCATGGGATTTCAAGATTTCTGATTTCGGTTCAGCCAAGGAACCTAACACGGATCCTTCACCTCTCTGTGGCGGCACTTCTAAGTACATGTCATCGGAGTCTTTTTGGTTTGGGTCAAAGGGAATGATCCATCCGGCTTTTGATATATGGGCTTTAGGATGTATTGTTTATGAGATGTTTGGAGGTAAAGCTGTGCAGGAGTATCTAGAAGAGTATTACGAGTGGAGGTTGTTTCAAGAAATCTCTCCGGCTGCTAAGGATTTTTTGAAGCTGTGCCATGGTTGGCATCCGTTAAACAGGGCCACGGCTGAGAGGCTTAACCAGCCGGTAAGGGCCACCGCGTCTGAGCTTTTGAGCCATCCTTTTGTTACGCAAAGTCTCCATGTTCCGTTGCCAATGCCAACCACAAGACAACCAAAAGATTTGGCCAAGACTTGCTGATTTTCTCAGGTGATAGGAGTTTCTAGACGAAGGCGTGTGTTCAGGGTTCGGTTAGTTAAGAGTCCATCATATTTGTGTTTCTGTTGAGTTCGTGTCTTGCCTTAGCGCACAAGTAAAGAAAGGAGAAACAAAAATCCGTTTCTACTTTTGAGATTTCTTATTTGATGTGAATGTGCTAAGCTTAAGGCTCATTGTGTATGTGCTTAGGTTCATTACTCTTTCATGTTTAAGTTTTGGTAATATTAAAAGTTCAACTTTTTTAGTTATATATTCGTGCTTCATATTTTTTCGGCGAATATATTCATATTAATATATGCGAAGTTCAAGTTTAATTTCTATTACTCTGTTATATAATAAAATAAAAAAAATTCCCATTACTCTTTTCATTTATCTACAAGTTTTCTTCTTCATTCTTGGTTGTAACTAATTTTCCCCTATGGCTGTCCAATAATAATATTGTTTTTCCAGCTTGTACGTTCTTTACTCAAAAATTAGTTGTAGCTCATATTTTCAAGTGAAGTCAAAAACCAGCAACCTTGTATCATTTAATTGAAATTCAACTGTATTGGAAATATAACTCTTGGACCATCCTTTCAATATACAAAGAGACTCTGTTCTATTGCCAATCCCAAACTCCTCCTCATAATTAAAAGAAAGCAATACCTGAAACGTCCTTTATGTAATTGACTGGTTAAGTTATGTATAGACTCTGTTCCTATTCCACAAGATCGATGACAAAACTGAATAATTGTTTATGTAATTGACTGGTCAAGTTACACCGGTTTTTTCTGCACATTCTACATGAAACGTATACATTCTTACTCTATTTGTTGCAACAAATACACTAATGGCAGTTGAATTGTTATAATGCCGTGTTTGTTATCATGTACTGAAATCAATGACATCTGTTTGGTTATAGGGCTTATTTATGATGCAAATTTTGATTGGTTGCTACGAAGCATCATGAAGTTTATGTTGTAGAAACACACCAAATCTTAGCGTTGTTGCTTCGTTTTCCTCACCCTTGTTTATTTTTCTTCACTTAACTTGATTTCTGGTATAGCAAGGTTATTATTGGTTTGCTAAGAAGCATCATCACGTTTATGTTGTTGACTTGATTTCACTTAACCGTACAAATGTAGAAAAGCGTGCGAGAGACGAAACAGTGGGACTTAAAAATTAAACAAAGAATAATAAAACTAGTCAATATGGGCATAATAGTTGGTCTCTTGCGCAAGTTGGTGTTCTGAATTCTGACACTCACGAGTCTCTCTCCAGCGACAAAGAAAACACACAAGATATTGAGTACACGAGACAGAGACTAGATTGGTTCAAGAAGACGCCTGAAATGTCTTGAGTCCTCAGGCTTGAGATTCTTCAGTTGAGAATGAGTCAGTTCATGTCTTTCCTTCTCTTCACGGGAGGGATGAAAACACTACTTCTCCATAAGAGCAGCGAGCACCTCCCACCCACAGACGATTTGTTGCTGTTTGCAATAGCGGCTTCAGTGTTGCAGATCGAGGAAACTCATAATAAAAGATGTACAATAGCATGGATTAATATTTGGGAAACTAGACGTGTGGAAGCTTTTAGAAGATGCACACGACCTAATTGTTACCAAGATTGATCCCATAATCTCCTCTCTTGTTTTATCAGGATTTTCTCTCTGGTGTGGTAACAAAACTACCTGGTTCTTGCATGTGTTTGCATCTCTACCTGTGCAATGTGGGGGATAGTTGCCGGATTATGAACAGAATCTAAATCCGGGATTCGATTTACCGATTGTGAATACAGGAAAATTCAGATAAATGTTTTTGACATCTAGTTTCCGTAACAAATAAAATTAATGATGTTTCCTAAGTGAAAAAGGAGTGAGAGAATCAACCTGCGTATCTCTTCTATCTCATATATAAAATGAAAGTAAAAACTAAACATTCATATATCTCTACCTCTCTTATCAACATCCAAAACGAATATTTAACACCGTGTTTTTAACAATTTGATTTAATATTATAGAGATTTCTGTTATAAGATTATTAGGGAAAACGTGTTATCAAAGAAAGCTATCTGAAAAGAACAAGGAAACTGTTGAATATGTCTAATCAGAGATGAAATAGGAGTGAGTGGCCGCCGACAAATGAAGTTATAAATATAGATCAAATTGTTCTCTAGTGCTCTGTAAACGAAACGAGAATTAAGAAGCCCTAAAGAGATAGAGAGATAGAGACATAGAGAGAGAGAGAGAGAGACTCGAGAAGGAGCTCAGGATCAGTATGGCGACTCAGAGTTATCGGGATCGGGATGGTTCACGGTTTATACCAAACGATGTGGGGTTGGTGAGGCGTTTTCTTACCAACATGGTCAAAAATAAGCAGAGCGAATTCATAACAACTTTGGATGTGTACAAAGATGAACCGTGGCTTCATGATCATGTAGAGAACGAAGTGTTCAGGAAAAAGGAATGGTACTACTTTGTTCCGAGGATTAAAAGAGGTGGCAAGACACCGAAGCGGACCGTACCGGGAAGAGGAGAAAGCGAAGGCGGCACATGGAAAAGCACCGGTTCAAAAACAGCCATCATCGATAAAAAAACCAAGACGGTGGAGGGTTACAAGCAGAGTCTCGTGTACAACAAGACAGTGAAGGGAAAACCAGTGAAAACTGATTGGCTCATGACCGAATACTCTCTTCATAAGGACGTTCACGACGACCTGGTCTTGTGTTGGATTCGGGACAACACCGAGAAGAAAGCCAAACTTGGATTTGCTGATCACGTGGAAGAAAACGAAGAATATGGTGACGTCACTCAGCAGCAGCAGCAGCAGCAACAAGATGCACCGACTTTTCCTCCTCTTCTTCAGGGTCATAACTCAGGCTTTGGAACGACGACGCAGGGCAACGACAACAACGTCATGATGATGCCGTACCAAGAACCATATCGTGAGTGGGATGATGATGATTTTGATTTTAGTGGCTCGGAGAATTTGATGCTCAACCTCGATGAACTCATGACTATGGAAGATGGTGACTTCAGTCAACAGCAATAACACGAAGAAGCGCAATGAAAACTACAACAACCGATTCCTCAAGCTCAAGATCTAGGAAAATTTGCGTGTTTACTTTAAGTTAAAGTTTGTGTCTGTGTGTGTAAGGTGCTCTGTTAGGCACTCGTAGTTAAGACTTAAGCTCCATCTTAGGTTTTCGACTGAGTTTGTTTCCTAGGTTATCAAATTAGGTCTGTGTCTCAGTTTGTTTCTTTATTGCTGTACAATCGTTTTATCAGCAATGGCAATCGTTTGGGTTTTTTTATTTGCTGTGTAAAATAAGAAATACAAGCAATAGTTATGCATGAATTAACGGCTGAAGTTTCAATGTTGTTCATAGGCAGCTTATTAGAGTTTTCTCCTAGGATCCAGATCGAAAGTCAGTTGGTAAACAAAATCTAAGAGTGATATTTAGGTTATCGGTTGAGTTTGTCTGTTTACTTGCTATGCACGAAATCATCGGGTGTGTTAGTCTCATTCATACTTCAATTTTAGTTTGTGTCTCAGCTGTGATGTGCTTGAATTGGTCAACTCACTTATATACTACTTTTGGTCTCTGCTAATTTCCGTCGTGCCATCATAACTTGCACTCGTTTATCTTTAACTAGGTTATCGGTTGACTAGTTTGTTTCTTTGTTACGCGAGAAGCAACTGTTGGATCAACGATGAAAATAAACATGAGAACAAAAGTCCTGCTTCTAACTTTATTAACGAGCTAAGTTTTAGTTAAAGAGAATCAATATCCACATCTCATGTATATATGAAACTGTTATTGTTAATGGAAACAATCTAGTTATCAAACATATTCAAATGAACTTCAAACACCATTAAATTCGACCCTGATTTGTTTTTTTTTTTTTTTGGTAAAATAATTTCCCAAATCAATCAAAAGCACAATACATCATTCTTCTGAATAAATTATAGATAGGAAACGATTGTTCTTCTTAATCATAACTCAGTGGAGATTACAATATCCAAACAATCTAGAAACCATAATCTTATCTTCATCGTTTCGGTTTTACTTGAGCCTCTCCTTTCTAAGTCTCTCTAGTTCCAACACCATTTGCCAGTGCTCCAGCGAAAGCGTAGTCTCACCATAGCTCACAGACATCATGCGAGCCATTGTCAACAATCTGCGGAACCAACCAAACAAAATTGAGAATTTTCCCATATTTGATGAGAATAAACCACACTAAGAAAGGCTTTAGTACCTGCTCAAGTCTTGGCTGCCTAAGCTACGATCCGTTTGCCTTGCTGCAACCAAATCATTCTCCACTACCTGCAACGAAATTTTGCAGGAATTTTTTTTGAATTTAGACTCAAAAAGTCTCATGACAAACAATATTCTAACATTATTGCCATAAGATTGTAACACAAGACTCACCTGTTGCAATTCTTGCCCAATGGAGTGAGATAGCGATTTGCAAGTAGCTAAGTAACACCTCCAAGCTTCTGCTGTTTCTGGTGTGATGACGACTTGCAATGAATTCACTTGGGAAGGTTGAAAAGGTAGAACCAAATCGGCCGGCATTATGTTCGATTTCCCCTCAGAGAAGATGAGCATCTGAGCATCAGTGGCCATTTCCATTTTATAATATTGGAAATCATACTCCACCTGAAATAGCAGCAGATTCCATAATTCATATCTGAATCTGATTAAAATGATGAACAAAAGACAACGCTTTACCTTTTGACATTCCATGAGGTTTTTAAGCAGCTCTGCATTCTCAACTCCAACAGAGTTCAAGGTGCCTGCTTGCAACTCTGTTTCGTCCAATATCAAGTGCGTACCATCAGCAATTTGTAGAACTCCAGGCACCAATCTGGGGCCATAAACAACGAATTATCAAACGTCTCTCAAGAGAAGAAAGAATGATTCAAATCACCTGTGAAGATCGTAAAGATGGATGGCTTCTTACCTGTTGATTCGGTAGTCTTTCTTGGGACCGAGGGAGGCGGTGTTCAGATACTCAATAGTAAGTGGTATAGATTGTGTGAATGGTAGGAGGCTTTTGAGGGCATTGCTGAGCTGAGCACCGAAGATAGACATGCTTTCTTTATTAAGGTGTATGAGATTGAGTGAAAGCTTCCCGACAGCAACATTATCTACTCTTCCATGCACCTATAGAGAAAGACAACATGTGAATTTTTAACTGGCTGAAATATCTGACAAGAAGGAATAAGTGATCCATTTTTTAACTAGTTACCTTTGAAAGGAGATGCAATAATAGGAACTGTGCTGCAATGTGATCATTCCCAAGTAGACCCGTAAGGTACTTCATCAAACTCTCTCTTATCTCTTTGAATATGTGAGGGGATTTAGGCTGCCAGACGAAAAAAAGTAACAAGAGAATTAAAATCAATATGAGACCAAGAATAGGTATGAGAGCTATAATGTTTTTGACTGATGGTACTTGCCTCTGTTGATAAGGAAGAACCATGCAGGAAGTGTTGTGTTTCAAGCTTCCTGTGCACAAGACAATGGAGGCGTGGAACCTTCCCAGAGGGCATCTGAACAGATTCAGCTTCAGAAAGATCATCAGAGTTTTCATCAAGTGAATCCATATCCATCGTAGTAATTGGATCAAAAGTCAACACTCCGAGGAATTCAACCACATCATTTAGCTTCATTTCTGACTCTGGAGAATCATAAATCTGCACGGCCGCATATGAATTTGTTCAACAAACTATTCTTTGCAGCTTAGGTATATATATACATGTTTCCCGGATAAAATAATGAATAAAAGAAGAAGCAAATATCTACCTTGACAAGACAAGTTAGAGAATCTGCACTTGTAGCAGGAGGAATAACGGAACTTTGTGGAGCACCATCAGTCCGAGGACCCTGAGATTCCGACGCTGATGAGGTAGCTTCCCCCGCTTTCTGATATACAAAAGCCGAAATAGTCGGAAATATTTCATCAGCTAAAAAATTATTGCCGGTAACAGCAAGAAAATGTTCTCTAATTTGTGGTTTTCCCACAAATTTGTACGGATATATACATTAAATTAAAGACTGAGAGACTAAATCCTTACCATTTTCTTGAAAGGAGAGCCGTTAAGACCAGCTTCTAAAGTCTGCAATGGTGGCTTAAGTAAGTTATGGACCAATAGTTTCAACAGGTATTGATACGACAGAATCAGTAAAGAGGAGAGACTAAATTACATTTGGCTCCATGGAATCGGTCATTTCTTCATCCACCCTCACACGCTTTTCTCTGTTTTGGCCAGTGAGATTTAAAAACCGGTTCTTTTGCTCCTCAGAAGAACATTCAGTCCATTGGTTTTGTCCTGGGACCTACATTGCAATCAAGTGTTGTTATGTGTAAACATCCATGAGACCCCAACAACAACAACAACAAAAATAAAGATGAGCATTTTAAAGAAAACATACTGGAACACAGTATAGCAATCGACGCTCCCAAACTTGCATTTCAGAGGAAGAACCCTCAGGAAACTGTGAGACATCACTGTACTTATTGGTTCTCCATGTTGTACCATCCTTAACAAAATTGAAAACAAAAAACAATTCCCTAAACCCAAAACCAAAAAAAGGCACGAAAACCTGGGAGCTAATTTAGTTAAAACTCAACCAAATTACACGAAATTTTCTATCTTTTTATGCTGAAAATTGATAAACACGAATTGGGTAGTAATTAAATCAAATCATTATGTGAATCGATAATCAATCGGCCTAAACCCAAAAACAGAAAAGGCAGCGACTTCGTAAGCGGAGTAAGAGTTAGTGAAGAAAACCTGGGAGATTGCAGATTCGTCGGAGAAGTAGTGACGGAACAAATCGACGACGCCCCAGTCTTTTCCGACGGACGAAGCCGGATCGTAGCCCGAAGAAAGAGCATTCGCGAAGGAGAATCGGACGGCTCCCAAAGGGTTAGTCAGGCAATCGTACGCTGGTCCTCCCATATCTCAACCAACCTTTTTGCGAAGCCCTATGAGGGAATCAGTAAAAGGATAGAGATGAAAACTGAGACTGCTCAAAGGGCAAGTCGAGTGTGTGTATACTTGGGCCTTTCCCGCCATATCTGCTACGTTTTTCCCGCCATGATCCATGCCCATTCTCCAACTCCCCAACGCGCCGTTTTGGCTAAACGCATAATTAGCTGTCGTTTTATGTGCTACCGTTCCAACAAGTTTTTGTGAGATTATGATATGTACAATGCTAATTAGTCCCCCTTGAAAACAACTTGATACAGCTAATTCTTTGACGATTACTTATAATTGTTGTCTTAAGACAAGGATCTGTTAAAACTTTCACCATCTTTAGAATTGTCAAAAGTCAAAACCCAGCCTCACAAACACAGAGATGGATCAATAAAACCCAAAAATGAAGAAGCCAAAACATCACGAATTTACAAGAGTGGCAAATTAAGTTTTTTTTATATATATCTTTCTTAATTCAGACAACGTAAACCATGCCGACTTCTAGAAGAGAAACCGGTGGGACCTTAAGCGCCACGTCAGGTCCTCTACAGTTCCTCCTCAAGAAATTATAACCGAAATTAACGGCCAATCTCTTCATCACCGATGATCCTTGTTTCGCTTTCACATGTGAGTGCCCCAATATAAACGCCGTCCCAGCCTCTTGCGCCGCCACCAAATCCCTCAGCTCGCTCCTCAGCTCCGCCTCTGCCTCCGCGGACGCTGACGACCCTTCCTCCTCGTAATTGTCTTCTTCCACCGCAAACCTCACCCGTCTTATGGTGGCGGCTGGCGCCGCCTCAGCCATTTCTATGACGTCTTCCATGCTCTCTACCGTGGTGAATCCAATCGAGACGCTCTCCGGTTGCAGATTCTCTTCGATCTCGTAAGCTACGGTTCCGATCACTGCCAGCCTCGACTCGCTTGAGGACTCGTTAGACCGGACCGACCGAGCCGTGTCGTCCTCTTGTGTTCTCTTGTGCCAGTCGTAGCGGATGAAATCCGCAAGCTTGCTCACGAGCTCTGTTTCGAATGAGTCCACGTCTTGATGGACGTCGCGGTATCCGTAACGCACGATGCAGCGGTAAGAGCGGTGGTCCACAGGACCCACACGGCCCACGAGGTATCTCTCAGCGGGCGGAACGAAAGGGACCGGGACGGATTTCACGCAGACAAAGACGAGAACACGGTGGAAGGCAGGGAGGTTGGTGACGAACCGGGAGAAATTGGCAGGGATTCCGGAGGTTAAATCCGTGAAGACTAAACCGATGCCCGGAACTCGGGAGATTCCGAGGCTTGGACCTAACGCAAGGAGCCACTCAAGCGAGACTTTGTTCTGGAGATCAAACTCGTATTTCTTGATGGTGGTGTAATGCCAAACGAACATGATGATCATGAAAATTAGGGATAAGAGGATCGGAAGCCAAGCGCCTTCACGGAATTTGGTGAGTGAGGCCGAGAAGTAGAGAAGTTCTATTGAGCCGAAAAAGAGAAGGAAGGCTAGGGCTAGGATCGGAGGCTTGTGCCAGCAGAGAACGATGACCAGTGACATAAGACACGTCGTCACTAGCATAACCGCCATTACAGCCAAACCTGCAACCAAGGAACCAAGAAATATGATCTCAAAGTCGGAAGAATCCGGAATTATTGAGCTGGTAAGAGAATCACATACCTGATGCATTTCCCAGGTGTTTGACATCCCTAAACCCGATTGTAACAGCGATGCAGAGAACCATGAGCATCCAGTTAATCTCAGGTATGTAAATCTGACCATGCATCTTATCCGAGGTGTGGATGACTTTGACTCGAGGGAAGCATCCAAGAGACTGGCTTTGGTTTATAATTGAGAAAGTCCCGCTGATGATCGCTTGGCTTCCCACAACAGAGGCAAGAATAGCTATCATAAGCACAGGCCAGTGCACACATTCTGATCGAAACCAAGGATTCAGATAAAGAAAAGATCAGATTCTGTTCTTAATGGTAAACACTGAATCTAATTTCAGTTCTTGAAACTAAGGCAAGTTATACTGACTTGGCACAGAGACAAAGAACCCAATCGCGTGCGCAGAATTGTGATGCCGGGATAGGTAAGCAGCTTGTCCCATGTATGCCAATATAAGAGCCGGATAAACCAGGAAAGTAAAGGCAATCTACAACAAGCAAAACATAGAATTTACTGAAACCTGTGGCGATTTAACAATAAGCGAATCATCCAAACTGAAGCAGGAACATACCTGAATCGCCGCGTAGTTGAAGTGACCAAGATCCGCAAACATGGCCTCAGCACCTAAAACAAAGACTCCACGAGTTAAGTTACCGACATTTTCATCTTATGGCGACATTAACACTTTGAGGAGACCAACAGATTTTTCTAATAACTCACCAGTTATACACAACAAGATCCCGCCTAGAGACATCCATCCACTTACTCTCGTCTTTCTCAAGAACATGAACATGTATTTAGGAGAAAGAGCTTTGTATACATGAGGATTCCACTGTATTATATTGTACAAGCCAATACCGCTTATACAGAGCAGCCAAGTGAGGATAATAGGCGCGAAAACAAACCCAACACGATGTGTCCCAAAATGCTGAAGCGCGAAAAGGCAGACTAATATGAAGCAGGTTATAGGAATCACTGCATCTGCGCGTTTGATAAACAAAGGAAGCCATCATGTATCATTCATCAGAACTCAAGGAGCAAAAACTCGCATTAAACCAGACTTTGTGTACTTACACTGGTGATGTTCTTTAGACATATTCATCTCAAGACCTGACACGGCAGAGAAAACTACATACAACAAAAAAAAGAAAAGATTAGAAAACTCGTTTAGCCAGCAAATAGACATTAAGATACCTACAGACACAGAAGCAAACATACCGGAGATCGCTGGAGTAAGAAGTCCATCTCCAATAACCATACAAGTCCCAAGAAGAACCAGAATCAGCAAAGCAGTGTGTAACCACTTGTGCTTCTCCAGATATCTTTTCACACAAGAGTCATGGTTCTTCTCCGGCGGATGCTCCAGTTTATAAGTGGACAGGGCCTCGTCAGCGACTTGTCGGTTTGGGAGGAGGCTAACTTTGACATGACGGCAGATCAGCGAGTACAAAGCAAAAGTTCCACCTGAGACAAATTTGAACATAACTACATAAGCAACGAGCAAATAGAATTTTAGTTTGTCTGATTATTTTGAGAGAGCCGTCTCCCTCACCTTCTCCGTTATCATCAGCTCGAAGGACAATGAAGACATACTTGAGCAAAGGGATCAAAGTTAGAGTCCAGAAAACGAAAGACAGA
The DNA here is from genome assembly GCA_020283515.1 of Alliaria petiolata. Classification (NCBI taxonomy): domain Eukaryota; kingdom Viridiplantae; phylum Streptophyta; class Magnoliopsida; order Brassicales; family Brassicaceae; genus Alliaria; species Alliaria petiolata. The sequence goes on along the minus strand of JAHZTW010000001.1, from coordinate 472,014,056 downwards.
ACACCGTAGATCTCTTCGTTGGTCTCTGAATGTCGAATGTCTTCAGCGAAAGTGCTCTTGAAGACGTAAAGCGGAGAGATGCTCAAGTCTCCATAGACAACACCAAGACTCTGGTAAGCAAGAAGCAAAACCGACCTCCACGATTCCTTCTGCACAATTGTTGAAACACATCAAAAAAGCTTTCAAAGATTCCAGCAAATCTAAGGGCTTTTTTGGTTAAGAAAATCGACAAACCTTTTTAGAACCACAGCATTTCCCGAAATTGAGATCCATGGTTTGCTCTAATCTTCAGCCTAACACGCTATAAGAAGAACCTGGAAACCAAAATAAAAGAAGATGATTTCTGAATCTCATCCAGAGAAAAAAAAATTGGGTAATTTGGCAAGAAAATGAAAAGTCTTGTCTAATACAGTGAAACCTACAAAGTAACAATAAATACGACAACCCAACTTTGTTCCCAAATTAGAGGGAAGAAAACAAAGTAGGTCACATTCACGCACATGCTATTCTCACTATCTGATTGATTCTCTTTCGTCAATCCTTACCCGAATTCAGATAAACCCAGAAAGTAATTGAACAATAAAACCCTGAAATTGATCTAGGAGAACCCACCATTTTCTGTAAGTTAAGATTCAGATAGAGAAACCCAGAAAACCAATTGACTTCACAAAGTGAGCCTAGTGTAGCTTTAAGCCATAAATGGAGTAAAATCAATTATTAGCTTTTTGCCCATATTCTGTCTCACAACGCCATCTGTAATTGTTTTCCACTTACAGAAAATTTCAATTTTTTCTGGGTGACGACGTGAAAGAGATTGATCTGCTTATCAATTATCATTGAAAGGGAGAGAAGATAAGAAGAACCCATAGCCTCCACATGCTAGAAATTTCGAAAAAAAAACTTATTTGAAAATTATTTTTTTCTCGCGTTTTCTCGGGGAAAAGAAAAGGGCGTGAAAGAGCAAACGTGGCGAGAATATTTTACAGGTGAAGAGACAGAAACACGTGAGTGTCTCCGACAGTTGCGTCTACGGGAAAAAAAGCTTTTATTTTTTCTCTACTTACCAACAGAATTTCCGCCATTGATGCAGCTTGTTCTATCAGCCTCCGAATTTGGTCATCGCCAACCCCACTCTCTCTCCCTCTATTTTCCTTTTTTTTTTTTTTTGTGTGTTGCTGCAACAATAATAATCGAAACTGTTTTGTTCAGAGGTTTCAATTTTTCAGTAACAGCATAAAACGGCTTTTAAGCACCGTGTGTCGTCCGTGTTGACGGAAAAATAAAACAAAGGGAAAGCAGTATATTTCATTATTTTGTAACAATTTTCTTTTGTGTGTAAAAACTAAAAACCGCGTATTCGTAATTAGAAAGAACAAAAATAAAGTAAAGTAACCCTTGTTGCGAAAAACAAAAAAAAAAAACAAATAAACTGTTTCTATTTTTTTTTTTTTTTTCAAACAGGCCAATTGTTTCTTTTTAAAAAAATTAAAGTTACTTTTTTTTTAATAAACAAATGGTATGTTAAGAAAAATATATGAATGGGATAATCCGGTAGGCCGACCATGAACTTCAGATTTTTTTTCTATTATGGTGAACAACAAAATACTTGCATCTATTATTTATACCCAAAAAAAACAAAAATCTATTATTACGATTTTGTAAAATGATTTAATGGTTTTAATTTTTGCATTAAAAATATATTTTATCCATTTACTTTTCCAAGCAACGTAGCTTCAGATTTTTTTCCTATTATGGTGAACAACCAGATACTTGCATCTATTGTTTATGCTTTCTTATATCATTAATAAAATATACAATTTTTAAAACTAATTTAATGACATTATCTTTTGCATTAGGAAAATACTCCCTCTGTTTCTAAATAAAGGTTGTTTTGGAAAAAAAATTTGTTTCAAAATGTTAGTTGTTTTCAATTTTCTAGGTGTATTTATTATCATTTTTTACTTACTTTACCCTTTATAACATTTATTGTTTAAAAAAAAACTTAAGTAACAACTAATTAAACAAAGTTATAAAAGTCTTTGTTTAAGTTTTCTTAATATGTGTGAAAAACTTAAAACAACCTTCTTTAAGAAACAGAGGGAGTATATATTTTATCCGTTTTCATTTGTATACAACCTAACTTCAGATTTTTTTCTTATTATGATAAAAAAAAACAAGACATTTGCATCTATTGTTTATACATTCTTATATCATTAATAAAATATACAATTTTGTAAAATGGTTTAATGGCATTATCTTTTTCATTAGAAAAATATAGGTTGCTTCTATTTTTTATACTTTTTTCTTATATCGCAAATTTTCACGAATAAATGTTATCAAATCGTTATTATTTCAAGTGTGTATATTTTCTACACTTCGAGTTATAATTCTTTAACGAACGTTGATTAGAAGTCTACTCAGTGAATTCTACTAGTTCTTTTTATAATTTTTCCCTCAAAAAAAACTATCTTGGGCTTTGGCTGTTGTTGTAGGAGGGTTCGTTTAATTTGTTTCAGTAGTCGTCGACTCACATGCAGAACCTCAAAGATCCACTCGAAGGCGCTTCTCAATAGATTTGACTATATGTTATTTATTTTGTATTCATACCTTCGAAATGATTAGTCATATTTTCCTTTTCTCAAAATTCGAGCTGTTCTCCCACGAATTCTTCTAAAATCAACAAATTTCAATTTATCGAAAGAACAGTTCTGTCCCAAATCTATGATGGTTCACGAAACCCCAAAAAAAACAAAAAATCGGGAGTGTCAAAACGAAATTTTAGTTTTTTTTTTGGCGTACATGAGTTGTTAGTTTACGAATTATGAATTTAAAATATATATTATATAATACTCCATCCGTTTTGATTTAAATGTCGTTTTAGACTTGTTTTTTTGTTTATAAATAATTGTCGTTCTCGGATTTCAATGTAGATTTATGATAAATTTTCTTGTTTTATCCCTACTTTTTCAGCTTATTAATTATTCCTATCAAACAAAATAATGTTTTAATGAATGGCAAAACAGAAAAATTTAATGTTTTCTTAATCTACGTGAAATATCTTAAAACGACACTTAGTTAAAAACAAAACAGAGGGAGTAGACATTTACTTTTAATTAATAAATAATTATTTTATGTTGGAAGAAGAAAAACTTGTGTTTGGAATTCATAATAGTCATATTGATTGGTGCTCATTTTCTTTACACTTCTTTTGATGCTTCTTTCTCTTTCACTCCTTTTATATGTTTCTTACTCTCCCTTTTGCTAGCTGGAGCCTAAATTCAGCCTTTATGTTCTTGCTACTTTTTTCTTTCTTTCTTGCTACTTAAAAATGAAAAGCGAGAGTTTTATCTTTCTTGGCCACTTTCTCACTTTTGCCATTATTGTAAATCGAACAGTTAAGAAACTGGATCGGAATCCAATTCCTTTAAATGGTATTCAGCTTGCTCTTCACAACAATATTTCTATTATTACACTATAATTCAAAACATCGAGTCGACTGGTCGGTGGATTCAATGCATGCATAAAGGGACATTCCACCAAGTCATATAATGAATTACTATTATATGCATGCGAATATACGATGCACGACGACAAATCGCACACATTCACACTAACATTGATATTTCAAAACAGAACACCAAATGTATTACTTTAAGCTTCTTCATATACGTGATTTTGGGAATGGGGACTTTTCTCCTTCCTTTTTTTTTTTTCTGTACACGACTTATATACTGTTGATATACTCAGTAATGACGCACCCATAACTTAGGTTTAGTGTGGTCATTAGTAATAATTTTAACCAATAATTTTAACCAACTTAGCCAAAATACATCTACATATTACATAATTGATAAGTGGATCCAAGTGAATCCGATCCAAATACATCTACATGCTACATATTACATAATTACCTCACTAGAGAGCAAGTTATATTTTATCTTTTGGTATTCAAGATTTTTGTTTGGACCACTGTTTTATAGTAGTAAATCCGATCCTATCAAACCGCTGTCTTTTTATATATATATAATTTTTATAAATGTTAGAATCAGTGACGATTATGTTCGGCATATTTTATGCAAGTCATTTTCCTGATTGCCAAAAAAACATGTGTTCTGTGAATTTTAAAGATTTGCTTAATTCTCAAGATACAACAACCATTTATAGTGGTGGCAAATTAATTCCGATCAATTTCGAAGTATTAAGATTTATAAGTTCAAAATGTTAGATTTAATTGATTAGTTATGAGAGAAAGTTTATGAAATTGCTAATAATTTGTTTTAGTTTTAGTTTTTTTTAAGCAAGTGTCTCTCACTCTCTCTACTCAAACCCTCTTTCATCTGGTCCTTGGCACACAATTGTTTTATCTTTCTTGGCAAGCGGTGGCAAATTATCAGAAAAAATAAGTTCATTCCATTTCAGGATCTAATTTACTTTACATGTTTTGTTATTTGATTGTAATCTAACTTATTTTAAGGAAAGATTGCATGTATATAATACACACACAATAAACTTCCCCCATGTGAAAGATTTAAATGTTTTTTTAATGATTTGTTAATTAACGGCCATATGAAGCCAAAATCTGTATAATTGTCGTGTGTTATTATAATTTGTAAATACAACTTGTCTTGGCCCATGGTTCAAGAGTCAAGACTGCTTAACTGACACAGTGTTCTTTTGTTAACAACTGACGGAATGTTTTTGTGTATTTTTGGAAACGTAAAATTATAATATATATATATATATATATATATATATATATATATATATATATAGATGATGCCGGTTGAGTTTATGGCGTGATTATGCCCATTTGGTTCATCAATTGTGTAAAACTGGATTACTTTCAAGGTTGTACAACGTTGTCATCTAAACTAATTTAATCGCACATAACAAAATATATACATAAAAAAACTTAAGACAGGTGCGGAGAGAAAGAAATTATTTTCTATAACATACTTATTTTTGTGATAACCGAAAACACTTTTTTTTTTTTTTATAAAAAAAAATGCAGGTTTGTCTAATGAATATTGTTACATACATTACTACATACAAGAAGCTCCCATCAACACGAGGAAATGAGACAATTCAATAGGTGAGGCCGTGAGGGCACCATTTATTATATATAAAGAAAAAAAAGACAGAATTTAAAAAAAAAAATCAAAGTATCAAAAATGAAGAAAAACAACATAAAAATGACCATATGGAGAAGATCTTTTAGGACAAAAATATATATAAACAGCATGTATGTATAAATATGCAACGCAGAATGTATGTGTGTGTATACACTTGATATGTATGATCAGTGGCCAATACCGGGGCTTGGGACATCACCTTGCCTTCTATAGATATCCTCATAATCAGGCACCGGTGGTGATGGCGATGATGATGATGCTCCATCATCATAATCACCTGAATACTCAACTTCCAAGTTTGTAACCATCAACTTCCGGCTCTTCATCGCTGGGAAGTCTCCGCCGTGAAATGCTTCCGGCTCCGAACTAGTAATGCCTCTCATACTCAACCCAAGAATCGAAGGAACTTCGAAGATGAGTAAGAACGACAGTAATAAAACGTGAAGTTTAATTTTCCTTGCATCCATTTCTAGTAGCTATCTTCAAGAAATTAAAACATTAATCAAACTAAAATGGTGAGGATAAAATAATTCGTCGTATATATGGGGTTTTTTCTTCTTGTTGTCTTTAAGGTGAGATTGTGGTGTTGTTGTTGTTGTTGTTTATAATATCATGCATATATATAAATAAGTATATAAGAAAAGAAGCATTGAATTATTAAATCCGGAGGGCCAACTTTGTTGAAATTGGCAAACAATGGTCATGACTCATGATGGATTTATAACATGGCCATTTCTTACTTTTTTTCTTTTCTTTGATTTATTTATGTTATCTTCTTTTATCGTAATGATCCATCATTGCATGCTTTGTTCTGTGACAAGTCGTATATTTGTAGGAAATTTGATAAGACAATATAGAGAATATAGAGGGTGAATGGTGATTTAAATCAAAATATAGTTAATAAACTTTTCGAAAGATGCATTTGACCACAAAGTTTATCTGTTTTTACTCTTTAATAGTGTTTTCTTGAAGAGTTTATAAGCGTAATTAGAGGGAACTGATTTGCACGAATAATTTGATTTTGAAACTATGTTTATCGTCTGCTATCAAAGACCAACGTGAACATCGGAGATACGTGCCATCATTGGTCAATGCAGACTGAAGAGGAAGCTCAAAGAGAGGAAAGCATGTATTTGCTTATAAAACTGTTCCCTCTCGTATACTTAATATTATTATTATACTATGTTTTGTATATAATCGGAGGTATTCATAATATATAACGACATAATATTCCAGCACAGAGGAAGTAAATAATTGCGGTTTGCTTAACTTTTAATGATTATGCTCGCTTAGAAATGCATTACAAGTCAATAAAAATGTTACTGATTGTCGAGGATAGACACGTATGAATTATTATAATGAGAAGCGATGGGCTATACAAAAATGTGAAAGAAAAATATCAATCTCATTAGTTTAACACATAAGAATAAGATTAATTGATGTGTCTATATCTACATAATAACTCTACAGAATTACCCTATTCTTGGCGTATGCACTTACCCACAAATTTCCAAATTTATATCTGATATTGCTGTAACTCTAAAAACTCATCGGCAGATCTTGCCTAGAGAATCGCTCTATAATACAGGAGATCATTTGGAGATGATAATAAAATCTCAAATATATGAATGGTGAGAGATGACGTAATGCTTTGGAAGTATATCGTCATCATACATAGAAAATAGCAAATGAAAAAGAAATAAAAAAGCAAATGAAAAAAATGGATAAGAGAGTCATAAAAGATCTCTGTGGTAGGGCCTTTAACTCCACTGATAAGTGACAAAACCTCTTTTATCAGACCAAACTTAAGTTTTCTTCCAAGACAGCGTCTGCGTCATGGCAATGTAATAATCTTACAATTTAGATATTGTCTCATGTTTTTGGGATTTTTTGTTTACACTAAAGAAAGCTAATCAGATTCATTGCAATTTCTCATCTATAACATGAATATTTCTTCTGTCCAAAGAGATCATTTATGGGTCAAGAGATAAATCAATTACAATCCTAAAAAGAAGCATCTGCTTCAACCTTTGGAACTTCCCATTTAGCATCATAACCAAATAAAAAAAAAAAAAAAAAAACCAATCTCCAGATCTTAAATCTCTCACCCCCAAATCAAAGAGTTTCCGCAAATCTCAGTCTTTGTTCGCAATTGCTTCAGAGTCTTAGNAAAAGAAAAGAAAAAAAAAACCCATGTCATTGTTTTCTGTTGATAAATATGCGAGACAAACCTAAGCTATTAAGCAAAAGGTTTTAGCCAAAGAGACCAATTCAAGGATTCTGTTTGAACGGTTGAGCCTGAGATGTTGAAGGTGATGAGTTCGTTGTGCTTGGTTTGCTACTGAACCTGTCAGCGTAAGACTGTTGACTCTGCAAACAAAACAAAACAAAACAAAAAACAAATCTTTTAGGATCATACAAAATTTAGAAACAAATTCTTCCAAATACGAGTGAAAGAGTTGGTGATGAAATGTACCATATCAGGAATATAAGTGCCTGTTCCTCTTGATTTCCGCATGTTGTGCACAGAGATTGATCCATTCCGATCCCTCCAATAGAAGACATTCTTTTCGCCGGTCACAAACCAACGCGCAATGTCCCAAGAACTTGTGCCTTGACCCTGAGGGACCCAGCTATGCAGAGTCTCACCGTGAAACCATTTCCCGTACACCAGACTTTTGAAGTATCCTTCGAAATCGCCTCTGAGTTCAGATAGTTCCGATCTCCCAGTGCCAAACGCGATGACAGGTTTCTCTACGTCTTGCCTTTGTCCTTTCCCGTTCCTCTCCAGTGAATTACCAAAGAACGTCTCCAGTTTCCAACCCATGGTCTCTACAGGTACTGTAAGCACGTCTCTGAGCTTTCGAGCTCCTAACGTAAAAGCATGTCTTATGCGTCGCAAATTTCCTGACAAGACCACACACACACAAAAAAAAACAGACAATTTCTACTTGAGAGACCGAATCACGAGCTTCTTCTCGGCATTAGAAATTTATTAATCAATAGAGTACCTTGTGTCACACTTCGTCCTAGGTTGTTACTGTGTTTCAGAGGATCCACTATGTTGAAATGTTTCACAGGAAAATAGATGACATTTGCTTCCACAGTTTTAGCTGGAACCGAATATAACTCCATGCATTCTTTGAAGAACTTCTCCTTCAGGACAACTTCATGATCCCCGGTTTCTGAAGAAACAGCATGAGAAAGCAAAAAAAGTGAAGTTTCCATTTAAGGGAAACAGAAGAAAAGTGTCTCCTGATTTCAGCATCCTTACCCGTAATATCTGGAAGAGAAGATATCGGGACCTGACCAGTGACCGTGACACAGTAATTGTCCCAATCAAATGATCCATAGTAATCCAAAAACTTAAGCAGTACCTGGTGATGATAGACATCATATGATGTTAATCTTCGAAGCAATGTCCAAGTAAGCTGAGATATTATATATATACTCACCGCTAAAGGGCCAGATAGTGATGCATTAGATATGTTGATGATGTGCAAGACTAGCACTGCCAATGCATATGTTGAAATCAGTCCAGTGTTGGCACCGAGAATACGGCTCTCATAATAGCACCAGGCCTTGATCAAAACGAAGCTACGTTTGAACAGATGGTCTCTCCCAAAAATCTGGTCAACCTAACAAAGCAACCAAATCAAAGATTAACCACGTTGAGGATAGATGAATGATGGAAGAGCTAATCATATAAGCCGGAGCTATTAAGTGCTTGCCTGCTCCAGAAAGCATAAAGCGCAGAGTCCTGCCATTTGATTGAAGGAGATATCTACAGAAATGTTCCTGATATTGCATTTAATGACCTTGACCTACCATCCAAAACGCCAATATACATAAGCATGAAATGAGTTTTCTTGAGGGAATACACATAATCCACAAAACCTCAAAGGAGCCGAAGCAAACCTGTGCGGGGACATACTGAACATCAGTTATATGGAAATCAGATTTTCCCTCTTGAGCTTCAAGCATTCTGCGCAATGCTGTGGCCAACTCATCCTCCTTATCTAGAGGAGTTAGGACTGTCAGATCGATATCTCCATCAGGGAGATAGGTTTTCAGAGGCACCGAGCCAAATAAATAGACCTGGTAAATACAATAAAAGCGATTTAAGTCAACACATACACCATATGCTTGTAGAATGATTTAGGGCCACATAACAAAACAATAGTCCTGACTCCGAATCTGATCACACAGCAAGAGAGCTTAAGCATTTCGCTAGTAACGAAATAAAACGGGTCGAATCTTCTTAATGCAAACAACGCAACCGTGCATCATCTGATCTGATACAGCATTCCTAAGAGGTGGAGACTGGAGGGAAGTTCATCAAACAAGGTTTCCACAAATCAAATGAATTAAAGCCCTTACTATATATATATATATAAACATAGGTTTACCTAATAAACAAAACAGAAAGCCAAGCATGTCAAATAGAGCACCAGAGTTCTAACCTCAATTCCAAGACGATCCCTGATAAGGGTCTGGAGATAACAGATGATCTCGATCCTACTTCTGTCTGAAACAACGACCGGTTGGATGGCGCTTAGTATCTCCTGAGCCCTTTCCTCGGCAATCATCCACAGTTCTCCATCTATTGGGATTGTCGATAGTGACAAAGACGACGAGGAGGAGACTGGCATCCTCTCTTGAAGAACAGCCATTTGAACAACAAAATCTTCAAACTAACTTCAGATTAATAACCCAGAAATAGTCACCCCCAATGAGCTTAGTTGTATGAAAGTGACATATCAAGACATCTACAAAGCATAGAACAAAGAGAAAATCATAACATGAAATCAATACATTCCTCAATGAAAAACAACTCCAACCAAATGAAGACAGGGTAGAAACTGATTTCTCCAATCAAATTGAATCACCACAGATCAGAGAAAAAAACATGAAGGATCAATTTACTATTGCTTAGTACTTAAAAACAAAATCTTGGATTTGATATCTCGAATCCACCAATGAATGCTTCAAAACAATTCAAACCAAACCAGAGAGTAATTACATTCAAAGCATGACAATGATAAACGGGTAGTAAATGCGAGGTTAGGTATCCCCTACTTTCTTAGCTTTCCTCAAAGCCAAACTCCAAAAGAATAAAAATCAAGGCTTTGAAACACCCAACACTTGAAAAAAATTAACTAAAAGATTCGGATCCTCTCGCTTTTGCCCAGATCCCATGGTAATGATTGGCAACAAGCTTAAACTAGCTTCCCAAACCCCAATTTGACAATTTCATGTTTTTCTAAACTCAAAAAGAACAAATCTTTGTCAACCTCTCGTAAATGCAAGAAAATATGTTTGAGTTGTCAAGTATCAGAAAAGTGCCTGTGCTTTTAGTCCATGTGTCAAGAAGGTTCCTTTTCACCAAATCCGTTTAAACCCCCAGTGGCTTTAACTCATCCTGCGACATACAAATCAAAAAAAAAAACAAAAAACAAATCCAGATTAATAAAAACTGAACAAAGACACAACACTGATAAACAAATTTAGGGTTTTAGGATTGTAATATTAATTGACATTTGTATTTCACAGAGTAAAACAGGAAAAAAAGCGAAGATTTCACGCGCAGAGGAAGAGCTTTGCCTTTTGTAATTATCAAAAGATTAAGATTTTAAGGCCAAGTTGAAACAGAAAAGCGAAGAGGGGATTAAGCAGACCATTTTCACCGGAAATCGAAATCTTTTTGGTGGTTCGATTAATTGATACAATGGTGATTAGTTTAAGAACAGATCAATAGTAATAAAGAGCTAAAGAGGAAGAAAAAAAAAGACCCACTGAAATTCCGGAGGAAACAAGGCAGCTTAGCGTCAAAACAGAAGAAGAGAAGAGAGAAAACAAAAGTATATAATGAAGATGAAAGGATCGCCGGGAAGGAAATTAGAAAAATAGTCAAATGAAATATATGGAAGGTCCGTAGAGTATGACTGTATTAATAATAATGACCCCAAAACTAATAAATCTGACTTTTTTTTTTGTAATAAAAATCGGTTCACCTTGCCCTCACAAAAAAAAATTACATCCAGAGAAAAAGTTGCTTTCTATAATAATAAAAAATTAAATCCTAGTTGTCCAATTTTTCTCCGACGTCGTCTTGCTCCGGAGTCCCACAAGAAAGATACATTCGTAACTTAAAAGTAAACCAAAAGAAACAAAAAAAAAGAAAAGAAAGAATTAAATGCAAAAAAGGGAAAAACAAAAATATAGTAAAAACAGGCCAGCTAGAAAAAAAAATTATATATAGTAAAAAGCCTAATAGATATATAAGACGACAAAATAGATATCTACGGTTATTTAAACCTCATGAAATCTAAATTTGTGTTGACTATAAGTTTTAGTTATTTTTATATTTGTATAGAAACACGTCAAAGACAAAATTTAATACATGTTTTTATTACACAATATTTAAGAAAATCAGGATAAAATATAATATTATTAAAAGAACCGGGTCGAATCTACAACAAGTATTATCCATTTGGTCAAAAAAAAAAAGTATCCATTTTCGGTTAACTACGAACACCTTTTTAATTATTGTTTGATTTTCTTTTGCTTTAAAATTTCTTTTACATCAATAGTACTTCAAAAACTTAATTAGATCTTTAGCTAAAAAACTTAATTAGATAAATCCTAATATATGTAGGCAGTAGTCGCAGATAAAATGCATTTTGGTATACACGTCCATAATAGATAAGTGTAGCGTTTGCATATACGTCCACTGTTAATTATGAGTAAATTGTTTTTTTTAATCAAAAAGGTTTAGCTTTTTTTTTTTAACATTGAAAAGTTTTAGTTGTCTGAGAGTTTTAAAAAAAATGTCTTAGCTTGTCAAAAAGTGATAGATTACCAAAAAACTTTAATTGTTTTCTATCAAAACAAAAGGCTAAATATAAAACTACCTAAATTCTCCCAAATATTAATGTTGTTTTTGGCGATTAGGTAATCTGTAAGAATAGATTCAAAAATTAGGAAACCGGTAATCCTGTTATTTAGTTCTATCTTATGCTTTGAGCGTAAATGTAATGAAAATGCCCATATAATTCGGTTATCTAACTCAGACAACGTTAACAAGAAATATATCTGATTACGTAGAATTAAATGTTTGCAGTATTATGCTAACTAATATGATATCGATAAGTTCACATATTATGTGTTAAATATATGTTTATATCATGTTAAAACAGTTATCGTATCATACAAATTATAAAATATTAATTTACAATTATTATTTAAGTATATATCAGTTTAATAAAATATATTAGTCTTTCTCCTACATGATTTACATGCTAACAAATACAATAACTTGTTATATAGACTAATAGTATGCGAACAATAGTATCTGAAATTTGTAAGTTGTAACGTGCTAACAAATTAAATATTTGTATAATAGTTGTATTAACGTGGTAAGATAGTAAAAATACAGATAATATTTATATTAGCGTATAATTATATAGAATATTCACCAATATTAATAACGAGATTAACATAATAGCAATGATAATAACAAGATATACATAATTACACTGATAGCAAAAACAATAACGAGTTTAATAACCTAACTAACCATTAACTAATTTTGTTACTGATTTAACTTATATATTAACATCTAAAATTCAAAAACTCAGAAAAATAAAATTGAACACAAAAAATCTCTAAAATCTAGAAAACTGCAAAATAACACAAAAAAACTCCAATACCCAAAAAAAATCCAATTAAACGCATAACAAATCATATTATTCCTATGTTTATATAATCGCCACAGATCATCCTCATTACTCTCTTCACCTTCTATGAAATTTTTCATCTTGCCTACAACAATCTTTGCGCCAGAAATTGCAGACAACGCCGCCTATTTCATCTCATTCCATTTAATTGTCGTCTTTTTATCGTCTCCGTCAAAAAAGATATTAGGCTATAATATTATAGGAAAATCGATCAAAAGTAATCGGAGACTGATTGTGTTTTTTGGTTATGAGGATGGTGAAAAGAAAAGGACTTTTTGCAAAACTAACCATATTATATCGTAAAAAAAAAGAATATAGTCATAGCGTTTGAATAATAAACCAAATAACCATGATTCATTGCAAAATATCTAAATTGTCCTCAATCCAACATTATTTCTATTCTATTTTCAATATTGATACATACTATGTTACATATCACTATTATACGTAAAATATAGTTTACCGCTATCGAGAATGCATAAGTGTATAGTACATATATAGTAGGTTATACATTTTACATTTGGCAGCATACTATAGCATAATTATGAAAAATATATTTTACTGCGCGAGTCAAAAGCCGTTCGACAACGTACTATAGTACTATTTACGATAATCTTTACTTCATACGTATAGTATGAATCGTAGAATACTATATATATGTACTAAAAAAATATTTACTTTATACATATAGCATAAATCGTACTATACTATATTCATCTACTAAAACAGATATAGTATAACAGAGTTTGAAACAGAGTAGCAGAACGATTGATAAACAAATATTTTTATAACTATACTATATTTACGTAATAAAACGAAAATAGTATAACAAAATAGACGAATTTAAAGTAAACAATTTTATCATGTACTCACTCTTATATACTATATTTATCACGTACTCATTCATATATTTTAACTGCGGGGTCGTTTCATATATATATATAATACATAAAATACAAGTAATTTAATAATTAGTAGCAATAGAATTGGTATGGTTAGTTTATTTATTATTCTATTTTTTATATTCATTCACCGTAGTTTCTCAAGAAAAAAAGAAAAACAAAAAGAGAATCTGACGGTTTGGAGAAATTAGATTCCCTTCAAAAAGTAAGCTATGAACAATGACAAATTCTGCAATATATCGTTACCGGATTTTGCAATTTCTCTTAATTAAGCGACCTATGCAAATAGGGGTTATTACCTAAAATTATCAATCTATAAGCCTGAGTAGTAAGTACGCAGCGAATATTCTAAAAAAAAACAAAAAACAAATATGTGATCCACTTTGTTTTTTACTCAGATCTTTATTTTGTGATTTGTTCCACTCCATTAAAGCTATAGATATCATAAAAATGAATAATCATCTTACATCCAATCCAATCAAAAAAGAAAACTAAATTTTATAGACTGAACTAGCGGTTGAAATTTAAATATGAATGATGCCTTTTGAAATTATTTTTATAATATTAAAACAAAATGTGTAATTATATGTTTTATAAATATATGTCTTTTCAAATTCTAATGTTAATGCATGTTAATTATTATAAGAATTGAATTGAATAACATAAAACATAATAAATAAAATAAACAATTTTAAGTTAATAAATTAATTAATAAAATGATTGCTGAGGTGGTGGCAGCATGAGAAGAGAGAAAAGTTAACTTTATATATATAGATAATTTTTTGGTTTAATTTAAATATGAAGGGATGTCAGCCCTAAAAATTTTGGGACTCAGGACGTGAATCTACGGCTATGGGGCGGAAACAAAAAATTTGTGAATTGAAAAACAATTCTCAAAAGGAAATATGATAAGAACGAAATTCCCGGGAAATTTGAGAATAATTTGAAAAAAAATATCTAGAATTTTTAAGTTTTTCATTTTAAACGATAATTAGGGTACACAATCTAATACTCATTCCCTCCCATACCCATATTAATAAAATATGGTTTCGAATAGGTAATTATTTTAAACGGGATAGGGAATGAGACGGAAAATTTGGGACGGTACAGGAGGGAACGGGAAACCTGTCCCAAAATTTTAAGGGCTCCTGATGAAAAAACTTTATTATATGTTATATAATATCACATTTGTTTTTTCTATAGTTATGTAGTTAATTATAATTTTTTTGTTATTCATCCATATAATCCTATCATTAAATTAAGAACAACAAAATAAAGAGATAAAAGAATTAAGTGTTACAATTATGAAGTACACATAACAATTTTTTATGTATTTACGTTTATTTTCCTTTAAATGTAGGTGACACATCACATGCCACATGGCAGCCTTTCAAAACTCACTTTAAAAAAAAACCTTACTATATTAGAATAGATTTTTTGGTTTAATTTAAATATGAATGATGCCTTTTGAAACTATTTTTATAATGTTAAAACAAAATGTATAATTATATGTTTTATAAATATATGTCTTTTCAAATTCTAATGTTAATGCATGTTAATTATTATAAGAATTAAATTGAATAACATAAAACATAATAAATAAAATAAACAATTTTAAGTTAATAAATTAATTAATAAAATGATTGTTGAGGTGGCAGCATGAGAAGAGAGAAAAGTTAACTTTATATATATAGATAGATAGATACATTGGAGAAAAAAAAAACTGAATATACTATTTGTCGATTTCGTTTTTCTTTGGGTTTTTAATTTCCTAAGATATATGGACTTAGCCCACGGTTAACCAACCACTAAACGAAAAAAAAGTGACGGATTTGGCGTGTTAGGTCCAGCCCGTATTAAGGAGGGATATTTGATTTAGCCTTGTTTTTTATTTGTAGTAGTACTAAGTACAAAATCTTGGATTTGGATTTCTCAATTCCACCAATGAATGCTTCAAAACAATTCAAGACGAATTCGTAACTAAAGTAAAACCCGAGGGCCAATAGAATCAAAGAAAGAAAAGAAATGATGAAATTTAGTGTTTGGATTGCCGGAGAAGTGAAGTTTCAAAGTCGTCTGTTGAGGAAGTCTACTTAGACCCACCATTTTCTATTTCTGTGGTCATCATTCTGAAATGTTTTATGTAAAGCATTCATTCCAGTTTGGGTAAGTACTTCGGACAAAATAATCGAAAAAAATGAATCATTGATATCAATCATCACACCTTTTGATTTTTCTTCGTTACGACTCTCAAACACATGTAATCGTTTACGTCTTTCTCCTTTCTTTCTCTCTATTTTATTCTGCACCGCAACTCCATTTCTTTCTTGAAAAATTTGATGAAATACATATATCATTCTGTTCATCTACTCCTCTGTGATGACTCTTGTCTCCAGAATTGTGCTTCTCCGTAAGCACAATGACTGACGAGAACAGAGTCTTTCACCATTTCAAGCAACGGACCGATTGTATCCCAATATTTCGAGCTTGGATTCTCTTGAATCTTGTGAATCGCGCGTACGTGGGGATATGGTACATGAGACTGCCACAGAGGACCTTCGTTTGGGTGAATAATATTATATTTTATCCTGAACTACAGCTTTGTTTCTCTTGAATCTTTTATCGACAAAGTCATTTGCTTTCCACTTTTGTTTTCTTTCAGTGAGCAAAGATTTGTGTTTGTTACTAAACTCTCTGTTTTGTGAATGAAGAGTTTATGCTGCATACGCCGATGGATTTGCTCTTACCGAGTCAAGTCAATAACAGCAGCGCGTCTCTGTTTGCAACCCAAACGTAGGACCTTTGTGGGATGGATTCTCTTGAACCATATCCAGACGTAGGATCGGTTCCGGTTGCTTGGCATGGTTAGACTTAGAGAGATCTTGTTCTTGACCGTCTTTGTGCTTACAGAAAAGTACAATGCTGGAATCAGAGCCACCAGAGAGGAGTAGATGAACAAGAATGATATGTATTTCGTCATTTTGATCGCCTTGATTACGATTCAAGATTGCATTATATTCAGCGGACGCTGATCCTGTATGATTCGAATAAAGACGAAAGTGTGATTTACCAGTGACTTAGTTATATATCTGGCTCTCAATATAACAACAAGCTTTTAGCCGCAAACGTTAAAAGAAGATTTAAAAGTACAACATTTATAGGTAGATTAAAACAACCCAACACTTCGGGAAAATACATCTCAAATTCAGCATCCAAGGATTGCTGAATTGCAATGTAAGATCATTTGAGCCCAGATTGCAAAACTTGATAGAGGTTGCAAAAACAAAGTTTGAGTTCAACTATACTGAAATAGTTTGACAGCATTCAAAATCCACATGGCAAAGTAATCTGAAAAGAAGTAAGAGAAAGCTGCTTTGCAGGCTCTTCAGACACGCGATGCAGCTCCAGCTCCAGCTCCAGCAGGACGGGGGGCCTGTCCTGGTTGTCCAGGCTTGGGAGAATCCTCCTGGTGATCGTAATGTCGAAAACCCATTCAGCAAATCGCACAAACAACAAAAGACGGAACAGAACAGAACAGTCTAATTGAAAGCAGTTCTGTTATGAATTCAGGGAAGGTTTACTAGCATTCTTAATCCATCTCAGGAGTCTACTTCTCGAAGCCATAAAGACTATCCTGAAACAACTACACTATTGTTCAAAAGGTAACAGGAATCTCGAGAATTGTTACAAGCCAAAGCATCCAGCTTTGCTTTAAACTACCTTCATATTAACAAGAAGCTAGTATTCAGAAACAACGAATTGAGATCACGTGATGAGATCGACAAACCCAAATGAAGCATACACAAGACAATTAAAACCAAACTCCAAGACGGAAACATGCATTCTAAGATCATGGAATCGAGTGATGGGATTACCTTGCGTCTGGCAAAACGCGGCGGCGGAGTACGAACCCTGCGGTTGGTGCGGGATCGGACTCTGACGACGTGAGAGTGGATAGCACATGAGACACAGTATTGCATCTTAGCGTATAGCTTCGGCAATGTGTACCCTACGAATCCACACAAGACCAAATTCAATGCGATTACAGAACAAATCGAAAAAAAAATCAAAACTTTTGATGTGATGTACATCAAAGTACAATACAAAGAAACAGGGCAAAGAGAGGGATCAAAGATACCATCGTAGACGCTGGCTTCCTGGACATCTCTAATGGCAGCCTGCTCTACAATGTTCCTGACGAGGAACCTCTTGATGGCCTTGTCCTATCCAATGATTCCCCCACAAGGTAAACCAAACTCAAATCAAACTCTATAGAACGTTGAATTACTAGGAAAAATCGATTGAGGAGCGAATTTGGTTAGTACCTTTGGGCAACATTTGCCGCAGTTGGAGCATCTGATTGGGTTGACGTGGCCTCGGTTGTGCTTGTTCCTCCCACCGTTCCTGCGCTTGAAAGTCTGCAACACAACAATGACGATGGTCAACGATTCGATTTCTGAATCTCCTGTAAATCTAAGCAAACCAAGAGAAAATACAGTACCATCTTGGTGGAGACGCGGCTTTTCCTTCCTCTCGATGGAGCTGGTGTGTTTGCTAGGGTTACTCTCTTCTCGTCGATTTATTTATTGCTACTTTTAGGGCTTTGAAATTTAGTGGGCTTGGGCTTTGTTTTCTCTTAGTTTTTTTCACTTGCTTTTAATATCCTAAATGTAACAGTCAAATAATTAAGATGATTTTTATATACTAAAAACTGAAAATAATATTCCAGAAAAGATGAGGATATTACAAAATACCAAAAACTCAACTTTTCAACTTGTACAACAAGTCAAAACACGGACTCAACTGAAACCTAAATATGATCCTTTAACATCCGAAACCTAAAACAGCCGCTTTGATTGGAAACTCCTTTCTTTTTTTTGGCTCATATCCACCGTTGATATCAGCAGATCAAATCTTTGGGTCTTGGAACCATCATCATCACCGGTCTTCCTTGTCTTGTATAATATCCCTCCATCACATTGTTCCTTGCGACAGAAGCAAACCTGAGGGAAGAAAGACCCGGAAGCATTGTTGGCTGTAGTGGAACACTAATCACTCTTTGCTTAACAAAGGGGTGCTTCAATAGCTCCGCTGCGGTGGCTCTACGTGACGGCTGCAAATCCAAGCACCGCCTCAAGAAGTCGTTGGCCAGAGGCGAGACAAGTTTGGGAAGCCTCCACGTGTAACAAGCTCTCATCTTCTCTGGACAGCCTCCAAACATCTGAAGAACCACACACCCTAGAGACCATATATCAACAGCCGGTCCTATCTTTCTGTTGGGTCCAAAGGACTCCGGAGGCATGAACTGCTCCGTACCACCATACAACGACCTAGAATCCGTACATGGCTCCTTGGATAAACCGAAATCAGCGAGCTTGAGATCCCACGGTTCCCCAACAGTCTTGGAAGGGAAGACGAGAACGTTGTCTGGCTTTATGTCGCAGTGAACGTAGCCGTGTGAGTGAAGAGCCTCGATTCCTTGTAGGATCATAAGAGCGGCGTGTCCGATCACAGCTTCAGGCATTGGTCTCCCACGGAACTCGGAGATCATCTTGTGGAGAGTACCTCTGGAGGCAAACTCCATGTAGATGAAGCACCGTTCGGGTTTGGTCCCTATGTGGAGATGAGGGCTTGAGGTTTGGACGATGCGAGGATGGTTACGGAAACGAAGCATGATCCTATGCTCTTTCTCGAGGTTCTTCAAGTAATCGAGCGGAGACGACTTCTCTGCGTATAATCGGAAGTTGAAATCCCTCATGAGAGAGACCGAGCCGAAACCCCCTCGGCCAAGCAAAGAGACAAACGTTAGCGAGGATTCGTCAACATACAAACCTTCTCCTCTGTCTCTAATCATCTTCTTCTCCATATTCTTTAAGGTTTTGCTTCGAATTCTATTTTTCTTTTGTTTTTGTTGAGAAATAAGAAATCGAATCAATGATGCGAGAGACTGACACTATTTATAAGAAGATAGATAATTAAGTCGGTGGTTTCTATTTCGTTTTGTAATCGAGAGTGATCTCTTCACTATTTCCTTTTTTTCTATCATGTTTAATTTCCTTTTTGTTGTTTCTTTATCTGCTTTCCTTTTTTATTCCTTAAAATTAAAACTGATTTAAATCACAATCCAATATTTTGTACTGTATTAACTTAATTTAGCTAGTTAAGGAAATCCAGATTGATCTTCTCGCTCTCTAAAAACGCGTAGGATATTCAAATGATTTTTGTTTTCTTAAAATTCTACTTGAAAAAACAATTCGGTTAAAAAAAAATACATTAAAAACAAAAAAATTACACATCTCAAATAAATAGTAAAACAAAAAATACATAATTTTTTCTCTTTTTTTTTTTAATCTTAATATCTAATTCCTTGAGCAACCTCAAAGAAGTGTGCAACGTTCTCTTCAGGGGTTCCAACTTTAATACCATGCCCTAGATTCAGAATGTGTTTATCTCTCCCAGCTTTCTTCACAGTATCAAGAATCCGGCTTGTGATAAACTCTTTCGATCCGAATAGAACTCCCGGGTCCACGTTCCCTTGAACCGCTATGTTTCTTCCTAGCCGGTCCCTTCCTTCAGCCATGTCCACAGTCCAGTCCAAGCTCACCACATCCACACCGGTCCGAGCCAGTCTCTCTAGCAAACCTCCTGATCCACTCGCGTACAGTATCAGAGGTAGGTTCGGGTGAGTTTGTTTCACAGCTTCCACAATCTGTTTAAGATAAGGTAAGCTAAACTGCTCAAAATCCACAGGGCTAAGCTCGGTAGCCCAAGAATCAAAGATTTGCACAGCTTGTGCTCCGCTATCCGCTTGATAGCGTATGTAAGTGATCATCGAGGTTGTGAACTTCTGGAGTAAAGCATGTAGAACCTGAGAAGAAAAGAAAAACTTTCAATATACGAGATTTTACCAAATTTTCAAGCTGTGCAAGTGCTTTTTAAGGTTAGTACTAATCCACCTTGGGTTGAGAAAAGGCTAATCTTTTTATCTGTGTGAAGTTCTTAGATGAGCCACCTTCGATAACATACGAAGAAAGAGTGAATGGAGCTCCAACGAAACCAAGAACAGCAGCTTCGTTGCCCACCTGAAACAAAACATATCCTTCAGATTAAGAGCATTGGTTGCTTTAATAATCACTATTAGTACCTCATTTCTTAATCTTCTGAGTGCTTCTCCAACATACGGAACAGATTCCTCTGGAATGAATTCTCTAACTTGATCCACATCAGCAGCTGATTGCGGCGGGTTGAAGATGATGGGACCTTTTCCTTTAACAATGTCGAAAGGTATGTTCATTCCAGACAAAGGAGTGAGGATGTCTGAGAACAGAATCACCTTTTCATACATTTTTAACATGTCAACAATCTATGAGATAATACAAAAATAATAAAGAACTTGAAAACTAATGGATAAAAAAAGTAGAAGAAGAACTCACCCCATCTGGCTTAAACACCTTCCACGGTTGCAGAGAAATCTCCACCACAAGATCAGCGTTCTCTGACCTATCCCGGAAAGAAGGATATTTCTCACAGAGAGTTTGATAACTCTGTTCATCATATTACGACTCGGGTCACACAAGTTTTCAAAAACCAAACGAAATCACATTGTGAGTGTTGTAAACAAATTTAAATGGAAGGTTGCTTGCCTTCATGTACCTCCCAGCCTGCCTCATTAGCCAAACCGGAGGTCTATCAACAACTTCACCTTTGACAGCTCTCAGAAGAAGAGGCTCGGTGGTTGCCGAGGATTTTCGCTCGGTCACAGTGGTTCCTACACAAAGATTTGGAACCACATTAAGCATTAGATTAAGACGCTACTAATAACTGGGTCCATAAGCTTTTGCACATCCATGATCACACTCAATTTAGGGAAAACCAGTTACAATAATCTATAGAAACATTCCAATTCTTGAATAAAGCAATATAATTTACTTCGAAGAAGCACGAGAAGATCATAAAGTTGTAACAAGGACCACCACAGTATCATATTCTACAGAACAAACTCGCAAATCCTAATTTCTACCACAGAGGTTATTGGTACACGAGAATCTGGAAATTTTCTTCAGATTACCATTGAAACGATCTATTAAATGAAGAATAGAGTAACCAAAACAACCAATTCAAGTGTTACAAGAAAGACCCAATTAGCTTCCCATTTGTCGAAATGAGAGAACTTTTTTGAGGGAGTTTCGTGAATTCTCAAAATACCCAGATAGAAACTTACCAAACTAAATCGAAATGAGTCAAAAACGACGAAACTGAGGGTTAGAAATAAGTACCCTCGACGGAACAACGAACTATCCGGGAAGACTTTGGAGACGAGAGAGATTTTCGCGGGGAGATGGAGAGAATAGTAGAAGAAGAAAGAGAAGAGCTAGAGAGCTGGAGGATCGACATTTTCCGATCGCCGGGAAAAATCTGAGGGCTTTCTATAGCGAGGTGTTATAGTTATTATACTCTGCTTTGGGATCTTAGCATCTTCTTCTTCTTCTCTTCAACGCAGACAAAGAAGATGGGGTTAACGTCTTTAGGCGAAGATAGAAAAGATTGATGATAAGAGATCTGCTTACGTGGATTCAACGTTGCCTTGTCAGCTCATATGTCTGCCACGTCATATTACAGTGGGTTCGGTTTGGATTTTTAACTTTGATTTGTATTTTGGTTTAGTTTGATGTAGCTGATTTTTGTTTCGGTTATCAGATTCAGCCATTTCAATTGCATTGCTATTGTTTGTTCAGCCATTTGGCATTTTTTACTTACTAACTCCAAACCTGCTTGTCCCCTGAAGATTTGATTACATTCAAAGGACCATGTTTATTTAATCACTAATTGTACGTTTATTGTTTGGAAAACAAATACAAAGACAGGGAGAAGCGATCACACACAGCATCAAACCAAACAAAAACCAATAAAAAAACCTATTACAAACAAACAATGAGGACTAGAATAGAAATACTTGGAAGGTGTCGTTTTAATTAAAGGCTGGTTTTTTTCTTACTCTGCTTCTGCATTGGAAGCGTAATGTGTATGAACCCAAACTTTCTCCTCTGAGTGACAAACTGTTTCTCCTCCTGTACTTCCTCTTTCTCGGCCCGTGCCGAAAACTTTATATCATGCTTAAGTTCCTTCAACATTTGGCTCAAATTCGCATTCCGCCTTGGGATTTGCCCTTCAAGGCTCTGCCTCTCGGGGACTACTACAACATCTTCCTTCGGAACTTGCTTACGCCTTAGAACATCACGCATCGAGACATTAGACCTTAGCACTGGCTTTGATAGATTGTCAAGTGGCTCATGCTGCTTGTGCAAATGGCTGAAAAACGAGCGCCGGGTTTGATTCAAAGGTGTAGAGTTATCGCCTTTCGATGATTCTTTTGTCCACCCGCGGAAAGCATTTTCAGCTGCGAGCTGCTTCACATTAGCAACCTCTACTCGGTTTAAAGCAGCTTCCAAAGCTTGTTTACTTTGTTTCACTCCTTCGGTAGCTTCCTCAAGCTTCTTCAAAATCCCTCTTCTCGAGCTGTTATTGGTGGGGACGTCGTTATCGTTCCTTAGCGCTCTCGGTGTTAAGGGAGATCTTGGAGGCTCTGGAAAGCAAAATTCCGAATCATCCTCGCTTTCGCCGTTGGATGATGATAACATTGCTATTTCAGCAATCGCAAGTGCTTCCGCTGCTCTTGCAGCTTCTTCCATCTTTCTCGCAGCGACCAATCTCATCTCTGCAGTTTTCAGACAGTTCTTGTTCTGCTGATTCAAACCCGTTTCATCGGTTTCGGCAACCATCTTTACCTGTTCCCTTGGTGGTTCATCCGGAACATGTGGTTTCACCCTAACTCGGCTCAGCTCCTCGGCTAGGGATACCGCTCCTTCAAACCC
The DNA here is from genome assembly GCA_020283515.1 of Alliaria petiolata. Lineage (NCBI taxonomy): Eukaryota > Viridiplantae > Streptophyta > Magnoliopsida > Brassicales > Brassicaceae > Alliaria > Alliaria petiolata. The sequence goes on along the minus strand of JAHZTW010000001.1, from coordinate 471,990,411 downwards.
ATATGTTAGCTTCGCTCGTGTCTTGTCGAGGAAATCTTTCTCTTCCTTCATTTTCTTATTCAGAGATTCAACGGAGGATTGGATCATCACAAGATCGTCCATGGTTTTACCAAGATTCATCTTGGCTTGCTTCAATTCCATTAAGATCAGATCAGGAGATGAGATGGGATTGTGATTGCAATGCTCGTCGTTCATCTCTTTGATGTCTGAGCTGAGATTCTCAGCTGATCTCAAGGATTCTTGATGAAGCTGCCGCTTCAAATCCTCAACGATCCTTTTCGTCGATCCAAGTGCTTCTAGAACATCCAGAGTTTCCAGCTCTTTCACTATCAGATCCTTCTCAAGCTCCGCCGCATGCTCTTCCATTCTCTTTATGTCAAATTCTCCCACACCATTCTGAGCAATTGACAAAACCAACGTTTATTAAAAAATCATATCTCAACTCCTAATCCAACTTCATAAACAATAATCATAGACATTAGATGATCAAATCTTCAAAAATCAAACAAAAGCAAAATCCTTGTTATGGAAGCAATCTCAGTTCGTGCATTGACACACAACGATCAACACTTAATGATGATCTCAGAGGCAGAACTAACAGGCTATAAACTAGAGAACCTTAAAATATGAAAATTCTACTCAATTCCACATCAATTATGAAATTGTACTCAGTTTCACTGATGAAATGCTACTCAATTGTACAGAAGGCATGAAAATTCTACTCGATTTCACAAACTTTTACAGCGATCATGAAATTATCTACTCAGCTTCAATTTAAAGAACAATGGTCACCATCAAAGCATTAATGTGGTTTGTATAGAACTGATCCGACATTGGAGATCAGCTACTGGGAGAAGCTGGAAAAGCACAAAACTTACGTAATTGTCTTCGAGCTTGAAAGGAACCCAATATCCACGACCACCGAACCGGGTCACCGCCTCCTGAACCGACCCGAATGGGGGAGAAGTATCGATCTCAGCTCTCAAACCCACTCTCCTTATCCCGGGTACGTGAGAAACACCCGCCGGATCGACGCATAACCCGAAATTCTCGGACCCGGTTTGGATATTCACCTCATGGATCCCCGGAATCGCCTCCGCCACAGGACTCTGATGCTCCTCCTCTGCCATCGCCACCACCACAAAGAACCGAGAGAGAGAGGCGATGGATTGTTGTGGAATTTAAAGAGAAGAAGCACATTCCAGTAATCATGGTTATTGTACAGAGCAAAACAAAAGAAAGAAAGAGAAAGGAAAAAGGAGAGGTAAAAGAAAAAAAGAGCTTTTTGAAGGAGCGAATCGCTATGATTTTGCTGCTTTCTCGTTACCGAGTCACACCAACACCCACTCGGAGAGAGTGATAGATGATAACGTGGCGAGTTTTTATTGGTTGTTGGTTTAGATTGACCGGTGTTTGTAAAAAGGTTCACGTGAGAACGGTTGTATGGGATGGTTGACTGATTACTCAATTTGGGCCGTTGATTGCGGAGCTAACGGAAAGATATTGGGAATGGCAGATTCCACTGTTTTCGTGTTTAGCTTTACGGAAAGGCAGAGTTGGGTCTAGGGACCAATCGACCAAACGACGACGTTTACGCTGCCGACGGCCGATTCTTTATGGGCCAAGCCCATTCTTTTCCTCTATTAATTAACTGATTAAACGAAATTACCCCTGTAAGAAAAGTACTACTCGTTTTTTTTTTACCAAATGCATTGTAAAAGTTTGATATTTTAATCTTCAAATTATCAGTTTTACACCCAAGTAAAGAAACGAAAAATAATATGTTGGAAACATTCAATTTTCAATGAGCTTCATGGCCTATTCTTTCGTTTTATTGGTGTGGTTATTATATATCATTGATTGGTGAATAATCCTGAAAGAAATTAAATTTACATAAATAGATATAAAAAGAGACATCCTCTGGCAAATGAGCAGAATAATTGTTATATTGATTTTTGGTACGCACAATTATCACAACCACCATATCTTTTTCTATGTTATTTTTTTTTTTTTTTTTTTTTTTTGTGGAGTCACTTTCGTAAATAGATTGGAACATTGCATCCATTATCTTATTTTGTCTGATCCTATACCAATATGAAAGTTTACCATACGTCAACCACGATTAATGGCTGCAATCAAGTCGAAACGAACTCATTACAACGTACGAACTCCTTGGTCGCAAGAGAGTAAAGGTCGTTTTCCTCAATCTTATTTGTACCTAAGTTTTGATTTTGTTATAAATAATATTACATGGGGGTCAAAACAAAAACTAGTTTAAATGCTTGTTATTAATGTTTGGGACAAAAAAAAATCCTCTTAGAACGGATTAATAGGCATGCATAACACACGAAAAATTGGCTAAAGACAAAAGGCCATGACTAAGTATATTCAAACTCATATCTATCTGTTATACTTTTAAAATCTTAGTACATAACAGATTAAGCATGATTAATCAACCACTAATACTCTTTTGATTTCTTATTTCTTTCGATTTATCGTTTAATCTAATGATTTAAGCTTAACCTAACTGTATTCCATTTCTATCATTCGATGTATTGATGAGCTTTGTGTGCTCACTAAATGTTCAAATTACCTCACATGAGTGCCATTTTTTTTCTTCAAAATAACATAAATGATCTTAATTATACGACCTTTAAAAGTTTTATCGGACAAAGTGTTTTTTTTCCCTGGCTACTTTATTTAGATCGGCTAATACTTTTTGGATATTTTTACTTTCTTAAGAATTCAACCATTTTAAACAATAGAAGTCGAACTAAAGATACAATGGGGATAAATTATCTTAAAACTTAAACTCTAATTTTCAAACATAAAATGCATCAATACTTCGCAACTTACGTAGAGATGTTTTTATAAGAAAACGTAAGAGTGTATGACGGTATGTGTACTAAAAATAGATTATAAATTTATAATTTGATTACAACAGTGAATGCGGTTAAACCATTTAATCTCTGGTTTAAATCTATAGCCGCCTACTCGGCCAAACAAAAAAGTAATTCTGTAGCCAACACTATCAAACCGGCTATTCTCTTGAACCTAGCCGTCTATACAAATATCAAAACCGATTAAAAAAAAATGCATAGAACTGCCCTAGGCATATGTTTTTTTTTGTTCTTTTTTTTTTTGAACTGGCCTACACAATTATCTAGATTGTTAAATTTTGTGTATATATCTATATACACAATACATGCAACGTGTATATAGGTGGATGTATGAAATAAATAGAAGGAGCTTCGCCTTATATTTTTCTAACTAACAATGTCTTTATTTCTACATCGAATTGAAGCAAAATCTCAGTACGGAAACAATGGACCACGAACGCATCTCCTATTCATTAATACGGCTCAACTGTGCATCCAACGGTCCACACTCCTCCACCTCGCCTACTCCTCTTTTGTATCCTACACGTTTATTATATATCAATCTTCAACGAATTTAATTGCGACAACGGTTTTTTTGTTTTTTTTTCAATTTCTATTTAGTAAATGAAAGCTACCACAGGAGTTAACTTGATTTATAGGTTCAATCAATAGTAGAAAGAAGTTTAGATCCTACCTTATTAGGTGGGACTAGGAGTAGTAGAGCACCTCCAACGCGGAGTTCTAAAGCAGTTCTTAAGAAAAAAATAAAAATAAAAATTGGTTTAAATAGAAAATAGTTTAGGATCGATTTTGAACTAAGGTATTTTAAAATTGTTTAGAACCGATGATATGTAAGTTTTTGGTTGGTTTGGGTAATTATAACAAAAACCAATATATTTTTTTTCTTTCTCTTCCGATACGAAGACGATGGCGGTGACTCTTTCTTCATCTCACCTTACCTATCGATTGAACTATGGAAGAGATCATTCGATCAGTAGAGGCCTTCCTGAAACTCCTCTTCTCTCCAGTACACTCCACAAAATCGCTAAAATTTGAAATCTGGAAAAAGGTTTGTTTCTCTCTCTCTCGGTCGCCGGATTTTTGATTTTTCGTCAGAGATTCATGAAAATTCGAGATCACTTGTCGTCGATTTGGTGAAAATCGGGATCACTTGTCGTCGATTCCCGCGGAAACATGCCTTCGAAGCAGTAGCCGAAGAAGCGACAGAAAAGCAGAAGACGAAAAAGAAATTGGCTTCGCCGTCGAGCAACCGAATCTGGAACGAAGAAGATGAGCTCATTGTGATAAAGGTCTCTCTCTCTCTATGTTCATCTTTTTTTTGTTCTTCATCTTAATTGCATTGTGATTCATTCTGTTTCTTGATTGCAACCGATTCTATTAATTGCATTGTAAATTTTTTTGCTTGAATTGATTGAAAAAATCATGTTTTTGCTCTGTAGAGTGAAGAAGAGAGAATCGAGCAAGACAAGAAAATCAAGGAAAAGGTTAGTTATATCAACATCTGATTTTGTTCTCAATCGGAAGGAACTTTTGTTTCTGTAATCTAGTCTCATTCTGGTTCCGTGTGGATGAATGATAGGTGCATAGCATAAAGTTTACTTCATGAAACAAATTGTGGGTAATGCTTGTGGAATCTATCATCACGGTGTCTCTGTTTATTCAAGACCACAACGGGCTCTCCTCTTATGGAATTGAACTTTTTAACCTCTATAGTCTATACTCGCTGTCCTTATGAATATGCTGTCCTTATGAATAAGAAAAGATTAGTTAGTTACCAAACTTATGATTTCTCTGATGTTTTTGCTCTAAATCACATCAAAGGTTGATTTTGTTATGTCTTTTGAGAGTGAGTTCATGGTGCTGTGATTGATTCTTATTATCAGACTTGTTGTTGTGTTGCTAGAGAAAACATTCGTTTACAAAAGGTAGTTCAGAGAGTTTCCTTCATCAACTTTAAATTGTAGCAGTTCGTTGAAAACAAAAATATTTTGTACCATCCACACACCTTCCGGATATACTGATTGCAACGAGTTCTTCATGCTCCATTCATGCCTTCTCTTTAAGTTTGGCCATAAACCAAATGTGAGGATTAAAATAAAGTAATTTTTAAAATATAATTTTTTTTTATTTTTAAGAACCTATAATGGATACTACCAATGGAAGGGAAAAAAAAATAAAAAATTTTACCAAAGTTCTTAAAATGATAAGATGAAAAATTTATATTAAAAAATTGTTAAAAATCCCAATTGGGGTTTTACCAATGAAGATGGTCTTATATGCCAGTCTTCAATATCTTCTTATATGATGGTTTAGCTAATAACAGGTAAATTAGGAAATTACAAAAGAATAATATTTTTTTGGTTAAAATAAATTTATTTACTATCTAAAAAAGAATGTTTTGAAGTATAGCTAAAAAAAAAAAAAAAAAACCTTTCAAACATCTTATCAAATAGAACGAATGGAGTACCTATGTTTTTTTGTTCATAAAAATTTATTTTATTTTTATTAAATCACAATTGGTGTAAATAGTAATAACATTTAAGTCGCATACACATTGAACAGTAGATTGCCCCCACTCATTTATTCTCTAACCATTTCTTGCCCTCTGCAATTATTATCAAGTATCTTATATATATGTATATGCCATATGGTCATCCATGTGAAATTTACCAATAGAAAAATCCAAAAATGATACAGAATTACAGATAATACAAAAAGAAAATAATATAAGCACATGACATGTGCTTGCTTACACACTCCATGCAAATAGAGATCCTTTAATTCTTCCGCAAACTTCTCTTACACTACTAACAAAGCATCATTTTTCCAAAATAGATGCGCCTTTGTCTCTCACTCATCTCTCAAGAAGCTTCGTCGTCTTCGGATCTCGCATTTCTTTTTTTTTTTTCCATTTTCGTAGTTTAATTCTGATAAAACCTGACTCAGGACATATCCAGAGAGGGAGTTTTGCTAGCTCACGCCGAACACCTTAATCACAAGCATTTAATGACAATGTCAGAAAGATCAGGAGACGTCGCAAACGGAGTCAGATCCTCAAATGTAATCGTAAAGGAGAGCTCGCAGGTCAATTCATCGTCAAGAATCTATTACTACGGCGGAGCTTCCGTGCCGTTTCTATGGGAGACACGGCCAGGCACACCAAAACACCCTCTTTTCTCCGAATCGTTTCGTCTTCCGCCATTAACGCCGCCTCCGTCGTATTACTCCTCCTCCTCTTCCTCCGGGAACAAACTGAGCAAAGTTAGAACGAAACAAACTCGATTCGTGAAGACTCTGTTCAACGGAAAGCATCACGTGTCGCGTCCTTCGCTTTCTTGGTCGTCTACGACGTCTTCATCTTCTTCTTCTTCTTCCTTCTCCTCCTCGTCTCCACGGTCTAAAACAGAGCATCGTGCCAAAAAATGTTACCTTTCTTGCTCGAGATCGTATGTTAAGGACGACGTCGACGACGAGGAAGAGATTGGGTCGTCGTCGTCGCCAACGTCGACGTTGTGTTATAAAAGAGGGATTAGTTCATCAATGGGGTGTGTGAAGAGAGCTTTGTGTTCTGTTCTTAGCCATGGATCTAGTCGTAAAGATCTTAGATTGATTTAAATGGTTTTTCCATGTTGTTCTTATTCGGTTGTTGTTATAAAAATAGGATCTTGATTTTAAGATCCATTTTAAAATGTTTTGGCATTTGCCTCTTTGAGCACACATATTAGTGTTTTGATTGTGTTCAATGTTATAAAAAAATGATGTTAACATGTTTTTATCATATTTATGGTTGTTCTTTGTTGTGGTTTTGTTAATTTTATTGTTTTGAGGTTATGTAATTTGAATGAATCTTTTTGGTACAGTTAAAATGAAATTTATCTATATTGAACTTATATTTGACTGAGACATTAAATTTGATTAGTCAACGAGACAAACTTTATCTAACTTACTAATATATTGACATGAAAAAATGTGGGCGATTAACTGACCATGTGCCAGCATTTATGGGGCTCTATTCATTTTTTTCTTCTTTTTTGTCTCGTCTGTTCGTATTATTTGAATTTGAAAAAAAAAAAACAAGAAAAAATTATTCACTCTCTCAGTTTTAATCGTAAGTGGGTAAGAAGAAGCTTAATGACAAGTTTCAGTGAACCAAAGTATTAACCAGAATGTAAGTTAACAGATGATAAGAACCAAATAGCTGAACCAGACTATACCACGAGAACCGAATGTGTACGTTACGTATCTCTATTATCGCTGTCTTTGAACCATTTTAAAAATGTCAAAATTAAAACATAATCCATATATAAATCACAGTGACTAAATAGAGAAAGGAAAATAAAGAATGTTAGCCTGAAAGGTTTAAAGTATTAACAGACGACCGGTAGTTGTTATGCTCCTTCATGAAATTTGTGCAGGTCATTTTTACTAACTGTGAAGTACATTTTCTAAAAAGAAGATTTTCCTTAGAATATGCAACTTTTTGGGTGTCAAAACATTAAATATTCTATACCCCCAAATCATCATGTAGCTATTGTAATTAAAAGAAATAGATGAGATTCCCGAGTTCACTAGGCAGGGCTTGCCTTTTGTCCTTTGACGACCATAAAGGAAAAGAAGGTTCGAATGTACGAAAACTGTTCGGCATAAGGATCTTTGAAATAACGAATTTACTGTAAGGGATTTTATTTAACGAGAAGAACAATTTGGTTAGGATTTAATTATTCTTGACCCAAAGGCTGTCAAAGTCCTCGACCACTCGTGCACACGCGGTAAAAGTTATGATGGATCTAACTGGTGAAGTCTTAAATGTCATCATTCATTGAAGGGGGCAGAGAGTTTGGTGGTAAAGAAACGTGGCAGAAAAAGTAGTAAAAAAAGAAAAAAAAAGGTGGTAGAAGAAGGCTTGCACCGTATGAGGGGGCTTGCATGTTGTTTTTAGGGTGAATTGAGTAAATATACACGGTTGACTGAAAAATAAAGAAATTGGTAACATATAATTGAAATTTAGTTTGGTTGTAATTGTGATGGTCATTGTAGTCGGTTTTACCCCTACTCCATTAAAGCACAAGTGGAAGGCATCATGTATAGTTAAACAGAGGAATCCGACAGTTCATTAAATGCAAAGACTTTGGAAACATAAGATATTGCCGCCGCCTGCACGATAAACAATAGACACAAGTTAATTGAATAATTAAATATTGATATCTCATACTTACTGCTCATTGAGATAATATCAAACCTTGGGAGAAGTGACACGGATGTTGGTTAAAGCAATCAAGATGAAGTTAGGTTTATGGGCCATGGACGAAATGGAGATAACGTATCAATGGCCACAGTGGATGTTGGGTGAAACTTGGAGAAAGGCCATCCCAATTAACGTATTCATGGCGATTCGGGCTGATTTGGATGAGGTGTAGCTGTGCGTGAGGATTATACCGTTTGCTTCGGAAAGAAATGTAAACTCTTACCGTAGTAGCCGTGATTTTGCTATGATAACTGGATTAGCAGGCGATGGGGGAACCAAATTAGGGCGGCTTCTCTCTTTCCTGCCAATGGTAACACCACCAGGCGGACCGGTTGCCGAGACACCATATTACGATCGTTGGCGTTAATACATATGGTGAGTATATAAAAAATGGTTATAATTGTTAATGGTAACTACTTGAAAAGTACAATCGAGTTAACATTGTAAACGTAAACTAGGTTGACGAACAAATCCTGACTTTTTTATGTTATTGTTAACTAGTTCCCGTCGGTGGTGGGTTAACAATATGACTTAGCATTGTAATTCCCCGTTGACGAAGTTGAAACGAAGTTGACGAACAAATCCTGACTTTTTATGTTATTGTTAACTAAATTCCCGTTGGTGGTGGGTTAACAATATGAGTTAGCATTGTAATCACCCGTTGACGAAGTTGAAACGATGTTGACGAATAAAACCTGACTTTTGATTGTTATTGATAACTAAGTTCCCATCGGTGGTGGGTTTGCGGAGGGCGAGACAACCAAATTATCAACAACCAGCATTGTAAATAGAAGCAATTAAAACCAACAAGAATTGTAAAAAAACCGAATTATCATACAAATGGGGTAGCAAAAACAAAAACAAACCCCCGCCGATACATAAGATGGTCATACAGCATTATAAACAGAAGCCCTCCTCGTTTTCTTAGCTCGTAACATGTCTGCAAGCTTACTACCACCAGAGAACATTTCGCTAGAGAACAAGTGACCCTGATCAATAAGGTTGAGCATGTTATTCACCCGCAGGTCCTCTTCGTCGTCTGTCCATCCCAAATCCTCCTCCTCGGAATCATAGTCAGACTCGCGTATAATAACATATACATAAGGGTAAGTAGTTGGGATAATAACATTAATAAACACAAAGCTACAAAATCAAAATAGCTACTGCGTATAAGGTTAGCTATTTAGCATATGTTGATCAAACAAATTAACGTTATCTTGGTTGGAACTGTTACCGGTAACGGTGTTATATAAAACATGATTGCCGAGCTAAGACCATTAACTATAAAGAAAATGATGCACCAAAACTGGAAAAATTACTAACCCCGCCTGTTAAATCAAGATCTCGAATATGGCTCAACTTAAGATGCGGAGGGTGGTTGCGCACCGGTACAAAATCTGGGTCGCTGTCGTTGGAGGGGACATCCGCGATCCCTTCTTCGATGGCTGGAACTAGAATCCAGATCTCGTTATCTTTGAACACTTGTAACCGTTTCGAAAGCAGAAAAATCCCAAATCCTCCGGACCACAGGGTTTTCGTCGGGATATCGAGAAGTTTCCGAAGCTGCGACCGGCGGAGAAACGTGATCTCCTCCTCTTCCAGCGCGTCAATGATATTCTGAATCGTGGACATCCGCTGATAAATGTTGATGCAGTCTCCAAGAGGAGCTTCACCAGCTTCGATCAACCTAGGCAGAAATAGAATTTCTATCATCTGCTCAAATAAGTGAAAAGTAAGAAAATCCACCGATAATAAAAAGTTTGAATCTAAGTTTTGATAATGAGATGATGGATCTCCCTTACAAAAGCATTATTAAATGCCATGTTACGCGTGACGATGTAGGGGCTCTAACGTCATTTTGATATGAGCAGTATTATATGAATAGTTCCATTTGAAAGCAAACTAATTTATGAGTTATCTGTTACCATCGATTGGTATTTCCCTTGTTTTTATTTATCTATTAGTATTATGGTTACAATTAACATTTAACAGTTTTTTTCTTCTAAATATAATTTTTTTTTTCTATTTTTTTAAAACTTCTGAATCACATTGACCATCAAACTGTCAAAAATATTACCACTTGAATTGTTATTTCTTACCATGCTACTACTACTACCTCCGTTATTCATCTATTTCAACCGCATTTCTTTTTAATATATAGCCAAATTTTTGTTTTCACATCCCTAGAATTTTAGTTGAAAGGTTTAGTCATCGTAATCTTTTAGTTTAAAGAAATAACATGGTATTTCAATTAGAGTTAATTTGACGTCCACATGCTTTATCTCTAAAACAAAAACAAAATAGTATATAAGTAAAGTCTGTAAGTTTATGAAGACATATTTATGATAGGTATATTTTAATTTAGTAAATTATTTTGACTTTTAATTGAAATTATATTATTATATTTGTTGCTAAGAGAGCAGAGAATGGTTAGAAGGAAAAAAAATGAAAACTTAAAGAGTCAAAGATCAATCCACAAAACATACGTCTATTAGACGAAATATGTTAGGTTTAACATTTTAAAAACTGTGATCCCAGACGGACTCCATCAAAATCTACAAAAGTTTGATCCCTTGACAAAAGGGGTTAAATGAAAATTGTGATATGTTTTTATACCCCTAAAACCATGTAATTAGTCTCAGGCTTTATATTTGTGACGACCCAACAAGGCCCATGTTAACTTCTAAGTTGCGAAAAAGGTTTGAAAGGTTTTGTGAAAGAAAATTTGTATTTTTTTTTTTTTTGGGTCAATTAGAAAATTTGTATTTCTAAAGGTGACATTTATAAAGTAAACCATTAAAATAATTACTCCCTTCTTTTTAACCCAATTTATTTTTATTTTCAAAATTTGAAAGTGGACCCTTAAAATTCTAGATATCTATTAATATTTTTATTTGTCATTAAATAATACTCTCTGCTAACTCTAAAGCTTAACACCATAAGAATTTAAAATCAAATACAAAGAAGAGGAGAGAACAACGGGGAGACGATTTAGGCTACAAATGCGGGTCAAACAAGAATATGCACAAGTGCAAAGCTTTCTTAGAGTCTAAGCAATCTTCTTCTTTATAATCGAATTTGAATTTGATATTGGAGACAATTGAATACTAATTCTTTTAATCTATAATATAATTACGACAATATCACCCTCCTTTTCACCACCCATTTTGATATAACGTCGCTCTGCAACACGCTCTCATCCGAATTATAAGAAGCCATTTCGAAATAAAGGGACAAAACGAAGAGATGTTGATAGTGTTTTTTTGTTTTTTTTTGGTTATCGAAGGTTTTCTAAAATGTTGATAGTTTTACGGTTTTAACCCGTGAATTTCAAATAATTCGTGTGTACTTGGTTCAAGGTTTGAGTAGGCTATAACCAGGAGGAAATTTGGTACGCTTTTAATACTTGGTCCATCTACTAGCAGGCCTAGGGAGAATATATGGGCGTATGGACGTAAAGTTGATAGCAATAAACTAAATATCGTTGCTACATGCTAATAAAATAATAAGGGTTTAATAATACGTTGCACCAAAAAATGGTATTTTGTTAAATTTCTGTTTCTTCTTTGACCAAGATTCTTTCATTCTTTGCATCAAAGTTTTTTTTAAAAAGGATTCTTTGCATCTCCCCTCTCCTACTTGTGGAATACACACAAAATGTACAAAAGACAAACTTTATTATACATGCATATGATACGTACAATTAGTCGATTCGTAAACAAATATAATAATTAAGTATTATTATGTGTAACTCATCTTCAAAACAACAACTATATATTGTATATATATATATAATAATGAACAAAAAAAACCCATATATACAACGACGATGAGGTCTCTTGATTTTGACAAGGAACTAACATATGCCAATATCATCAAACTATCATTCTCTTTCACTCTTTGTTTTGGAGAAGTACATCTAACAATATTTTTTCCTTAATCCTTCACCAACTTTTTACTATTATAAACTTTTTAAAATTGTTTAGCTATCGTTCAATTAAAACTGACCGGTCGTGTGTAGATATATATATGAATTCCACAAATTAAATAATTAGCTGTAAACTTGGAATCATAATATAAAACAGAAATTTGATTCCTAAAGAAACTAAAGCAGAGGTGTGCTATAAATGTGAAGCAAAAGTCCACATGCGGCTATGGGAAAACAAAAAACATTAAAAGTAGGCATTAAGCACGAAATCCATCTGTTGTTGCCTGACCGATGAATGAGTTTGTTACATACATATGTATGCAAGTATATTTATGTGTGATCAGATTCAGTCAATTTTTTTTTTTTTTTTTTTAAAACTCACGGCTCACGTGCTGAAGCAGTAAATACAGCTCTTCAGTCTTCACTAACTAGATATCTTCAGTTGTTTTGCTTCTCGAGCTACCAAACCACCCTTTTCATCTCCATAAGAAAGTTCTATTACAAGCCAGCTCAAGCATTGCTTAATTATATATCTATCTGTATATTGATCACTTATATCCACTCATACAATATATGTATCGTTATCACTAAATCTTTATACTCAGTATTTTACTTGCCTTTAAAGCCTTCCTCGGCTATCTTCCTTCACACATCTTTAAGAGTCACTTGACTTCAATATTTCTCTTTTTGTTTCTTTCTACTTTTCCCTCTTTTCTTACGATCCGCTGAGAGCATGCCTGAATGTCAAGAGAAAGGTAAAAAGTGAACATCTCATTAGTGTGCACTTTTTTTCTCTTCACAATTATTTAGATTTTACTACCTCAAATTGGTGGATATGGTTGATTTCTACCTTTTAGTCCTATATTCATGCTATTAATGAAAACTAAAGTTTTTCTTCGGTTCCATGTGTATAGGGAGAGATTTGAAGAGATAGCGAAGAAGATCAAAAGAGAAGCAGATGCTTTGCCTCATCAGATGGCAGGAATTAGAAGACCAATGTCGGGTCCTCCCGGGACCCTCAACACCATTACTCCTTGTGCTGCTTGCAAGCTTCTGCGCCGAAGATGCGCTCAAGAATGTCCATTTTCGCCGTACTTCTCCCCACACGAGCCTCATAAGTTCGCATCCGTCCACAAAGTATTTGGAGCCAGCAACATCTCCAAGATGCTGATGGTAATAACCATTTAAGAACACACAAATAATAATTTATGATATCGTCGCTCTGTTGGTCTATGTCGGGGATAGGGATTGATTCCGACTATATGTATCTTGTCTTTGGTCATTACATAAACAGAGATTAGTCTAGTTTCTTTAGAAAATCTCTCCTTACCAAAAAAAAAACAATATTTTGGCAATATTCTTATAATGTGACAATTTTAACACTAACCAGGAAGTACCGGAAAGTCAGAGAGCAGACGCGGCGAATAGCCTCGTGTATGAAGCAAACGTGAGGCTAAGAGATCCGGTGTACGGATGCATGGGAGCAATCTCAGCTCTACAACAACAAGTTCAAGCTTTACAAGCCGAGCTCACGGCCGTACGATCCGAGATTCTCAAATATAATCAACGAGAAGCTGTGATCACTTTGATTGTACCTTCCAACTCCCAAGTCGCCGGATTTCACAACTCCGGCGGCGTCTCCGTCATTGCACCACCACCACCACAAACACCGTCAACTCCACCACAACCTACGGCGGCTCATCATCCTCCTCTTCCATCTTCTTGTGTTTTCTCTCAACCAACCACAAGAGCCTTAGAATACGGCGACATTGAAAGTGAGAACAACTCCTACTTCGGTTAAATATTTATTGGAATCGTTCTGCAAACACACACAAATACATATAATTTATTTCCATAATTTGTGATCCGGTGATTAATTAAATTAAATAAATACAAGAGAGGAAGGTGATGTTAAAAAGCCTGTCATTGATCAATTGTATGTTAATGTTGTTTACTTGGTAAGTGGAGTACTATTTAGATAGAGATTGAGGCTGCTGAAAAAGAAAAAAAGAAGTAGTAACTAGTACTATTTAGATTTCAGATAACCGATAATTAGATGAGGTTGAAATATTGTTTTTAGATCTATAAGTGGAAGTCCAGTTCCAAAGTCAATTGATTTATTTATTTACTCCCTTATATAGATGATAAATAATTAAACTCGACATTTCATTGATTAAATCTTGATGAACTACACATAACACATATGATGCACTTGAATTCAGGGTAGTTTATATTCAATTAATGAGTCATGTATACTTAACCGAATTTTTTTTTTTTTCTTTTTGTTATTCTAGAATCCAAGCAATATAATGTTACTTAACGCTATTAAAAAAGCTACTTGCACCAAATTTTGTGTGGTAGCTGGCTTTGGATCTGCACATACGTATATATAATGTTTATTGGTTGGGTGAAGTGTCAGCTGTATATTATTATTATCACCTATTCATTTAATTTGGTTTTATTTAATTTTATTTTCGGGGTTTCCTTAGCGTATCGAATTAATCAATCCAGCATATTTCTGACCAGATTCATGCAAACAATGTTCGGCGGGTATGTGTTTTGCTAAAAAATGGCAAAATTAATTAGAGAAACTAGACAAAATAGCATATAGTCGCTAAATTATCGATATATTTGACCAGGACATGTATAGTCTAATAATTTATACTATTGATATATTTGACCAATACATATAGTCTAATCTAGTTTATATGTACTAATGGGTCACCCATCCTAGAATAATCCTGAATCAAAGATGTTTAACCATTTATGTAAATCTTACATAATGAATCCTGAAATTTTTTTATACAACTTGGTGATATAGTAAAATTTATTTTTTATTTTGTTTTTATATGCACCATCATTGATTAGAAGTAGAACCAAATATATATAGACTATATAGTACGAACCAACACTAAACTGAACCAAACATTTTTTTTAAATCATATTTTTAACATAAATTTCACATTAGAAAAACGTAACCAAACATGAATTTAGTTACCGTGTCAAATAAACTAACTTTTTCAAAAAGAATATTATTTTAGATCTTCAATACATTTTTTTGATTAAAAAATTGTCTAATCTATCCCTATTTAAAAATTTTTAAACAAAATAAAAATAATTCTGAATACTAAAGCCAATTTGTTAGTGGATGCCCCATTGGCCTAATGAACAATGAATGATTCATTAATATTTTTACAAGAGATTTGTCTTTCGAGTCCTAAAAAGTGCAATTTATTATCTTTTATGCAGATTAATAGAAACAAGATTAAATGAAATTTTCAGTGTGATGCAGATAAAACGTCTGGCGTGCCTCGTTAGAATAAGGTATATTTGTGCGTTGTAGAATCGTCAATATAATAATTTTTATAATTTATAATGAAATAATAAATCAGTATTAAAAGAAAAACTTGTTATTTAAAATGAAAATTTTAATTTGTGTGAAATATCAAAACGATAGCACTATTTGTGAAGAGAGTAATATATACTAGTTGTAGCTTTTTCTTTTTGCGGGGTGCTAATTGTAAGTTTGTAACAGATTCTGATGTTGGAAATATTCTCAACCCGGTTAAATTCACATGTCGTAACTGTAAGCAAAAAGGTCGGACTCAAAAGTCTGATTAAAAAATTCAATCCCCTAAATCTAAATTCTATTTTGAAGACCATTGACTAGAGCTTTTGTGGTTGAAAACGCTTATCTGGCTTCAAAGGTAGAATCCTCATAGGATGTGATGTTTATTGGTTTGGTCCAATGTCACGGTTGCTTCATACTATGGTCTATGGCACTTAAATATCCCTTGTCCTGAGGGAACATACTATTCCACTTGGTACGATTCAAATCGTATGCATTTTAATATTGATAGGGAAATTAAGATTAAGCAATATTTAATAGTTGAGAGTTTCAAAGTTAACTTGCTTGATAGTTCTATATCGTTGGTAGAATCTACAGATTCCAAATTAACTTAGGTAATAATCAACCAGCTTTTTCAAACCAGGATCTTGTGAATTCTTCAATGCTCAAGTGTATACGATCGATCAATGAGAATCCATATCTGTGTTACAACAACTAGAACAAGACCACTGAACTTGAGCAACAACTTGGTTTTCCCAACTTTTAGTTGTTTGATTGGAATAAACACTAACGTTTTATTCATCATGTTAACTAGAATACCACAACTTACACATTTTCTCTAGAAAACCATATATATTCACATCTCTCATTGTCATAATTAGATAGTAAGAGGAGATGTGTCTAAGGGTTTGGCCTCCATTTGAACACATCTTCCGCTAAACTCTTTGGTCTCATCACTCTTGTAAACATACTTGCTAGCTGCCCACAAGAACAATCCCATATTCACAATCGAAATCACCATTAGAAACCCGTAATAATAATCAAGCCTAGAATCATTCAAATTATCCCCAATCCAACTCTTCCCACAACCTATACTCGTGATATAATCAATCATTGTCACAAAGAAGCTGTTCAAGAAATTCCCAAGACCGATGCCACTCGTGAAAAACGTGGTTCCAAGGCTCTGCATCTCCTCAGGTGACTGATCGTAGAAGAACTCAAGCAAACCAATCGCGTTGAACACATCCCCAATGCCTAGAAGAGAGTACTGAGGGAGCAACCAGAAAATGCTCATAGGCACAACTTGTTTCGGGCTAGTTATGTGAAATTCCCTTATTACGCGCATCCTCTTAACCTCCACTGCCGAAGCAACCGCGATTGCAACAATTTGAATCACAAACCCTATCCCTAACCTTTGGAGTATAGTGATCCCTCTAGGGTTTCCGGTTTTCTTGCGCATGAAGGGAACAAAATATTGGTCATACATTGGCACAGAGAGAAGCATCGAGAGCGTAACAAAGCTTCCCAACGAAGCCGCAGGGATTTGGAAGCTGGATCCGAGTTTTCGGTCCAGCGTGGTTCCTTGTTTGACGAAGAGAGTATTTACTTGTGCCCATAAGGTGCTTGGGATTAAAGTGACAAGCCATATTGAGATAAGAGCTAGCACACGCTTTGCCACTTCCACTTTTGTCACCGTACAAGGTAAATCTCTTGAACTTGTTTTAATGGCCGCTTTATCCAAGAACCTGTAATAGTAAGTCCCATATTATTCATTTTATTAATTCGTTCAAGATGACTTTATATATGTCTTGTCTTGTCTAGTCCAAAATTTTCTAATCAGGAGATGCTGAGAAATAAACGTTGGTCTAAATTAAAAGGTAAACATTTGTAGATGTAGATGTCATGTAATAGACTTATTTTAGCTAAAAAAAAGTGTCTTCATAAAGGAATATGTCTTATCAGTTCCCAAATAATGTTGTAAGAAAAAATTTCCCAACAAGTAATGTTGGATTGATACTTCATATATAGACATATGCCAACAAGTAAAGCTTACGCAAATAAATTGCTCATATCAATATTTTTGGCATATCTTGTGTTTTCTATACTAGGTCGTTTTTGCAATGTGATTGATTCTGGCAATAAACTGTAGTGGGACGATATTGGAGAACACATTAAAATGGAGAAAGTGGGAATTGGGGACCATTTAATAAAAGATTCTACAATCTACAGAACAAGTACACTAGATTAAATATATACTATATTATATTGATAAAAACGAAACCAACATTGTATATGTTCCACGTCACAACCCACCAGAGACAAAGGCATAATGTTGGTAGTTTTTTTGGTCCAATGGTCATTGAGGGGGAGTTTATAATTTCCTGTCAAGGAATCAAACTAATTTCATCCTTTTTGGGTGTTTTTTTTTAATATATATCTACATATATATAGGACAAAAAAAAAAAGATTATCCGTTTATCTAGAATCAGAATTTGAGAAGTTTTTAAATGAGAATTATTATAAGATATGGATTCATTGATGAGATGGTATGCAACACTGACCTGAAGATGGGAGTGTGATGGACTTGATATTTACCAGTGCTTTTGTAATAATGGGAGTCAAGCTCATGAAGCTCCAAAAGGTTATCAGGACATTGAAGCTTGCGGTTTTTGAATGCCGCGATAGGAACTTGAACCAGATCTTTTGCCAAATTATCCGTCTTGACGACTTTGTGCCTGTAGAATGGTGTTCCGATATAGAACACAATGAGAGAAACCAATAGTCCTACCGTAGGAATGCCATAACCTAAACCCCACCCGAGATTCTCTTGGATGTAAACGAGTCCCAATGTCGCGAATAACGCACCCAAGAAGGAGCTGAACATCCACCAATTGAAGAATGAAACCTTTTGCTTTTTCTCTTGAATGCTATAGTTGTCGAATTGGTCCGCTCCAAATGTGGAAATGTTAGGTTTGGTTCCTCCGGCTCCAATGGCTATGGTATATAGGGATATGTAGAAAAATGTTATTTGCAAGGAGGATGCCTTGTTGCATACCCCGTTTGCGCATGCTGGTCTTAGGGATTTTACCGTTACCGCCATTGTTAAGAGAATCATCCCCTGCAAACAAAAACATGATCTAGTTCTCATGAATTATAGATCTCGTTTGTTGTTTTCTGTATCTGAGTATATATTTACGTGTTGTAATTAATTCATTGTGCTTTTCATATATTCTTTGGTAAGTAATCATCTCCGTGTTTTGATCCAAATTTTCTTGCAAATTGTAAATATCAACAATATAAGAATTAAAATAATCTTCAAAATATAAAATTGTATATTTTAATACCTTTGGCGTTTTGAAACAGTAAGAAAACCTAGGAAGTACGTGCATTCTGAAGCTAGAAGACATTTCATGTGTCATGTCTCTCAAGCAGAAAGAATCAAATGTACATCATTTTGACATTTTGACTTGAACAATCTTTTGACTAGATGTGAATGTGATCTAACAAAAGTCATTTCTTGATTGAGTTTGATAAGTTTTCTTTTTAATTTCTATGTGGATAAGATATTGATAAGATATGTATTTTGTTTAATACTAAACAGCCGTCAAGGTGATGTAAAACAAAACCATTTGCTATATCATTTTCGTGAAGAAAAACAAACTTTGCCCTACGTTTAATTCCAAACAAAATTTACCTTTATTAACAATTTTTGTTTGCATATATAATATAATTTTAATTTAGTAAACCTTCACCAAACATATCATTCATTTATTATCTAATATTAATTGCTTCATATACGATATAATAATATTAATATATAACATTAAATACATTTTAAATTAATATCTATATAATATATGATATATATAAAATTTAAAGATCCATACGTTAATAATATTATATATTTCTAAATTTTATTAATGAAAAAGGGGATAATTGTTTTTTTGTATTTTATTTATAATGATTTTTTCATATATATGGAAAAGTCGGATCCTTCTAAATAAGATTATCTATGTAATAGAGTTGTTTTGGTGAATAACAAAAAAAATTATAGTTGAGAAAGTAACCAATTTTTTAGAAAAAAAAATTATAGTTGAGAAAGTAACCAATTTTTTAGAAAAAAAAATAGGGAGAGATAGAGAAAAAATTGGTTAGATCGTAGATTATAGTTTTTTTTTTGTTATTCACTAAATTTTCTCTATAATAGGGTTCTTTTGGGTGAATAACAAAAAAGTTTAATTGAGAAAGTAATCAATTTTTTTAGAGATAGATAGGGACATATAAAGAGACAAATTGGTTAGATTGTAGATTATATATTTTTTTTTGATTATTCACCAAATTTTCTCTATAATAGAATTGTTTTGATGAATAACAAAAAAAATATAATTGAG
Source organism: Alliaria petiolata (assembly GCA_020283515.1). Classification (NCBI taxonomy): domain Eukaryota; kingdom Viridiplantae; phylum Streptophyta; class Magnoliopsida; order Brassicales; family Brassicaceae; genus Alliaria; species Alliaria petiolata. Next base: position 471,970,598 of record JAHZTW010000001.1, on the reverse strand, counting down.
AAAGTAATTTGATTACCCTCAAATATATAACCAGTGGAACAAAAGATGCAAATAATATTATTTTTTGCAACAATGCAAATAATATTTTTTGTGGCAGTGTCTTATTTGGATAAATGTTCACGGACCATATCTGATCGTTTCTTCAAAACGCGACAAACACACACATCTCTGTTTCCTTTATCATGAGAAACCCAAGAAAAATAATTAATTAAATATAAAATTTGGCAGGAAAAATCAGAATCATACCCTTATCAATTAAGAGAAAAATAATTCTGTCATCAAAAAAAAAAAACTACAAAATTAGCAAGAATTAAAAAAAAAAAAATCAAGAATACACCACTATAATAGTATAGTAAGAAATTTTAGACAGTTTAACTTTAATATTCATAAGCAACAAAAAAAGAGAGAGATTGTAAAACTGCGTATATAACTTTATTATTTGTTTTCATTGTAAGAATTTAGTTGTTTGGTTTGGTTGGTTTTCTAAATTGGAGTGTTTTGAAAGTTGTAAAATCGTTGTTATTTAGTTTAATTAGTTAATATAATTCGCACTTTAACCCAAAAAAGATTGTAGAAATACCAGGACGTAGATGAGAGAGGAGGCAGTAAAAGTCCAGAATCGGCCGATGTATGAGTCGGCGATGTAAGCTCCGGCGATTGGAGTGATCCAAACGGCACCGGACCAATTATTCACATTTCTAACCGAAGAGATCGTGTCTTCGTGAAGTCTTGTGGTCAAATAATTCACTAAGTTAGACGCTATTCCATAAAACGCCATCCTCTCAAACGCTTCATACCCTTCTCACACACACACAAGACTATATAAAGATTGCGAATTAATAAATCAGAAGCAATTCTTATGCTTTTTAATCCATTTAATTAACTAACTTTCAATCGCTATAATTAGATGAAAATAATGACTTGAAAATTCGAAAGTACCAAGGAGGAAAGAGCAAGCTCTCCAACGGCCGGTCTTGGACGCGAGGACGGGACGGCCTTGGAGGTCGACGGTGCCATCTTGTGTATACACTTTTGCAGCCTCCATTAATTTTTTTATTTTTTATGTTAATATATTTTTGAAAAAGATTTGATGTTTTTTGGGGGTATATTTTTGGTAATGTTTTGAGAATTGAAAGAGCTATGAGAGGTCAGCTCTGTGAAGAGGGGACTAAAGGGAAATAGTTTTAAGGTTGCATGGTGTATTTTTTTTCTAACGGGATTTGAGAAAATAAATAGAAAAATAAGGTCTTAAAGATTAGCTTAGCTTAGCTTTGTCTTACTCTTGAGTCTTCACAAGATCAAGTATGTGATATATATAACGCCACCCCTAGATTTTTTGTTTCCTTTTCATTACTGTCGCCATCATCATCAATTCATCACCTTTGGTTATGTAGCCACATCACCACCACCATCATCATCATCATTATAAACATCTTGATGGTATTTACAATTTTTAATTGGTTCTTTAGTATAATATAAATATGGTGGAAAATACAATAAAAGTCGTATATATATTTGAGCGAAAATTTCTGGTCAGCAGCAGGTAGCGAACTAGCGATGATAAAGATCACTCAATAAACCTATATATGCCTTCCTGTCACAAAAGAAAAAGAAAAAAAAAACTCAATAAACCGTATGAATTCATATTTTTTTTTGTTTTTTTCTGTATAGTAACTTTTTTTCTGTATAATCATTCATTTCATTTGCCGTATGTATGGTTTTCGATGCTTAATGTATTTAGTGTATAAGTATGAAATATTGACCGAAAATACACATTGGAAAAGGCGTATAAAAGTTGTTGAAAAAATATCATAAAACAAAAATGTCGTAAATTGTATATAAATTTTAGTTTTCCACGTTTTCTCGTCATATCTATGCTACTAATTAATGTCCTTTACAAAAAAAAAAAGAATTTCATGGTATCTTTGTTTTCTATATACTACTAAAAAGTGAAAAAGATAACAAATTAAGAACGCAATTTTTTGTATACAATACTGCAGATGAACGAATGAGAATTACAGTAATTATCTAACATTTCAATTTTCATTCATAATCATTTAGTTCATCTTCGTAGAAAGTAGAAGAATTTTCTTGTTTTTTTTTGTTTTCTCACTAAATTAGATTTTAAAGATAAATGATGCTAAATTGGTGGAATACAGCAAGATCCATCATTTCTGTGAGTTAGAAACAGGATCGGCCTTGAGCCAAGTTCAATGAAACATTGATGTAGAACCTCTATTTTTTTTAGTTTATTAATTAGTATTAAAAAAATTCCTTATTTTGTTTTATTAATAATAAAATATTTTCACTTTTAAAATTTTCAAAACTTCTTAAAAATTATATATTTTTTTACTTAGGCTTTCAAATTTTAAAGGCCGGCCCTAGTACAGACTACATGTTCCGAGTTGCTTAAGTTTATTTTTAATTTTTTAATTTTAGAGTTTGCTTAAGTTTCCTAATTTTTTATAACGATCGATATATGAGCTTCTTCAGCCTCATTAGAAATACAACCAACCAACTTAATACCGCACGTGCACTATCTGATAAGAATCATAAGATGCACATGGAAATGATGCATGCACTGATGCACAATTGGGCTGCATTTGTACGAAATACAGTTGAAAGGGGATATAGTTTATATATATATATATATATATTATTTTTTATAATAGGATTAAAAAGGAATGTTGAATTAATATATTTGTGTTGTGAAATAAGAACGAAAACGTAAAAAAACGAAACGATTTGAGGCAAATACCCTTTTAGGGTTTCTTATTAATTTATGTGATAAATTTTTTATAACTTTAAGAACTTGTATTTATAAGCCCCAAAATCCGATTTCCCAAACCGTCTATAAACGAGTTTCCTTTTCTAAGTCCAATAGGAAACCGTACCTCGAACCCCCCCACCCCCCCCCCCAAAACCCTGCCTAGCGAGTCACCGGTATGCTCTGGACAGGGCCGTCCTTCCGAGGGCTGGTCCTTTTACAGTTGTGCATCTGATTAGAGTTACATTGAACAACAATTCGGGATTCAAGTTCTGTTTGATACTACTATAGTCAATAGTCTTCAAACTGTTTTCTAAGAATCAAGAACAAATATCCGTATATTCTCACACGAAACGACTATATTTTTTACTTGCCGACTTTCAATTCATGAGAGATCAAATATCTTAGATCGAAAGTAAAATTTCTGAGAGATTCCATTCTGGTTGAAACATGAACAACGAAACTTGCAGTGAAAATCAAAAGCGATTGTGGTCCAAAGACGCGTTTGATGCATCCAATAGAATTGGAACGATGGAGAGAAAAAAACGGTGGTCCAAAAAGCTTTTGATATCTTGCATTGCCCCCACCTTAAGATTTAAGCCTTGATGGCCCTTTGTCTTTCCATAGAGAGAAAGGGAAACATGCATGTAACTTGGTGAGGATTCTTAATGAATGCATCCAACACCTTATTATCATAGCTATATCTTATAGTATTTGTGTAATTGTAAAAATTAAAATTATTCGCTTAGCTAGGCAAAAAAAAAAAGTCTTCAAAATTTCAAAGTATTTTTTTAGCAACAAATACATCATTTACCACTTACCTAAATCTAATCGATTTGAGCTTTATAACTGTTATAATTTAACTAATAGTATTTTGACTGTTACATATATGTAGAAAATGTCAAGGGGTTGGATGCATTTAACTTGTCAAAAATATTCAAATAATTTTGTAACTTGTAGAAAATGTTAAAAAAACGAATCATATTGTATTTATTTGCGTTCGATCCATTATTGCCAAAAAAAAAAAATCCCAAAAACTGTTTGCAAAATGACAAAAATGGTTTGGTTATTTGATGAGCTCAGATATTATGGAGCGCGAGATGCTGAGAACAACACGTAACAAACATAACCAAAGAAGGAATGAAAAAAAAAATGGTTCCAACTTCCAACCAATTCTGAAATTTGACTTTACTGTAAATTGTAAAAGACTACCCTATATATACAATGACGACGACGACATTGGGTCCAAAATCTAAATAATGAGACCACGTTTTTTTTTCGATGCGATAACTTTACTTTTCTTTCTTTTCCTCATTGGTATCATCATATTATTTGGGTTGTAAAACTTACGAAACACGATCTATATATATATATCGAAATGGATATTAAATTTAGCAAAAGTGTGTGAGATTTACATAATTAAAGTCTTCTTCGTCTTATAACTCAAAAGTCTCGAACTCAAAAAGTTTCATTATCAATATATTAAACGTTACAAAAAAAAAGGTTCATAATTCCGGAAATTCAAAGTTTTGAATCTTTTCATGACGTATTCCGATCCCGTGGAAATCTTATGCGGTCGCGGTTTACTGCCACTGTGAAAAATCCCCAAAAACGAGTCTAGAAACACCAGAAAAAAACCCGAGAGGGTTTGGCTGCATTTGATCAAGAGTCTGTGATAATAGAGAAAAACAGTACAAAAGAGAGTAAATGATCACAAAAGAAGTGCACGAGGGTTAAGGATACGATTGAAAACGATTTGACTTGTTGGCTTCACATTGCAACTTGCAGAGAGTTGAAACATGAGCTTGAGGTATCTTACGCTTAGCTATTAAGATATCTATGAGAAGGACATTGAGAGAAATTTAAGGGTCAAACGTTTAACCACTAATTGGAAAAGATTCTTTCTCACTTCATATTACTCTTTATTTCTCTTGACTACAATAGAGTCAGTGCTCAAGTGGTACATACTGTTAAACAGTTAAAGATAGTATTTCCCACAGATTACTCGACTCGACAAGACCTTACTGGTTCCACCATTATGGCTCTGTTTCTGTCTTTTCATGTCTATCTACGACTACGACCATATACACAAAGGTGGATATATATGTGTGTACTAATGGGCCTATCACGAAACTTTACTTGTGGACCACTCTAATCTAGGTCGCTACTAGATGGCACTTAATTACTCTACTCTAGATCGCTACTAGATGTTACCTCATCTTCTTGCAGCTCATATCCATCAACTTCTTTGAAGTAGAGCTTTTTGCTGCTCGATAATCTGTTTCCTTTTGCGTTCGCTGCATCTAAAATATCAAAATTAAAACACTCATTTGCTGCACTATAGTCAAACAACTTGAAACCCATTTTTAGGGTCTGTGGGAAAATGTTGTCATACATTATCAGAGTATAGAGAGATTTCGATAAAGGCAATGATGGGAGATGCAAATTGCTTATCTCATCACGTAGCAATAATACCATAATTTCTCATGAGAAATTTCGAAGTGTACATTTCGAAATACTTATTAAGTCCAACAAAAAAATAATAATTTGATTTGCATATCCCATCACAATTATCATGAGAGAACTCTCTATGAAATTAATTATCTTAATTTTAAGATACTTGTGTTATTCGATTTCTCATTGGGTTTTGATAGAATTTGATTTCACATTGGATTTTAACAGATTTGGAAGTGCATTTGTTATTTTAAAATTTTAAATGGAAATGCAACATTTTTTTTTTCGATATCAATTAGGAAAATGCAACATATATTTTTTAAAAATCAATCATGATAATGCAAACAGAAGGAAGAGATACAGAAATGCCGGCAAAAAAAAAAAAAGTAATTGAAACTCTTGAGAAACAAATATATCTTATTAGTATATATCAAAATTAACAGAATAATCTACATTTCTAAAAGTCTACAGATAAAATCCAACCCTTGAACCAAAAAAATCTTAAATCCTAACCCCAAATTATATACAAATCTAGAGTATTTTTAAAGAATTTATTTTAATTTAGGCTTCCTTCTTTGACTTTTTGTTTTTTCTTCTTAAATTCAATGCTATAGCTGTTTTGATAAAAAAAAAAAATAATGTGGATGATGGGGAAAGTGTTTAAGAACTTGGGAGAGGACTAAGAAATTTTAAGGAGTGGAAGCTTTTCTTACTGTGTTTTTTAATTTTGGAACAATTTGGTTACAAATTAAAAAAATGAGGTATTTACAGTCTTCAAAATAAGGTTAAAGAGCTAGGTAGAAAATAACTGTAGAGAATCTCTACAATTTTTATTTAAGTTTTTGGGTTTGGCCCAATAAGTGATAATTGGATCATTGGCCCAAGAGTTAAACTCTAGCCTTACAACAAGAGCTTCCTTATAAAACCCTGCAATCGTGACAGAGTCGTCTCCGCGGCAAAAATCGATCAGTCGTTGTTGATCTTCTATTTGGGAGTCAGAAGAGAGAGAGTTTCTTACCGCCGTAACTTTCTCATCGATTGTTCTAGTACTTCGACTTTTTCTCAATTCTCAGAGCATTACTTGTACTAAGTGGACTGACTTATTCTGGTATTTGAATCGATTTTTGCAAAATCTATTTCTTGTTTAGTTAAATTTTAGTTTATACAAATTGTTTTCAAATAGCCATTATATATATATATATATATATAGAACTCCACGTCTTAAAACATCCCTCTCTTTGAGCTTCGTTTGGGACTTCTTTCCTGTGATGAAATTTGTTGTATGTGTATTAATATGCTTATTTTTTTTATGTGTATGCAGTATGTATGAAGAAGTTCCTTAACATCGTTTACCAAATTATCTCCAAATCACAATCAGGTTTATACATATTTGGTTTGCAATGGCAACATAGAGCAACAACAAAGAGGTTTTCTTGGGTGGATTAAGGAAACTCTTTAAAGAACAATGGCAGGCCGATATACATCCTTGAGCTTTCCCAAATCCCTTTTGACCAAGTCCTCTACGATGCGGCCTTCACTTATATCAAAAACGGTATAAGAACGATTGCTAGCTCTGAAAAGTTCAAGTTGTTTGTCGTCAATCATCCAGATCTTTCCGTGGAGATTATGAGGAGTTTTTTTTTTACTCGACCGGGTAACAGATACTGTTATAACTGTGGTACCAGCTGTCGTAACTGTACCTAGTGTGCCTTTTGTTGTTTCACTTTGACAAACCACAAATCGGTTTTATCGTTTTTATGGGTTTTAACTTCTTCGTATTAATTTCCAAAACCTGACAAACCTCACATTAAAATAATTCATTTTTTGTCGCTTTGTTATCTAAATAAGAAATTTGGTTCAGTATCCATATTGACATCGTTATTTGAGTTTATAACCATAGTAAAAACATGGTCATGATATTCTTTGTATATTATGTATAATGGCGAAACTGTCCTTGATTCCTTCTTTTCCTTTCTCTCCGACAATTTTTTCGTTCTTTTTTTTTTCTCAAAATTTATTCTCTCTCGCCAATTTTTTCAGATAAAACACAACCAGTTTCAACCAGATCGAAACTCTCCGCCATTATTATGATCTTCACCCCTCTTCAATTTCATTATCATTCTCCACCCTCGCCACCAGATCCACCACTGCCTCTTACAGTTTCAGATCCATCGCCGCCGCTTCCTCACTCCAACCCAACCACCTCCGTCCTCCAAGACCCATGCGCCTCTTACCCCTTGCCGTCCGGAGATCAATGGTTCGAGAAAGATATGCGACATTCGATGGCGAATTAACCTTGTAATTTTGCCGTCTTCTCCTTCCTCCACGTACTATACTATATGTCCAAATAGAATGGGAAAGTACTGCGAACATTATATAATAGAGACAAAGTAAAATTTATACAACAAACTGTAGTTCCTATTCCACACCGTATTTACCCACACACGCACAATACCCCGACACCTTCATATCCTTCATCACTACTACATGTTATTAGCTAAATCGAATCAACTTAAACTCAGTTTATACTACATCCCATTAACAACATATTCAAACCCCCCAATGGCAAAAATCAAACTAACTAACTAACCTATTGCCAAATATTATGTTTCACCCCAAACAACACCGGTTACATTCCTGTTTACCGCTACGAATCTAGGAATTTATTTAGTCAACCGCCACCACCACTATTTCACAATGAGAAAATAGTATAGAATTTTCTCATTTTTTTCCCAGCAAACGGTTTCAGTCAGTAAGGGTATTTTCGTCTCAAAAATTGTAGAGTCTAGGGTTTTTGGTTACGTGCTTCGTTAAAAAACTGATATGGCTATATCTTTAATTTTGTGTCTCAATATGATTATTCAGTTAAAAGACCCTATCTAATATTCTCTCTTTCATATCTATGCACAAAAAAAAAAAAAATATTAAAAAAGACATATATTGAGAAAATAGATTGATTGTCATGCAAGGAAACTGTGAAACGTGTATGTTATCCATCTTGCCGGCGCTCTTGAAGTAGAAAGCGTTTAGTGGAGTTGAATGTGTTGATTGCTTTGTACAGAGAGAATTTTAGTACCATGGTCCATGGCGTTAGTAAGTGAAAAATCTCTGTGGGACATGCAAAAATGAGTTTATAAAAACCCAGATTTTGCATTGGAGATAATAAAAGCTTCTCTGACTGACTCCAATGATTAATCCATATATTTCCTACTAGAAACTCTTTCAAAGTCATCGGGTTTGGTCCTTTGTTGTAACTTGTAACATTCTGTTTTGTTTTGTCTCCTCCAGTTTGACCGTCATTTTGACTGCGTGAGTACACTCTTTCATTGGTTTTCTATATAATCCCAACATCTTAGTCCAAAAGGTAAAATTGAAGTTATTCTGTTTTTGCTTAGCTATAGGAACAAAACTATACAACTATATGCCATATGGCAACACAAACCAATAAAGACCTTTTCTTGGGTGGATTTGCAAAAGTCTTAAAAGAAAAATGGCATACCGATCTACGTCTTAAGGCAGGAAACAGTGACCATTGTCCAGCTATCTCCGCCCACAAAATTGTTCTTGTATCTCTTCCTCTCTTATTTATCATCTTTAGATTCAGGAAAAAAAAAGCACTAGAGATACAAATTTTTAACTATGACATGCTTTTTTCAATGTTTATATAGGCGGCAAGATCTGAGGTATTCAAGAGGATGCTTGAATCAGACGTGACGAAGGCTTCTTCCGGCCCTGAAACGGTAACTTTCTCGGAGATGAGACATGAAGAGTTAGAGGCTCTAGTTGAGTTCATGTACAGCAATGGCGGATCAATTGCAAAACTGAAGAAACATGTTCGGTCACTTTATTTAGCAGCTGATAAATACGAAATCCCGTATCTAAGGGATCTGTGCAGAAAAGAGCTTACATCGTCTCTGAATCGGTCGAATGCTCTTGACGTACTTGAGCTCTCCCAGATTCCTTTGGACAAATCTCTCCACGATGCTGTTTTAAGCTTTATCGCAAGGAACATAAACACAATCGTGGATTCTGGTGAGTTCAGGTCGTTTGTGGCCAGAAACCCAAATCTTGCCGTAGAGATAACAAAGGCTTTTATGAATCCAATTACGAACCCATGCGAAGATGAGTGGTCTGATGATTATTAGGACTCAGATTGGCTAAGGAAAAAACACTTGCCTAGTGAAGATTAAGTAAAATGTTTTCTGTGTTTTTTCTTCTACCTATGATAATAAAGGTAATAGAACGTTTTGTAAGTTGTAACAATATCTAAGCAATCTAAAATTAATCCTACGAGCTGAATTGAAATACGGAGTTACTTAGTAGCAACTAGCAAGTTTGCATGCATGTGTTCACACTTAAATCACAAAAGAAAGTTTTTCCATGTCGAAACATTAAAATACTTAATAAAAATAGAGAAAATTTGGAAAAAAATTATATTTGAGAATCTAACCAATTTTTCTTTTATTGGAGATAAATTGGGTAGCAAGATGTGTATCTTGCAGACCAAGATTGTGAAGCCTGTGAAGCACGTAAAACTCACTAAATGGAAAGACTTGAAGAACAAGACATATTACATTTATGTGTTAGATTTGGATTATGAAAGTTTACATTATATGGTGTTAGCAATATGTTAATGTTAGCCACTATATATATGTATCTTGTTATCTTGTATAATCAACACAATCATTCAATAATATATTCCCATTCTATAATATTCTACATCTCTCTATCTATCTCTCCCTATCTCTCTCTATAAAATTGGTTAGATTCTCAAATATAGTTTTTTTTTGGTTATTCACCAAATCAATCCATAAAAATAACACAAACACGTATACAAAAAAATTCTGAAAAAGGTATAGATATCTTGATTATCTATTAAATTGGGGAGTATATAACTCAATACTCCCTCTGTTTCATAATTGGGGAGTATCTGCAATGTATTAAACTCAAAACACATCCAGATACATCCAATTACATTGCAAATACATTTTCTCCAAATGACACTATTATGAAACGGAGGGAGAATATATTTGAATACTTTTGAGAATTGATCTATAAAATTCTTATCAAAAGTTTCCAAATGTTGTCATTTGTGGTTCTTTTGCTTGGTTGTCAAAATATATTGGAATCGGTAGTCCATTTGCCAAGCAATTTATTTCTTTTTCAAAAATACTTATGATTGGTCCTTTGCTGTACGTAACATCCGTTTGGTTTCCATATATAATTGGGAATTCCAAGAGAAGAGGGCACCCAAAGGTTCGGACTTTTAGTGTACTAGCAGGAATCTCTTCTGCTTGGAGCGATGAAGAGAAATATTTTGATATTTTATATACTAACGATGAAAAAAGAAATCTTCATTCACTATAGTTATAATAAATACACCAACCTTTCACTACAAAATAAAAAAATTACATGGTATTCACAAATTAAAACTAATATTTACTGACAAACCTTTATTAACAAATATTATTAAATAAATTTAAAAATTAGAACATTCAATGATCACAAATCCGCTACTCGGTTTTTTGTTTTTTTGTGAATGGTATTTAATTATTTAGTGTAGTTGAAATTTTTATTCTCTTTTGTTGATCAGTTTTATTTCAAATGGAAATGTGTATAATGAAGGTATGTGATTAAAGAACCAAAATTCTTAAAATTAGTGGGATAATAGATGTTGTTGTTTTAGATTATAAAGTTTTATAAAAGATTAATGATGTCATTATAATATTTTAATATTTTTGAAAAGTTTAGCTTTTTAAAATGGTTTTGGATCGGAGAAGTTTTTTTTTATGTATTTGGGAAAACTTGATTTAAATCCGATTATTCTTCAAAAAATATTATATCTGTATATATCCAGTTATTTAAAAAAAAATAGACTATTTTCATTAATCATATGAAAAAATTATAAATGACTAAAAATTTTATTAATATTTTTGATGTATTTATTTAAAAATAAATATTTTGTTGAACTATATAAATAAATGTGATTAAACTAAAATGATTAAATTAGAATTTATTTAAATCAATATATTCATTATCTTTTATAATGAAATTACTTTTCAATTTTTATTTAAAACTATTATATCTATTAATGTTAGTTATTAAAAGATAAAATGACACAAAACATAATAAATGAAACAAAAAAATGAAAATTACCAAAATGAATAGATGATGTGGCACAATTTTAGAGCATGTGTGATGATGTAGCATCATAAGAAGAGACTCTATTCTACTTTATATATATATATATATATATGTAGAATTTAAAGTGACACATGTCAATTTTTAAGGTGACACGTGGCAGCATATCAGAGCTATTTATTTAAATAATTTGTTTTAAAAATAATCGGATTTAAATCAAGTTTTATAATATATTAATGATATCATTATAATATTTAAATATTTTTAAAAATTTTAACTTTTTGAAATGGTTTTGGATCAGAGAATGTTTTGTAATGTATTTGGGAAAACTTGATTTAAATCCAATTATTCTTCAAAAAAATTATATATGTATACATCCAATTATTTAAATACAAATAGTCTATTTTCACTAATCATATGAAAAAAAATTATAAATGACTAAAAATTTTATTAATATTTTTGATGTATTTATTTTAAAATAAATATTTTGTTGAACTATATAAATAAATGTGATTAAACTAAAATGATTAAATTAGAATTTATTTAAATCAATATATTCATTATCTTTTATAATGAAATGACTTTTCAACTTTTATTTAAAACTATTATATCTATAGATGTTAGTTATTAAAAGATAAAATGACATAAAACATAATAAATGAAACAAAAAAATGAAAATTACCAAAATGAATAGATGATGTGGCACAATTTTAGAGCATGTGTGATGATGTGTCATCATAAGAAGAGACTCTATTCTACTATAATTACCATCATGAATTCTGAGATGCTCATGACTAATATATATTTTTGGTTTTTTTTTATTTATTTTCTCATATTTTTTGTTGATTGTTTATTTTTTTTTATAACGTTTTATAACTGTTTGTTAATTTGTTTTCTGTTTCGAAAATTATAATTCAGTTTATTTATTGCTTTCTAACATTATAGTTGAATATAAATGTTAGGTTGTGAATTTTAAAACAAAAATAAAAAATAATTGATGATGTGAGGGATGAGGTGGCTGCTGATGTGGCGAAAGGAGAAGAGAGAAAATGTAATTTTATATATATAGATAGATTACTACTACCATTAATGTCTCATCCATTTTTCCAACGTATTGGAAAACGAAGAAAGTAAAAGAAGAGACGTTTTGACTGCCGTGTATGAGGTTTTCTCTATATAACTCACCATCGTTCTCGAAATCAACTTAAGGTATCTTTTCCTAACAGCTATGTCAACGCAGAGCAACCTAGATATTTACTTGAGTGGATTTGCAAAGGTCCTAAACGAACAATGGCAAGTCGATCTACGTCTCAAAGCTGGGGGCAGTAAAAAGGGTGCAGCTATCTCCGCCCACAAACTTGTTCTGGTCTCTGATTTCTCCTCTCTTATCTCTTGTTCATTGATCATTCGACTCAAAAAACAATTTCGTAAAATGCATTAATTAACAAAAAGAAAAGATGAATGTTAGAAATGCTTAAGTTTTAGGTGTTGGATCTAATTACTTAGAATTGCTTTTCACAGTTATTGCTATTTTCTCAAATCTTATATAGGCGGCACGATCAGAAGTGTTTAAGAAGATGCTGGAATCAGACGACCTAAAGGCTTCAGTTGGGAAGGTCGAGACAGTAACTCTCTCTGAGATGAAACAAGAAGAGTTAGAGGCGTTCGTTGAGTTCATCTACAGCAACCGCTCTGTGCTTTCTGCAAACGGGAAGAAGCATATTCAATCACTTTATATTGCAGCGGACAAATATGAGATCCCGCATCTACGTGATCTATGCAGAAACGAGCTTATATCATCTCTTAACTCGTCGAATGCTCTCAACGTCTTGGAGCTTTCCTTGATTCCTTTTGACAAAGCACTCAACGACTCTGCTGCCAAATTTGTCGTAAGGAATTTGAAGACGATTTGTAACTCTGTTGAGTTCAAGTTGTTCGTTGGCAGGAATCCAGATCTTAGCGTTGAGATAATGAAGGCTTCTCTGGCTAGGGAGTGGAATGGTCAATAGGTCTAGCTACTTGAATTTCATTTAACATATTTATAAATATATATCTGTTTGATATCTGATCCTCCGATTCCTCTTAACTTTTCTCTGGAATTTCCCGCTTTGAAAACACTTCTCTGTTGCGTTAGTTTCTTATGTTAGATTTCTTGATTTGCAAGAAAAAGCTTATCTGCTGCAAATAAAGAAGGATCATCAATTTGCTAAAGTATATTCTTTTGAAAGCTTATCGGCTTTCCCTTTTGATTTTCAGACCGGACCGGCCGGTCGGCTACGAATCAGTCCCCGGTCCAATGCTGAAATCTGCTACTTTTAATAGAAGGAAAAAAAAGAAGGAAGAACCAGCGAGTGGCTTCAAGAGAACCTTCCAAGTTCCAACACATGTATATAAGATAGGGTTTTTTAAATTGGAACTTTTATTTTCAGAACATTTCTCAATTTCTTCTCACACGGCCACAGCGTTCGTCTCCTCCAAATCAATCGCAAATCAAACAGGATTCGCCGGTTCGCTTTTTGTTCTAGGCTTCAAAACATTGCCTTTTTCTGTTGATGCAAGAAAACAAGATTATGGAATTGGTTGAGGTAAACTTGTGTTCTGACTTCTGAGGACACTTAAAAGTTTAGTTTTGGAATTTGCTTCTACTTCCGTCTTTCATATCTGTTTGTGATGTAGCTCGCGCTACGATAACGCAAAGATCTTATTTAGTCTGAGAATGCCTAAGATGCTATGCCTTCTTGAAGTCGTTGAGAACCCTAAGTTCGGAGAAAGAGTTTAAAAGCTCTGTTTTTATTAATCAAATAAGTCGTGTCTTACAAAGATGAAAAGCTCGACTATATATAGAACTAACAACCGTCCTAATTCTAATTAGAAAACATAACTGAATAAGGAAAAGTAACAAAACCAAAACCAACTAGGAAAAGTAAAAGAACACCAAAAGGAAAAGATGATAAATGAAAAGGGAAGATAACCGCCCTGCATCAGGTCACCCGGGGTAGAAAAAGATTCGTCTCTGAATCTTCAACCTCATCACTAGAAATGTATGGAAAAAGATGCTTAACATTAAAAACATCTGAGCAACGAACATGTTGAGGTAGCTTGACTCGATATGCGTTTGCATTAATCTTCTCCAAAACTTCTAACGGACCAATCTTTCTGGCTTTGAGCTTGTTGTACTCTCGAACAGGAAAACGATCCTTAGTTAAAACAGCCCAAACGAATTACCCAACACGAAACTGCACATCACGTCGATGTCTATCGGCCACTTCTTTGTATTTAGCCGAAGCGGTTTGTAAGTTCTCATGGACCTGCGCATGAATAAAAGAAAGGTTGCCAACAAATTCAACAGCTTGGCCATGATCTCTGGTTATGTCTGGGGCTATGCCGAGAGCGATCGGACCGCGCGGGACCAAACCATAAACCACACGAAAAGGGCTGAATTTAGTACTACGGTTAACAACATGATTGTGGGCAAATTCAGCTTTGCATAATATTGTATCCCAAGACTTGATATTATCACCAACTAAGCATCGAAACATATCACCTAACGACCTATTTGTCACCTCCGTTTGTCCGTCAGATTGAGGATGGTAGGCTGAACTCATGTCAAGGCTTGTACGAAGAAATTTCCACAAAGAGCGCCAAAAATGACTTAGAAATCTGGAATCACGGTCGGATACGATAGATAACGGAAGACCATGAAGACGATAAATCTCCCGAAAAAAATAATAATGCAACTTGAACAGCATCCATTGACTTCTTGCACGGTACGAAATGTGCCATTTTAGAGAAACGATCCACAATGACAAAGATCGAATCGTAACCACGCTGTGTACGCGGAAGGCCTATGACGAAATCCATACTAATATCCGTCCAAGGTTGAGTCGGAACAGGAAGAGGTAAATAGAGACCACCATTGGATGCATGACCTTTGGAGCGTTGACATATCACACACCGTTCCACAAATCGAACAACATCGCGACGTACTGTTGGCCAAAAATAGGACTCCACAACGAGATGTAAAGTACGGTCACGACCAACATGACCTTCACCATGAAGATCTGCAATGATTTGAAGTCGTAAACTGCAATCAGGTATACAAAGCCTAATTTCACGGAAAAGAAAACCTTCATGGAGATGAAACTCAGAGCGCACCCCACGCTGTAAATCAGACCAAATCGTCCCAAAGTAAGGGTCTGTAGGATACAAATCAGCAAACTCAGCGAATACCGGAACAGAGACGTGTAAGGAGGCTAACAGAGAATGTCGTCTACTTAATGCATCTGCAACTTTATTAGTTCGGCCTGATTGGTGCTTGATGACGAAATTAAATTGCTGAAGAAAAGCGATCCATGATGCATGTCGTGCAGAAATCTTATCTTGACTTCCCAAGTGCTTTAAAGCATCATGATCAGTGTAAAGAATAAACTCCTGATGGAAAAGATAATGTCGCCAATGCTTGATAGCTTGAACGATGGCATAAAATTCAACATCATAAGTACTATAGCGTGCGCGAGATCCTGCTATTTTCTCACTAAAAAATGCAATCGGACGCCCTTGTTGGCTTAAGACAGCACCAATTCCCATTTTGCAAGCATCACAATGCAGTTCAAAAACTGCCTCAAAGTTAGGCAAAGCTAAGATCTGTGCCGAAAAAAGCTTTTCTTTGATTGATTCAAATGCAACGTTTGCTTCTGGAGTCCAAACAAAAGATGATCCCTTCATACAATCAGTGAGCGGGGCAGTGATGTTGCTAAAGTGATGAACAAAACGACGATAAAATGAAGCCAACCCGTGGAAACTGCGCACTTCTGTAATCGTTTTAGGAGTTGGCCAAGATTTTATGGCTTCGACCTTACTAGAATCAACCTCTAGACCTTGAGAAGAAACAATATAACCCAGAAAGAGGACTTGATCAGCGCCGAAGACACACTTCTGTCTAGCCGCAAATAATTGTTCTCGTCGAAAAACTCCAAGAACTTCTTTCAAGTGGAATAGATGGATCTGTAAATCGGTACTAAATATCAGAATATCATCGAAATATACGACAACAAACTTACAGATGAAAGGACGAAGAGCTTGATTCATGACTCGCATGAATGTACTAGGAGCATTCGACAGACCAAAGGGCATCACCATCCATTCAAACAGTCCTTCTCTCGTCTTAAAAGCTGTTTTCCACTCATCACCAGGACGTATACGAATCTGATAATATCAGCTTTTTAAGTCGAGTTTGGTGAATATTGTGGCACGCCCAATCTGGTCAAGAAGATCGTCAAGGCGTGGAATGGGAAACCGATAACGCACTGTGATTTTATTGATGGCACGACTATCAACACACATACGCCATGATCCATCCTTTTTTGGAATAAGGAGCGCAGGAACAGCAGTCAGACTTAAACTCTCGCGAATATGGCCTTTAGCGAGAAGTTCTTCGACTTGTCTTCGTAACTCATCATGTTCCTGCGGGCTCATTCGGTAATGAGGACGATTAGGAAGCACCGAATTCGGAACCAAATCGATATGATGTTGTATGTCTCGTAGAGGCGGTAATCCTTGAGACAAATCACTTGGAAACACATCAGAAAAGGAAGAGAGTAGTTACGCATATTCAGGTGGAGGCTCTGCGATTGACTTAACGACGGCTGGAGACGAAACCAATGCCCAAATAACGTCTGCATCCTCCAACTGTGCTTCAAAGGCTGCTTTAGGAAGAGTTAACAAAGATTTGAGGGGAAGCGAATCAATGCTGCTACTTGATTTCGTCTCCTGAGGAAGCACCGGAGATGTTTGATCGGCGGAAGGAAGTAAGGTAATAGTGCAGCCGATAAACAGAAAACTATAAGTGTTCTGTTTGCCTCTATGAGTTGCATCTTTATCAAATTGCCATGGACGACCCAACAGAATGTGACATGCATCCATCAGGACAATGTCGCAAAAGGCTTTGTCGCGATACGAACCAATGGAGAAGGGGACCATAGCCTGTTTAGACACGGTGATTTCCGCTTCATTGATAAGCCAAGCGAGCTTATACGGTGATGGATGAGGTTCAGATATGAGGGAAAGCTTCTTTACTGCGTCTGCGGAAATCACGTTTGTGCAACTCCCGGAATCAATAATTAGCCTGCAGATTTTACCATTGATGGTGCAGGTTGAACGAAATAAATTTGTACGTAACCAAGACTCTTGGGGAGCTCGTGGTAACAAACAATTTCGTCGTAAAACCAAAGTATGATTGCCAATATCACCACCAATCATCTCAACGTCTGTTTATTCTGGCAAATCTGAATTGTAATCATCATAACGTGGTTCACCTTCCAAAACTTCATCTTGAATAATCAGACCACGTCGCTGTTGATTTGGACAAGCCGTTTGGCGATGTCCGTGTTCCCCACAAGTATAACAACGAAGAGCATTAGGTCTCGGAATTCGATTTGCAGCAATCGAATCAGATAGAGGTCCTGTTTTCATGGCTGCAGGTCGAGTTGATTGCGATTCGGTGGACGGCGCTGTCGAGGAGTCTCCGGTGAAGGTAGTTTGCGGTCGTGAACGAGATCCTGTTGCATTCCAAGAAGAACGATACTGAATCTCCATGGCAATTGCACGCTGGTGTACCTCGGAGACAGAGACAGGGTTGAATTGTTGCATCGCTATTTGTAATTGATATCGCAAACCTCCTATGAAACGGGAAACGAGTTGAGCCTCTGTTTCCATGAGTGTTGATCGAGCTGATAATTGAAAGAACTCAGTAGCATAATCATCAACAGAGCGATTTCCTTGACGTAAAGCTTGAATTTTGATATACAAGGTACGCTCATAGTTGTAGGGGAGAAAGATTCGCCGCAAGTGTTTTTTCATACGTTCCCAAGAATTAATTCGAGATTTTCCAGAGTGACGTCGTGATTCCTTAAGTTGTTACCACCAAGCCATTGCTCTGTTTTTTAAACGAGTAGCAACAAGTGGGACTCGCATCTCGTATGGAACGCTTTTGAATTCCAAAACTTCTTCAACTCCGCTAAGCCAATCCAGGAACTCTTCGGGATTAAGTGTTCCTGTAAATTCTGGAATATCAACTTTAAATCCAGTGTCCCATCGTGAAACAAGATTATTCCGAGCCCCAGCAAAACGATCGTCACGACGATCTTCACGGTGATTGTTGTGACGTTCTTCACGGTGATCGTTGTGACGTTCGTCACGGTGTTCGTGGTGATGTTCGTCATAGTTTTCGCCTCTGGTATCTTCACGGCGTTCGTTTCTGCGATCGTCGCGACGGTGCTGTTGTTCATGGATTGGAACCGCAAAGAGGTTTTCCGCCAAGTCATCATCATCAGAATTGTTGTCTCGGGGAATCTCCTGTTGAATTCGCTCCTCCTGATGGAAATCACGCTGCTGTTGCAGCACTGTAGTTAAAGCGGTGGAAACTGCATTGAGTAACGCGTCATGTAAGCCACTGGTAAAGGACTCCAAAGTGTTTCGGAGGTCTTCTTGTTGCTCTTCCACGGTAGGTTTACGAGGTGCCATCGTTAAATACGATCTCGGATCGTGCTCTAATTGAAAAATTAAAGCTTCTGATTCTGATACCAACTGATGTAGCTCGCGCTACGATAACGCAAAGATCTTATTTAGTCTGAGAATGCCTAAGATGCTATGCCTTCTTGAAGTCGTTGAAAACCCTAAGTTCTATCCGAAAACAAGGGAGAAAGAGTTTAAAAGCTCTGTTTTTATTAATCAAATAAGTCGTGTCTTACAAAGATGAAAAGCTCGGCTATATATAGGACTAACAACCGTCCTAATTCTAATTAGAAAACATAACTGAATAAGGAAAAGTAACAAAACCAAAACCAACTAGGAAAAGTAAAAGAACACCAAAAGGAAAAGATGATAAATGGAAAGGGAAGATAACCGCCCTGCATCAGTNCCTGTTTCACTGCTTCAGCATCCATACTTTCTCCATCTTCATTCTGCATTTTATTATATCAAAAGTGACGTAATCGTAAAATAATTTATGTATGCCAACACACACACACACACACACACACATATATATCTGTCTCTTATACACATCTAGATGTGTATAAGAGACAGAGTCTGAGAATGCCTAAGATGCTATGCCTTCTTGAAGTCGTTGAGAACCCTAAGTTCTATCCGAAAACAAGGGAGAAAGAGTTTAAAAGCTCTGTTTTTATTAATCAAATAAGTCGTGTCTTACAAAGATGAAAAGCTCGACTATATATAGGACTAACAACCGTCCTAATTCTAATTAGAAAACATAACTGAATAAGGAAAAGTAACAAAACCAAAACCAACTAGGAAAAGTAAAAGAACACCAAAAGGAAAAGATGATAAATGGAAAGGGAAGATAACCGCCCTGCATCAGTTTGATATCTGATGCTTCAATTCCTCTGCATCTTCTCCGGTTTGAAAAACACTTTTCTGTTGCGTTGGTTTGTTAAACTTCTTGATTTGCAATAAGAAATTTATCAGCAACTTGTTCTCTCGTAAATTTTGAGTTATTTCAAATATTCAGTCCGAATGCACAAGTAGGCTATTTCTATGACTTTCGTATTGCTTTGAAAACCCCTAGACAGATGAATAAATTAGATTCTGTCGCTGCTATTAGATGAATGCCTTATGAATCTAAGGCTAGCGCAAAGTAGAGACTTGAATTTAAAGGATTTGTGAAAATCACATTTTACTCTCTTAGTTGATGCATTGTGCTAAAAGATGATAATTCTGTTTTTCAGAATATGGCGAGAGAAGCTGAAAACGAGTTGGAATTCTTTGGGGGACTTATGAACGCCTTTAAAGAACGAAGGCAAGTTGATGTATGGCTCAAAGCAGGAGACCAAACCGATGCAATCCCCGCCCACAAACTTATTTTGGTATCTTTTTTCTTCTTCTATTATGAGCTTTTAGGATTACGTATGGATTGTGCGTTACTTCTTCTAACTTGAGATTTTTTTGAAAATATATATGATATTAGGCGGCAAGATCGAAGTTGTTTAGGAACATATTGGAATTAGACGATTGCAAAGCTTTGTCGAACGAGGCAGTCACTCTTTCAGAGATGACACACGATGAGCTAGAGACGTTTCTTGAGTTCATGTACAACGGTTCGCTTCCGGATAAAAAACTGGTGCAGCACGTCCATAGACTCTACCTATCTGCAGACAAATACGAGATTCCATACCTCCAAGATCTCTGCAGAAACCAACTCATCGACTCCATGAGCTCGTCAAATGCATTTGATGTCCTCGAGCTTGCAAGGATTCACTCGGACAAGATCCTCGAAGATGCTGTCTCTGAGTTTATCGCATCANAGAAAACATAACTGAATAAGGAAAAGTAACAAAACCAAAACCAACTAGGAAAAGTAAAAGAACACCAAAAGGAAAAGATGATAAATGGAAAGGGAAGATAACCGCCCTGCATCAGTTTGGGCCACGGTGTCATCACTGTCATGAGTTTTGTGGTCGTAGTGGATCGCTATAGATGGCCGTGGCACGTTGTCTGTTCTTCATCCTGCACTTGTTTCTTTCACGAATCTCTGCAAGATACGTCTTCAATAAAATATGTGTAACTTTTGATGGCACTGTTGAATTAATTTCAGATTATTTTTATACGAAACTTAACTCGTTTATTTATATTGTCACCGAAGTTTAACTTGATATATCGGTTGGAATTATTTTAAAGAATGAGAGACTTCTAGTGCATCAAATATGTTTAAACATGTAAATAATTTATATTAAATAATGGGTAAATTTGCAAACTAATCATTATACGAAAAGAATTAAAGAATATAGTTATAACGTTTGAATAATAAAAGAAATAACCATAAGACAGTGTGAATTAATGTCGGAACAATCATTTCCTTTTAGGTGGATCCGCAAGTGAATTGTGCTTCCCATGGCGTCATCTCTCTACACGAGCCTAACCTTTTTTACGTTGTACACTTAAAGTATCCAATCTATACCATAACAAGTTTATAGTTAATGAATTTAAAATTAAAATTTTATCTTAGCCTTCCATCATGTGGCTATAAACAAGAGG
This sequence comes from Alliaria petiolata, assembly GCA_020283515.1. Classification (NCBI taxonomy): domain Eukaryota; kingdom Viridiplantae; phylum Streptophyta; class Magnoliopsida; order Brassicales; family Brassicaceae; genus Alliaria; species Alliaria petiolata. The sequence continues at coordinate 471,949,186 of JAHZTW010000001.1, read as the reverse complement.
GTTGACGGTCGTACCATAAATCATACATAAAATTGGATGCGACGCGTCTCCAAAATTCAATAATAACTCCGGCGACGGTATGGCTATTGTGTGACTATTTTTCTATTATATTTACTCTTAAAACCATACTATACACAAGTCATCATATATTACAATGGAACAGTATAGGGGTCCATAATATATATTATTATAGTATAATTGTTTGAGATGTTGTGTACTGTTTCCTAAATGATTATACCAAGTTATGAGTAACAATCATTTCTACAGTCATATATAGTCATATCATGTATATCCTTTTTACTTGCACTACCATACTATAGAATCTCATACTATAGTACTAAGAAGTAGTATAGTGTTGCATGATATGGATAATATTATAGTACACGTCAATGCGTTTTGGTTTTGTATTTTTAAATAACAAATACGAAGTTACAACATTTTAGTACGCATAACAATCACTTCAAGATGCAGAAGACTTCATAAACTTATGTGGCATTTACAGGTGTTTGAGTCTGCCCTTCAAGCCGTCCCATAGGAGAGTGATAATCTTTTTGTTGGCCGGGTATTCAAATCGAAGATAAACTACATACCTTATCGACTTCCTTGCAAAAACCCACCACAACCTTTACTTCTTTTTAGTTAAAAGCTGTTTTGGTAGCAGATAATGTACAAACATCACAGAAAAAGAATGGTTACCCATCATCATCAGACTGCCAAACTGAGATTCTGCAAGCATCTCTAACTGATCATTCATTAATGTTTCTTTGATGCTTTCAATCCAACGTAGCATGAACCCAATTACGCCATGTGGGTTCGTATCCACTCTAAAACATTCGCTCAAATATCCCTAACTCATCCATTTTGTAATTTCACAATACCATTTGGTAAATCCATTACATAACGCGGCAACATAACCATATATTATAGAATGGAAAATCATTATTACAAATCAGATCTTACAGTATAACTCACGTCTGTCAGTTATATAGTATAAACAATACACTACACTTGTTATATTTTTTTCCACCTACAAGGCTGACATCATCATTTTCTCTCTCCCCATTTCAAATTGAAGCTAGTTTCGTATTTATTATACAATATATTAAGAATATTATAGCCACTCTTTCGTTATGATTAGTTGATGTGTTCATTTTTATATGGTCAGTGGTGCTAATTTTTCTTAAATAATTTAGTCAAAAATATATGTTTGTCAACTTAACAACTCTTTTAAAAAAGTTACCAAAACATAGTCATAATTGAATAACAATTTACCAGTAGTATTTTATGGTAACGATTTAAATACATACCTTACAAACCAGTCAAAATTGTCAAAATATTTATCACTAGTACTTAATGGTAAAATGTTGAATACAAACATTTCAATACTCTGGTAGAGAATTGCATTAAATAAAAATCATATACTATGACAAAGAATTAAAAACAGATAAACTATTCATATCTTATTAGTTTGTTTTTAATAATCTGCAAGATCCAAGTACGTATTTATTAGAGTCTTCTTGATCAGCTTTCAAGGTCATATGTTTATAATGAACTTAATCAATAGTTATGAAATTATGAATTCGAAATATCGTCAATCTTTGTTTTCAGCATTCAAATATTATTATTAACAAATTATTATAATATATATATATATATATATATGTGTGTTTGCAATAATTTTCAATTTTCAAATACATTCTTATGTGATAATGTTTTTTTTTTAATATATAGTGGTTTTCGCTATTATTTTGAATAGTTAGATACTATTTCCTTCAAATAAATCATATTGTTCTCAATAGTGAGAATGTGAGATACCATTTTTTTCAAATAGTTCATACCTGTCAAATGCATCAATTAATAATTTTCTTGTCTAAATCATTGAGTTTTGTTTACGTAGTGCAATTTTGATACTCTTTGATGTTCCACCGTAAAAGATTCTTTTTATTTATTTATTTGTTGTTCCTTTACAACAAGATTGAGACTTTGAAATTGCTGAAAAATGTTCTGCTAGATTCTTACAAATAAGTTGAGTGATGATATATACTCATATTATTATTTTTTGTTAGGAATCTACAGAAAAAGATGTCAAAAGAAATTAACTAAGAAAAGATAACAACTTTAGCGAATTTGAGCCAAAATAGTTTTTCTTTATTTCAATTCAGAAGAAAAAGAAGAAGGAGAAATCGTAGAAACAATTCAGGATTTGACAGGTTTAAAAGCTCAAGAAGCAGCTTATGTTTTTCCTAAGCTTTTGGACGAGCTTGATCTTTGCCCATGTTCCATGCTTTGATCATACCGGAAACTACAGTTTCTCAATAGGCGATTCTTGCAGTTATTAAAGAGCTCCAACATTTTTAAAGTTAGGCAAGAACGCGGACTTGTGAAACCATACGTGTTTCTGCATTCGGGTGGTGAAACTCGTTGGACAATGTTTGATAAAGATTTTGAGAGTTTTCGAGAACCTCCACAAGTTTCTTCTGACTTTTGCTTCTTCTATAGCGATAAGGAAAATATTAGTGTGGGTACGCAATTAATCGTTATTGGGAAGGTGGATGAAAAATGGATCCCTGAGGTTTTGAACACATCTGAGAAGTACAACGGGGATACCAAAATGTGGACTGTGATTCATGGAATGCATAAGCGAAGGAAATTCAGCTCAAGATGTTTCTTGAACGGCAAGTTCTACGTTCGTTCCCAGTGTTCCAGATGAGAATAATGACTACCTAACTTGTGGAGAAAGTTACGATGAGGTGACAAATTCTTGGAAGTTGATACCGAACATACTCAGAGACATGACGTTCACGTCTTCCCAATCGCCGCCCCTCATTGCGGTGGTCCACGACAACCTCTACTCGTTGGAAATATCTTCGAACGAACTTCATGTTTATGATATATAAACGAAAACGCTTGGAAGAAACTTGGTGTTGTGCCTGTGAGAACAAATGCCGCCTTTGGTGATTGGACCTTCGTCTTCTCCATCTTGGAATAGGAAAATGGTGGTTTACACATGTCACCCTTCTCGATACGTGGAAGAGCAGATTTGGGAGGAATTAAAGCACTACTGTACTGCAATGCTGTTCAGCTCCACCAGTTTATTCATAATTGTTGCATCATGTTTGGTTGAGGTTTCTTCTGAAAAAAATATTTTATTTGTGTTTGCGTTTTATGTTTGTATTTAAAATAAGTTTGCGGCGATTTTGGCGCCGAAACATAACTAAAATTGTGGTTTTGTAGAAAAATATGTTGTTTGTTTGTGTTATAATTTATTTTTATGTTTTGCATTGCGTCTTTTGTTTAAACGTAAACGTTGGTGTGTTCGTTTGTTTAATGTTATTTAATATATAAATATTTGTGTTTGTGTGGCAAAGCTTAATGTCGTTTATGTATTGAATTGTGATTTTGTTGTTTTCCTTTCCGCCCACAGACTAACAACGTTTGCGATTTTTAATCTGCAAAGCTTAAAAGCTAAAAAGCACAAACAAGAAAGCTTAAAAGCTAAAAGCACAAACAAGAAAAGCTTAAAAGCTTAAAGGGAAACAAAGAAGATGAAAGTTTAGCCATTGCATTGGATTGTAAATACTACTAGTCATTTCATCTTTAACCAAGAAAAAAAAATGAATTTTGTACTGGTTATCCTAATCTCTAGATTTAATGATTTCATAGTCATAGAGACTCATAATTTATTCTTGCAATCCCTGAAAATTTGATACTGTGTAATACGCTTGGAATTTTGGTTTGGAAGTCACAGAATTTCGGATTATTTGGTGAATCGACATGTTCATTGATGTAGATGAAACTTCATTAGATGTTTATTCCACAAGAGTCTGCTGATCGTTAGGAACTTCATCAGAGGTACTTAGAATTTATTCTTGTTCTTTTCTGAGTTCTGACTTATTATCTTTGTATTAACTTTTGAGAATCTTTTGTCTGATTAGTTTCTGGAATGATGGAAGTTTAGCCACTGTATTGAAATGTAAGTACTATTAGTCACTTGATTTTCAACTAAGAAAACAAAAGAAAAGAAATTTGTGTATATTGATTATTTTAATCTATAAATGCTAAATGGTTTCATAATCAGAGAAGCTCAGAACTTATTCTTGTTTTCTATATTCCTCGGCGAACGAATTCTTAAAATTCTAGCAAGCAGAATTTAAATAAAAACTCAAGAGTGCATACGTTTTTTATTTTTTTATAATTTTTTTGAATAAATTTTTATATTTTAAAAATAGTATATATACAGCCATAAAAGTATAGATTCTTTATTCTTCTTGCCTTCATAATTTATATTCGTATATTCCCCCGGGTATACAATATTCTCAAGATTCTAGCAAAAGAATTTAATTAAAAAAAAAAACTTTAATTTAAAAAATAAGAGTGCATAAGTTGAGTTACGTCGTCTCGACCTAACGTTATCTACATAACATAAATCATGCATATTATTTTTTTAAAAGTCAAAAAATGAATTATGGGTCCAAGACAAGAATCATGGCAATGATTTTTGTCAATATAGCTTAAAATGTGCCATTTACATGACATGAAGCTAACCTATTGCCTACTCCTACGCTGCATCTTGCCTAATTTTTGTCTCCCGCCTAACTCTAATTTTATTTTATATTTATTTCCTGCTAACACGATTCGGATCACAATACAGAACTGTTTAGATTCTAAACTTGTAGAGGACATATATTATTTTTATATTTATAAGTATAACCAAAATAAAATCGTTTTAAGAAATTCCGGAATAACATCAAAGGAGCATTTGTGGACCTGATGTACGAATACCGTGGAAATATAATTGTGATGACAAATTGTTTAAGTACTTAACAATGTATACATACATAAAAATCCTTCTTTCGTGTAACTTATTTATTTATATGTTTTGTAAACCGTTCTCACTTTGTTTTTATCAAAATTGACAAATGAATTAGGCCGAAGAAGGTCCTGGAAAATCAGAGGAACTTGGACAAGAACTTAAAGGAGGCAGAGATTGTTCCGTTGGTGAATGTTCTAACACGTTGGTACTCTCTTCTTCTCCTGGCCCGAAAAGTGACCGTTGGTCTGACGTTTGCAACAACTGGAAATAACTCCAATAATCCCTCAGATCCTCTTTTCCTTCTTCCGCAGCTGTCGGAGCTAAGGGAAGAGGAAGAGGAGGAAGAGGAGGAGGAGGAGGAGGAAGAATCCTTACATCCTCCGGAAAATTAAGCTTTGCTTTATTTCCACGAAATCTTAGTGCAGCCTCGTCGTAGGCTCTAACGGCGGATTCTGCTGTATCAAACGTCCCGAGCCAAACCCTAGCGGCTCTATGTGGATCGCGTATCTCTGCCGCCCATTTCCCCCACGGTCTCTGCCTTACTCCTCTGTATCTCCTCCCATTCTCCTTTGCTTCTTCCGGTGACGCCTTGGTTGTGGATTCTTCTGTACAAAAGAGCGATTTTTTAAATGATAATTTATGTGTTTATATGTGATAGTTTTGCTTAATATTTTGAAAGTATAATACTTGTAGTTTTTTGATAAAGTATTTTTACAAAGCATAAAAGCAACCAAATTTTTTTTGTTTAGAAAAAAAAATACAATAATCGTAAAACAAACGGAAATTATTTACTCAATAATTAACCCATGTCTAATGCATTCTTTTACCTTATCATGCATGCATTATAATGGAAAACTTATAAATAAAAACTATAGGCCGGATAACAAAAATGTTAAAATTAAACATGTATATAGACTCACCGGTCGGACTAAGGAATGCGTCTACCCGATCGAGGGTTGATGTTGACAAGGGAATAGTTGAATCGATTCCAAGCTTTCTTCTCTCATGTCCAACGGAAGAGGATGAAGATGTTGCCCCTTGAGTCTCAACTGGAGTAGAACTTAGAGAGCGAGCAGAAACAACCTGTGTTAAAGCGGAGACCATGGCAGACATCTCCGTGCCAAACTTATTGAACCTCCCAACCACAGGATCGTCTTCAAAACTGTAGACATCATTAGCCACTGGTTTGATTCCCTCAGGGCCACCAGGGCCATTAGCCCTGGAGTCTTTGTGTTCTCCTTGGTTTGCCACCTTGAGGAGCTATAAATGACGAGAATAAACTAGTATTTTTCTGAATGCATGTGATCTCTTGTTGAGGGCTTAACTCATTTATATTTGAAACAAAATTGCTACGTAGCCCAACAGGTAGGCCCTATATGAAAATTAATCAGCGGAAATTTGGTAATACCGTATATGGGGGCACGATCTAAGATCATGTATCTATACTAAACGAAAGAAAGAGTTTGGGCTCTTAAATCCATCCACATCAACAAAAATAAACTCTTTATAATCATGCCACATCAACAAACTTCTAATAAAAATGATTTTTTCATATATTTATATCATGCTTAAAATCATATAATATTGATTAACTTTTAAAAATTAAAAACAATTCTTATAATAATAGTAATACTTGAATATTGATTAAACTCTATGCACTACAATAACTAAATGTATGACATATAACTTGATTTTAACAAAAAGAAAAATATATGATGAGTAATATTTTAAATTATTACACCCCAAATTGATGATAATCATGCATTTAAATTAAAGATTGATAAGATATAAATAATATTTGGGGGTTCGTACACACAATTACTAAAAGCATAAAATACGTACGATTATGTACATACTATTAATTTTGTTTTTGGCTAAATACTTTTAGGCATAAACTAAATTAATTATAGTATAGTATGAATCAACGTCTTAAACATGCATTTCTCCCTCTTGGTTTGATATTTGCTTCTTGCTCCCTTACTTTCTTTCTTGATGGTTCTTTATCTGTTTCTTTATTAATTGCTGATGAAATGGCCAGCAGTAGTTTCACTCTAAAAAAAATAAGGAAGACATCGCTGAGAAAGACCAAAAGAGAATTTTTTTTTTTTGGTCGACAAAAAAGAAATTCATGTCTCCAAATGACGATAAAAAGATGAGAAGAAAAATAAAGGGCGTAGTTTAGCCCTGGGAAAAATATTCGGAGTCGGAAAACCGAACCAAACCAAACTAAATTGGAAGATACCGAACTCAACTTGAACCGATCTAAGTATCTGAATGGGTATTATATTTTTATACCCCAAGAAACGGAACCGAACTACGAACCGAATCGATACCCAAATACCCAAATTATAATTATATACCCAAAATATTTGTTATATTTATACTTTAAATAACTTAAATACCCAAAATTACAATTATAAATTGAATATATTAGTTACATTTAGATCAAAATAACTAAAATACTCAAAATATTTGAAAATATTTAGTTATATTTGTCAAAATTAAATATTTTGTTTCGCAAAATTTAACTAAATAACGGAAGTATGTTGTTTTAAGTATTTTTGATAAATTTTAAATAATTCTGGTACCCAGAACCAATCCGAATCCGGACAGAACTAAACTGAACCCGAACCGAAAAAAATACCCGAATTAGTTATATTCTCAAGAACTGAAATACCTGAATCCGAAAAGAACCGATCCGAACCCGAACGAGTATCTGAATTCTCAAAGTTAGCGTAGTTGATGGTGACTGGCGAGAAATGAGAGGAGTCTGAAAGATATAAGACTAAATCTCATCAGGGACTGAATGGTGAAAAAACCAATATTAAGCTAGATAGAGGAATGAAAATTTATCAAGTTCATGCAAGCTATAAAGATTAATTTTCGCATATAAAGTTTTTTGTTTTGGTTCACATCAATTGCAATAGTTGGGGGGGGGGGGGGCTTAACACTCTCTCCAACAATAATTTTTTTCAAGTGCTAATATTGTTTAATTACCATGTCAACCTTAATAGCTTTTGAGCCGTGCCAACCTACATACATAGTTGTGCCAAAAAAAAACTCTTTTCATAAAATAATAAATATGTCACATAGTAAAAACAATAAAGTGGAACCAACAAGCTAAATAGTGGTTTTAAAACGTAATTTTTATTTCTTTCTTTTCTACTAAATCGTTGACCAAACTTTAAAAATTAATGTTCCTTAACATTTCTCTTTCGACAAATAAAATACCCAAATCACTCAATATTTTTTTCTAAAATATCAAGAGAAGATAAAATTTGTCAAAGCTGATAAAATTTTATCAGCTTCAGCTTTGACAAATTCATTTCAAAATACAACTTCGAATATTCGTAATGCAGAACACATATGAATAAAAAAAACACCATTAAATAGAACAATTAGGTGTTTAGCATATGTTTAAAAAGTTAAATCCTTTTTATTTAAAATGTAAAATTGTTTTTAATTAAAAAAATATATAGTTAAATTCAATCAAATTCTGAATTTAATTTTTTCAGGTCAATTATTCCTAATTCAATGAAAAATAATAATTTTAATAATATTTTTAAAGCTGATCATGAACAACAATAATTTTCAATGCATATTTTAAGTTTTACCTTAAAAATCATTTGTTACATATCCCATTAGTAAAAATTTTTAGTTAACATAATTTTTTTTGACATATCATAGTCTTCTAGATGTACAAACTTACATCAAAACTATATAGTAAATCAAAATTTTGAACTAACAAATTAAAATAAAAAAATCAATCTAACTTAAATAAAAACTAAATATTTATAATAACAATTCGCGCATAGAGCGAAAAAATCTCTAGCTGTAACGTTGATAAGCAGTTTTTTCGGTGTGGTGACTTAACAATTACTCAAGCTACTACTCATGTTATTGTAATACTTGAGGATCAATCCATATGGAAATGGTTAAGACACTAGGAATGCATACAACTTCTTAATCTAAGCTAACAGTAAAGTTTGGGATTTAACAAACAACCCAAGTGATCAAACAAACCAAATTAAGGCTAATTAACTACTAATCAAGATTATCAAAAGACTAAAACGAATCCAAGGATGGGGTTATCAATCTAAGGTATTCCAAGAATCAATCTTTGATGCCAAACAATAACATAACATGCTAATCCCTAAGCTTAGAACTCAATAGCTAGTCTAATCCACTTTCATGCCACTAATCCCTTCATTAATCATCCTAATCAAGATCAAACTTTCATTTGTGAAAAGGAATCTAATAAGCATAATGAAACAGTTCTAAATTGCTAATAAACACCCTAAACAATCACTTCCATGAGCTAGGAATGTAAATCCCTTGTTTAGTTGGTTGGAGAATTTCATCAAACACCTTGTGGGTGTGAAATTCCCTAAGGTCTAGTTTTCACTTGATCATGGCTAAACTAGCATTTAGAAGACTAAACAAGGAGGAAAATGAGAAGATCTAATCATAGGCATCAAGATTAACCCTTAAAACACCCTAGATCTAAACCATCCTTAGATCCTAATGAAACTACTCACTAATCATGGTTAAATCCTCAAATCCTATGAAAGAAGTAGAGTTAAACATGATTAGAGAGATAGAGAATGAAAGATTAATAAAAACAAGTACTAAATTGCATAAACTTTAAAGGAATGTCTTACAAATTACTTAGAAACCAAAAGGGAAGGTTTTCTAAGCAAGAACAAGAGATTAAAAGATACTTAGGAAAAATTAGGTATTTTACTATTTATAGTGAACAGTGGACGACCCGGGTCAATCCGGAACAAACCGGGTATTTACCCGGTTAAGGTCTGAAAATCGGGCAGCGTATCGAGCTTGCTAGGTCGATATGCTGCTAAAAGTTTCCTTCAAGGACTGTGTCGAGCTTAGTAGCTCGACATAGATGCCCGATACGCCGTCTTCGAACTTCGGATGAGATGTGTGTCGACCTTAGCAGTCCGATTCGAATGCCCGATACGCCATGTTCCAAAACTCCGGGTGGCCTGTGTATCGAGCTTAGTAGCTAAACACAATCGTCCGATACGCGCACTCCGTCTTCCCTGCCGAGCTATATCGACCTTGGTAGGTCGACACCAAGGTCGACACACTTCTAAAACTTGTCTGCTTCATGTTTGGCTCCCTTCTCTTCTTCCTCCTTGTCACCCAACTCTCCATAGAGGTCCTTCAAGCCTCCAAAGTACCTAATTAAGACTCAATATGCACAATATGCAACAACCTAAGCTAAAACTTGCTAAACTCTAATATGGATGCAATTTGGACTAAAAGTAACTAAATAAATGCATAAATGAATGCAAAGCTATCTAAAATGGATGCTAAAATATGCTAATTTATGAGTATATCAACTCCCCCCAAACTTTCCTTTTGCTTGCCCTCAAGCAAATAAACATGACAAATCCAAGGGAGAGGTTTAAAGGTGGGAGCTCATCATCCAAAAATGCCAACAAATACAATCAACTCAATGTCCTAGTTCTTAATTCTAAGGTGCATTTGAATTCATCCTACTCCAAAAGATTTAGCCATGCCCATCTCAACAACAAATGCACTAAGACTTCAATCTAGATAAGTCTCCCTATCAAGCCACTCTTTAACATTCATTAAGTTGCAAACCGTGGATCATGACAATGCAATGCAAGTGAATTCATTTGGCTAAGGGACTAAGCTTTGAGTTAAAAATGATCTCAATTCATGTGGTTTCCAATTCGCATAAGGGTTTCAATCAAAAAGGATTAAACTTCATGCATAATGCTAAAGGTAAAAGACAAGTGATGCATACAAGACTAGACTCTCATCTACCCAAAATGCTATCAATGGTCCTATACCCCTCTCATTTATCTTCTTTAAGGCTCACTCAACCCTCTAAAGCTACCCTTTTCTCTCAACCCTCTAAACCCCAAGAATTTCATAAACCACTTCTTCTTCTTATAACACTTAAAGGGGAACTTCTTCAACCTTTAACTCATAGCGAATGGTGTGATCTTTTAACAACCTAGCTCTTCTCTTCATACTTAGGTAGCCCTCTTCTCTTTCTTTGGCCTTTTATCCTCTTTTGATTTTTTTCTTTTCTCTTACTAAGGCTACCTAATTCCTTTTTACACTTAGAGCTATACATTTTCTTTTCAAACACATGATCCACCATTTCAAACTATGCTTCCCTTAGTCTCCTTCCAAGCCTCTTTCATTCCCTTCCACAACTCATCATGCTAAAATGCAAGCATATAATCCATTCCACAACACCAAGCAATACCGCGACCCATACTCCAATTCCTAAGCCTAAAGCTAGCCTCGATATGTGAGAGCTAGAATCTACATGAGAGCCTAAACTTGTCGTCTCAAACCTAACACTTTATGCTAAGTTTAATCAAAATAAGGCCTCACAGTAAATATCACTAGAGCATTTGGCTTTTAAGGAGGTAAGGTAGGGTGGGGGTACTACTTGAGCTAGCAATAGAGTGGTAAAGCGAGTAAGAAAGCTCAAGTATGTCTATTATCCATGAATTCACTTTCAATGCAAGGCATGATATTTAAATGTCAAATTTTGGTTCAAGTGAGTAGAGTTGGTTATCAATTTCAAGATCCTATTTCGACCAAATTCTAGTGGCAAGTGAAGTGGTCCAAGCATGGTTCTTCCTTACTTTCAAGATTCGTTCAAATGCAACAAAGAACTACTAACTAGCGCATTGAATTGATTACTTGGCTTTCTCTTCCTTGGCCATGCTTCGTAGGAGGAAGAGCGAGGTGGGTCTTCTTGGAGCGGTTTCCTTGGGCGCATCTCAAATGAATGGCGCCTATCAAATTCCGTTTCACTCTCTCCTTCATCTGCTTCCTTACCAGCATCGCTTGTGCCCTCTTGTCTACCCCTTGTGGAGGACTTTCCCATAATGATGGTCTTTAGCCCCTTGACCATCTTCTTCAAGTCCTTCTCCGTCTCACCGAGCTTCTTGATAGCCCGGTCTTGATACCTGTTCCACCTCTTGAGAAGACCAATGTGTGCATAGGCTTCTCTCAATGTCAGGCTTGGCATCGGGTCTATGCAAGAGGCGAAGTAATACCTCTCGCTACCGTAAACCGGGCTCGGAGCTTGATCCTCTACTTCCATTTCTTCTTCCTCTTCAAGAACATGGCTTGGGTCAAAGTCAAATGTCCCTCTCTTGGCAATGGAGTGGAGAGGAGGACCGATAGCCGGATTGTAGAGGTCCTCGTATGGGGGAGTAAAGTCGATGTGGGAGATATCTTGGAATGAGGTGGCTTGCAAGTTCGGGAGACAAATCTTTGCTTCGGTTTTTGTGTCCACCGCGAACTTGTAGGCGAACCGGTTGCCCAATCTTCCCGAGAGAAACACGGTCCTCCCAAGGTAGAAGATGTCCATCCACTCAGGCTCTAGACCATCCATCCCTAGCCGATGCCCACAAGCTTCAAGAATCGGGGTGATGATCCCGCCAATGCTGAGCTCGGAGTCCTTGTCTTTCATAGTGACAACTCAATCTTGGTAAGAGAGCAGCTGCCTAACCAATAGACTAACAATGCCGGTTCCCATTCTATCCCCTCGGACTCTTGTGCCTCCTCTTGTGTGAAACCCGGTGAACCTTGCAAGACTGATATACTCATATATTTCGAATATTTAGCTTGCATTTAGAATAGGTTTTTCATGCTTACATCATTCATAATAGACTAGTTTGCATCATTTGTACCATTTTAAGTCCTAGAACACTTTGCATTAGCATTCGCATGGTTTCTTGCATATTTGCATCTTTTTCAGGCTGTTTAGAGTACTTGGAGCTGTGATGGGTGCTAAGCATTAACAAGAAGATGAAAGAAGAGCATAAAAGATGGCAGGAATCAAAAAGAAAACTTGGACAAAAGAGAAGGAGCAAAGATCGACTTCAAGATCGACCAAGACCAGTCGATTCAGCCGAGATCGACTGGTAGATCGAGCAAACTCACTCGATCTAGAAGAGATTGACTGGACGATCGACCGCCCCACTCGATCTAGAAGAGATCGACCGCATGATCGACCAAACTGAGCCGATCCAAAGCAGATCGACTGATCGATCGACTGGACCACCCGAACCAAACACTGATCGAGTCAAAGATCGACGAACTGACTCGATCCAGAAGTAGATCGGCTGAACGATCGACTGAACCACTCGAACCATCTGAAGTTGACCCAGAAAAGTTTTTATTCTTTAGTGAAAGTGGTAGACATACTATCTGTCTCTTGTCTTTTGCCTCTTGCCCCTTGTCCCTTGCCCCTTGACCCCTCTTTTAAGGCCAAGGGCCATATTTAAAACTCTATATAAAGAGTATGTGTGTGCTTGTAATAAATCATTCAGTTTTCAATCATCTCTTCTAAGTCTGAATAAGTCAAGAAAAATTCTTATTCTCTTTAAAGTCTTCTTAGTGTTCTTATAAGTTTCTCTAGTTCTTGAGTATTTTTAAGTATTCTCAGTTTTTCTATATAAGTTACTTATAGTTTTTATAAAATCTCTTTTTAATTTTTATTCCAATGTCAAGTCTTTCTTCTTATATTTCGAAAAACTCTTTGTGAAAAATTCTTTGTCTTTTTATTTTTCATAGTATTTCGTAGTATCAAATCTCTCTTCTTAATTTCATCGATCATGTTCATCAGCTCTAAACTTATGTTTAAGAGAGGTTTGAACATGACTTGTGAGTAATTCTTTTGGATTTAAGGATGAGGTGATTAGGAAGGTTTTAAAGGTTGAATCTTGGTATTTTCTTGCTCTTCATCTAATTCTCTTCTTGGATTTGGATAGCTTAAAGCCTAGCGACTCTTGAGAAAGATCTCTTTGATTCAAGGGATTTCCTTATCTCAAAAAGACTTAGGAAATCCCCTAAAAATAAATCCAAGATACTAATCTTTCCCTTCCCATACACCATGGATGTGAGGGGGGGTTAGTAAGGCCAATATTTAAGATCTTTTCTTTATGCTTTTCATCCTTTCTTTCCACCAAACATCATGGGTTAGGAGGAAAGGATGAAGAAGAGATTTATACCACACACCATGGATAAATCTAGACCCAAGCTTCTTAAGGCCTAGAGATAGCTCATTTAGAAATGTATAGATTTACTTGCTCTTAAACTTTATCCTTTCTTGTTTTGGGGCATCAAATTCTTAAAGACCTTGAGAGAGGCTTTATGATCCAAGAGATTTCCTTTTTCTCATAAGAACTTGGGAAATCTCTTATGCCCAAACCAAGAGGCTAGTATGCCTTAATGACCATGAGAGTGGCATGTAAGGAAATCCAAGAGATTTCCTTTTTCTCATAAGAACTTGGGAAATCTCTTATGCCCAAACCAAGAGGCTAGTATGCCTTAATGACCATGAGAGTGGCATGTAAGGGCTAGTTAGGCCATGTTAAAGATTCGTGCTTAAGCTCCATCAAACCATTCTTTTCCACCAAAAACCATGGGTTTGGAGAGAATGAATGATGAGAGGATCTTATCTTATCCACAAACCATGGAAAGATTGCTTCTTAGGCCTAAGGATAGCACATTTAGAAATGTGTAGATTTACTTTTTATAAACCAAGATCGAACCTTTATCTTCCCTAAGCATGAACCTCATCCTTGAATCTGTTATTTTTCATATAAGTAGTTTTAAAAGCTTTCTCTTTTAGATTTAAAGTTTGCTCTTTTCATTTTGCTAGAAATAGCCTTATTTATCTGCTTTTAGTTTTCGAATTTTATAAATCAGTAGTTTTGCATTTAAAATTCCTAGAAGTAGTTTACAAGTTAGTTAACATCCCAGTAGGGATTTTAAAATAGTTTTCGTAATTATTTAGTAGTTGTAAGTAGTTTATTTTGATTTTCTCCTCCATTTTACCCGAAAATGACTTAGCTTTACTTTGCTCTTGCATTCTTAGTATCTTTCAACACCTAGGCTGGATTGACACCTCACATACTACAATGACATGTGTGTTTGAGGATTGAGTTAAGGCATAAAAAGCCTTACATCAATTGGCGCCGTTGCCGGCTTAGGTTTTGTGGAAATTACTAGGATTTGGAGCTTAGTATAGACTAGGTTTTTATTTTTCATTTTGGTTACTAACTTTCTTTCAAGTGTTTGTTCTTTTTGCAAGGCACAATCACAAGGGAGAAAGCATGGATTCAGATATAGCTTCAATGTTTGAGGCTTTATTAGCGAATCAAGAGAGAACGATGGCTTCGAACCCCACAATCCACCACGGTTTTGAGAGCTCATCCACTTCTCAAGGAGGACTCATGGATGAACAATCTGCTCAAGATGATGAGTATGGACACGGTGAGGGATACCAATCTTGGGACATGGAGTATGAGCAAGGAACAACCTATTCTTCCCACATCTCTAATGAGGAAGAAACTCTCAACATGATGAGGTTAATTTTGGAAGGGCAAGAAAAGGTTAATGAGAGAATTGAAATGCTTGACTCTACACTAGCCTCTCATGCTCCATGTCCAAGAGTTGCTGCAACACCACATGAGGAGTCCATCAACACCGAAATCACACAAGGGAATGAGGAACAAGAGGATGAAGCTCAAACCAATGATGAACTCCAACAAGAGGCTGACGAAAAAGAACTTACAGCTCTTCTTGGATACATTGTTGATGAAAATCTTGAGCAAAGATTTGAAGACCCTTGTGAAGACATTTCGGTTGTTGAATGCATGGAGGATGCTAGTGAAAGCTCATTTGTTGAGAAAGAGCTCTCCACCAAGGCAGAAACACACGTGCAACTCATTCCCAAAGAGAAGACAAAGGAGAGTCCCATTGAAGTAGCCTCCAAGGAGGGTGAAGAATAAGAATCCCCAATGGAACAATCCTTTGCCATGTACCTCGGTTTAACCCTAACCAAAGAAGAGAGCATTTGGGATCCATGGCAGTTACCCTTTGAGGAGATAAGGATGCACACGTTTATGGTATGGTTCTATGATGAGTATGAGCCTGGTGATCCAACCCTCAACATGTCAAGCTAGAGACTTTAAACAAAGCGCACTTGGGAGGCACTCCCATGACTATCATTTTCCTTAAAATTTATTCTTCTTTTTCTGTACTATATTATGCTTCTTAGTGTGTGTGAGCAGGACCAAGGGAGCTGAAGATTCAAAAGCACGGATATAAAACCAGCTCGAACCACAACACAGCCCAAGGTACACCATTCTAAAACCTTGTATTTTTTATTTTTTTTTTGGTTTTTTTTTTTTTTTTTTTTTTTTCTTGTTGATGGTTTCTCTTGAACTTTTATTACACATGGGACTGTGTAATTTAAGTTTGCGGGAGAGGTTGAGAGATTTAATTTTGTGTTTTGTTTTCTTATTTTCCCTTTAAGCATATTTGAGTCTTCATGCATAACATAAAAAATTGCATAGAAAAATAAACAAACAAAAAATCAGAAAAACTCTTAAAAATTTCAAAAAAATTCATATAGCTTGCATTTGCATTGTCAAATATTGTAGGATTGAGTCTAGATTTTTATCATATAAGTTGCATCACTCATATGCATAGGGGGCAATGATGAAAAATTTCCTTTAAAAAGTGTTTTAAACTCTTGTATTGGTTCAATGCCCTAGTTAGTAGTTCTTTGATGCCTTGTGCAACTTTGAAAATAAGTTCTAACCATGCTTGGACCATTTGATTCGATTTTCTTGGCTTAAAGTTGAAAAAGCATGAATTGAATCCTTACTTAAAAATCGGAACCTTAACGTGAACATCTAATTATCATGCTTGTGCATTTTGGGAAAGAATACATGGATTACAAAAATATTTAGGCTTTCTTATTCACTTCACCACTCTCTTGTAAGCCTAAATAGAATACCACACCTTGACCCTTGCCTTATTTTAGCCGAGAGTGGTTCCCGCGCTTTTAACAACTTTTTAAAATACAACTAACTTGTTAAATACGTATTAAGTGTCTAAAATGTCTTTATTAAAAACCGATCTGAGAACTCGAAACATCTTAACAAATAAATAAATTCAACCGTTCAAGTAAGAAAAAGTATGCGAAAGAAATAGTTTATGAAATCTTTAAATAAACGGATATAAATAAATCGCCCATAGTTCCCAGAAAATAACACCACAATGGCCAGCCTTGAGTTTACTCGTATGTCTCACCTTGATATGATCATGGAAAGCCTTAAGAACAAAGAGAAGCTTGATGCTGAGGAGCTTAATGCCGAGGAAAAGGAGAAGCTTGATGCCGAGGAACTTCATGCCGAGGACAAGGAGAAGCTTGATGCAGAGGAGTTTAAGCATGTAGCTGAGGAAGCTCTAGACATACCAAGAGGTCCTATAACTCGTGCTAAGGCTAAAGCAATCAGAGACAATATACATTCTCTACTTAACCGTATAGAGAATCAAGTTAGAGAAAGAGAAGCTTATCAAGCATCTCTGGTTTTGATTCAAGCCCACGATCAGCAAATGGTTTTGTGAATCGCTTATACTCTTTTTCCCTCCTCTTTGGTTTTGTACCACTGGGTTTTCCAAAGATAGGTTTTTAATGAGGTAAGTGTTTCACAATGTAATGGCCCATTCTGCTTGATCAAACCCGAAGCCAAGAAGAAGAGAGACGCACCTTTAGAAGTTCAAAGATCATTTTCAAACTAGTCTTAATCGTTTAATGTTGTTTAGTTCGAGGGAGCCTTTGGTGTTTGTACCAAGACTCTTCTCTCTTTATAAGATCTTCTTTATAACCATAATAATCTATATAATCTTTTTATTCAAACTCTCTTATAAAAGTTAGATCACGGTAAATCAGAGGCTCTTTCATAACCTTTGTGTGACCATACAATCCACGGAGAATCTAAGGCTATTCCACATCATTAGTGTGACCAATCTATCCATTTTTGCATCCTCCATCCGTCTAAAGTTCATCGATTCATCATCAATCCCCAGAATCATTCAAATCAGTTCCATACTTACTTTCAAAGTGACGATCTATAAGGAGGATCATATCACACCTGAAAAGGAAAAGAGGGATAAGTATTCCAACAATACTAAGTGAGGGCGAGCTAATGAGACCTTGAGATCCTTTGGATACACCATTTAAACTAGCAATACAAATATACTAAATATAGACATTAAACGCAAGCAAACAACCTACATATAATTTCTAGCATTTCCTCCCAACAAGTTCAATCATTTCCATACTCAACTATTTGTAACACATCAACCACCCTAGCAAGTCTATATCACATTCTCAGGGATCTACCGTCCAAGGTACTCATTCTTTGCCACTGCCCAAATTGGGTTTGACAAGACACAAGGTGCCACTGCCCATTACACGGTTTGATAACGGCTCGTCAGCCCTTTCCCGATCACTACAACTTCACAATTGTCCCTCATTATAGGCCGTCAATCAATACTGAACCAAACGATCAGCGGTACAAATATCAAGAACTAGTATACAAAATAAATAATACTCCCTCCGTTCCTTTATATTTGTTGTTTTAGAGATTCATTTTTGTTTTAATTTATTGTTGTTTTTGACACTTTTTAAGTAAAGTTAATAAAGTAGGATTGAAATCTGGATAAAAAACTTTTTCTAACGATTCTCTTTCTAAAAAGTGACTACTTTTGAGCTTTTTTTTATTTAAAAGATGATTGTAGTTACTTTTTTGTAATTAAATGAGTTTCTTAATATGCGTGAATTATGTTAAAACAACAAACAATACGGAACGGAGGGAGTAAAACACAATCAGCAATCCCCATTCATCAACATCAAGCATCAATCAAATCTAATCCCCATATCAAGTACACAAAATATTACTAATCCAACTAATGCATCTTTAGAACTCATAAATCAATCCTCATCTTTGCTTTCGGTTGAAAATGGGAAGTCGGAAGATGTGGTTACTGCGGTTGATGGACAAAAACTGCGATAAAAAGACTTCTCGCAGTTAGAAACTTTCCTAAAACGGAAACTTTCTTAAAATAGAAACTTTCATAAAACGGAAACTTTCCTAAATTAGAAACTTCCTAAAAATAGAAAGTATCCAAAAATAGAAATTTTTTAAAATAAAACATTCTGAAATAAGAAGTTCCTAAATAAGTCTAGGATTTTTGGATTAGAGTTTTTCGTTCAATTTGCTCAACAAGGAAACTCAGATCTAGGAGTTTCGGATTTGAGAGACTTAATGATTTCTTGGCTGAAAAGCAATCGAAATAACTTTTACGTTTTACCTCAGATATGGGATCAGCCAATTGCTGCGGCAAGATGACTGGATGGGCTTTCCAACGATATACTAAACGGTGGTGGATCATTCTGATTCGCCGAGCAATTGGTCCGAAACTTTCTCTACGAAACTGGAAAAAAATCAGATTTCTAGTTTTGACCGAATGATGCGCTCGGATTGAAAAGACCATAACTAACGGAATATACCTTCAAATCAGACGATTCAAGAGGCTCTGGAAAGATAGGAGAATTTGATTTCCAAAAAGACCAAGTTTGTGAGCTGGTTCGTTCGGAGTCGACGGGAATCTACTTCGTAAGGTAGCGGCTCGGAAAGCTATTGGTTGCTGTGCTGGAGAGAAATTGGCAGAGCTTCGCTATAGCTTTTCTGTATTCTTTAGGCTTGCTGGACGAAACTATATATAGGAGACGGAGGTGGTAGACAAAAGGTTAGGTTTAGGTCTTTTAAGTGGGCTTTAGGGATGTGCCTTTAGGGCTTAGGGAGGAAAGATGGGTTTAGGGAAAACTTGGGTTTGGGGATGTCAAAATATATACCAAGTGTAATACCATCTTCTTCAATAAGAGAAATAGAAATGTTTCACAGATACTGTTTCACTAATATGCTATCAGAGCAATTTTTCTGCTCATTTCCCTAATTTCTCTTCGGATCTTCAGTTTTTCTTTCTCCATTTTCTCGCATAATTTAACCGATCAATTGCTTTTCTTAGGTTCGATTTCTGTTCGACAAAGCTTTTCTCTGTGAAACAATGGTGAAGCGTGGAAAACAAAAGACTTGAAGCTCTACACTTGAAGATCAAGGTTTAGCTTCTAAGCCTAGATCGGAAATCCCGATCGATGAAGAACCTGAATTCGTGATCTCGAAACAAGAATATTCTTGCCGATATACACCTCACGATGATTCTGGATTGATATCGACACAAATGGAGTTGCACGATAGCACACACATTCATTTCTTCCTCCATTCAGCTGATCATCCATATCTATCGTTTGTCACTCACACTCTAGATGGAACGAATTACAATAGTTAGTCGATTGTTATGACGAATAGTCTTGATGCGATAAATAAGCTAAGCTTTGTAGATGGATCTCTTCCTAGGCCTTTTGAAGATAATTATATGTTCAAGATTTGGAGTAGGTGTAACAATATGGTGAAGTCATGGCTTCTGAGTGTTGTGAATAAGGAGATCTATGATAGAATCTTATACTATGAAGATGCAGCTGAAATGTGAGATGATTTGTTTCGAAGGTTTAAGGTTAACAATCTTCCTCGCAAATATCAGCTTGAACATGCGGTTATGACTCTCAATCAAGGACAATCTGATATATCAACTTATTTCACAAAGAAGAAGACTTTGTGGGAATAGTTAGCGAATACTAAATCCACATCGGTCAAGAAGCGTGATTGTGATCAAGTCAAAGAGTTGCTTGAAGATGTTGAAACAAGTTGTATCATTCAGTTCCTTATGGGATTGAATGAAAATTTCAATAACATATGTGGTCAAATTTTGAATATGAAGCCTAGGTCAGGGTTGAATGATATCTACAACATGCTAGATCAAGATGGGAGTCAAAGAATGGTCGGTAACAACAGATTAGGTCTTCCTATTCCTGATGCCTTTTAAATGCAATCTACTATTCCTGAGAATAATCAGATATTTCTGGCCCAAAGAAATTATCAGAACCTAAGTGTTCTCATTGCCTTAAGATTGATCACACGATTTACAAATGCTACAATGTACATCGTTATCCTCCTGGCCATCCACAAGAAGGAAAGATAACCAAGTCTGTTGGTGCTACAAATCTAGCGACTGCTACTCCAACCATTACACAAATTCTTCATGATCAGGGTTCACAAGAAGTTGATGAAAACATGTCTAAAGAACAGGTTAAGCACATGATTGCTTATCTCAGAAACAAGCTTCAAGATTCTAGTCATGTATCTGAAAGGAACTTTGCCTCGACTTCAGCTTCCGCACCGACTATCTCACAAATATCTGGTACTTTCCTATGCTTCAAAACTTCATATTATGACATATTAACTTCTATTATACCTACATATATCTGGTACCATTGATACCTTTTCTCCAGTTGCTAAGATGGCCACAATCAAGATTGTTCTATCTTTTTCCCATAGATTGAATTGGTCTCTTACGCAGCTCGATGTATCGAAGGCTTTTCTTAATGGAGATCTTGAAGAGGAGATCTATATGAAGATACACCCTTTTGATATTTTGAGATTCAGGGGGAATCAGTCTCTCCCAATGCTATTTGTCGATTACTCAAATCCATTTATGGACACAAAACAGACTCTCATCAATGGTTTGTAAATTCTATACAACTTTGACAAGTCTTGGTTTTGAAAGTGTTATTGAGATCACATGATGTCTGCCAAACAGTTTGATGGGAAATTTTTGGTTGTTTTAGTAAATGTGGATGATATCCTAATAGCTAGCATAAATGATGATGATGTGATTGAATTGAAAGAACAACTGAGTTCTACATTCAAGCTACGAGATCTCGATCCTCCAAAATTCTTTTTAGAAATTGAGATTGCTCGTTCTGCTGAGTGTATTTCTTTGAGCCAGAGAAAAGATGTCTTGGATTTGTTGGAATCTAGTTGCTTCTCAGGTTGTAAACTTTCTGCTCTTCCCATGGAACCGAAACAGAAAATGTCAAAAAAATACATGGATCTCTTTAGATGATACAAGCATTACATGAAACTTGTTGGCAAACTCCAATATTTGACCATTACAAGACCTGACGTAACTTATGATGTATCTAAGTTTGCTCAATATTCTTCTGCTACAAGAAACGTTCATCTTCAAGCTGTTCATAAAGTGTTGCATTACTTGAAGGGTACTATTGGATAAGGTCTCTTATATGGAAAATAGAGTAATTTTGATCTTAGTGGATATTCTAATTCAGATTGGGGCGCATATCCTGATACAAGAAGATTAATTATAGGATATGCAATGTTCATTGGTAATTCTTTAGTGTCTTGGAAATCAAAGAAACAAAGACACCCTTTCTACAAGTTTGGCTGAGGTTGAGTATTGAGCCATGTGTATGGCGACAAAGGAGATTATTTGGATACTCAGCTGATGTCAGATCTTCGAATTCCTTTCACTCTTTCTGCGCATCTCTATTGTGACAACACGGCTACTTTGCACATTCCAAGCAATCCGAAATTTCAAGAATGTACTAAACACATAAAGATAGATTGTCACAAGGTAAGGTAGAAGATTGAAGATGGACTACTTAAAACCATGTTTGTGAGGACTGGTAACCAGCTAGCAGATGTATTGACAAAGGACCTATGCCTAGCTCCTTTATGAGAGTCGATAGGCAAGATGAATGTTCATAACATATATGCACCACCTTCATCTTTAGGGGGAATATCAAAGTGTATAGCTTGGTTATATCCGGTTAGATGTAGTCTATTTATTTGTGATTGTTTCTAGTTTACTTTGGTTAGTGATATATCATGGTTTTACCGGTTTTGAACCATGATATAAGTGTTTTTATAGAGTCTTTTGGTTATTTTAGAGTCCTATTAGAGTCTTTACAGGTTGAACTACGTTTGGAGCATAATTGGAGATTTTGGAGCATTCTGGAGCATTGTGGAAGAAGCTGCGAAGTGATGAAGTCAAGAGCAGAAATTTACAGGGGGTGTCGATCGACACTACCCTTGTTGTCGATCGACACCAATCGTGGCCAAGACAAACCGCCTGATTTTATAAGTCTTGAAGGAAAAGAAAAATTCCCAGAAGTTTTCCTTATTTGCAAAAGTGCCCCAGCTCGTGTTTTAAGCCTTATATATTGTTTTCAAAGCCATTGTTTAGGATAATCTCATACTTTAAGAATCATAGAAGTTTAGGTTTTTGGAGAGAAGAATCAGACTCCTTTAGAGCAGATATGGAACTTCTTTATTTTCTTCTATTGATTTCTTTTATTCTTTCTATTCAAATAATGATTTCTGTTTCATTGATCATGTCTGAGTAGTTTGCTAGTTAGGTTTAGAGTTTTTCAAAGGTGATTGATGAATTGTTAGGTCGAATTAAATTGTTAGGATAAAATCATTAGAGTTCTTCATCTGGATTTGTGATTACCTAGAATCTGATCTTAGGTTAATTAATAGATGCGTGAGTATTATTGATTGCCCGAACTAATGTTAGATGAGAAAAATACCTATTCATAAGGAGATTTGGTTTAGGGTTTTGTGAACAATCGAACCTGAACTTAAATTCTTGTTTGAATTGTTAGAATTTGCAAAGAGATTTGGAATTCTAGAGTTTAAACATAGATAATCTCCGCTGCAAGAGTTGGTTGATTTTACATTAGTATTTCGAGTTTAAGAACAGTTCTTCATAATTCCTAACATTCTGTCTAGATATAAAATTAGGATTCACCTGAAAATTTCTCTTAACCTAGCTTTTGTCTCCTGAATTTACAAAGTCTTTTAATTGCCTTCTGTCTTTTACAATTAATCTTTCTTCTTAGCTTAATTCAAACCTAGAAAACCATAGTGTAGCTTTCACTTCCCTTGGGATTCGATAACCCTTTATACTTCAACTGCATTGTTGTGCACTTGCAATATTGATTTAATTGGGTAAAACTTTGACCCTATCAAGTTTTTGGCGCTGTTGTCGGGGAAGTAATAGCTGCCTACGGAATCTAGTATTAGGATTTTGACTAGGTTTTCTTTTTGTTTTAGTTACTGACGCTTTTAGTTTCTTATTTTTGGTTTCAGGTGCATGCCCAGTACCAGAAGCATCAAGGAAAAGGAGCTAATCACACTCAACCAGGAACTCGGCCGTCTCGAACGTACGAACCGAAAGTCTGCACGAGTGTCGATCGACACCAACACTAGCATCGATCGACACCCTGCGCAGACAGAGATGGCGGAGCCTGTTGATAGATTCCGTGGTAGAGCACCGAGCCAAACATCTTCGGATGGTTCAGATGATGACGAGCAGCATGTACCAGAGCAGGTCATGGACGGTAGAAGTGAGGTTCATTGAGGAGATACCAGCATTGGCCGCGAACGTGTTCAGTCCGACACAGCCGTGTTCCGCTTTGATCCAACACTATCCGGAAATAATCTACGAAGGGAACTCCGTCCTGATGACCGAGTCTCTAGACCAACTCGTGTCCACTCTAGAAATCAGATTATCCAAGCCGAGCAATTTGGAGATGCATTTAACGGGCTTAATTCAAGCAATCTGGACAGGAAAAGATGCATAATTCGTTTGGGGATGTTAGCTACCAAGACCAGCCTCTTTTGAACTTAAGTCAAGCCCAAGACAGCCCAAAATAATCACTTTATTTTGTGGTCAAAGGTGGGTGACGAAAATGACTTCAAGAGTCACATATGAGGAGTCACTTTGGAGTTCAAGGGTTATTCTACTTAGTTTTAATTCTAGTCTTCTATTTTTATTTTCTATGTTTAGGAAATCCACAAAACTTTATTTCTCTTTTCTTTTTCCGTGTTACGAATTCTATAAGTATTTGTAAGATTCATTCTAATAAAATATCCAACTTTTTATCTTCTTCTTTTGAGAGAAATCTCTTTTTTCATCTTGAACATTTCGTTGAGTTTTGCAAGGGTTACTTCCAAACGCAGCAAACCTCCTAAGATCCGTGGTTAAGGGTTACTTCCTCGGTTCCGTGGAGTGGAGAATACCAAGAGACTTCCGCATCTCTTGACGGTCTCATCGATCCACCATCTATCCAATCTATACTATCTATCTGATCTATCCAACGCGCCAACAAAGAGCATAATCCATCCAAGGGTTCCATTACGTGGTATCAGAGCCACTCTTTGTTTGTAAACCTGTTCATCTCATTTTCTTCTCATTAAAAAAAAAATATTCTCTATAATTTGTTCACTTCTCCCTCTTTCCATTGTAAATCCGGGCCATCCTTCAAAAAAAAAAGGTATAAAAAAAAAATAGAGAAAACCGAAAAGGTTTAAAACAAACTGAGGAGAAATCCAGTTTGTGAGGGTGGTGGAAGAGAAATCCTGCTGGTTGAGGAGAAATCTAGTCAAGAGGTGGCTAAACGGATTTCCCTTCGAAATTTCTGTATTTTCTTTCTCCTTTGTTGCGTGGGAGTATTTGCTGGATTTGCCTTGAATTGTTTGATAAGAACATCGAGAGAATAACTCAGTGTGAGCACCATAAAATCAGTGAGCAAAACACATGTGTGGGTGAGGCAATAAACATTTGAGAGAAAGAGAGTTTTTTCTAACCGTTTGTTGAGTAATTTTCAGGAACACAATGAGTGATAGTGGAGAAGAAGGAAATAACAATCCTGGATCCGGATTGTCTAGTTTACAAATGAAGGCACTAACCGAACATTTGATGAGATTTCTGAACACAGGTCTTGAAGAGATTAATGTTCGGCTTGACAAAATCCAAGAGGATCAACAAGGCCAAGCGCGACCAGCCCAAAGAAGGAACCGGGAAAGGAGACATAGTCGTTCCTTTGACGGTCATGAAGAAGAAGAGCAATTCGATGACAACCGTTCTAACCTCAGGGCAAGGAGAGGTCATAGAAACCGAGATGAAGAGACCCATTTTCTAGAAGGTCAGATGATGGACTTGGTGGTCTCAAACTCAAAATTTCATCCTTTTCTGGTAAGAACGAACCAGATGCTTATTTGGAATGGGAAAGAAAAACAGAGTTAGTTTTTGATTGTCAAAATCTCTCGGAACTTAAGAAAGTTAGACTTGCTGCTTCTGAATTTAATGGCTACGCCATTAGTTGGTATGATCAAGTTATTTCTCTTAGGAGCAGAAGAGGTGAAAGACCAATAACTACTTGGCAAGAACTAACCGAACTAATGAGAAAGCGTTTTGTCCCAAGTCATTATAACAGGGATCTTCATCGAAGGTTGAGACGTTTGACTCAGGGCACAAAGAACGTGGAGGACTATTTCCAAGAGATGGAAACTCTTATGCTTAAGGCGGACGTAGAGGAAGACATGGATGCAACCTTGGCTCGTTTTCTTGCAGGTTTGAACCGGGAAATTCAAGACCGGCTGGAGCTTCAAGAATTTGAAAGTGTTGAGGACATGCTCCACAAAGCTATCTTGATAGAACAACAAGTCAATAGGAGGGGTGTTTCTAAACCCGCATTTGCTCCAAAACCCGCTTATCCACCTAAGCCAAGTTTTTAAGATAAAGGTAAATCTTTTACTTCTGAGTTTAAGACTAACCAACCTTCTCGTTTTGACAAAGGCAAAACCGTGGAATCCACGAGTAGAGCAAGAGATATCAGATGCTTCAAGTGTCAAGGATTAGGACATTATGCAAACAAATGTCCTAACCAAAAGGTGATGATTCTACTTGAGAATGGAGAGATAGAGTCCGAAGCTGAAAACGATGAAAAGGAGGATACCGGACCCATCTATGATGAGGAAGAACCTTATGATTATCCGGCTCAAGGAAATCTTCTAGTGACCATGAGATCACTAAGTGTGCAGCCCAAAACCAATGAAACCGAACAAAGGGAGAACCTTTTCCATTCTCGGTATTTCATAAATGATAAAGTCTGTTCATTGATCATTGATGGTGGGAGCTGCACTAATGTTGCTAGTGATGTGCTTGTCAGGAAACTTGGACTAGAAACCAGACCGCATCCGATACCATTCAAGCTTGAATGGCTAAATGAAGATGGTGTTCAACACGTCAAGGAACAAGTCACGGTACCAATCACCATTGGCCGATACCAAGATGAGATCATATGCAATGTTTTGCCTATGGATGCCAGCCATATACTCTTAGGAAGGCCTTGGCAGTTCGACAAAAAGGCTGTGCACGATGGTTACACCAATCGGCATATGTTCGATCATCAAGGCAAGAAGATCACTCTCATTCCTTTGTCTCCATCCGAAGTTCACCAGGATCAGCTACAACTTAGAAAGAGCCGTGAACTTGAGAAACAACAGGAAGCAGCTAATGCACCGGTCAAAAGGTCCAACTTCTACATTAAAGCAAGTCAGGTAAAGAAAACTTTGTTTTCCAAACCTTCTCTCATTTTACTTGTGTTTAAAGAATCACTAATGGCCACTAACATTACACCGGAGCTGCCGAGTGAACTTAAGCCGTTGATGAGCAGGTTTCATGATGTATTTCCGGAAGAAACTCCGAGTGGATTGCGACCTATCTGTGGGATAGAACACCAAATCGATCTAGTTCCCGAAGCGTCTCTTCCAAATCGCCCTGCTTACCGTACCAACCCAGTTAAACCAAGGAGTTGCAAAGACAAGTGGATGAGTTGATGGGAAAAGGCTACATCAGAGAAAGCCTCAGTCCTTGTGCCGTTCCCGTACTGCTCGTGCCTAAGAAGGACGGATCTTGGCGGATGTGTGTGGACTGCCGAGCCATCAACAACATCACGGTTAAGTATCGTCATCCCATCCCTCGTTTAGATGATATGTTGGATGAATTGCACGGTTCTAAGGTCTTTTCTAAGATAGATCTTAGGAGTGGATATCATCAAATAAGGATGAAGGAAGGGGATGAATGGAAAACGGCTTTCAAAACTAAGCATGGACTTTATGAATAGCTTGTAATGCCATTTGGTTTGACTAATGCTCCTAGTACTTTTATGCGTTTAATGAATCATGTCCTTAGGGCTTACATAGGAGAATTTGTTGTCGTATACTTTGATGACATCTTAATATATAGCAAGAGCATGAAAGAGCATATTGGGCATTTGGGAAAGGTCTTATAAGTGCTTAGGAAATAATGCTTATATGCTAATGAAAAGAAATGCATCTTTGGAGCGGATCACCTAGTTTTCTTGGGTTTTGTTGTAGGTGCTGATGGCATCCGTGTGGATGAGGAAAAGGTTAAGGCAATCAAGGAGTGGCCTAGTCCTAAAACCGTAAGTGAAGTCAGAAGCTTCCATGGATTAGCTGGCTTCTACCGGCGCTTTGTCCAAAACTTCAGTACCATTGCAGCCCCTCTCACGGAAGTGATCAAGAAAAACGTGGGGTTTAAGTGGGAGCAAGCCCAAGAAGATGCTTTCCAAGCCTTGAAAGGGAAGTTAACTCAAGCTCCATTACTTGTTCTCCCAGATTTTACGAGAACTTTTGAAATTGAATGTGATGCCTCAGGCGTGGGTATTGGTGCTGTTTTGATGCAAAAAGGAAAACCCATTGCGTATTTCAGTGAGAAGTTAGGTGGTGCAACTGTTAACTACCCCACCTATGACAAGGAAATGTACGCTTTGGTGAGGGCTCTTCAAACGTGGCAACATTACTTGTGGCCCAAAGAGTTTGTCATACATACGGATCACCAATCCCTAAGGCATCTCAAGGGACAACAAAATCTTAACAAGAGACACGCCATGTGGGTTGAGTTCATCGAAACCTTTCCATACATCATTAAGTACAAACAAGGTAAAGAGAACATAGTTGCTGATGCTCTTTCACGAAGGTATGTTCTTCTTTCTTCTCTTGGAACCAAGCTTTTGGGGTTCGAATTTATAAAAGACTTGTATGAGGCTGATTCAGATTTTAGGGAACCTTATTTGGCATGTTCTAGACACGCACATGGCAAGTACTTTATTTCTGAAGGTTTCTTATTCTTTGATAATCGATTGTGTGTGCCTCACTGTTCTTTGAGAGAGTTGTTCACCAGTGAAGCTCATGGAGGAGGATTAATGGGTCACTTTGGAGTGGCAAAAACCTTTAAAGTGCTCGAGGAACACTTTTATTGGCCAGGCCTGAAGAAGGACGTTGAAAGAATCTGTAGCAGATGCGTGACATGCAAGGAGGTTAAGTCCAAGAACACGTCCCAAGGTTTGTATTCTCCTTTACCGATTCCATTTCACACGTGGACTGATCTTTCTATGGACTTTGTTTTGGGATTGCCTAAGTCTAGGACAGGAAGAGATTCCATCTTTATGGTTGTAGATAGGTTTTCTAAGATGGCTCATTTCATTCCATGTTTGAAAACTAATGATGCATCTCACATAGCTGAACTGTTCTTTAAAGAAATCGTTAGACTTCATGGCATGCCTAAGACTATAGTTTCTGATCGTGATGCTAAGTTCTTAAGTTACTTTTGGAAAACTTTGTGGACTAAGCTAGGCACTAAACTGTTGTTCTCTACTACTTGTCATCCTCAGACCGATGGTCAAACGGAAGTAGTTAATAGGACGCTCTCTGCCTTGCTTAGAACTTTGGTTAAAAAGAACCTTAGAACATGGGAAGAGAATCTACCGCATGTAGAGTTTGCTTATAACCATTCTGTGCATTCGGCTACAAAGCATTCACCTTTTGAAATTGTTTATGGCTTTAATCCGTTGTCTCCTCTTGATCTAATTCCTTTGCCATTGAGTGAAAGAATCAGTTTAGATGGCAAAAAGAAAGCCAAACTTGTCAAACAGATTCATGAGAAGGTCCGAGCCAACATTGAAGCCAAGACAAAGCAATATGAGAAGTACGTGAAAGAGGGTTTTTTATATCTCTCTTTGCAATAAAAACCCTTCTCTAGCAATTTGTAGTATAACTAGGGTTCTTTGTCAAATCCAAAAGAGTCAAGATAGAGGCACTAAAATTATATGATACTAGGTAAGCTAAGAAAAATGGGAAAATAAGATATCTAACAACCTAAATGATAACTAAATGCAAATAGAGAGCAAAAGCTAACACAACCTAAGCAAGACTAAGAAATGACAAAAGCTAAACAAGGAAAAACTAGACACAAGCTTGGACTTAAAATAAACTAATGACAAGAGTGGTTCTTAGGATGAGAAATATGATATATGATGAACATTTCGGATCAAGAAGGCTTATAACAACATCTAGACCTTGGGTCTTAGATGGTAATCCTTAGGCATAGGGTTTCTAATCAAGACTAATCCACTGTCGTGATAGAAGTCACTTTGCTATCTTATCACCATAGACTAGCTCTCGCTTAGCGGTACAATAAGGATAGCAAACAAGAATACCCAACCCTATAAAGCCAAAACGCTCCCTAGGCATCTAATCCCTTAGGCTAGGATGAGCGGATCCTCTACAAACGGTTCAAGCATTCATCTAACATGGTGTTTGTTAGGGAAGCCTATGAACTTTAGCATAAGTGATCAATCTAAGCTAAGCATTAATTATGGTGAGTAGAGAAGGATTAAGATCATTAAATGCATAAGCATCAAGATCTATCACCATAAATCTATCACATCCCAAGAACCACAAAATAACTACTCCCTAATCATGTAGTTAACCTCTAGATCCACAAGGAAATAAAAGCTAAACATGATTAGAGATGAATACACAAGAAGAAAATAGATAAGGGAAATGCAAAAGACTAAACTAACAATCTTAAATCAAAGCCTAACAACGAAATCCACAAAGGAAAGATGGCTAAGCAAGATTAAAGAAGAACAATAACTAAGAAGAAGAGATTAAAGGGAAGTGCAAAACTAAATTAAAAACTTAAAAAGTATTTACAAGATCCTTCAAACTAAAGATGAAAAATAAGAACAAGCTAAAAAAAAGATAAGAGGAAGAAGAGAGCTGCTCGTGATAAGAGGGCCAAATATTTATAGAAGAGGCACAAAACCCCTAGTGAGCCTTATCCTCACAAAAGGGATCCAATGCTAAAAGCAAACTTCCTTGGACTCTTGTGCTCTTTTGGACTTATGCTGCAACAGCTTCATGTCGATATGGCACCCTGATATTGGCTCCAAGCTCTTATCTTCCCAGCAGAATCATCTTGCACAAGTCGTTATGCTTGTCCGTTATACACTAGCTTGCCGAGCTGGCCAGACCAATGCTCACTGTTTCCGCTGTAACTTCTGAACCGTCGATCATAATGACTTGATACTTCCACCATACGAAAGCTAACTCGATCCTCTACAAATCGTATGAAGACATCAGAAGCTGAATCGAGCCAGAAGACCTTCGTCCGAGCTGATCTTTCCACAACGGCTTGTCCATTTCGGTTTAGTTGATTGATCTTGAAGCAACGTCTTGCTTTATATCAGGATGATGTCGTTGTGGCTGACCGTGGTGGCTGTAGAAGTCTTCTCTTTTGCTCCTTCTTGCCTTGGCTGCTCATTAGTTCTTCTCCCAAACTCCATAGAACCTCCACAGGCTCCAAAAGTACCTGCCAAGTACTCCAAACATGCAAAATATGCAATGCCTATCCTAAAACTAATATGAATGGAAATGGGACAAAAACTAATGAATAAATGCATAAAAGAGAGCAAAACCTATACTAAATGCATGCTAAAAAGGTGTAAAATATGGAGTTATCAACACCCCCAAACTTGCCTTTTTGCTTGTCCTTAAGCAAACAAAGACAAACAAGAGAGTGAGGTTTGAAAATGGGTGTTCAAATCCAAAATGCCCTTAAAAGAGATCAAATCAACGTCCATGTTTAAAGTTCTAGGATGCAAATCAAATGTATTCTACTCTAAAGTCTTAGCTACACTTATCTCAAAATACAATGCACTTAATCTCAACCTACACACACAATCAAATCATCCTCTCCCTTTAACATTTATTAGAGATCAAAACCGTTAATCATGCTTATATTCATCATTCAACTCATTTGGCTAAGGGCAAGGTTCGCGAGCTAAAAGTGAACTCGAAGTAAAAGGGTTAAGTGTTTAGCATGGATCACTCAATGAAAGGAATCTTCTTAATGCAAAATGCTAAGAGTAAAAACTAACCGATGCATACAAGGATAAATTCTCATCTACCCAAGCACCTAATCACTTTCTACCTTAGTCTAAACCATATTTCCTTTCCTAAGCTACCCTTTTCCTTAGGCATTCCGCCTTGTACCCGATTTTACTCCTCGTTTCACCTTCTTTGGTCATGGGGGACTTCTTCTTTCTTCTTTTGAGATCGGTTTCGACTTTCTCTTTGGTTCATCTGGTGGCGCTCCTTTGTTTTTCACCTTTTGTGTTGCTGGCCGGATTAAACTTTGTTGTTTGGCCTTCTTTTTCTTCTTTGGAAACGCCTTTTCTTCTTTGATTTCGAGCTTCTTTTGCAGCCGCCATCTCTCTGTTTTGTTTTCCCCATGTGACCCCATTGAACCTTTCTTCTCATCTTCTCCTCCCTTAGATAAACACTCAAAACCCACCTTTCCTAAGCTACCCAAAGATATCGGCTAGGCATATCGGTGTCAAGCCATTTTTGTCCCGTGAAACACCTAGCCTATGTTGACTCGAGATGTGAGCCAACTTCTACATGAGACTTTAACCTTGTCAGCCTAAACCCAACACTTTTTGCCTAAGAAGATTCGAAAATAATGCAAAGGCCTCACATATCTCTCATAAAAAAGTGTTTTAAAGTTTGAAACGACGGTTATGGTTTGGGTGTGGTAGGGTGACTTGGACTAGCAGAGAGTGGTATAAAAGGAAAAAAGAAAGCCCAAGTGAATATCGATGAGTTTAAATCCAAAACACAAGCATGATAATTATAAATCAATATTTACGGTTCAAGTATAATTAGGGAAAAGAATCAAATCAAGTGTGCTTCAGCAAAGAATTAAATAACAAAGTATATGGTCCAAGTGTGGTTCAACCTCAAATTCGAATTTACTCAAAATGCATCAAACAACTATGAACAAGGGCGTTGATCTCATGACTTAAAATGACAATTTACAAGGAAATTCACCCTATGCAATGGTAATTAATCCTATATGATATGCAACTAGACTCAATCCTAGAATGTAAATGCATCTAAATGCTTAAATTTTTTTTTTATGCATGAGACTCAAGTATGGAAAAGGAAAATAAGAAAACAAAACCCAAAGTCAAATGACCTAAACCCTCCCCCAAACTTAAATTACACAGTCCCTTGTGTAATAAAAGTTCAAGAGAAGGACACAAAAACACCAAAAAAAATGCAAGGAGTAATGGCAGTTACAAGGAGTGGAGTAGGGTTTAGGAAGAGAGAAGACTTACATTGCATTGGCTGTCATATCGGGCTCTGACCGTTGTACCACCTCGTTGTAGCTCCTATATCAGGGAAAAACCGTTGCAACAGCTCATTGTAGCTTTTCTTGGGTACAAGCCATTGCACCAGCTCGGTGTGGATCCGATATCGGGCACAAGCCGTTGTGCTAGACCGTTGTGGACACTTTTCCCGATAACTTTCGAACGGCTGATTATAATGACTTGCAACCGCCACCATTCGAAAGCTATCACGATCCGCTAAAACTTTCGTGAAGGACGTTGACTCAGAATCGGAGTGTAACGTCCTTGTCCGGGCCGATTTGTCCATAGCAGTTTGTCCTGTTCGTCGCGGCTGTTCATTGCTACACGTCGGGGTAAGACCGTTGTGGCTGGTCGATATGGCTTCTACATCAGGCAGAAGCCATTGCACCAGCCCGTTTTAGCTCCATTTGTCCCTTTTGGTTATGGTCCATGCTCTCCAAGACCCTCTAAACTATGATAGACATGAGACTGCCTCTCAAGTGCGCTTGGTTGAAGTCTCTAGCTAGACTTGTGAGGTTCACTCACTGACTCCTTGGATCACCGGGATCATACTCATCATAGAACCATCCCCCAAACTCTTTCTTCCTTATTTCTTCAAAGGGTAGCTTCCATGGATAAGGAATGCTAACTTCAAGTTTGGAGATTGTACCAACAAGTGGAAGGTTGGCTTGGAAGGTGGAAGCACATAGAGATCTTCTTTCTTCTCAAAAGAAGTCTTTTTCTTCTCTTTGCTCAAAACCACCATCTCAAAACGTTTCGGCTCATCCCCCTCATTTAGCTTCTCAATGTCCACATTGAGAGGGGTATTAAGCACCGTAGGAGGATTAGGGACCTCAACTTGTGGCTCGGAAGGAAAGAGAGCGCGCGTGGTATTTTCTAGAGTAGTGAGCCTTTCTTTCAATCCATCAATCTCCAAATAAAAATCAGTTTGCAGTTGTAGAAGTTGTTGGAGCAGACTCATCACTTCAGGGTCTTGGGTAAGGGGAATGGGGCTTGGACCTTGTGTAGAGAAACCATGAGTATGATAACCTTGTGGAGTATATGGGCCTTGGAGAGGAAAACCGTGACTTCCTTGGAAGTAGTTGGATGTGGTGTGACCGTGTTGCTTCAATAGACCAATGTGCACTTGGTTTTGTTGCAACAAAGTTTCCATTCCCATCTTTTTATGTTGATCTTGCATTTTTCTCTCATGGGCCTTCCAATCATTGTCACTCCATGATGCTCGCTCAAGATTACCATAAGGGTCAAAAACAGGACCATACCCGCCTTGCATATCAAATATCTTGATGTTGCTTTTTGTTGCCCTTGAGTAGTACCTACAATAGATTCTAAACAAGCAAGAGATTAATAACAACTTAAAAATAAACGCTTAATCTAACCTAGAATCAAAATCTTAATGCTCTAAACAAGACCCTAATGGCAACGGCGCCAATTGAAAGAGGGTTTTTTATATCTCTCTTTGCAATAAAAACCCTTCTTTACCAAATTGTAGTATAGCTAGGGTTCTTTGTCAAATCCAAAAGAGCCAAGATAGAGGCACTAAAATTATATGATACTAGGTAAGCTAAGAAAAATGGGAAAATAAGATATTTAACAACCTAAATGATAACTAAATGCAAATAGAGAGCAAAAGCTAACACAACCTAAGCAAGACTAAGAAATGACAAAAGCTAAACAAGGAAAAACTAGACACAAGCTTGGACTTAAAATAAACTAATGACAAGAGTGGTTCTTAGGATGAGAAATATGATATATGATGAACATTTCGGATCACGAAGGCTTATAACAACATCTAGACCTTGGGTCTTAGATGGTAATCCTTAGGCATAGGGTTTCTAATCAAGACTAATCCACTGTCGTGATAGAAGTCACTTTGCTATCTTATCACCATAGACTAGCTCTCGCTTAACGGTACAATAAGGATAGAAAACAAGAATACCCAACCCTATAAAGCCAACATGCTCCCTAGGCATCTAATCCCTTAGGCTAGGATGAGCGGATCCTCTACAAACGGTTCAAGCATTCATCTAACATGGTGTTTGTTAGGGAAACCTATGAACTTTAGCATAAGTGATCAATCTAAGCTAAGCATTAATTATGGTGAGTAGAGAAGGATTAAGATCATTAAATGCATAAGCATCAAGATCTATCACCATAAATCTATCACATCCCAAGAACCACAAAATAACTACTCCCTAATCATGTAGTTAACCTCTAGATCCACAAGGAAATAAAAGCTAAACATGATTAGAGATGAATACACAAGAAGAAAATAGATAAGGGAAATGCAAAAGACTAAACTAACAATCTTTAATCAAAGCCTAACAACGAAATCCACAAAGGAAAGATGGCTAAGCAAGATTAAAGAAGCACAATAACTAAGAAGAAAAGATTAAAGGGAAGTGCAAAACTAAATTAAAAACTTAAAAAGTATTTACAAGATCCTTCAAACTAAAGATGAAAAATAAGAACAAGCTAAAAAAGGATAAGAGGAAGGAGAGAGCTGCTCGTGATAAGAGGGCTAAATATTTATAGAAAATCCACAAAAACCCTAGTGAGCCTTATCCTCACAAAAGGGATCCAATACTAAAAGTAAACTTCTTTGGACTCTTATGCTCTTTTGGACTTATTCTGCAACTGCTTCACGTCGATATGGTACCCCGTTTTGTCTCCAAGCTTTTATCTTCCCAGCAGAAGCTTCATCGGGCACAAGTCGTTATGCTTGCCCGTTATACACTAGCTTGCCGAGCTGGCCAGACCGATGCCCACTGTTTCCACAGTAACTTCCGAACCGCAGATCGTAATGACTTGATACCTCCACCAGACGAAAGCTAGCTCGATCCTCTAAAACTCTTATGAAGACATCATAAGCTGAATCGAGCCAGAGACCCTTCGTCCGAGCTGATCTTTCCACAACGGGTTGTCCATTTCGGTTTAGTTGATTGATCTAGAAGCAGACGTCTTGCTTCATATCAGGATGAGGTCGTTGTGGCTGACCGTGGTGGCTGTAGAAGTCTTCTACTTTTCTCTTTCTTGCCTTGGCTGCTCATTTGTTCTTCTCCCAAACTCCATAGAACCTCCACAGGCTCCAAAAGTACCTGCCAAGCACTCCAAACATGCAAAATATGCAATGCCTATCCTAAAACTAATATGAATGGAAATGGGACAAAAACTAATGAATAAATGCATAAAAGAGAGCAAAACCTATACTAAATGCATGCTAAAAAGATGTAAAATATGGAGTTATCAACACCCCCAAACTTGCCTTTTTGCTTGTCCTCAAGCAAACAAAGACAAACAAGAGAGTGAGGTTTGAAAATGGGTGTCCAAAATGCCATAAAAAGAGATCAAATCAACGTCCATGTTTAAAGTTCTAAGATGCAAATCAAATGTATTCTACTCTAAAGTCTTAGCTACACTCATCTCAAAATACAATGCACTTAATCTCAACCTACACACACAATCAAATCATCCAATCCCTTTAACATTCATTAAAGATCAAAAACCGTGAATCATGCTTATGTTCATCATTCAACTCATTTGGCTATAGGCAAGGTTCGCGAGCTAAAAGTGAACTCGAAGTGAAAGGGTTAAGTGTTTAACAAGGATCACTCAATGAAAGGAATTTTCTTAATGCAAAATGCTAAGGGTAAAAACTAACGGATGCATACAAGGATAAATTCTCATCTACCCAAGCACCTAATCACTTTCTACCTTAGTCTAAACCATATTCCCTTTCCTAAGCTACCCTTTTCCTTAGGCATTTCGCCTTGTACCCGTTTTTACTCCTTGTTTCACCTTCTTTGGTCTTGGGGGGACTTCTTCTTTCTTCTTTTGAGATCGGTTTCGGCTTTCTCTTTGGCTCATTTGGTGGCGCTCCTTTGTTTTTCACCTTTTGTGTTGCTGGCCGGATTAGACTTTGTTGTTTGGCCTTCTTTTTCTTCTTTGGAAACGCCTTTTTTTCTTTGATTGCGAGATTCTTTTGCAGCCGCCATCTCTCTGTTTTGTTGTCCCCATGTGACCCCATTGAACCTTTCTTCCTACCTTCTCCTCCCTTAGATAAACACTCAAAACCCGCCTTTCCTAAGCTACCCAAGGATATCGGCTAAGCATTTCGGTGTCAAGCCGTTTTCCTATGTAAACCACCTACCCTATTGTTGACTCGAGTTGTGAGCCAACGTCTACATGAGACTTTAACCTTGTCAGCCTAAACCCAACACTTTTTGCCTAAGAAGATTCGAAAAATAATGCAAAGGCCTCACATATCTCTCATAAAAAGTGTTTAAGGTTTGAAATAAAGGTTAAGGTTTTGGGTGTGGTCTGGTACTTGGACTAGCAGAGAGTGGTATAAAGGGGAAAAAGAAAGCC
The DNA here is from genome assembly GCA_020283515.1 of Alliaria petiolata. Lineage (NCBI taxonomy): Eukaryota > Viridiplantae > Streptophyta > Magnoliopsida > Brassicales > Brassicaceae > Alliaria > Alliaria petiolata. The sequence continues at coordinate 471,911,837 of JAHZTW010000001.1, read as the reverse complement.
CAAGTGAATATCCGTGAGTTAAAATCCAAAACACAAGCATGATAATTATGAATCAATATTTACGGTTCAAGTATAATTAGGGAAAGGAATCAAATCAAGTGTGCTTCAGCAAAGAATTAAATAACAAAGTATATGGTCCAAGTGTGGTTCAACTTCAAATTCGAATTTACTCAAAATGCATCAAACAACTATGAACAAGGGCGTTGATCTCATGTCATAAAATGACAATTTACAAGGAAATTCACCCTATGCAATGCTAATAAATCCTATATGCTATGCAACTAGACTCAATCCTAGAATGTAAATGCATCTAAACAATTAAATTTTTTTTTTTTTTTTTTATGCATGAGACTCAAGTATGGAAAAGGAAAATAAGAAATCAAAACCCAAAGTCAAATGACCTAAACCCTCCCCCAAACTTAAATTACACAGTCCCTTGTGTAATAAAAGTTCAAGAGAAGGACACAAAAACACAAAAAAAAATGCAAGGAGTAATGGCAGTTACAAGGAGTGGAGTAGGGTTTAGGAAGAGAGAAGACTTACATTGCATTGGCTGTCATATCGGGCTGTGACCGTTGTACCACCTCGTTGTAGCTCCTATATCAGGGAAAAACCGTTGCAACAGCTCATTGTAGCTTTTCTTGGGTACAAGCCATTGCACCAGCTCGGTGTGGATCCGATATCGGGCACAAGCCGTTGTGCTAGACCGTTGTGGACTCTTTTCCCGATAACTTTCGAACGGCTGATTATAATGACTTGCAACCGTAGCCATTCGAAAGATATCACGATCCTCTAAAACTTTCGTGAAGGATGTTGACTCTGAATCGGAGTGTAACGTCCTTGTCCGGACCGATTTGTCCATAACAGTTTGTCCTGTTCGTCGCGGCTGTTCATTGCTACACGTCGGGATAAGACCGTTGTGGCTGGTCGATATGGCTTCTACATCAGGCACAAGCCGTTGCACCAGCCCGTTTTAGCTCCATTTGTCCCTTTTGGTTATGGTCCATGCTCTCCAAGACCCTCTAAACTAAGATAAACATGAGACTGACTCACAAGTGAGCTTGGTTGAAGTCTCTAGCTAGACTTGTGAGGTTAACTCACTGACTCCTTGGATCAGCGGGATCATACTCATCATAGAACAATCCCCCAAACTCTTTCTTCATTATTTCTTCAAAGGGTAGCTTCCATGGATAAGTAATGCTAACTTCAAGTTTGGAGATTGTACCAACAAGTGGGAAGGTTGGCTTGGAAGGTGGAAGCACATAGAGATCTTCTTTCTTCTCAAAAGAAGTCTCTTTCCTCTCTTTGCTCAAAACCACCATCTCAAAACGTTTCGGCTCATCCCCCTCATTTAGCTTCTCAATGTCCACATTGAGAGTGGTATTAAGCACCGTAGGAGGATTAGGGACCTCAACTTGTGGCTCGGAAGGAAAGAGAGCGCGCGTGGTGTTTTCTACAGTAGTGAGGCTTTCTTTCAATCCATCAATCTCCAAATCAAAATCATTTTGCAGTTGTAGAAGTTGTTGGAGCAGACTCATCACTTCAGGGTCTTAGGTAAGGGGAATGGGGCTTGGACCTTGTGTAGAGAAACCATGAGTATGATAACCTTGTGGAGCATATGGGGCTTGGAGAGGAAAACCGTGACTCCCTTGGAAGTAGTTGGATGTGGTGTGACCGTGTTGCTTCAATAGACCAATGTGCACTTGGTTTTGTTGCAACAAAGTTTCCATTCCCATCTTTTTATGTTGATCTTGCATTTTTCTCTCATGGGCCTTCCAATCATTGTCACTCCAAGATGCTCGCTCAAGATTACCATAAGGGTCAAAAACAGGACCATACCCGCCTTGCATATCAAATATCTTGATGTTGCTTTTTGTTGCCCTTGAGTAGTACCTACAATAGATTCTAAACAAACAAGAGATTAATAACAACTTAAAAATAAACGCTTAATCTAAACTAGAATCAAAATCTTAATGCTCTAAACAAGACCCTAATGGCAACGGCGCCAATTGAAAGAGGGTTTTTTATATCTCTCTTTGCAATAAAAACCCTTCTTTACCAAATTGTAGTATAGCTAGGGTTCTTTGTCAAATCCAAAAGAGCCAAGATAGAGGCACTAAAATTATATGATACTAGGTAAGCTAAGAAAAATGGGAAAATAAGATATTTAACAACCTAAATGATAACTAAATGCAAATAGAGAGCAAAAGCTAACACAACCTAAGCAAGACTAAGAAATGACAAAAGCTAAACAAGGAAAAACTAGACACAAGCTTGGACTTAAAATAAACTAATGACAAGAGTGGTTCTTAGGATGAGAAATATGATATATGATGAACATTTCGGATCACGAAGGCTTATAACAACATCTAGACCTTGGGTCTTAGATGGTAATCCTTAGGCATAGGGTTTCTAATCAAGACTAATCCACTGTCGTGATAGAAGTCACTTTGCTATCTTATCACCATAGACTAGCTCTCGCTTAGCGGTACAATAAGGATAGCAAACAAGAATACCCAACCCTATAAAGCCAAAACGCTCCCTAGGCATCTAATCCCTTAGGCTAGGATGAGCGGATCCTCTACAAACGGTTCAAGCATTCATCTAACATGGTGTTTGTTAGGGAAGCCTATGAACTTTAGCATAAGTGATCAATCTAAGCTAAGCATTAATTATGGTGAGTAGAGAAGGATTAAGATCATTAAATGCATAAGCATCAAGATCTATCACCATAAATCTATCACATCCCAAGAACCACAAAATAACTACTCCCTAATCATGT
>JAHZTW010000001.1:471754453-471844474 GCA_020283515.1 Alliaria petiolata | reverse complement strand
TTTGCTAGTTAGGTTTAGGGTTTTTCAAAGGTGATTGATGAATTGTTAGGTCAAATTAAATTGTTAGGATAAAATCATTAGAGTTCTTCATCTGGATTTGTGTTTAATGCTTATTTTAGCTTCATGACCTAGAATCTGATCTTAGGTTAATTAATAGATGCGAGAGTATTATTGATTGCCTGAACTAATGTTAGATGAGCAAAATACATATTCGCAAAGAGATTTGGTTTAGGGTTTTGTGAACAATTGAACCTGAACTTTAATGCTTGTTTGAATTGTTAGAATTTGCAAAGAGATTTGGAATTCTAGAGTTTAGACATATATAATCTTCGCAGCGAGAGTTGGTTGATTTTACATTAGTATTTCGAGTTTAAGAACAGTTCTTCATAATTCCTAACATTCTGTCTAGATCTAAAATTAGGATTCACCTGAGAATTTCCCTGAACCTAGCTTTTGTCTCCTGAATTTACAAAGTTTTTTAATTGCTTTCTGTCTTTTACAATTAATATTTCTTCTTACCTTAATTCAAACCTAGAAAACCATAGAGTAGCTTTATACTTCAACTGCATTGCTGTCCACTTGCAGTATTGATTTAATTGGGTAAAACGTTGACCCTATCAGTTAGTCAACATATATATATATATATACCAAATGTAATACCCTCTTCTTCAATAAGAGAAATAAAAATGTTTCACGGATGCTGTTTTACTAATAACCTTACTTGTTTCTCAAATAAGTAACATTTTCTACCCTTTAAAAAATTTACTTATCAAGAGTAAAACTATATATTCTTTATTTGTTGGTCAACAAGAATCAACCTATTCATTTCATCTTTAATCTATAACTTTGATGCATTCCTTATTTTTTGTTTTAATAACAAGGGCTTATTCGAGAATAGCTCTTTCTTAATCACTAAAGGGTTGATTATTTCTCCCGCTAATATCTGCAAACAAAGCTTTTGAGGGTGGTATCGCTTGTTGGTGTTTGGCAACAATCACATAAAATGTTTTCTACCGCTTTGTACGGTTTAAGATCCTTCAAAATCAAAAGATCTTTCAAACAAGCATTTGCGGTTGAGAACGGTTGCGGGTGGACAACTTAAGAAAAGAAAAAATATAAAATACAAAATTTCTTTAAAATCAGGATATATGTAATAATCTATAAAAAATTAAGACTTAGATATTATAATCACAAAATATATAAACAAATTTAACACTTTTTAATTAATATTCACTAATGATATATCATAATTTTATATGTATAAGATCTCTAAACCAAAATTATAATAATAAATTTTCTTTCCATAGCTAATTTAACAACTAAAATTTTCTTAATCTAATTTTAATCTCCACAAAAAATATTTATCCATTGAAATCATAACTTTTATCCAAACTAAAAAAAATTAAGAAATAAACATAAGTATAATGCCATATTATTTCATAGTTATTTATTATTAACTATGTTGTACTAATAATTCTATATTTTTCATAATAATATGAATTGTTTTTATAATTATACAATGTGTTTATATTGTTAATATATTATTTATATACAGTAAGATGAATCTAGTTTTCAATGTTAGACCTAGACATCAATGATACTCAAAACTGACGAAAGAGCAATAAAAAACGCAAATCTGAAGCTACTTTTTCACCGGGCCGATATCGTGATACACACAACCACAAGATAAGGATTCAGAACGACCAAGACCTTGTAACAAACATGCCAAGTATAATGAATCAGTCCTTTTCAGAGAGCACAAACTTTAAAAAGCACAACAGTAGATTAGTAATAATGTATAAAGAGACACTACCATAGAAAGTACGACAGCTATCCAAAGAAGAACAACGCCTAGCCAAGATCTGGAAAGAATACCTAGAAGTAACACGCGTATGACTATCAGAAACTATAGTGCGTAAACAAAAATAAATTAAACAATAGAGAGCAGCGGATTAGCAAGAATAATACAAATTGTGACCCTGCCAACGCTATTTATACGCTTTACAACCTAAGGTTTCATAATAATAATACATTTTGTACGTTTTTAAGTTGTGGTAAGATAATATCGTCTTTGACTTATCGGGTAGAATAAAAATTTAAATATTTCTATTCAAAATTGTAATTACGTTAACTGGGGGAAAAAATTATCTATAAAAACGATTTTGGAATTATCCCTTATTTATTTTATTTCTGTAAAACTCGAAATTAAGTATACATTTTTTCAGTTAACATAATTTTTTGAATTTTCGAAGCCCAAATTCTAATATCTGATGGGCCAAGAACATAATCAATGTTTAAGTCTAAAAATCAAACCACATAAACACTTAATTTAAACCGATAGATTAAAGCTCAATCGGTATCAGTTTCGTATAAATCGGGTAGGGGTAAAGGGTTTCTAATATTTTCATTAAGGGTATGAGGGGTAAAGGGTAAACAACCACTTTGAGCAGCATTGCGGTGGGAAAGTCGGTTATTTCATGCATGAAATATAGGCATATGTAAAATGTATACATGAACTATACCAATGTGCTAGTTTATACTTCAAGTTGATAAAAATTTAAATTTCATACATAATTTTCAATTTTTGTGCTTAATCATACAATCGAGTTTACAAGGTTAGCTGATTATTATAACTTGTCGAGGTGGATACCATGTATGAAACAATGTTGTTTGATATGAAACGCAGATTCATTGTCAAATACCAAAACGATGTTGTTTTGTACAAAATGCACACTTAGGTCACAAAACAACGTCGTTTTATTCTCTGTCTTCTCTTCTTCTTTAAACTCTTGACGCTCTCGACGAAACAAGATCCCAATCTTGAGTCTCATTTTGTTTTCCACCTAATTTTGCCTCGTCGTAAACAGCAATCGCTACACCGAAGTAGATCAAGAGCATGTTTGTCATGGTTTGTGATTTGAAATTCTCTTTCTTCACCAAAACTTCTATCAAGTAAAGGACAACTGTCATTAGAGCTTTGTGCATCTGGATGAATGAGACGGAGAGGTAAATCTAAGCGGAGTTCGATAACAAGAGGGAGAGTGAGTTCAATGCGCCGATTTGAGTACAATCCCCAAATACTATTTTTTCGTCGAGAGCTTCGAGAGTTATAAGAAAAAGAGAAAACACATAATAAAACGACGTCGTTTTGTGAATTAAGTGTTTGTTTTGCACAAAACGGCGTCGTTTTTGTGTTTGACAATGAATATGTGTTTCATATCAGACGACATCGTGTCATACATGGTAGTTACGTCGACAAGAGATAACGGTTCGTTAACACCGTAAACTCGATTGTATGATTAAGCACAAAAATTAAAGATCATGTATGAAATTTAAATTTTTAGTATAAATTAGCACATTGGTATAATTCATGTATACATTTAACATCTGTCTATACTTCAGGCATGAAATAGCCGACTTTCCCATTGCGGTGCAAAAGTCACTTTGCAAATAAACGTGATATTATAAAGAAGATGTTATAATTGATTATGTTGCTGATCGATTAATTAACTAAATGGGCTGGACCCAATAAACCTAAATGTTAGGTTTTTGTTCACGTATATATAAACATAGTAACATCACTTATGAAAGATATCCGCTTGTCATCTATACTATTAAAGGAGAAGTACGCTTAACTTTTGCCCTTGGTTTGCCTTGGGATATTACTTAAAATGTCATCGGTGCATTTATATTTCCTTAACAATTTTTTATGTTTCATTAAGGGTAATTTCGACCTAATTTTTGGTTTCTGTTTGGCAACAGGTTTAACAAGAATGAGCCAGCTGAGTTAACTCGGTATTAATTCTTAGATTCGATATGAAACCGTTTAAAAAGGACGCGGATCTTGAACTACTTAAATTGAACCGTTTTATCTGAGTTTTCGGGGTTGTTCCTTAAACCATATCCGCGTCCTGGTTAAAATGCCATCGAAATCAATAAACCATAAATGGTAACTGTTATATTAGTCTTTATTATTAGATACATAGTTAGATTCCCGATATCTTTGGATACTTTTAGTTTTAGTTCCGACTTTAATGCCGGTAATTAAAGAATGGCGAAGAGCAACTGCAGTATATTCTAGGTTAGCTTATTTATATGCTTCGGCTCATAAACTTCTGAGAATATACGGCAAGATTTTCGGGCATTTCAAATTAAGTATAAAATCTTTAAAACAGGCAATAGAATAATAAAGCTAATCTTATCAAATAACAATTGTTGTGAAGGTTATGAATTCGTGATTCTTTATTATGACCATAAGGTCTCTTTATATAGGAGTTACATAAGGGTAGAAAAGGTAATATCCTTTTCCTACATGAATAAGGAAAACATCTAATAGAGCGTCTTAAGGTATTGGGCCTTCACGCCATTGGGCCTTTGTCTTCACGCCAATGGTCTGATGGACTGGGCCGGTTATGGAGATCGAACCTCAATGATTTATAACAACAATATCGTTGTTTATATATTTTGATTAAATTTTACAGAATCTTTAATTAATTGGTTTATGAAATGCGCATATCGTTTAAAACACATAATTTGTTTGGACCTAGGTTTCCCGTATCTATAAATACCAAATATAGTGTTCATTCATTTGGAACGATTAGTAATATTTGCAAAATATCTTCTGAATTAGAAAATGACTGCACAGATGGATGTGTCTACTCTTTCGTCCGTAAAACTTTTCAAAACCGGGTGGTGGATCCAAGTGAAAGTGCTTCATACATGGAAGCAGTTTAAGATGAAGAACGGTGAAACCCTTGAAGTTATTTTCGCGGACGAGCATGTATGTTTTACATTTTTTATTTTTATATTCTTAAAGCTTTCATATGATAATATTACAGTCATATTATTCTTTTATTGATAATAGATTATTTGGTTTACATTACATGTAGGGTACTAAGACTCATGCCTCAATCAAGAAGTCTCTGGTTCAGCGTTTTGAAAATCTCTTGATTGTCGGCGAATGGAAATTTGTTTAGATTTTTTCACTTTCACAAGCATCTGGGCTGTACAGGGCAACTAAGCATCAATACAAGATGACTTTCCTCACTTCTACGATTGTGAGGCGAAGTGCTAACAGATCCAATAGTGAATATCTCGAGATCGATGAGTTTGACCGCATTTTAAATAATGAACTCAACACTAGCCTTCTCATTGGTAATCCTTATGAGCTTTACTTAATTATTGATGCTTTATATAATTGGATTTCCTTGTGACAATGTATTAATTATATATTATATAGATGTTCTCGGCCAAATAACCAGCGTTGGACAATTGGATTCTATGTTTGTGATATATCATGGTTTTTACCCATTTTTGGACCATGATATAAGTGCTTTTATAGAGTCTTTTGCTGTTTTTAGAGTCCTATTAGAGTCTTTATAGGATGGAGAGCATTTAAAATTGATCACTTAGAAATCAAACCTTAGGTTATTTAATAGATGCGATAGCATTATTAGTAACTTGAACTAATCATAGGTGAGCAAAATATCAATTCGCAAAGAGATTTGGTTTAGGTATTTTGTGAACAATCGAACATGTTTTTAATGCTTGTCTTAGTTGTTTGAATTTGCAAAGAGATTTGGAATTTTAGAATTTAGACATAGATAACTTCTGCAACGAGAGTTGGTTGGTTTTAACTTAGAGTTTCGAGTTCTAGACGGTTCTTAATAAATCTCTAATAAGAATAATTTCTGCATTCTCGGATTCAACCTGATAATTATCCTAGCCTAACGCCTTAGTCTCCTGAACTTTAATCCACATTAATCTCGTTTACTTATTCGTTTAGATTGCTTAGTTTACTTTATTTCGAATTTGATCTAGCATAATCTGAACTTAGAAACCTTAGTGTAGCATCTACTTCCCTTGGGATTCGATAACTCCTTATACTTCAACGGCATTGCTGTGCACTTGCAGTGTTGTTTTATTTGGGTAAAACCTGAGCCCTATCAAGTTTTTGGCGCCGTTGTCGGGGAAGTAATAGCTGCCTACGTAATCTAGTACTAGGATTTTGACTAGGTTTTGTTTTTATTTTGGTTACTAATTTAGTTTCTTATCTTTGGTTTCAGGTGCATGCCCAGTACCAGAAGCAACAAGGAAAAGGAACTAGTCGCACTGAACCAGGAGCTCGGTCGTTTGGAACGTACAAACCGAAAATCTGCACGAGTGTCGATCGACACCAACACTAGCATCGATCGACACCCTGCACAGAAAACAATGGTTGAGCCAATGGTTTTGATACGTGACGCATAAGCCAACCTGTTCGACGGAGAAGGCAACAGAAGGAACGTCAGAGGACAGAGACTTGGTGATAATAGAGCTGTTATCGTTGAGCAAGCAATACAAGCCGCACATGCAGAAGCTGGACATGGAAGAACGCTTGGCGAGTACAACCGACCAGACCAGTTCTATGCTAATAGAGCTGCGATCCGTCCTCCTGCATTTCAGAGGAATGAGTTCGAGCTGAAGCCTGCTTACTTCACACTGGTGGCTCAGCATCCATTCCATGGTCTTCCTCAAAAGCATCCCATGGACCACATTGAGAGATTTGAGGACCTGGCATCCAGCATTAAGGCTAATGGAGTGTCTAATGATTATCTCTTCTGCAAACTTTTTCCTTACTCGCTTGCTGGAGATGCATCATACTGGCTGAAGCAGTTGGATCCAGGATCCTAGACTACTTGGGAAGAAACAATGAATGCATTTTTATGCAATTTCTTTGACGATGCAAGATCCGAAGAGCCGAGGACAAAAATCACTGCATTCTATCAAGGACCCACTGAAGCATTCAAAGCTTCTTGGGTAAGGTTCAGATCGCACCAGAGGGATTGCCCACAGCATGGTTTCAGCGAACCACAACTTCTCGGAATCTTTTACCGAGGAATCGACTGGAGGTACCAGATGGCTTTAGACGCTGCAAGCAATGGCAGCTTCAACACCAGATACCCAGATGATGCGATGGTGCTTATAGAGAATTTGGCCTCTTGTAACAGCACCAAGAACGCAGACTTTGAAAGGAGACAACATGGTGGTGCAAATGGGGAAAGCCAAATTGCTAAGGTTAACAGGAAGCTGGATCTCTTGGTGGGGAAGAAGCAAGTCCACTTTGCTAATGAAGTGGAGACATTCTAACCTAGTGAAGAATGTGAGGAAGAGGACGTCAACTACATCAACGGAGGTAGCTTTCAAGGCCAAAGGTTTGGGAACCAGCAAGGGAACATGAGTTTCAATGGGAATTATCAGAAGAGCTCCTTCACAGGAAATCAAAACTCTTCTGGTTATACTCAAAAGCTCCCATTCCAGAACAACAACAGCAATTACACAAGGAGCTATGGAAATTTTTCTTACCGAAAGCCCCCTGCACAAGATAATAAGATGGAGTCTATGCTGGAGAAAATTTTGGAGGGACAGCAGAAGATGACAGTGGATTTCAATGGGAAGATTGATTCACTGTACCAAGAACTGAATGGAAAGATTGAGAGCTTGAACTCTCATATGAAGAAGCTGGATGTTCAAGTTGCTCAAACTGCAGGAGCTGTTAACAGGCAAGAAGGATTTCTTCCAGTGAAGACTGATACCAATCCCAAACGCCATGTGAACACCATCACATTGAGGAGTGGAAAGAACCTTCAGCCTGTGCAGAAAAGGGGACTTATTGCTGAAGAATTCGAGGAGCTTGAAGACATTGAAGATGCTGCGGAGCTAGTGTCGATCGACACTACTGAAGAGTGTCGATCAACACCCATCGAGATTCACGACAAATCAGATGAACGCGACGCGAAGGACTCGACTTCGAAGACAAGTGTCGATCGACACCAGGAGGGTCAATACAACGAAAGCTGCAACAGAGAAGGTCTACAAACCGAAGATCCATTTCCCCTTGATACCAAAGAAGTTTAAGAAGGAGCTACATGATGCTAGATGCAAGACTATCATGGATAGACTAGTGGTTGAAATCCCTTTGATGGATGCCATTAGAACTACTCCAGTGATAAAGAGATACTTGAAGTGGATGATGACCAAGAACTTGGATACGGAGGAAGGAGTAATGATGATATCAGAGCAAGTTAGTGTTGTCATTCAGAATAGGCTTCCAGAAAAACTCTCCGATCCGGGAAGCTTTGTTCTTGATTGTTCCATCTTTTCAGACAAGTTTGGCAGGTCTCTCTGCGATTTGGGCTCAAGTGTCAACTTGATGCCTCTCTCAGTTGCCCTTAAGCTTGATATGACAGACTTCAAAGCCACCAAAATCTCCTTAGTCCTTGTTGATCGTTCTGTAAGGATCCCTGAAGGTGTCTTGGAAGATGTTTCTATCAAAGTGGGAGATTGTTTGATTCCCACAGACTTTTGTGGTGTTAGCTTATGATGAGGAACCCAAAGACCCTCTCATACTTGGTAGACAATTCTTGGCTACAGCTGGAGCCATCATTGATGTGAGAAAGAGGAGAATTGCGCTGAACATTAGTGATTTGGTGATGAATTTCGTCATGGAGAAGTTGATGAAGAGGCCAACAATCGATGGACAGACCTTCTATGTCGATTTACTCACCAACCTTGCTGAAGAGATTTTCCAAGAGGACCATCCTACATACCCTTTGGAAAGAGCATTGACGACTTCTACAAAGGACGCTGAAAACTTAGACGATGCTGCTGCGAGTTACACAAGGATGATGGATGCTAGTGAGCAAGTCCTGCAGCTGGTCGCACAAGAGGAGCTCGTTACCACGTCCGCAAAGGCTGCAAAACTAGGCGACTGGAGTGAAGCTAAAGCTCCAAAAGTTGAGCTAAAACAGCTTCCTGCCGGGCTAAGGTACGCTTTTCTTGGTCCTAATTCAACTTATCCTGTTATTGTGAATGCTTCCTACAAGAACTGTGACTGGACACAAGATGTGCATAGACTACAGGAAGCTAAATGCCGCGACCAGAAAGGATCATTTTTCTTTGCCTTTCATTGATCAAATGCTGGAGAGATTGGCGAATCATCCCTATTACTGTTTCCTTGATGGCTATTCAGGATTCTTCCAAATTCCAATCCATCTAGATGATCAGGAGAAGACCACGTTTACATGTCCTTATGGTACATTTGCATATCGCAGAATGCCATTCGGACTTTGTAATGCTCCTGCGACCTTCCAGCGATGCATGATGTCAATCTTCACTGACATGATTGAGAAGTTTATGGAGGTCTTTATGGATGACTTCTCTGTTTATGGGTCATCTTTTAAAGGCTACCTGGACAACTTATGTGCGGTGTTGCAGCGATGTGAAGAGAAGCACTTGGTCTTGAACTGGGAAAAGTGTCATTTTATGGTCATATATGTTATTGTACTTGGTCACAATGTTTCAGCAGAGGTAATCGCAGTAGACCGCGCCAAGATTGAAGTAATGACGACTTTGTAAGCACCTTATTCTGTGAAATCAGTGAGGAGTTTTCTGGGTCATGCTGGGTTCTATAGAAGATTCATCAAAGATTTCAGCAAGATTTCGAGACCACTCACTGCTCTTCTCTGTAAAGACGTGAAATTCGAGTTCACTACGGAATGCCATTCAGCCTTTGAACATATCAAGCAAGCCTTGGTGAGTGCTCCAATTGTTCAACCTCCAGACTGGGATTTACCTTTCGAGGTAATGTGTGATGCCAGTGACTTCGCAGTAGGCGTGTTCTTGGGCTAGAAGAAGGACAAGAAGCTTCATGCCATTTACTATGCCAGTAGAACGTTGGATGATACTCAGAAGAATTATGCAACAACTGAGAATGAACTTTTGGCTGTGGTCTTTGCTTTTGAGAAATTTCGACAGTACCTTGCTGGCTCAAAGGTGATTGTTCATACTGATCATTCTGCATTGAAGTACTTGATGCAGAAGAAGGATGCCAAGCCAAGATTGTTGAGATGGATTCTACTTCTTCAAGAGTTTGACATAGAAGTTAAAGACAATAAGGTAGTTGAAAATGGAGTAGCTGACCATCTCTCAAGGATTAGGATCGAAGATGACGTGCCAATTGATGATTTTCTACCTGAGAAGAATGTCTAGTTTGTTGAGACTCGTTTCCAAGCCATGATTTCGGAGCAGATTAGCCCAGTGTCGATCGACACTAGGAGAGTGTCGATCGACACCCCGTCCGAAATTTTGAGGCCAAGTCGCGATTCAACACTTCGAAGTCTGAGAAACTCAAGAGTGTCGATCGATACCGTCTACAGTGTCGATCGACACCAGACGCCTACATCACTTCGCAGGATCTTAAATGAGGTGTTTCGACAACCGATCTTTGCTATATCTGATGCAAATCGACCGTGGTATGCTGACATTGTGAACTTCCTTGCTGCTGACATTGAGCCTAAATATCTCAAGAACTATTAGAAGAAGAAGTTAATGAGAGAACATAGAAGGTACTATTGGGATGAACCTCGCTTGTACAAGCATTGTTCAGACAATGTTTACCGAAGATGCATTGCAGAGAGTGAAGTTCGAGATGTGCTGTTCCATTGTCATGGTTCTGAGTATGCTGGACACTTTGCTACTTTCAAGACAGTGTCCAAGGTTCTTCAAGCAGGATTTTGGTGGCCTACTATGTTCAAGGATGCTCAGATGTTTATCACTCAATGTGATGTTTGTCAAAGGAGAGGAAAGATCAGCAAGAGACACGAGATGCCACAGAACTTCATCCTTGAAGTGGAAATCTTTGATTGCTGGGGTATTGACTTCATGGGCCCTTTCCCTTCATCTTTTGGGAAGCAGTACATCTTGGCTGCTGTGGACTATGTCTCTAAGTGGGTGGAAGCAATTGCTTCCAAAACCAATGATGCTGCAGTGGTTCTTAAGATGTGAGCGACACCGATGGCATGCTCGTTTGTAAATCCGTAGATGCCACAAAGCTCTAGAAGTGAAATTCTGTAGCGAATTCCGCGAATGGGAAATGTCAATGTCCCTTCCAAAGCGTTGCGGACTATCTCATTCATGTAGTACACTCGAGCTGTGAAGATGAATTGGCGTACTAGATCGGGGTACAGATCTTACTGCCTTGTTGCCATAGTCCCCATCCCAATCTTGTTCAGCAACTGCAGGATGTCATCCTTGATGCCCAACTCTGACATCGTCTTCTCATCGGCAAATCGAGTTNAAATTCTCTAACAATTATATTAAAAATCCCTCACAAAAGAAGTTGCTTAAGGTTAGACCTAATTCAGTAAGTAAAGGAACAAGTACAACATCAACAAGCAAGTGCAACTTCGTTTCCCAAAATGGTATTTTACAATTTTATAAGATTTATTAGTAATTTTATACATTTAACTATGAAATAATTAATTTGCCTAACTTTTAAAAATGTAGGAAAGTGCGCTAATAAGGGTAAATGTATTGTAATTGCAAACACCAATGATTCCGAACAAGAACTTTCAGATTTGAAATTTTATGACAGTTCTGAAAGTATGTTTATAATCATACTAAGAATATATGATTTACCGCATTGTTTTTTAAAAAAAATTATATTATTTTTAAATGTACGGGAATATGAATATGATCAGGAATTTACCGCATTGTTTTTTTATAAAAATTATATTATTTTTAAATGTACGGGAAGATGAATATGATCAGGAATGTGATCAATACGGTGATGTTCCTGCCGATAGTACGAGATGTGAATTGTACCACTATAACTCCAATTAAAACATCTCTAAACTACCCCTTATTTTAAAGGACCTATTTTCTGGCACGGATCGTACATCTGATGAGACTCTAATTCTATATAAAGGTAATATGGTTTTTTTTTTAAAAGTAGAAAGTTATTTATAGTTTTAAATTCAGTAAAATGTAACAATCGAATATCATCAGACTAATTGGCTAGATCTTATTTTTTCCAGAATATGTCGATGATGGCGGTCCTACATACGAGTGTTCATACTGTCATGCAATCTTTTGGTATGGTGAGCGTATTAACAAAAAGAGAAAGTCCATAAAACCTACTTTCACTCTATATTGTAATCAGGGTTCTGTAAAACTACCGATTCTAGTGGAGATTCCAGAAATCTTGCGTGGCTTTCTAACTAATGATGATGACCTAAGTAGACATTTTCTAAAAAATATTAGACCTTACAATATGTTATCCTCATTTACTTCAACTGGAGGTAAAGTAGACAGGTCTATTAAACCAGGTCGTGGTCCATCTATGTTTCAATAACATGGTGAAAATTACCATTTGATGGGTAGTATGAAGCCGGTACCCCCTTGAGCCGCAAAGTTCTATCAATTATACATAGTTGATAGAAGTCGACAACAGATCAACAATTAAGAGGTATATATTTTTATTTTATTTCTGATGATTTTGCATTTTTATGCGAGTAAATTTTTATTTTGATAATTTATCATCATACATAATTGCAGCAAGAGTAAGAATCTCATGAAAGTGTCTAAGAGAAAACAGTTTATGAAGGAAATCACTCACTAATAAAGATGTTAAATTCTTTCAACCCTTATGTTCAGAAATTCAGGGCACCTAGAGATAAATTTCAAGTAAATCCAGACGAAGTTTTTCATATGAGGATTGTTGGCGACAGAGTTAAGGATTTGAGATTGTATAACAAACCTACAGCATCTGAAGTTGCTGCACTGATTCCAGGAGATTTTCATCCGAATATGGTTCATCGTGATATAGTTCTTCAGAAACATAACGGTAAACTGAAGATGGTTTCCATAACAAAATAAAAAGACCATGGAAAATGGGAAAACAAGCAAACGTGAAAACATTAGTATGAGAGAGTTCTTTACATTTCGAATACAAGAAAGAGCTCAAGAAAGTAAAAGAGCATATCATGATAAGAAGATCATCTCCAGAAACTTCGAGCCAAATGATCAGGTACTTCTGTATAACTCTCGTTTGCAATTGTTTCCTTGTAAATTGCGTTCACGTTGGTCAGGTCCTTTCACCATCAAAGAGGTTAGACCATATGGAGTAATTGTCTTGACAAACTCCAAAGGAGTAGAGTTCATTGTGAATGGACAGAGGGTGAAACACTATTGGGCTCAAACCGAGATTCCAGCAGGACACATTGTGTCTCTGGATGATGCACCAACTGCCTAAACGTATGAACAGTCAAGCCATTGACGTTAAACGAGTGCTTAGTGGGAGGCAACCCACTGGTAAGTATTTATTTTATTTTCATTTTGGTTTTACTAATACTTATGTGCTTTCTATTTAAAATAAAAATAAAAAGTAAAAAAATAGAGGAAGTGGGCACGACCAAACCAAGTGTCGATCGACACCCACGAGGGACGCATGTAAGTCTTATAAAATCCCATACTTTTCTTATTCTTCCACAAACCATAAACCCGAGCCTTAGAACAAATTTTCCCCAAATCTTCACTTTTCCATTTCTCAACGGAATTGAGTGATTCTAGGGCCTAATCCGTGCGGATTTCATCCCTCTTTCATAATCCATTGCTCATTCATTCGATCTGCCAAGATGCCACCAAGGGCTAAAAGACCACGGGAAGCTGAAGCGTCCGCCTCTGGGACTGCTAATGATGAGCCAATTCCCTGTCTTCCTCCTTGGCCAAAGCGTGAAACCGCAAGGATTCGGATTGGAAGAAATTGGGAAGACTCGCCTGCTAAGGAAGTCGCGAAAGACGAGTGTCTCTACCGAGGCATCAATGAGACTTGGGATGACAACGACACGCTGTTCTACAATGCGTGGCAGCGGGTGAAAATCGCACCAACTCGATTTGCCGATGAGAAGACGATGTCAGAGTTGGGCATCAAGGATGACATCCTGCAGTTGCTGAACAAGATTTGGATGGGGACTATGGAAACAAGGCAGTAAGATCTGTACCCCGATCTAGTACGCGAATTCATCTCCACAGCTCGAGTGTACTACAGGAATGAGATAGTCCGCAACGCTTTGGAAGGGACATTGACATTTTCCATTCGCGGAATTCGCTACAGAATTTCACTTCTAGAGCTTTGTGGCATCTACGGATTTGCAAACGAGCATGCCACCGGTGTCGCTCTTCCACAGCAACTTCCAGACAACCAGGACTTCTGGTCACATTTCAGGAATGGGAGGTACAACTCTAAGACTTCTTCACAGACGGATATTCGTCATCCTACCCTTCGTTACCTTGTTCGCTTGTTTGCTACTACACTTTTGTGTAAGTATGAGCCAGGTAAGATGCGCGTGTTTTTTTTTTTTTTTTTTTTTTTTTTCCTTTGGTTTTTTTTTTTTTTTGTTTCTTTTTTTTTTTATTTTTATCTTTTTTTTTTTTTTTTTTTTTTTTTTGTTTTTTTTTATTTTTATCCTTTCATTGGAACGAAGACCAAGTCCGAGAGTGTAGGAAGTCTCTTCACTCCTATCTTCCAGCATTGCGGGATATACACTTCCACCTGCACCATTGTGACTGAGAGAGCTTTGGTTGATATGGACTACTTGAAGAGGACTACTTGGGTGAAACCCGAGAAGCAATGGGTTTTCACGAGCTTGCGGGCTGAGCAGCTTCTGGTCCAGTTACCTAACAGGGACCTTACTCACATCACCATTGATCCAGACCTCCTCGCCTTTCAGCCTAGTCTGAACCTAGTGCGAGCTGCTCCCGTTGCCAGACGCAGAGGTGCCTCTTCCCGCGCTGCAGTTTCAGCAGCAGAAGATGCACCGGCTGAAGATCACATACGCCCTTCATCTTCTTGGCGCAGCAGAGCACCTGTCACTTTGGAGCCTATTGGTCCTCATCACCTTCCAGTTGCTCCTGAGATTCCCATGGAGCAGGCTGCTTTTCAGAGATATGTGTCCAACTGTGGCTGCGTCCGTCCTTCCACACCACCACGTTCTGATGACGACGAGTGATTGCTCCATTCCTGATTTAATACTTTGAGTCAGTTTTTCTTTTTCTCTTGAGTCAGCTTTTGCTTCCATTTGCTTCAGTACTTTGTTTCAAAACATGTTGCACTCATTGAGTTTATTGGATTATCTTGTGCTTTTAACCGTTTGTTTGAGTTTTCTAACAGCTTGGATTACTCTAACAACAATATAACTTAACAACATTCATGCTCGAGTGGTGGAACTCTGTTTACGGACAGAGTGTCGATCGACACCACCTAGTGTCGATCGACACCACGCGCAGGTTCAGGTAATCCGTTTTTCTCTTGGTTCTGTAACAGTTTTTACACAAATTTTTTCTATCCAAACTCATTTTTAATAACACTGGGGACATTGTTGATCAAGTCTGGGGGAGGTAGTTGTTAACATTGTGTTTTGTTTTGAGAGTCAATTGAGTCAGTCAAAATTTTGTTTTATTGAGTCAAAATCAGTTGAAACTTTCAGTTTTTCTTGGAACTAACCGCAAAATGTTGACACTTGAAGAACCATTGCTATAGTAGTTGATTGCAGGTCTTAATAAGTAGAAAGCTGCAAGTGGAATCAATATAACAGGGAGAGTTCAGATCCCCTTATAAGAACTAGGTATGCGCAGAACTTGATTCCTCTTTCAGTCTGAACAGATGGGCAATTGCAGTCTNAATCTTGTTCAGCAACTGCAGGATGTCATCCTTGATGCCCAACTCTGACATCGTCTTCTCATCGGCAAATCGAGTTGGTGCGATTTTCACCCGCTGCCACGCATTGTAGAACAGCGTGTCGTTGTCATCCCAAGTCTCATTTATGCCTCGGTAGAGACACTCGTCTTTCGCGACTTCCTTAGCAGGCGAGTCTTCCCAATTTCTTCCAATCCGAATCCTTGCGGTTTCACGCTTTGGCCAAGGAGGAAGACAGGGAATTGGCTCATCATTAGCAGTCCCAGAGGCGGACGCTTCAGCTTCCCGTGGTCTTTTAGTCCTTGGTGGCATCTTGGCAGATCGAATGAATGAGCAATGGATTATGAAAGAGGGATGAAATCTGCACGGATTAGGCCCTAGAATCACTCAATTCCGTTGAGAAATGGAAAGTGAAGATTTGGGGAAAATTTGTTCTAAGGCTCGGGTTTATGGTTTGTGGAAGAATAAGAAAAGTATGGGATTTTATAAGACTTACATGCGTCCCTCGTGGGTGTCGATCGACACTTGGTTTGGTCGTGCCCACTTTCTCTATTTTTTTACTTTTTATTTTTATTTTAAATAGAAAGCACATAAGTATTAGTAAAACCAAAATGAAAATAAAATAAATACTTACCAGTGGGTTGCCTCCCACTAAGCTCTCGTTTAACGTCAATTGCTTGACTGTTCATTCGTTTAGGCAGTTGGTGCATCATCCAGAGACACAATGTGTCCTGCTGTAATCTCGGTTTGAGCCCAATAGTGTTTCACCCTCTGTCCATTCACAATGAACTCTTCTCCTTTGGAGTTTGTCAAGACAATTGCTCCATATGGTCTAACCTCTTTGATGGTGAAAGGACCTGACCAACGTGAACGCAATTTACAAGAAAACAATTGCAAACGAGAGTTATACAGAAGTACCTGATCATTTGGCTCGAAGTTTCTGGAGATGATCTTCTTATCATGATATGCCTTAGTCCTCTCTTTGTAGATCTTTGAATTCTCATAAACATGATAGCGAAGTTCGTCGAGCTCATTGAGCTGTATTAGGCGCCTTTCTGCACGAGGCTTCAAGTCGAAATTCATCTTCTTGATAGTCCAGTGTGCCTTGTGTTCCAACTCCCAGGAAGATGGCAATATTTGCCATAGAGTAGCTGGAATGGTGTAGTTCTAAGTGGCGTTTTGTTGGCAGTCCTGTAGGCCCAAAGTGCATCATCTAACTTTGCAGCCCAATCCTTCCTTGTCTTGCCCACTGTCTTCTCCAGGATTTGCTTGATTTGTCTGTTGGAGACTTCGACTTGTCCACTCGTTTGTGGATGATAAGGAGTAGCCACATGATGCTGAACACCGTGCTTCTTCAGCAGCTTGTTGAATACCTTGTTAATAAAATGAGAACCACCATCACTTATAACAATCCGAGGCACTCCGAATCTTGGGAAAATGATGGTTCGAATTCCACAGCAACTTCCAGACAACCAGGACTTCTGGTCACATTTCAGGAATGGGAGGTACAACTCTAAGACTTCTTCACAGACGGATATTCGTCATCCTACCCTTCACTACCTTGTTCGCTTGTTTGCTACTACACTTTTGTGTAAGTATGAGCCAGGGAAGATGCGCGTGTCTGAGTTAGTGCTGCTGTATCATACCCTTGGGTCTATCATTTACGAGGAGCCTGAGACAGAGAACATCAACCTCGATGCTGTTTTTGTTCATCACTTGGTCTCGCTGAAGACAAAGCCTTTCATTGGAACGAAGACCAAGCCCGAGAGTGTAGGAAGTCTCCTCACTCCTATCTTCCAGCATTGCGGGATATACACTTCCACCTGCACCATTGTGACTGAGAGAGCTTTGGTTGATATGGACTACTTGAAGAGGACTACTTGGGTGAAACCCGAGAAGCAATGGGTTTTCACGAGCTTGCGGGCTGAGCAGCTTCTGGTCCAGTTACCTAACAGGGACCTTACTCACATCACCAATGATCCAGACCACCTCGCCTTTCAGCCTAGTCTGAACCTAGTGCGAGCTGCTCCCGTTGCCAGACGCAGAGGTGCCTCTTCCCGCGCTGCAGTTTCAGCAGCAGAAGACGCACCAGCTGAAGATCACATACGCCCTTCATCTTCTAGGCGCAGCAGAGCACCTGTCACTTTGGAGCCTATTGATCCAAATCACCTTCCAGTTGCTCCTGAGATTCCCATGGAGCAGGCTGCTTTTCAGAGATATGTGTCCAACTGTGGCTGCGTCCGTCCTTCCACACCACCACGTTCTGATGACGACGAGTGATTGCTCCATTCCTAATTTAATACTTTGAGTCAGTTTTTCTTTTTCTCTTGAGTCAGCTTTTGCTTCCATTTGCTTCAGTACTTTGTTTCAAAACTTGTTGCACTCATTGAGTTTATTGGATTATCTTGTGCTTTTAACCGTTTGTTTGAGTTTTTTAACAGCTTGGATTACTCTAACAACAATATGACTTAACAACATTCATGCTCGAGTGGTGGAACTCTGTTTACGGACAGAGTGTCGATCGACACCACCTAGTGTCGATCGACACCACGCGCAGGTTCAGGTAATCCGTTTTTCTCTTGGTTCTGTAACAGTTTTTACACAAATTTTTTCTATCCAAACTCATTCTTAATAACACTGGGGACATTGTTGATCAAGTCTGGGGGAGGTAGTTGCTAACATTGTGTTTTGTTTTGAGAGTCAATTGAGTCAGTCAAAATTTTGTTTTATTGAAACAAAATCAGTTGAAACTTTCAGGTTTTCTTGGAACTAACCGCAGAATGTTGACACTTGAAGAACCATTGCTATAGTAGTTGATTGCAGGTCTTACTAAGTAGAAAGCTGCTAGTGGAATCAATATAACAAGGAGAGTTCAGATCCCCTTATAAGAACTAGGTATGCGCAGAACTTGATTCCTCTTTCAGTCTGAACAGATGGGCCATTGCAGTCTCTCCTTGATCTTCCCTTGAGAAAAGAATAAAAAAAAAGAAAGAGTCTAAGTTAAGGAATAGTGCAAAGATCCTCATGAGCCTGTCTCTTAACAAGGAACAATATTAGTGAGAGCTCATGAACCTATCTCCTCACAAGGAACACAAGTAATAGCAGCACTATTCCAAGACTTCAAAAGAATAAGAAGAGTCAACGAAAAGATCTTAGAACACCCTGAAAATGGGCAGCAGTTGACTAAGGGAAGAGAAAATAGGAGAGCTGTATGAAGAATGTCTTGTTCAGGCACTAAGGAAGGGAAAAGAATCTGCAAAGTTCTTTGGCCATACCACTGTTAGAGTTCAAAATTTTACAAAGGAAAGGATCTGGATTTGAATTGGGAGATTGCTAAGCTTGTGGTAAGTACACTGAAATATTACCTAAGGTCAGCTCTATAGCATGTGGATTCAAGAGTGTAAACCAATGTGGCGTTCTGAAGGTTAGCTAAATGTTTATGTTTTCAAACCTCTACTTCATTCTGAGTTTCTGTTTTGCTTGAGGGCAAGCAAAAGCTAAGTCTGGGGGAGTTGATATATCATGGTTTTTACCCGTTTTTGGACCATGATATAAGTGTTTTTATAGAGTCTTTTGTTGTTTTTAGAGTCATATTAGAATCTTTACAAGATGGAGAGCATTTGGAGCTTAATAGGAGTTTTTGGAACTTTTTGGAGTGTTCTGGAACTTTTTGGAGTGTTCTGGAGAAGCAGCCAAAGTGATGGAGTCGGAGCCGAATTACACGAAAGGTTTCGATCGACACCATCACCTTGTGTCGATCGACACCAATGAAGACCGCCAAAGCTTACGGATTTCCATCAGAAAAATGAAATTGTCCCAAGTTTGAAGAAATTACAAGACTGCCCCTAACAAAAATCTTCCTCTATAAATAGTTTTCAGGCATTGTTTAGCCATTTACCTTATCATTATTTTCTGTTTTTGAGACTTAGAGAGAGATTGATCCTGAGCTTTTGGGGAGACAATTCTAACTCATCTGAGCCAGATTTCGAACCCATGTATCATTATTCTCTATTCTTATTTTATGCAATTTATTTCAGTCATGATTTGTGTTTTCATCTCTATGTCTGAGTAGTTTGCTAGTTAGGTTAGGGTGATTTAGGGTTGATGATAAGTTTGTAGAATCATTAGACTTTTAGGGAAATCAATAGGATCTTCACCTTGATTTATGTTTAACTTGATTTCTAAAATTGATCACTTAGAAATCAAACCTTAGGTTATTTAATAGATGCGATAGCATTATTAGTAACTTGAACTAATCAATAGGTGAGCAAAATATCAATTCGCAAAGAGATTTGGTTTAGGTATTTTGTGAACAATCGAACATGTTTTTAATGCTTGTCTTAGTTGTTTGAATTTGCAAAGAGATTTGGAATTTTAGAATTTAGACATAGATAACT
Organism: Alliaria petiolata; assembly: GCA_020283515.1. NCBI lineage: Eukaryota > Viridiplantae > Streptophyta > Magnoliopsida > Brassicales > Brassicaceae > Alliaria > Alliaria petiolata. Next base: position 471,824,563 of record JAHZTW010000001.1, on the reverse strand, counting down.
TCTGCAACGAGAGTTGGTTGGTTTTAACTTAGAGTTTCGAGTTCTAGACGGTTCTTAATAAATCCCTAATAAGAATAATTTCTGCATTCTCGGATTCAACCTGATAATTATCCTAACCTAGCGCCTTAGTCTCCTGAACTTTAATCCACATTAATCTCGTTTACTTATTCGTTTAGATTGCTTAGTTTGCTTTATTTCGAATTTGATCTAGCATAATCTGAACTTAGAAACCCTAGTGTAGCATCTACTTCCTTTGAGATTCGATAACCCATTATACTTCAACTGCATTGCTGTGCACTTGCAGTGTTGTTTTATTTGGGTAAAACCTGAGCCCTATCAGTTTGTCAACAACAAAGATACTCATTGTCTAACTTTTGAAATGAGGGATACCATGTATTTTACTGTTTAATTTAAAATAATTTTAATTGTTTTATGATTAAATCTTACTATTATTGTATTTGTTGTTTTTTAGGGATAACCGTTTACCATGTACTTTGTGGGCAAGGTTTGGTGTACAAGTACAAAAAGCATGTGAAGATTCTACTAATGGAATCAACATAGTCCTGATTAGATTTTCAAAAATAAACGAGTATAGAGGTATATTATAGTGTGTTCTGTTTATGATCATTTTTGACAATTTTGGATTTAATAGTTGTATCCTATTTTACGAAGGTGATCGGCAAATTACAAATTCCTTTGACATATCCGATGCCATTGTGAATTATGATAGTCTGGTTGCAGTTGACTTTTAATCGCAGTAAGTACTTTTTTTAATTTTTAAAGTTTATTTATATAAATACAATTTTTAAGTTATTGATTGAACGGTGAATATGTCAGGTTGCCATAAGATGGTATGTCTTTGTATTTTACAGATGCTACACCGAGGAAAAAGGAGTCCTCATTGAAGAATGAGTCATTTGACCAATACCCCTTGGTTACCATTGCTGAACTACAAAATTCGTTTGAGGTAATTTATACGATTCACCTTAGTTTTAGGTACTTTAAACCATATTCGTTTGGTAGTAGAAATTTGATTATTTTATGTTTTCTTAATTGAAATTGTTTTTATAGGTTGTCAAATGTAAAATAATATGTACAGTAGCTGCTATTGACACAGATTTTGCTTGTTTTTATTTTTTTTGTAAGAAATGTTCTACAAAGGTTTTCAAGATCCCAAAGAGAGATGGTGACAAATCAATTGTTAATCAGAAACCTGTTTTCGATTGTGATGAGTGTAAGACGAAGATCACAGCCGTTGTTGCAAGGTATATATGTCTTCTGAATTTAAGATTATGTTCGATTTATAATTTTTCGGAAAAGTAAATTAATATTTTTAACGATTTTTTATCTTATTCATGACCTATGTATAAGCTGCATTTATGCGTTATGGACCGCACAAGCAAGGTCAAATATTTTTTGTTTGACAAAAATACAATTGATGCTGTCTCGCAAACTGCTGACGAAGTCCTGGATGGTTTCTTTGATGAGGTACGAGTTTGTATATTTTACTTTAACGAAATCATATACGAATGTTTGAAAGTATTAATATAACTACAAAGACATTTTTTCTTATAGATACAAGATCCGGACAGTTTGCCGAGTGCATTGAAGAACTTGGTTGGCAAAACCTTCCAATTTTTACTATGTGTTGAGAAGGAAATCTTTGGGGGGGGAGGGGGATTCTCCATATAAGGTTGTCAAAGTGGGGACCTCGTGAAAATTGATCTAAATGATGGTGAAGAAGAATCATTTGATCCGAATAATCTAATTTCTGCTGATGTGGTATTAAAATTATTGTTAATCTTTTTTAATTGAATTATGTTTGGTTTTCATGATGATTACTTATTAATATACTTATTTGATAATGCTTTTAAGTCCCTCTTACGAAGAGTAATAGTAAGGTGGATTTCGAGTACTTGATTGTTGGTGCTACTAAGCCATGTAAACGTGGAGTCAGGGAGCTATTGGAATATGTTGATCAAAATCCCACCTCCAAGAAACCATGCAGCAATTTGCCGGATACATGTCCTGCGTTGAATCTTGACAATCATTTTGTTGAGAACATTAATTGGAGGTCCTAACAAAGAGATCATAGAGGAAACTGTTGTCTAAGAATTCCAGACCTAGGATATGATGGAACGGATGAAGAATTATTTTCTCTTCATTTTTTTCCGAATAATTATTTGTTTTAAAAGTTTTGAATTACCAGTTTCTTTTAATAGTTGAGATACAAGGTTTATTTTATTAAGCAACTCTTCTTTGATTTAGCTATATTTATATGGTATTCTTCTTTTTTATTAAGCAACTATTATTAGATGGTCTTCTTCATTTTTTTTATCAGCCAATAATTGTGGACTTATTCAATCGAGAAAAGATCTAATCTGATAATAAATCAAGATTTTATAATCATTTTTTTAGCTTGATCACTAACCGTGTATAGATGCAAATAAGTCCTAAATACTGTATTGATTTAATTGTATAGTAAACTCTAAATTAGTTTCAAACTTAATCTTGCTAAACATAATAATTTATAGTGATCTTTATTTACTTTTAAGTTTTTTGGATTCCTATTTTGTCCTTCATGTTAATAAAGTTTTTTAAAATAAATTTATAATTCAGATATCACTATTTACGTAAAATTTTGGACCAAACTCATAAAACCATATTAGTAGCTTGGTCCAAAATTTTAAACAGTTTCAAATATAAACCAAGTAAATATTTGGTCTTTCTATCTAAATTATAGATTAGCTCTTCTGTCCTATATTTTAGGCTATAATATATTACATTAATAAATGACCATTTTCTAGAGATCTACTCTTTATTTGAATTTATTATCTAATCAATTATTAAATAGATTACCTAATCTCAAAAGTATATATTTTCCAATATGATATAGACTTTTTAATGATATATTGTTGAAGATATATTCACTTTCGAGTATTGTTCAAAATAGCTCTTTTATTTACTTCAAAATCGTTAGGAGTATCTTTATATTGTAGATGCATATACGATTTTATATTTTTTGAATTTACAGTTAATTAGTTTAATGGATCTAAACAATTTTACACATTTCCATAGGTATCTATATATATATAAATCTTATTTGATTGTATTTTTTAAAATGTCAGAGTTAGTCTATCATCAATATAAAGGTTGATTTTGCAAAAACTGACAAATGTTTTCATCTTTAAACATGGTTAGAGAACTCAATCGAAGCAGTTCTGATTGGATTATTAATGCTAAAATTTTGAAGAAATTGACAGAGTACATTAGGCATCATGGTATTACACTCAATATGGTTTTCTCCGATGAACATGTATTACTTATTAGTATATCATATTTATATCAGTTTTTTTATTAATTTCCAACTATTTTAAAGAGGCACTTGTAGTATCTTGATTTGTTTAAAAAAATTTTCATCTTCTGAACTTCTTAAAACTTGGAATTAACCTTTATATGTTTATGACATATTTTCACTGTGTAGGGCGATCAAATTCATGCAAAAGTCCCTAAAAATCTTATAAGCAAGTATGATTCTTTAATTTATGAAGGATGTTGGTTTCAAATGAAGACTTTTCTCTTCTTCCAAATGACGCAGCTGGCATTTCAACGCATCATTTTGCTATTTTTTATTATTTTCACAACCGTCACAAAACTAAACATCGTAGAAGGTAATTGGATTTTTATATGATGTCATAATTTTTAATTAAAAAATTACTATTAAGTTGTTAAGAAAATATAATGCAGCGAGAAGAACTACGATGAATGGTTTAAGATGTCAAATAAAGTGGTAAATTTTCTTTTTATAATAACCGGGAATATGACTGTTTGTTGATTTCCAAACGTGAATATTTTAATTAGTTTTGTTGTTGGTTTGGTTTACAGAAAGCAACTGAAGACATTGGACTTGATGGACTGCAAAAGATAATCTCATTCCATGGAAATTTCTATCTTTCTGACATTTGTTCTGGTTTTAATATGTTTATTTTTAATATTGAGTAATTGGATATTTTAATTCTTAAGAGTTTCTTGTCGTTTATATATAATATTTTTATATATGCGCAATCGGACTTTCTCAATTGTTCAAATAATTTCAAAAAAATTAGGAAATTTTGAGAAATTTTTCTTGTGAGGATCCGCAAAAATCCCGTTGACTTGATATTGATTATAAATATAATATAAAAAATTGTTATAGAAAAAGTTGTCCGTATTATATTTTCTTCGATTAGTCTTTTTGAAACTTGTCTCGCTGCTTTTCATACTTAATTTTAAAGCTATTGGTTTTCAAATCGGTTCAATTTCATTGTGTTTTATTTATAATTATTTTATATACCAATGAGAAACTACCAAGTACATAATAGTATAGTATTAGGTATTTTTTAATATATAGGAAAACCTCCATTTGTTTAAGAGTTTCACTAAATAGAAAGAGCAGCGAAGTGATCCAGAAGTTTCCCTGTTCAATGACGGATTATGATATTATATATAATCTGCATCCAAGGAAGACAAATTGGTGGATTCGTGTCAAGGTTCTGAAAAAATGGGAGAATTTTCAAACGAATTTTGGTTATGGTTTAGAATTTGTTCTTGCCGATGAGGAGGTTAGTATTTGGTGTTTATAAACTTTATCAACAGAAAGTTTAACACTTTCAATGTGAAATATATAAATCTCTAATTTTGATATTTTGTAGGGATGCAAAATTCAAGGCTTAATTTTCCATCCTACATTGGTTCTTCATTTAAATCGAATTATTCATGAAGGGCAATGAAAATGTTTTGAAGATTTCATAGTTAAATTGGATTCAACAAACGAGAAAAATATTGGAAACAATATGTCAATAACTTTTCTGGAGAACACTACGATCAATAAAATTAATCCTTTAATTGATACATATTTCATTTCTCTAACTAATGTATCTGAAATGGCTCAAGGAAAAGCTGATGTTGAGATTCCTATTGGTATTATATTTAATGTGTTCCTAATTTTATAATTTTCTAAATATATGTTATATTTTATATATAACATCTTTTTGCCTTTTTATAGATTTAATCGGTTACATCGTTTATGTTGGAGAACTTCTCACCCTACCATATCCTTCTTATAATGATTCTGAAGGAAAAAAAACTTGACGCATTCATTTTACCATGAACGATATGAAGTAAGTTTCTTTCTCTTATTTCATTCTTTAATTATAAGATAATTTGCATGGTAATTGTATTATAAATGTTAGTAGATTCCTTACAATGTTTTGTTTGCAAGGGATGTCAATATTAATTGTGATGCACATGGTAAACTGGCAATTGATTTCAATGATAAATTATGGAATGAGAGGAAATTGAAAATAATTTGTCTTCTTATAGACTGGGGAGTTTGTTTCAATAGAGGTTAATCTTTGGTGTTTTTATTTACTTTTGTTAATATTAAGATTATTTTTGATTCATATAAGGTTTATCATTTATATATTTGGTTCAACTTCTAGGAACCGTTCATGTAACTGATGATGGTGGAATGTCAAGATTTATTTTTGATTCACAAATTTCATAAGCTGAGATTTTGAGACAAAATTAAGTTAATTTATGATATTGTATAACCTGGAATTAAATAACCGTTTTTATTTATTTTGTTATTTTTACTTAATTTTACATGTTCTTAATACTAATAATTAATATTCTTTTTTTTAAGCAGGCTAGATGAGATTTTGAGACAAAATTAAGTTAATTTATGATATTGTATAACCTGGAATTAAATAACCGTTTTTATTTATTTTGTTATTTTTACTTAATTTTACATGTTCTTAATACTAATAATTAATATTCTTTTTTTTAAGCAGGCTAGATGAGATTGCAAATACCTCAGCATCCATTCATCATGGGAGTTCTTCTTCTATACTACCTGTTAAAAATCCGAAGAAGAAGTTATAATTTCTCTGACTTTGAAGGCATGTCTTTGGTGTTTTTATGGTCAATGTGTGTTGTTTTGGACAATATGTTTTTTGTAATATTTGGACAATTTTTATGTGTATTGGTATATCGTATGTTTTTTATAGATATTCCATAGTTATATATTTTCCAAATTGACACTTAGAAAAATTACCATGTTCTACATTATTTTGCTTTTTACCTGAGAGAAGTTATTTTATAATATATATACAATACTACTAACTATTTTGTACAAAGATTTAGTTGTTATAAATATTATCAATTTCCATAGTGAATTACTCTCAATCAGAAAGTATATAAATTTTTTATGGACGGTATGTGTAGTGTTAGGTCGCATTTAAGTAGACAATTTAGTATAAAATTAAGAAAACACACAAAAATTTATCGTTGATTTTTACTAAATTGTAAAATTGATTACCACTACGCGTGAATATAGGTAATCATGTGAGTTTAGATAAAAGATTTGATGTGATTGTTATTTAATTCTAATCACCTCTTTGTTCTACTTTTACTTACGTGTATTTCAAGACCATCTTCTCAATTTTATTTCTCACATTACTAATAACCACTAGAGCTCTATAAAAAAAAGGAACGAAAGAGGCGTTTCACATTTACAAAATGTCTGACATAGATCGCCTCGAGAAACTAGATGCCTCTAAGGTTGGGTAGAGAATCGTTGTGAAGATTTAAAAGTTATGGAATATGGTTACGTTTGCTGGACATGACATCGAGATTGTATTGTGTGACGAGAAGGTTCATATTTTTCTTTTGGAACTTAACTCTTTCAAGATAATATTCTCTATAGTTAAATATTTATTTTAATTTTTAATCCTTTACAAGGGCATGCAAATATCTACAACTGTAAGGTCGGAGTTATAAACGTTTTATGGACCTAATCTGAGAGAAGGTGATTGGGTGGAAATCTGGAGTTTAAAATTACGTGAAGCTTCCGGATCTCTTCGAACTACTTTTAACCAGTATCGAATTGAGTTTTGTTCGTTGACTGTTCTGAGACCTGCTAGGCATAGATCTAACGATCTCTTTCTCAACTGTGCAAATTTTATCAATATCGCTATGCCGTCATTTGATCATGATTTTTTAATCAGTAGGTTCCTTTAAAATATTTTGTTACAATTTGATAAATCTTGTAATTTTAAACAAATTAAATTTTTTTATCTTATTTACATATTATATGTAATGGGATTTGTGAGAGCTATGGGAGAGTTTCGCGATGTGTCCAATGATCATTATGAATAAGATCTTGCTTTTGTTCGTTTTGAACTTATTAACTCAAGGTATGAAACATTAAATTTTATTGAACTTGTTAAACTTCTTTGTTTGTTGATTTTTGAAATTTTCTGCTATATACGTGTAGGAGAGAGGCTGTTATTGTATGTATTGCCCGTGGTAAGCTTGCTAGGGATATTCTTGAATTGTATATTTGGGTCCAAAACAAGCCTATTGTATGTGTTCTTTCTTTATGGAAAGCAACTGATGGCTAAGGTAATTTTAACATCATTATAAAATATCCAAAAAGATTTCATTAAAATTTTATATATAGCTTGAATTATTTTTAGTGAGTAATATTTTTTGATTATTTATGTAGGAGAAGACGAAGGGTCTATTGTTCTTCGATCACTATATGGTTGCTCGGATTTCATGTATGACCCAGTTGTCCTCATGTTGAAGAGTTGAAGTCCGAGTGAGTATATCTTTTTTTTTAAATATACTTTTACTATTTTATTATTTTGAAAATGATCTAAACATGTTTATATTTTTCTTTGATACTCCATATTTCTGAATGGTGGTTATTGAATCAAGATTGGAATTGACGATCTCATATGTTTTTCCATGTGTTATCATTTGTATTTGTATTTTTGCGAACTTATAAGTTTGGGAATATTTATGTTTATTTTCGTAATGTCTTGAACTTTTACCTTTCTGATGTTAAGAACAAGATCATATGTTATATTTGTTTGATTTTTTTAGCTGTTTTTAATTATTATATTTGTTCGTAATATTGATTATAATTCATATTTTGTTATTTCGTTTTAAAATTATGGTTGTCTGGATATTAAAACCATAACCTTTTTTCAAATTGCATGCCTAAAATTTCTGATCGTATTTTAGGTAACCGATAATTATGGTAAAAAATAGATATACCGTATATTTTAATTGTTTGATCACAATCTTATTAAAGTTTTATTATTCTATTTTTGAAGTTCTTTATTATTATAGTATTCTGTTAAGATATTTGTTTTTTCAGATTGCTTTAATAGTAATGCGTATATTCACTATGTTTTTATTCTGCAATAATATCCATTTAGGAAATCTATTATCAAATATCTTGATTTTATTGAGTACAGCAAATCACAGTTATCCTATAAATTAGATTTTAAAGATCTATATTTTGCGTGAAATATTTAATTATTTCCTTGTTTTGTAATATGTAAACTATATAAAGTCACTTTTGTAGTCATTTAGTATTTTGCTTTTTTGAATGGCTTCTTCAAGTTATCTTGCTGAATTGAGTCCTTGGAAAAAGAATGTTGAAATTTGTGTTAAAGTTTTGCGTGTTTGGAAGCAAGTTAATGGAAGATTTGCCAAAATTGATGAATATATTTTTATGGATGTAAAAGTAAGTGCTTAATTAATCTATACCAACCTACAATAATATTTTGATGAAATTAGGTTTTTTTTACTGTTATATTAAATGATATCTTAATTGTTATGTATTTTGATTTTTATTAGGGTGCGAAGATACAAACCCCTTATGAAAAATGACGCCGTTATCAAATCTTGCAAATGATAAAAAAAATCATTTATCTTCATTGGATGAATGTTGTGGACAACTATATCTTCTTTGAATATGATGTGATATCTATTGCGAGTAATCCTTGTTATTCCAACAGAATGAATGACTCTCAAATTTAAAAGCTTAATCCATTCAGATTCTTTGTTTTTCTGGTGAGTTACGGACTTTCTTAGAGCAATCCGGAATATATTCATATATTATTCCTATATTGTAGTCTTAGTAGAGTGGATTACATTGCATATGGAAATTTGGCCAAAAATATAGACGATTTTTGGAATGCATCTCCCAATGTAATTGTTATTTGTATTTTGCGCTTCTGGAAAATTTAAGTTTTACCATGTAAGTTTACCTTTTCATATAACGTTTTTATTTTACAAACTTTCAATATATATAAACATAGTTTCTTTTGTGATCTTTTTGGTTTTGTAGCTGGTGATAGAGAGATTACCAGTAATGATAGTTGCTCGCAAATTCTTTACAATCCAGATTTAGCAGAAGTTGAAAGTTTCAAGAATATATATGTAACAAATTTATGGATTTAATATATATTGGTAGGGCCATTATAATTTAAATTAACACTCACATCTTTATTTATTTTTTGCAAGATAAAAATCAGAACTGGTTGTCTGGCCAAATAGTGATTTATTTTGCATTAGTCGTTTTTGGTTATTTATTCAGAAAATAAAGTCTCAAATTATACTTTTCATACTATTATGGACCATATGCTTAATTTCAAAACAGTTGTTATTTCAAGTTTTATTTGAGTTTATGAGTTTTATTCAAGCGAAATTTTATCAAATAAGAATTATTAACGTACTTATTGTTTGTAAACGATATTCATACTTTTGGAAAACTATCTAATTTTAAGTCTTCAAATTTCAGGAAAACAATTTTATAAGTAATCAAATGATTTTTGATACATCTCTTAAGAACATTTGAATAAACTAATCAATGCATTCAAACCCAAAAGATATGTATTGCGTTTCAATATGAGAACTAGATGTTCATACTGTTATTTATACTAGAAATGCCATTTGTATTCTGTAACAGATTAGATGTATAATACTTTTACGAAGAATATATTATATAGCGATAATCTAATAATAGAATTTCTTTTTATAGATGCACTAGATATCTCAAATAGCCATAACCTGTTTATTAAAATCTTATATATTTTTTAATTTAATAATAGAACTTTCTTTTATCTCAAACAGCCATAACTTGATGTAATCTCCACAACTAAAACAACACTACATTATGAAGAATATTTGTTAGGATTAGTTACTTATTTTATATATTGTATTTCCAAAATTATAAGAGATTAACAAGTAAATAAGATATTGTTGAACCTTCTACATAAATAAGTATCTACAGTTATACTAAAACAATCGTCCATTTCAGTATGAAGAAAAGAAAAGAAAATCATCTTGAAGATAATTTTCGCAATGCAAACAGACAAAAAACCAACATTAACCAATCTACTCCTAATTCTATTCAGTCCAGTAATCAATCTGAAATATGTGATGGCTCTACTCCCACTTCTGTTAAAGTTAAATCTGCCTTCAGCCGTATTCTTAAGGATATTTCAAATTTACCTAGATAGATGCAACCATTTGATCATAGTCTTAACAAAGTTGACTGTTCTCCAGTCCTTTCTAATGAAAACCAATATTTTTCTGATCCAGGTTAGTTTTTGAAACATATATTTATCTATTCATGTATAGTTCCATAATTTTATTTGTCAATTTTGTGAATCGTTTGTTTATATTTGTATGTTTTGCAGTAATTCTTAAGAATGAATGTCTTTTCTCTGAACCGAATAATAGTCTTGTGACGAAACAGAAAATGAGAAAACCTGAATCACCGTCTTCAAGTATGTATTATTACCATTAAATTTGGTTTAACTTGTAATTTATTAAATAACTTTTTACTTATTAACCATACATATTAATTACTATTAAATTTCTCAGTTTACAAAGAAAAATTATCCCAGTTGACGTCAACTCAGTTTGGATCTTCCTTTATTAATTTTCCAAAAAAAGCTGGAAAGGCGGTTTTGAGAGACAATACAAATTCTCTAACAATTATATTTAAAATCCCTCACAAAAGAAGTTGCTTAAGGTTAGACCTAATTCAGTAAGTAAAGGAACAAGTACAACATCAACAAGCAAGTGCAACTTCGTTTCCCAAAATGGTATTTTACAATTTTATAAGATTTATTAGTAATTTTATACATTTAACTATGAAATAATTAATTTGCCTAACTTTTAAAAATGTAGGAAAGTGCGCTAATAAGGGTAAATGTATTGTAATTGCAAACACCAATGATTCCGAACAAGAACTTTCAGATTTGAAATTTTATGACAGTTCTGAAAGTATGTTTATAATCATACTAAGAATATATGATTTACCGCAATGTTTTTTAAAAAAAATTATATTATTTTTAAATGTACGGGAATATGAATATGATCAGGAATTTACCGCATTGTTTTTTTATAAAAATTATATTATTTTTAAATGTACGGGAAGATGAATATGATCAGGAATGTGATCAATACGGTGATGTTCCTGCCGATAGTACGAGATGTGAATTGTACCACTATAACTCCAATTAAAACATCTCTAAACTACCCCTTATTTTAAAGGACCTATTTTCTGGCACGGATCGTACATCTGATGAGACTCTAATTCTATTTAAAGGTAATATGGTTTTTTTTTTAAAAGTAGAAAGTTATTTATAGTTTTAAATTCAGTAAAATGTAACAATCGAATATCATCAGACTAATTGGCTAGATCTTATTTTTTTCAGAATATGTCGATGATGGCGGTCCTACATACGAGTGTTCATACTGTCATGCAATCTTTTGGTATGGTGAGCGTATTAACAAAAAGAGAAAGTCCATAAAACCTACTTTCACTCTATATTGTAATCAGGGTTCTGTAAAACTACCGATTCTAGTGGAGATTCCAGAAATCTTGCGTGGCTTTCTAACTAATGATGATGACCTAAGTAGACATTTTCTAAAAAATATTAGACCTTACAATATGTTATCCTCATTTACTTCAACTGGAGGTAAAGTAGACAGGTCTATTAAACCAGGTCGTGGTCCATCTATGTTTCAATAACATGGTGAAAATTACCATTTGATGGGTAGTATGAAGCCGGTACCCCCTTGAGCCGCAAAGTTCTATCAATTATACATAGTTGATAGAAGTCGACAACAGATCAACAATTATGAGGTATATATTTTTATTTTATTTCTGATGATTTTGCATTTTTATGCTAGTAAATTTTTATTTTGATAATTTATCATCATACATAATTGCAGCAAGAGTAAGAATCTCATGAAAGTGTCTAAGAGAAAACAGTTTATGAAGGAAATCACTCACTAATAAAGATGTTAAATTCTTTCAACCCTTATGTTCAGAAATTCAGGGCACCTAGAGATAAATTTCAAGTAAATCCAGACGAAGTTTTTCATATGAGGATTGTTGGCGACAGAGTTAAGGATTTGAGATTGTATAACAAACCTACAGCATCTGAAGTTGCTGCACTGATTCCAGGAGATTTTCATCCGAATATGGTTCATCGTGATATAGTTCTTCAGAAACATAACGGTAAACTGAAGATGGTTTCCATAACAAAATAAAAAGACCATGAAAAATGGGAAAACAGGCAAACGTGAAAACATTAGTATGAGAGAGTTCTTTACATTTCGAATACAAGAAAATGCTCAAGAAAGTAAAAGAGTTCTCATATCGAAGAGATTATTCCAGCAATTTTTTGTTGATGCTTTCACAATAATTGAGAGTAACATAATTTCATATCTGGATAAGAGTCAGAAGTCTTTGAGGTCAGAAGATTTCGACTCTATTGAAGAGGCATCAATTGGAGAAAAGACTAATATGCATGATCAAGGACGAAGAACTTTACTGCCTGCTTCATTTACAGGAGGACCACGATATATGATGGAGAATTGTTTAGATGCAATGGCTACTGCTCAACATTATGGGCTTCCTGATCTTTTTATCACCTTTACTTGCAATCTAAAGTGGCCAGAAATTCAAATATATGTCAACAAGCGGAACCTAGCATATGACGATCGACCATATATTATATGCAGGATATTCAAGATGAAACATGATCAAATGATGTTTGATCTAACAAAGAAATAGCTTCTACGAGAGACTGTTGCATGTAAGTTTATTATTTCTTTTTACAATATCTTTAACCATAATTTGTAATTTCTCTTACTATTGTTTTCTCAATAATTCATGCAGCTATGTATACAATAGAGTTTCAGAAGAGAGGACTTCCACATGCTCATATATTATAATTCTTGCATCCAAATAATAAATTACCACGGCCAGCTGATATCGACAAAATAATATCTGCCGAGATTCCAGATCCAGTGGACGAGCTGTTGCGGTGGGGTTTGTTACTTCAAGTTTTACCCCTAAGATAGTTGCAAGTGCACAGCAATCACAGTAGTATATTAAGGGATCGAATCCCCAGAGATTGTTGTTTTGCGAAAGTCTTAAGATTTCTAACTTCTTTAAACCAAAAGGGAAGTTGGGGATGTTGTGTGTCACAGTTTGCAGTGGTAATATCAAGCAGCATAATAGAAATAAACGGTTGTAAATCAATAGATAAAAGATGTTGGGTCCAGGGGTATTCTCCGGGGTTCATGGATCGGATCTAACAAATCAATATAATAGGTTATAAATGATTTAATGGGTTAGGTTCTTAAGCTGAAATGAGTCGACTATGACTACCCCGCCTTCGCGGATCTAGCAACCTACGTTTGCCTTGTCCCGCGGATATGAGTTCTCATCCCACGATGCAAGACAACCGCGCATACATATTGATAACATGCATATTTTACCCATTTTTACCTTCATACGTGAGTGCTTTAATAAGCATTTCACTAAGGTATTAATGTATATTTAGTAGTTTTCGAGTATTTGTGTGTCTAAGACTCTTTTCAGGAAATCTTAGGAAAAATGGAGCAAAACGGACATTTTCGGAACATGAGCTTTTTGACAAAAGTTTAGCACAAGACGGAGGCTTTCCCACCATGGGATCGAGCTGAATTTTGGTAACAAGATAGCCTGAAATACTACCTTTCACCTCGAAGTGATTTGAGTCCAATCCCACGGTTGGATCTCAAGTTATGAAGGAAGCAAGAAGGCCCGTCAGACACATCCTCAGAAGAAGGATGACCGCGCCAGGAAAGCTCAGAAGACCAATGGCCGGCCCATGAACTCCCGTGGCACGGCCAGACCAAGTGACATTCCCGAGCCCGTTTTCAAGACCAAATCAAGCCCGATAGCCACCAAACTTTGTGGAACCCTAAGTGACGCCTAAGAGACCCTAAAGACCTATAAATACTCGCAGCTACTCTTATTTTTAGAGAGTTCGAAGCCAGCTACCAAGACCTAACCTAGAAGAGCGCCGCAGCTAAAGAGGAAGAGAAGAGGAGCGAAAGCCGTCTTCTCCAGTCCCCAACCTCGTCGCCCTCATTCGATACTCTCTTTCATCTCTTTTATGCACTCTCTTTGCATCGTTATCACTTCCTTTATTTTTCTTTTCAAACCTTTGAGATTTTTACCTTTTGCAATGATAATGAATTTCACATCTATGTCTGAGTAGTTTCTTAGTTGAGTTTCGCAGGGGGTTTCTCAAGGGATTTTATGGTTTGATTCAATTAGGTTGTTAGATCTTAGGTAGTATGCTTTTCACTGTTCTTTGTTTGGATTATTTCTTATTGCGTAATCTTTGACTGGCCACTTAAGGATCGATTGTAGGATCATTAGAACCGCGCAAGCGCTGAATCTATTGGCCGGACATAGTTTTAAACGAGCAGGCACCGAAGGATGCTTATGCATATCGGTAGTGCACTGTGAGCTTCATTGAACCTAATCTTATAGCTGATCTTGCTGCGAAGTCGCTACCGAAGGGGAGCGAATGAGTAGTTTAGGTTTAGGTGTTTGGTTTTCCGAAAGGAAGATCCGACCACTTTCGTGTTTGAGCTTAGAGACTCAGATACACTTACATTACTTCCTTTCCAGGCTTCGTAGACCCGTCTCGCCATGAGATTCAGCGAACGGATCAGACACTCTTCGCTACTCTCTGACGAATCGGAAGATCCTGAGAGTTTCCTCGCCGATTCATTTCATTCCAGAGTGAGTGCTCTCTCTCTCCCTCTCTCTGTGTCTCTCTGTGGCGAAGAAAATGATTACGATTTGAGACGAAATTGATGCAAACCCAGAAGTTGTAACAAATCCAGGTGGAAGAGTAATGGCAAAAAAGAAAGAGAAATTGAAGTTTTTTGAGGTTCGTGGTGAATGTGATCTCTCTCACAAAGAATCAATGGCTCAGATGCCCTCTGAGCTAAAGGAGATCCCAAATGACCCTCTTCTATTATGCCTTTTCTTTTCTATTTGTTTTTAATCAAAAAATTGGTTAATCCAACCAATAAAATAACCGATCCAGTCAATTAAAATGGATAAAACCTAATTCAATAATAAATCGGATATGATCTAACCGAAGATCAAACACCCATTTTTCATGAAGTTTGATTAAAACATGTTTAAGTTTCACTCATTACATAAAAATCGGTACTTTCACATATTATTTAGTCTGAATCATATATTGTCTTTGTTTTAGTTATACCAATTATTGCCAAGTATTACTAAATGCAGTTGTACCAAGTGTTACCGAGTATTACTAAAGCGCAAAAACCCAGAAATTCAGAAATTCAAACACCCAGAAATTCGAAATCAGAAACGAATAACAAACCCGAAATCCATAGACAAACCCGAAATCAAGTATTAAATCTGAAATAAACATGAAATTCGAGTTACATTTGAGTTTGGAAACTCTCTAGAAATTATTGCAATGGAGGTATTAATGAAGGTGTAAGTGGAGAGGAGAGAAAATGAATAAATCCTAAAATCAAAATTTGGGGAAAAAAAGAAAAAACTAAATAAACTAAAAATACATATAAATATAATATTATAACAAAAAAATAACGTTAAAACACATGGACGCCGTCATTTTTCCACATATGCGCCGTTTTTTTCCACACATGTCACTGTCTGAACTGACATGTGGCAATAAAAATGCGGTTACTTTTCACATAGTTATACCTAGTAATCCAGTATTACTTGCTTTCAAATAAGGTTACTTTTGGTGTTTTTTACTTTTAATTAGTATTACCTTGTCATTAAAAAAAAAATTTTAGTTGTACCGATCATTTTAGATAATTAAAGTACATTCCAAAGTTTTTATGCATTAAAATATCTTAAATCACATTTTTTGTATGTTTTGCATCCTAATGTGGTTAATTATAACAAAGTGATCATAAAAGTATAAGGTGTTTGTTGTGTACATATTCTAATAACAACCATAATGCTATATTTTTTTTTATCTAATTAATATATGTTTCTTATATTTAATAGTTACTTAAATAATGTATAATTCTTTGTTTCGTGTGATTTATATGTTTTTCTCATAAAATTTTAAATCTTTTGAACTAGAATTAAACATAATTGTACCATTACAAAAATAAGTATTAAGAAGTTGTACAAAACAGAGTGTCAAAGAAATACAAATTCAAACACAAACTAAGGTTCACTACTAGTATTGATCTCAACCGGCTCAAACAATCTACCCAAGTTTCGTCTTGGCACCCTTTTAGTACTCATCTTTTGATGCCGTTTTCAAGCCAATTGAAACATTATTCTTGATTTCTTCCCTTTTTTGGTGTAATCTGGAGGTAAGACCTGCAATTCTTATATTTCATCAGGAACAATCCATTAGTAACCTAATATTTCACCTGGGACAATCAATTAGTAATATTAGTTCTATCCAGTTTTATCTTCGTACTCAGAAATACCAGTTCCACCCAGATTTACCTTCGTACTCAGTAATACCAGTTCTACCCAGTAGTTCTATCGCTGCAACTTAAACTGGATGATTTCAGACAGATCTCCTTCTAATCTACTTACGATTCGCATCATTGAGCTACTACAATCCATTCATTACCAATGCATGGTCCTAATTAACACATACAACATTGTTAGATGTCCAAATGTGCATACCAAATGGATTCAATTTCAAACCCAATTCAATTTCTCAGTTTCCAAACACAACAAGAAGTTGATTTCTAGAGATGAAATTGAGTTCTATACTTGATTTTGACTTCGGGTACGAAGGATTACGACGTAAACGCACATGTATTTGAAGATGCAATACCCAGCAAGCTTCCATGGTGGTGGAGGAGAGCTCGAGGTCTGCTTCAATGGCGGAATTGGTGGAGGTCGCCGGGTTCGTCGAAAGAGAAGAAAGAGATTTCCCAGATCTATATTTTGATTAGTCTAAATTGGATGATTTTGATTGGTCAAATTTATTTTTTATTAAAGATTGGATTTTGTTGGATTTCATTAAGGGTAATAATGGGTTTTCAAGTTTTATTAAAGGGTTAATGGGTATGTAGATTTGGAAAAGGGTATTTTGTTTATTTTCCTTTTATTAAGGGCATCTCAGCCACTCACCCTCTCACAAAGGGACCTTAATCTGAAATGCCCCTCCTTACAGAAGATAAATCTCAAATTCTCCTGTTATAACATTGTTTTTTTTTTTTTTTTTAAACGGAAAAGCTGGAAAAGACGGAGAAGGGTAACCGATTTCCTCTAAATTACAAACCAACCTAATAATATCTATTGGGTTCTAAATATAAAACCGGCCCGCCCTAAATCTAAATCCGGCCAAACCCAAACCAAAAACAACTTCTAAATCCCTGAAATTTCGATCAAACTCACCACTTTTCATCTTCTCCACCACTTTTCATCTTCATCGGACCCCGAATTGAATTTTAATCGTTTTACCCCGAGAACCCAAACCACTGATCAAATCCGTAATCGATCTCATAGCGCCGCGTAGGAAAGGAGGGGTTCGGTTGAGATCGCCTTCGCCGGATCATAGTTCATCGCCGCCGCCGTCGAATTCAAATCGCCGTTCAAATCTGCCGGCGAAGAAGAAAACAGAGGCGGAAAAGAATCCGAGGAAGAAATCAAAATCAAAAGACGGAACTTCCAATGCTCCGCCTCCTCCGGGTCCGGTGACTGAAGGAGAAGAAGAAAATCCGCTGCCGTCGAGTTCAAATCCGCCGGCGACGAAGAAAAGAAAGGGTCCAGTGCGAGGAAAAGAGAAGAAGTCGCGGAAGAAATCAAAGTCCAGTGCTCCGCTTCCGGCGGATCCGGTGACTGAACCAGGAGAAGAAAGTTTGCCTCCGGTGACTGAACGAAAAGAAGAAACTTTTGTGGCTCCGACGGTGCAACCGGCAACCGGCCCGCCTCCGATTCCAGAACCGGCAATCGGTTCATCATCGCAACCACCACCACGAACAGTCCCACCACCACTGGTAAACCCTAAATTTTGTTGTACAATGGCTAGTATAATTGGGTCCAACTAGTCCGACCAGTCTAATTAGTTCAACTAGTATAATTGTATTGCATGAAATGTCGAGTCTGAGTAGTATGAGTAGGTCAACTAGTATGACTAGATTGTAGTCATACTAATCGTACTAGTCGTACTATTTTGACAGCAGTATACTAAATCGGTTTTCTTAAATTTGCAGCATGATGATGATGATGTAGAAGAATCAATGCGGCCTCTCGGATATTTCTTCAGTCCCACTGAATATCGAAAGGGATGTAAGCTAAGTACCAAATGCTTTCAACACAAATTTAAGGGGGAAATATTTCCAAGTTTGGAAGAGGATGAGAAGAGTTGGTTTCTGAACCACCCGCAGTTCAAGCACCTATTTCACATGAAGACTTATGCAACGAGAAAGGTGATGGGGCTGTGGATGTTGCTTCTACGCATGGTACAAACGGAGAAGGGTAGACAGGCTTGGTTTGTGGTAAATGGAGTGCACGTTAGATACTCCATCAGAGAGCATGCTCTCCTCTCGGGACTGTACTGCCACGAGTACCCAACCAATTACAAGAATTTAGGTGGCATGAGGTTTGTTAAAAACCATTTTCATGAAGACCAAAAAGTTACAGCTGAAGTTGTGCTAAAAGCACTTCAGGGGATGAGGTATAATGGCAGTAGGAATCGGCTAAAGATGGTTGTCCTGTACTTCTTGGCGACAGTGATAAGAGGGAGATCGAAGCATGGAGTAGCCATAGAGCCTTTCATTCTGAGGATGGTTGATAGTCTCGAGCTGTGTGAGACATTCCCGTGGGGACGGTTTACTTTCGATGACAACATCAAAGAGATTTATCATATGGTGAACCATTTCAAAGGATCGATCACAGAGAAAGCGAGTTGGACGTTTCCTGGGTTCCTCAACCCTTTGGAAGTAAGTCGTATTTCCTTATGAGTACAACTAGTCCGAATAGTACAACTATTCTAACTGGTCTAATTATATGTGCAGATTTTGGCGTTTGAATGTATTCCAACCCTAAAGACACAATTTCGGGTGAAAGTAAGAAATGCAGAGGATGATTGTCCACGAATGTGCAAGTGGGAGTTCACGCAGACTGGCACAACTGGATATTCGTTGGATTCGATAAATGAGCATCTTGGAGATACAAAGGTATTTCACTTTTTGTTATACAAAGATTTTCGTCCGACTAGTTCAACTAGTCCGAATAGAACAACTAGTCCGATTAGTACAACTAGTTCGAATAGTACAACTAGTTCAATTGTGACTGACCCTATATTTTTTTCGTTATACTTCAGGACATTACTAGTATTTTGACTGCTGAGGGTGAGGAAGTAGATCTCATAGAGAGGGTCATGGAAGAGACCCAATGGCAGGACTATGAACTGAAGGATGATTCAGATGTAGCTAACCCTATTGTTGATGGGTGGAACAAGTTTATACTCCGCCAACAAGGGAAGATACTGTGGAGGATGTCTTCATGGCCGATGTTCAATCCCGAGTTGTCCAAGAAGAAGATGTCCAAGAAGAAGATGCGGCAATAGATGAGCCAGCTGAAGAAGAACATGCAGCTGTGATTGAGCCAATAGCCGAGCAAATGAAAAAGATGATAAACTTAATGAAAGAAGGGTTCAAGAAAATTAAAAACAGTATTCAGGGTTTGGATACAAGATTGGTAGATGTAGAGAGCTTCGTGGAAGAGCAAAGAAATCCACCAGATTTTGAGTATGGTGGATACAATGATTTCGGCAGGGAAGAGAGGGAGATGGAGGAGGCAGCTGCAGCTGCAGAGAAGGAGAAGGAAAAGGCTGCGGCTGCAGAGAGGGAGATGGAGGAGGCAGCTGCAGAGGCTGAGAATGAGAGAGCTGAGGCTGCAGCTGCAGAGAAGGAGAAGACTGCAGCTGCAGAGAAGTAGACAGCTGCAGCTGCAGAGAAGGAGGCAGCTGCAGCTGCAGAGAAGGAGAAGGCTGCGGCTGCAGAGAGGGAGATGAAGGAGGCAGCTGCAGAGGCTGAGAAGGAGAGAGCTGAGGCTGCAGCTGCAGAGAAGGAGAAGGCTGCAGCTGTAGAGAAGGAGGCAGTTGCAGCTGCAGAGAAGAAGAAGGCTGCGGCTGCGGCTGCAGAGAGGGAGATGGAGGAGGCAGCTGCAGAGGCTGAGAAGAAGAGAGCTGAGGCTGCAGCTGCAGAGAAGGAGAAGGCTGCAGCTGCAGAGAAGGAGGCAGCTGCAGCTGCAGAGAAGGAGAAGGCTGCGGCTGCGGCTGCAGAGAGGGAGATGGAGGAGGCAGCTGCAGAGGCTGAGAAGGAGAGAGCTGAGGCTGCAGCTGCAGAGAAGGAGAAGGCTGCAGCTGCAGAGAAGGAGGCAGCTGCAGCTGCAGAGAAGGAGAAGGATGCGGCTGCGGCTGCAGAGAGGGAGATGGAGGAGGCAGCTGCAGAGGCTGAGAAGGAGAGAGCTGAGTCTGCGGCTGCGGCTGCAGAGAGGGAGATGGAGGAGGCAGCTGCAGAGGCTGAGAAGGAGAGAGCTGAGGCTGCAGCTGCAGAGAAGGAGGCTGCGGAGATGATGGAGGCTGCGGAGACCGTGGAGACTGTGGCGGCTGAGGCTAGGACAGCTGCGGAGATAGTGTTAGCCTCTGTGGAGAAGGCTATGGAGAAGGCTCTAGCTGGTAAGTGGATATTTTTTTTCAATGAGCCAAACCATTGTTGATTTATTTTTGATATAATGAGTTTCATCAAAAAAAAAAAAATTTGTTAGGTGGAGACGATGTTGATACAGTTCAAACTCCTACCAAGGTGAAAATCAACAAACGACCTAGTCTTCAAGCCCAAGCAGCAAAGAAGATACTGATGAAGCTGAAGAGGAGTAAGACTCCCAAGCGAAAACCAAAAAGGAAGTTGACTCGTTCACGTTTGGTGAAGGATTGTTATTAAGTAACTTAGGCCTTTGAACTTGTGTTATGTCTGCTATGTTAGAATTTATCTTTGTGTTTTTCAGGATTTGGACATATATATTTTATGCATGTCTGTTTTTGTGTAAAATTAAACGGTCCAACTAGCAGAACTAGACCAACTAGAACTGAATATATAAAACGTGTGAAGTTAAAAATGGATAAAATATGAAGTCACGTGTGCCGTTAAAAGAGGAAACTTGGGCCGTCAAAACAAAAATTGTTTAAAAATTGATCAGTTTTTTAAAACATAGTTGTACCCAGTTTTTAGTTGTACCCAATTTCAAAATAAAAATTGAATCCAGCTAAAATTTTCTAATCAGTGGTACCATACCCTAAATTAATCATTTTTAGTTGTACTTGTGAAATTTAGTAAACAAACTACATTTAACATATTTCTAATGCTATAATTTGTATAAAAATACAAACTTTCATGGTTTTCATGTTTGTGTGGTTAAGATTTCCAAAGTAACCTTAAAAGTATAAGGTAGCTTGTGTAGACATTACATTTTCATGGATCAAACATTTTCATGGATCAAATTAATATAACTATGAAATGTTCAAATATGCTTCCACATGTTCTATGGCCTATTTTATGTGGAAACATGTTTACAAATACATTTAGAAATTGTGTTATTGACATTTTTGTAGAAAGCATAGTCGTACTGGTTTTCCCAGTTGGACTTGAGTACAACTAAAATGTAGTTGCACTAGTTGTACTTAAAACGAGTGGTACTAGTCGCACCAGTCGTACTCGACATATTAGACGCGGAATATAGAGTTGTACTAGTGGTTCCTAGTCATACCTGATAGAAATAACATGCATACAAGTCTCAGTCATACAAAGTTGCACACATAGTTCACATAATTTAAAACAAAGACATATATTACTCTTCACTACCATCAATCCCAAACCATTCAGCCCAGCGTCCACCTCTTCCTCTTCCTCTTCCTCTTCTTCCTCTTCCTCTTCCACGATGTTCTCCAGCTGATGGGAATCTTTTCTGTTGCGGTTTTCCTTTCTTTACCTTATATTCCGGAGGTAAGACTTCTTCTGCTTGTATCTCTTCAGGTACAACCCATTCAGACATATGAGGAACTGGATAGATTGTCCTGGAGTATGCCAATTTCCATAGCTCTACCAAATAATATTTGGAGCAAAACTCTTGTAGATGAAGTTCCCTATCTCTGCTCATATGGATGGCAGCAGCAATTGCATGCACGCATGGGTATCTGTCTATATCAAAATACTTGCAAGAACAAGTTCTCGCAGTCATATCAACCAAATAATTCTTCCCATCAAGCCCAATCACATTGTATTCATGGAGATAGCTGTTTAACTCTTGCACCATGAGTTTCTTTGCATCCACACATCTTAGATCCATTTCGTCCTCCACATAAGGCACAAGCTTCTTTGACAATGGGATTTCAGCGGCAGTCTGCCTATGGGTGTTCCACCATTCAGCCAATTTGGCAACAATTACATCAATCATTGGCAACAGCGAGTACTTTCTTGCGTTTACAAAAACGCCGTTGATAGATTCTACAGTATTGGTGGTATCTATGTTGTACCTTTCTCCTGGAAAATAGCATCTTGCCCATTTTCTCTCATCAACACTTTTGTCTAGATACTCGCCAGCAGATGGATATTTCATCCTAAAAGCACCATAGAGTTTTCCGAACTCAACCTCTGTATAAGCTTTAGCGCACTCGATGAACTTCTTCGCACATGCATCTCTGTGGGTGGCAACGTGTCCTTTCACATTCTGTGACAAATGCCTTACACAATACCCATGTTGAGACAAAGGGAACACTTCCATTATTGACTTGATCAAGCTTGGATTCCTATCCGAAATAAACACCATTCCAGGGACATCTGGTGTTACTAACTTCAACCGATTCAGAAACCACGTCCAACTTGCATCTTTCTCACCATCAACTACACCAAAAGCAATGGGATAATGATGATGATCAGGATCCTGAGCCGAAGCAACGATTAGAACTCCACCATATACGTTCTTCAGGTGGGTTCCATCTAGAATGATGACTTTCCTCATCGATAGAAACCCTTCTATGCAAGCTCCCAATGCAAAGAATAGGTACTTAAACCTATTCTGCTCATCTAATTCCACACAACTCCGTGTACCCGGATTCACTTTCTCCAGCATGTACAAATAAGAATATAGCCACCGATAACTCTCCTCAGAACTTCCCCGCACCTCATTAGCAGCTTTGTTTTTTCCTCTCAGCGCTGTCGAGTACGATACTTTCACGCCAAGCCTGCCTTGAACCATATTGATCAACGTTTTTGGATTTGGTGTGTCGAATCGACCTGGATAGTCTTCAGCCAAAACAGCTGCAACTAAGTGTGGTGTGCCTTTCCTTTTTTGTCTGATTGTACTTGTAGTAACCCGAGAGCATGTGTGCACCTTGTTGTAAGTGGCAATAGTGAAACTATTAGAGTTCATACGCACAGAAGCTCTTAAACCCCACTTGCATCCCTCTTTTGCTCCCCAACATTTTACCACGAAACGTGTGGGTTCAGACTTCTTCGTTTCATACTCAAAACCATTCTCATGTGCACCTTTCTGTAGGAGAGCTTGCAGTCCCTGCCTAGTGTCAAATTCTTGACCTTTATATATATCTAAACCGTCTTCCCATCCATGAATTACTTGCGAGTTTCCATCATAAGGTATGACTTCTGTATCATCATCATACACGAGCTCATATCTTTCTTGCATCTCATTTTCTTGCATCTCATTGTCTTGCATTTCACTGTCCGGTATTTCTAAACCATCTCTACCGGTACCAAAATGCTCATCATTACTCTGACCTAGATCAACGTCAACTCCATGATCCTCTCTTGAAACATGCACGCTTCCATGACTTTGATCAACATCCTTAATGAACTCCACATGTAGAACACTTCTACATTGATCTTTACTCATTTGTAGTAGATAACCAAAAACATTTTCGTCATTCCAAATATATGATGGTTTCTTCGTGTTCAAGATCAATGGATAGTAACTAATTTTCAGCTGAGTTGTAGATGCATCTATCAAAATCTTTCTGCAAATTCCCTCCACTAATCCAGCATAAGTGACATCCTCCAAAGATTTCCTCATCACAAAAGTGTGAATCCCATCTTCTACTGGATTCCAAATAATTTTATCACCGTCTTTTGAATAGAATCCCCCATAATCAAAACATATGACTGTGCAACCACTGCTACTCATTTCCCCTGAAAAGAACAAAAAAATCTTAATGTAATCTTATCATAGTTATACCAGTTTTACTAGTCGTACTAATTCACTTAAGATGTCCAGTTATGCTATTAGTACCAGTAGTACCCATAAAGTTTGGTTCATCCTAGTCTTATTAATTCACTTAATATGTCCAGTTATTCTAGTTGTACCCAGTAGTACCTAGAAAGTTTGGTTAATCCTACTCGTGCTAAATTCACTTAATATGTCCAGTTATGCTAGTTGTACCCAATAGTACCCAGAAAGTTTGGTTCATCGTACGAATCATCACGATTTATTACGATGCATTGCTCAGTTAACCAAGATATCCCATTTAATTAACAATATCAGTTTCTAATAGCCTTACCCAACTAGCTCAGTGACTCCAATGAGCAAAACAAAAATCAAAAATTTCTTTACTATAAATTTCCCTAATTGAGAAGAAACTATGTATTAATTTCTTTGCGATTGCTTTACCTATGACATAAACTTGATATTTCAATCATGAAATCGAAAATAGCATAAAACAGCAACAACTAACCTTCAATTTCAAGCCTCCAAATCGTCAATGGTGGAAACGTGAGAGCAAGAAGACGACGAGAGGGGATTAAATTTTGTGGTTGGTTTGGTTGGTTTAGAGAATTAATTTTAGGGATGGTTTGAATTAAATTCGGTCCATTAAATTCCTACCAGATTTCTTTTTGTTTTCCATTTTCAATTTGTTTTTTTTTTAGTAAATGAAGGACTAAACAGTCCATTCATGAGGAGAGGGGCATTTGAGATTTGGGAAGGGTTTTTAGATTGTCCCTCCCGTACGGAGGGACATTTGAGATTAGAGTCCCTCAGGACCTTAATCTGAAATGCCCCTCCGTACATGAGATAAATCTCAAATGCCCCTGTTATAACATTGTTTTTTTTTTTTTAAACAAAAAAGCTGGAAAAGACGGAGAAGGGTAACCGATTTCCTCTAAATTACAAACCAACCTAATAATATCTATAGGGTTCTAAATATAAAATCGGCCCACCCTAAATCTAAATCCGGCCCAAACCCAAACCAAAAACAACTTCTAAATCCCTGAAATTTCGATCAAACTCACCACTTTTCATCTTCTCCACCATTTTTCATCTTCATCGGACCCCAAATTGAATTTTAATCGTTTTACCCCAAGAACCCAAACCACCGATCAAATCCGTAATCGATCTCATGGCGCCGCGTAGGAAAAGAGGGGTTCAGTTGAGATCGCCTTCGCCGGATCATAGTTCATCGCCGCCGCCGTCGAATTCAAATCGCCGTTCAAATCCGCCGGCGAAGAAGAAAACATAGACGGAGAAGAATCCGAGGAAGAAATCAAAATCAAAAGACGGAACTTCCAATGCTCCGCCTCCTCCGGGTCCGGTGACTGAAGGAGAAGAAGAAAATCCGCTGCCGTCGAGTTCAAATCCGCCGGCGACGAAGAAAAGAAAGGGTCCAGTGCGAGGAAAAGAGAAGTCGCGAAAGAAATCAAAGTCCAGTGCTCCGCTTCCGGCGGATCCGGTGACTGAACCAGGAGAAGAAAGTTTGCCTCCGGTGACTGAACGAGAAGAAGAAATTTTTGTGGCTCCGACGGTGCCACCGGCAACCGGCCTGCCTCCGATTCCAGAACCGGCAATCGGTTCGTCGTCGGGTCCACCACCGCCACCACCACCATCACCGGTAAACCCTAAATTTTGTTGTACATATAATTGGGTCCAACTAGTCCGACTAGTATGAGTAGTTCAACTAGAACGGTTATTATAAATAGTCTAATTAGTTCAACTAGTATGAAATGTCGAGTCTGAGTAGTACGAGTAGGTCAACTAGTCCGAATAGTATGACTAGATTGTAGTCATACTATTCGTACTAGTCGTACTAGTTTGACAGTAGTTGGTGTAGTAATCATAATAGTTGGCCTAGTAATCGTACCAGTCGTACTAGTTTGACAGCAATATACTAAATCGGTTTCCTTATTTTTGCAGCATGATGATGATGATGTAGAAGAACCAATGCGGCCTCTCGGATATTTCTTCAATCCCACTGAATATGGAAAGGGATGTAAGCTAAGTACCAAATGCTTGCAACACAGATTTAAGGAGGAAATATTTCCAACTTTGGAAGAGGATGAGAAGAGTTGGTTTCTGAACCACCCGCAGTTCAAGCACCTATTTCACATGAAGACTTATGCAACGAGAAAGGTGATGGGGCTTTGGATGTTGCTTCTACGCACGGTACAAACGGACAAGGGTAGACAGGCTTGGTTTGTGGTAAATGGAGTGCCCGTTAGATACTCCATCAGAGAGCATGCTCTCCTCTCGGGACTGTACTGCCACGAGTACCCAGCCAATTACAGAAATTTAGGTGGCAAGAGGTTTATTAAAAACCATTTTCGTGAAGGCCAAAAACTTACAGCTGAAGTTGTGCTAAAAGCGCTTGAGGGGATGAGGTATGATGCTGGTGGGAATCGGCTAAGGATGGCTGTCCTGTACTTCTTGGCGACAGTGATAAGAGGGAGATCGAAGCATGGAGTAGCCATAGAGCCTTTCCTTCTGAGGATAGTTAATAGTCTCGAGCTGTGTGAGACATTCCCGTGGGGACGGTTTACTTTCGATGACAACATCAAAGAGATTTACCATATGGTGAACCATTTCAAAGGATCGATCACAGAGAAAGCGAGTTGGACGTTTCCTGGGTTCCTCAACCCTTTGGAAGTAAGTCGTATTTCTTTATGAGTACAACTAGTCCGAATAGTACAACTATTCTAACTGGTCTAATTATATGTGCAGATTTTGGCGTTTGAATGTATTCCAACCCTAAAGACACAATTTCGGGTGAAAGTAAAAAATGCAGAGGATGATTGTCCACGAATGTGCAAGTGGGAGTTCACGCAGACTGGCACAACTGGATATTCGTTGGATTCGATAAATGAGCATCTTGGAGATACAAAGGTATTTCACTTTTTGTTATACAAAGATTTTCGTCCGACTAGTTCAACTAGTCCGAATAGAACAACTAGTCCGATTAGTACAACTAGTTCGAATAGTACAACTAGTTCAATTGTGACTGACCCTATATTTTTTTCGTTATACTTCAGGACATTACTAGTATTTTGACTGCTGAGGGTGAGGAAGTAGATCTCATAGAGAGGGTCATGGAAGAGACCCAATGGCAGGACTATGAACTGAAGGATGATTCAGATGTAGCTAACCCTATTGTTGATGGGTGGAACAAGTTTATACTCCGCCAACAAGGGAAGATACTGTGGAGGATGTCTTCATGGCCGATGTTCAATCCCGAGTTGTCCAAGAAGAAGATGTCCAAGAAGAAGATGCGGCAATAGATGAGCCAGCTGAAGAAGAATATGCAGCTGTGATTGAGCCAATAGCCGAGCAAATGAAAAGGATGATGAACTTAATGGAAGAAGGGTTCAAGCAAAGGGCGTTTCGTTTCTGGATTGTGTCTCCCAAGACGAACATTATAGTTTTGTTCCTTTTTTTACTTTTTTTTTTCTATATTTTATTACGTCATCATATGTTTTTTTTTATATAGATAATAATTGATTCATATGCTATATCATCCAGAAAGAGGCAGGCCTTTACTTTTAGCGATGAGAACATACCATACGAAATCACCTAAACAAAAAAAAATGCCTTACACTAAATATAACCAAAGCATGGTCGGCTAAATTACAAAACAGAGGCAGCACCTTTCTCGTAATCAAACAAATCTTTTAACCAAAAATAGGCAGCCAGATCTACATACGAAATTCGTTAGTTTATTCTAAAGAAATTGTTTTATCTTGCTACACTAGAAAATTGCCGAATAGAGAAACAAGTGATAGAAAATGATTAGTTTTATTCTAAAGAATTAGATACAGTTTTTGTTTTTGTTATATACTTGTTAGATTAAAGGAGCATGAAAAAAGTAAGGAACATATGCTTAACATGACAGCTTGAATTAAATCACCGCATAGATTTTTTTTAAAAATGAAAATATTGATAAAGTTGCTCAAGAACCATTTAAAAAAGAAAAAGAATATTGGAAAACATGTATTAATAAAAATTATTGCTATTGTGAAATATCTTACAAAACATAATTTGGCATTTCATGGAACACATGAAAAATTGTATTAAAATAGTAAATTTTAGGATTAATAGAGATGTTAACAGAATTTGATTGTGTTATAAAACAACATGTTTATAGGATTGCTACTCGTAGTATTCATCATCATTATTTTAGTCATAATATTCAAAATAAATTGATTCTTTTAATTGCTTCAAAAATTAAATCAAAAATCATTACATGGATAAAAAAAGCAATTTTTTTTTTTGATTTTGGATTGTACTCCAGATGCTAGCCATCAAGAGCAAATGACGTTAATTCTAAGGTGTGTTCATATTTCTTCAACTTCTTTTAAGGTAGAAGAGTTTTTGTTGAATTCTTGAAAGTAGATGATACAACAGGCTTAGGACTTTTTGAAGTGTTAAAAGATGTATTAAAATCCCTAGATCTTGATATAGATAACATGAGAGTTCAAAATTATGCTAATGGATCGAATATGAAAGGACATAAACAAGGTGTACACATTTTTTTTTGGAATATTAATCCTAGAGCTTTGTATACACCATGTGCTTGCCATAATCTTAATTTGGTCTTGTGTGATATTGCAAATAATTCTGAGAAAGTCAAAGATTTTTGGTGTAGTTCAGCGTTTATATTCATTGTTTGCTAATTCTATAAAAAGATGGGATATTTTGAAAAATAGTGTAAAAAGTTTAACTCTTAAGCAATTATCAACAACACAATGGGAAAGTCGTGTTGAAAGTATTGAAGACATAAAATTTCAGATTGCGGATATACGAGAAGCTCAGAGTCGTGCCTATGCTTATACGTAAGCCAATCTTTAAAAAGAAAAAATCATAATACAACATTTATAAAAAAGTGTTCGAAATAATTTTTTTAATATCTTACCTAATTGTGTTTCAGATTTTCATTTTAGTCTTTATTTAGTTTCTACCTTTAAAAATAATTTCACAAACTTTTCAAAGAACAATATATAACCATTTTAAACTTGTGCAATACAGATGGCTCCATATTACAATGAAAAAAGGTTTAAATAGTATCTTATATTTTTTTTATTTTTAGAACTTATACGTAGGTGAGATTCAAAAAAAAGTTAAACACAAAATTTTGGACGTAGGCGAATGTTTCTTAATTTACACTATAGGCACAGCCGTGGAGAAATTTTTATTTGAAGTAGCTGAAAATGATAATGATAATATAATATTATTTAATTTAGCTTTTAAAATATCAAAATAAAATAATAATAATTTTTTTTTAACGTCTGAAATATTATTTCAACTACAGGTTATGAAAACAATTATCTATTATATAATAGATGAAGGAGAGCTCTCCAGCGACGACACATCAGCATTTCTAAACGAATGAAAAATTAGCATGTGTCCATAATCAATTATATTTAAAAGCATGTAATTTAAAACTATTTGATTTGAATCTAACTATTTAGAAATTATTAAAACACAAACATAAAAAATTAAAAATCAAATTTAATTTAAAAAATTATAATAATATAAATATTTTATATTAATATTTTCATATTTTTGCATGGTTTAATCCTCATCTCCGAAAAATATGATGATAATTAAATTTTAATACAAATAAAGAAAAACCAAATTATTAGATAAAAATGAGAATAACAGGTAACAAAAACTTTAAGCAATTGAAAAATAAAAACTAAAACTTAAAAAATTATAGGACATAAAAATACTTAATAAATAATCGATGAGATAACTAAATATTAAAAATAGAGAGAAGAATATGACAAAAGAAAAAAAGAAAAAAGAAGAACATTAACAAAGAAAATATACAAAATTTAAAAACACAGAAAAAGAAATAGAATCAATAAAATATATGTGAAAAGAAAACAAAACTCAAAATATAAAATAAAAAATATTTTTTAAAAAATTATGATTGAAATTTGGATAAATGAAAAGAGTATGAGAAACAAATAAATATTTATAAAATAATGTACATAAAATATTAAAAGAATGATAAAAAAGTTAAACAAAACAAAAATTGGTAAAAACCCCAAAAAAAGATTGATAATTAAAATAAATATATAAAAACATGCCATTTATAATATAAACTAAAATAATTGGATGTTTTTTTCTGTAAATTACTAAGAACATCAAAAAAAATTATAACATGATGTAAAATAATATTGATAGTTAAAATGAAAATCTAAAAATATATTAAGTATTCACAAACTAAAACAAAATCATTGTGTTAGCGCGGATTCTTTCCTAATAAAAATAATTTTTTTAACGCATAATTTAACTATTCTATAAATAATTTTTTAATTTTATATAATTCTTATCCTGCACAATAAGGTAATCCTAAAATGGTAAGCCACACTTTGAGCATCAAATTCATTAAATAAGATGACTTTCTCGCTAGATATCACTGAACCAGAGCTTATTTGAGAATTTGTTTTGTCACCATTATAGGCACCGCCTCCACCACCAATTGTAAGAAATTAAGAGAGCATACTATAATTACAGAAAAATATGATACCATAGCGAGCAAACACATGTTTTCCTCCCTTTATAACATGGGCATGTAGTCATGTACTAGAACTCATCTCAGATTATGTAACTACAATTACCTTTGATAAAGTATAATAAGCCCTGGCAGTCCAATTAGGGGCCTGGCCGAAATAACAAAAAAATCAAGATTCCACTAGCTTAAGAAAATACAGCATTTTCAATCCGTGAGTTTTAATTTGTTTTAACTTTGGTTGAATTTCATAGCTTTCAAAGGGAGACTGAGGCAATTTTCAGTTTATATTATTTTTTCGTATTATAACTACACGATTTTAGATTTATTTAAAATTAAAAATACATATTGTATATATGCAAGAAAGAAGAAACTTAGACAATCTCCATCAGCGTATGCAATGAGGGTCTTTTAGCAATAAAAAATTAAAAAAAAAGAAAAAGAAGAGAGAGAAACAAGATACGTATGTGGTTTAAGAGATTTACGAAACGTTTTTCGGTGGTCTCTTACAGTTGTCATCAAGTAATAAGCTCTTTTCTTTTATAATTTAAATTTAAATTAAATAAATAAGTTATATTATTTTTTAATAGATTAAAGACGGTGAAGAGTATCTTCACCGCTGGAGATGCTCTAATACAGCTAGTGTTGGGAAAAGAAAGAAAAAAACAGCCTGGAATTAAAATCTAGCAATCCACCTTAATCATCAACAAATTTTCAATTTTCATCTTCACAAATTTCCTTCTCTTGCAACCCCAAGACAATGTTTGGTTTATCTTCCAACGAGCAGCAAGCTGATCCCTTTGTAGCTTGACAAGAGTATCATCACTGTCCAATATTCTCAGCAGATAAGTCCAACTGTCATTGCTAATTTCTTAGGTATCATGCAAACAAAGAATCCCTTGTCCTTGGTTTTTAGCTTCCACCTTCAATGATTTCAGGTAATCAATGGCTCTCTCAATGACTAAAAAAGGGTCCAGTAGTTCCTCCCCGGGGACTATACCGCGCAAGAGGCTTACAGTCTCAAATATCTTCTCTTCTCCTATCTTATTGCTACACGGCTTAGAACGTTTTAGAAATTCAATATTTGCGTAACCACAACTACCACAACTCGATTCAGTGTCGAGTAAATTCTCATTCGAGGTTTTAAGAAAGGGCGCTGCGACCAAATCATAGCTCTCAATCACTTTTCTCCTTTTAGCATGTGATTGTCCATAACTTTCAACAAATGTTTCTTGGTCCCGATGGGCTAATACAATGCTTGGGGAATGGCCTGAGCTTGTAACCTCATCTTCTTCAGAATAACAATCACTCTCATCTTCGGAGTAAAGCAATGCATTTAGCTCTTCCGTATCTTCCTCCTTCTCACTCCTCGAATCAGGTTTGCTATTCTCTTGCATTCCTTGACAAACAACCAAATCTATGTTTCTTCTTCGGAGTTCTTCCTTCGTATCAAGCTGTTTCAAACCCCTCAAAAGATTTCCGGATGTCGGAAGTAAGCACCAGAGTCGCCTTATCTCCTGACTTATCAAACACTAGGAACCTCTTCTGAGTATATTCGCCCTCAGCTTTAGATATGACACCGTCTAGTTGGTTTCTCAACACGCTTTCGAGAGGCATCTGCTTCATACATGAACTTTGAGGAGGTAAGAACTGCTGCGAGTGCGAGTGGTATGATCCAAGAACCAAACCATGAGAGCCGTCAAAATGGGATTGATAGAATGAGCTCAAGCACTTATTAGGAAACCACAATCCACGATCTTGTCCCATCCACACAAAATCAAAACTGTCTAAAAAGAAGGAAGACATAAACTCAAACAAATCAGCTACTTCTATCAAGAAGAGTAGGCAATCAAAGATGATGTTGCAAAGTTTTGAAAACTACCAATCGAAACGAAAAATGAATATAGAAGAAAACTAAGGGTTTTAAAATGAGAACTACTCTACGTGACTGGCTTCAACAATTGACGAAAATATATAGCCTGCAACATCAAAAAGTGTAACGATCCGGGTCCGGCCCATTTGAATAAGTTTAAATGGATTGATTTGGCTACATATGTCATCAAAGTGCACTTACCTTTTCCGGTCACTTACCCTAAGAGAACTCCAGAGTTAAGCGTGCTTATGCTGGAGTAGCACTAGGATGGGTGACCTTCCGGGAAGTCCTCTGCGGAACCGTGTGAGTGAGGTCAAAACACGGGATAAGGTCATGTGGTGATTGCAGGGACGAGTAAATCAGTCGGTCGGGCCATCAAAAAAATAACGCACCGACTGTCGGACAGGGGCGGGGCCCACGAGCCCGACGGAGGGATGGGTGACTCGCCGGTAGGGGCGGTCGGGGTGTTACAAAAAGCCAAAACAATAATCAGTAAAAGAAAACGAAACAAATGTATTCCAAATTAGAAACTTCTTTAAACCTGGAAATCTTGTAGAGGTTGAAAGCAAGCAATGACTTTAACTATGATGCTCCCTGCGATACCGTTCTCGTGTTTCACTGTCCGAAATCTTGTTTTTCCAGCTTATTGACAAACCATAACTACTTCTACCCCAAAAAGTGACTCTTTCAAATCTTATCAAACACACAAACTCAAAGCAGAGTGATCTATATGACAGAAACGAAGACAAGGGACTGTGAAGGAATAAGACGAACACATTAAGGTAAAATCTAAGGAACACATAGTTCTTTTTTTGTTGTTGTTGTTGAGAGATCTCAGATTACAGTATCACGCGAAAGAAGAAATTCAAGGCAACGACCATACGAAAAACAAACGCAGAAAGACTCAACCAGTTCTGCATGATCTATCTTCTTTTCTCTCTAGAAGAAACGGAAGCAGGAGATTTAGTGAGAGCGAGAGATAAGTCAGTGAAGCTGAAGAGAACGATACCAGAACAATTAAAAGCAAATAATGTAACACAAAACAGAGGAATAATTACAGAGATGAGTCATGAAAAGAGGAAAAACTCACGGAACAGGAAGGCAAGAGGAAAAAATGATTTTTAGCCAAAAAATATAAATGGAAAAAGGATGATTTGAGCAAGTTGTAATGAATGAGCAAGTTCAGTAATGGCGAAGAGAAGTGAGGCTGTGAGCGAGGGACAAAAAGACGAAACTGACCTTAATCAGAAGAAAGATATGTGCGTGCGTGCGTAAGAGCAACAGAAGTTCTTAATATATACTCCCTCTGTTCCTAAAAAAAGATAGTTTTAGAAAAAAAATTTGTTTCAAAAAGAAAGAGGTTTTCAATTTTCTAAGTGTAGTTATTGTCTATTTAGACTTAATTTGCCCTTATAACATTAAATATTTAAAGAATAACTTAAGTAATAATTAATAAAAACAAGGTTAGAAAAGTCTTTTGTAAAATTTTCTTAATATGTGTGAAAAACTCAGAAATACCTTCTTTTAGGAACATAGGGAGTATTAAATAAATAAAAAATATTATAATAATAAATGAATTTCTTAAAAATTTAAGAAATACATTCAAAATTTTTAAATAAGAAACTTTCTTAAGTTTTTAAAAACCTCATTTATTATTATAATAATTTTTATTTGTTTAATATATATTAAGAACTTTTCTAAGAACCAACATTGTTCTTATTCTAAGTGTAAGTGATAAGATATCTTAGCGAATGATACCATAATGTTTACCAAATCCAAATAACCTTCACCTTTTTTTTTGTGAGTTTATTATTTGCGAAGAAAATAGCTAAATTTGGTGGGTCCAAATGGTTGTTTTTATTTGTTATCGTATTTTATACTATATGCAAAAGTATTTTAAAATATTACAAGAATATATAACTTGTAAGTTGTAAACAATTGAGTTAATGCACTAAATAAATAATTACATTTGAACCTACATGTTTTGAGTTAATGCACTAAATAAATAATTACATTTGAACCTACATGATTTCTTAAGTAATTTAATACGTTATAAAAGTGTGGTAACATGTTTTACACCGCTTTTTTCAAAAACAATATGTTTTACACCGCGTAAAATGTAGAGTTATATATAAATTTGAATTATATATGAATTAATAATTTCTAACAAGTTGCAAGAAAAATGTAATCCGTTAAAATAATGTATATACATATATTTTATATATATGATGTTATGATTTTCATAATATTTTATAAGTTAAAGGTTAAAACGTAAAAACGCTCACTCACATAAACAATTCATTCTCCGATTTACAAAAAAAATTTCATTTTACAGTTAATTTTTTATTTTTAAATTATCATTTTATTTTTTCAATACGATTTTTAAATTAATTTTCAAAATTTTCCATTTATCTAAAGCTAATAACATTTGTATTTAAGTTATTTTGAATTAATTATGGGTATATTAAATAAAAACATATTAGTATAATTTTAAATTTTCCTAATATATATGATATGTGTCAAAATAACATTTTTGAAATACAGAGAATACTATTGTTATTATTATTATTATTTTTTGTCAACAGGCTCAACTGATAAAACGGTTCAGTAATCCAAACCGGGAGAACTGAATTTACATATTTTAAACGATAAATGTAATCTCGAGCACTCTGTGCCAACTTGTATGCTTTTGTGTTTTTTACGCGTGTGATTTGCGTGATAGAGAAGAATGAAAACTCTTTTCTGCTTGTCTCGTATTTCTCCAGATGTAGTGAGAAAGCCGACCATTCTTCTGGTTTAGACACTATCTTCAATTCAAAACAATTTGTGACGAAACTCTCCACCATTCTCCTAGCATCGAACATACAATGTATGGCTCACATTAATGCTTTAAGCTTTGCATGTAATGGGGGAAATATTTTGTCGTACATAATGTGCCCCCATTAAATTTACATCCGTACCATCCCATAGCAATACCATCCCAAGACTTAGCTGCTGTTTCCTTTAAAAAAACTATCTATTTGACGACGTAAGCCGTCGTAAGTCTGTATTTCTAGTATCTGGTTTCTTCCAAGAATACTATTGTCATTTAGCTAATTCAAAAGGTGTCATTACTTATTCCAATTTCAATTCTGCTATATTCAACCAATTAACAGTAATTTGTTTTTAAGAAGAAAAAAAAATTAACTCTAAATTATATATGGCTAAAAGATCTACAATGGCTTAAAATTCTGTCAAATAGCTTATTTCGGCTGAAGGAAAATTCAGTCAACTTTCACCCCTTTTTTTTTTCAAGAGAACGGACATGTTTTTTTATTGTTTTTTTTTTATCACATACACATGTTAACAAAATTTCATCAAACGGAAACTATGTGAAAACTCTTTCAATCCCTTCAATGTATATTTGTGTTGTTGTTTTGTTAGTTTCGTCCATCATAAAAAAAAGAAAAGTGGTGAAAGTATCCAATGTGAAGAAGAGGAAGATCCAATCATTCCTAAATACTTGTTTTTGCAATAGCTTGACCGTTCAAACCCCATATCATTTTCTTTTTTGTACTTTTGCTTTTGACCTTTTTGAACTTTTGTTTTTGACCTCTTTGCCTCTCCATTTACGTCTCTTCTAGTTTTCAAAATATTGTCTTGATTGGTGTATTTTTATATGGATCTCCAAAAGACTCTTAGAAGATTTTTTTTTTAATCTATTATACTAACAGTTAAATCCAAAGATCCTAAGCTGCTGAAACGTGATATAGTTGGGTAACACAAGTACTGAATTGTGTAACACAAAAATTATTACAAAGTCGTTGGAAGTACGTGAAGGTGTTGCTGCAAAAGAGATATGTTGCAACATGGAAAGCAAGGGAAATATGCAAGATATGTATTGGAGATTTATTGAGGATATCAAAGAAAAGGAAATACTTGATAAAGATGAAGTATCTAGTGCAGATATTTCCTTATCAGCATAATGGATGAATATTGAAGGCTGGAGTCTATAAATACAAAATTTATGAGTCAAATTAGGTTTAGACGATATATTGAGAGAAGAGAAGAAAGCGAAGTTTCGGTCTCTGTTAGTGAGCACGAGTCTGATCGGTGACACACGAAAATACGTGTGTAACATAGTTGTGTATTCAAGACAGTTGTGCCTTGTTAAGCGATTGAGATTAGTTGGTGTCGAACTAAAGGGTGTCTTAGTGTCGAGTAATTCCACTAGGCAAGGTCTTGTTGTAAGATTGTCTAAAGAATCTCTAGTGAATACTTTGAGGACGTAGGCACGTTGCGGAACCTCATTTTTCTTGTGTGCTCATATTCTCGTTCTTACGATTCGTATTAGAGAGGGACACCTACCTGAGGGAGTTTTCCTCAAACACAGGTGAGATCCTGAGCAGAGGATATGGCGGCATCTCCACAAGTAATGGTTGTTCATAATACCTTGTTGTTAGATGATGTGAATTACGGACCTTGGAAAGTGAGAATGAGGGCAAACATACGTGGAATCGATGAAGACGTTTGAACGGTTGTTTAGTGTGGTTGGGAAGAGCTTTGTGTATATGAGAAGAAGTGGTGAAAAAAATTAAACCAAAGATAAAGTAGACTGCAACAGAAAAGAAGCTTTCAAAATTTAACGCAAATGCGTTGGACGTAATCTTCGGTTCTGTGGATCGAAAGCAATTCAAACTAATACAAGGATGCGAATCAGCTAAGGAGGAATAGGATATACTATAAAACGCTTTTGAGGAGACTGAAAACGTTAGGAGGATAAGATTAGACTTGCTGGCATCACAATTTGAGAACATATGGATAAGTGATGATGAGAAGATAGGGAATTCAGTGCTAAGCTCAGCTCCATAGCTAATGAAGCACGAGCTTGGGGTAAAAGCTACAAAGATCCAAAACTGGTGAAGAAACTTTTGCGGTTTTGGCTGATAACACTCATATTTTATCCATTTTCACTATCATAAGTGTATGTTTTTATGCAGTGTATGTTTTTATGCATAAAACACTAGAATTCGAATATTTGTATGTGCAAAACTCTTTTCAGGAAAACTTAGCAAAAAGAATGCAAAATGGAGCAAGTATTGAGTTGTCTAACACAAGAATTATTGCAGACTTGTTGCAAAGTCGTTGGAAGTACGTGGAGGTGTTGCTGACACAAGAGATATGTTGCAACATGGAAATCAAGGAAAATATGCAAGATATGTATTGGAGATTTATTGAGAATATCAAAGAAAAAGAAATACTTGATAAGGATGAAGTATCTAGTGGAGATATTTTCTTATCAACATAGTGGATGAATATTGAAGGCCCGAGTCTATAAATACAAGATTTATGATTCAAATTAGGTTTAGCCAAAATATTGAGAGAAGGGAAGAAAGCAAAGTTTCGGTCTCTGTTAGTGAGCATGAGTCTACTCGGCGACACACAAAATTACGTCACTACAAGAAAACAGGAAATTCGCGACTACGAAAACAGTCGATAAACAGTCGCAAACTACCTACTTACGACTGATTTGCGACTAATACATGTAGTCGCAAAACAACGCGTCGCTAAAATTAATAGTCGCCAAACAGTTGCTAATTAGCGACGGTTGGGCGACTGTTATCCAGTCATCGCGATTACGTCGCAAATTAGTCGCTATGTTTTACGACTGTTTGGCGACTAAAAGGTGACTGTTTTATAGTCGCCAATCAGTCGTAACATTTAGCGACTGTTTGGCGACTAAAATGTGACTGTTTTATAGTCGCTAATCAGTCGTAAAATAGTCGCTAATTAGTCGTAACATTTAGCTACTACGTTCGATTGATCTGAGCATCAAAATAGTGGTTTGTGCCTGTTTATACGAATTCATTATCTAAAACTGCAATTAAAACATTATTGTATTTAAAACACATATATAAAAGTTGAACAAAAACAACACAAATGTTTAAACATACTTAAAGACAAACTCCAAAATATGTTCAAAAGTTTACAACAAGCTAAAAACACAAACTCCAAAAAACACATTAATATGTTTCAAGTTCAGAGAAGGAGAGAAAGATAAAAGACCTCTGTTCAAACATCAGTAGCGGGATCATTTGATTGAGCGGCGAGAAAGGCTAGAAAGTTCGGGTCAGTTGCAGTCAAGTAGTTCTTCACTATCGTCAAGTGCTTGATCTCTGATTGTTGCTCAACTGCAACCCGCAAAATCTCTGCTTCATGCTGAGCTTGTAGAGCTGCTTGTTCCTCCATTTTGCGGTTAGCTTCCTCAAGCTGTTGTTGTAGGCTTTTGTAAGAAGAAGCGCTTCCCGGGAACTTCCGCTTCCCGTTGATGTAACTTCCTAGGCTTCCAACTCCATAAATTTGTCCTCTCTCGTTTATGAAAGTAGACTGCATAAAAAAAAAAAGTGTATTAGTCCTTAACAGAAAAAAGCAAACATAAAGAAGCAAACATAAAGAATTACCTGAAGAAAGAGCTCGTTATCCTCCTCTAGAGTTAGCTGTGATCGACGCGAAGTACCGTCCGAAGACTCGTCATTCTCGAGTTCAGCCAACTTAGCTTCCATTTTCTTCTTATATGCCTCATGAACTTCTTGCGCTTTGTTATCGATAAAAGTCCCATCTTTTTTCGTATGAGTCCTGACGAAAACTTCACCAATAGTCGGCGGTCTTCCCAATTCCACTTCCTGAAATGTTAAACAATGAAAAAATGATAGAAGAAATATATGTGTCCTGATGTAACTTATCATCCCAAAGTGTATGTTCTGATTTAACTTACCATCTCTTGTTCCACTTGTAAGAAAGACTTTTGCCCCGATACGTGCTTGTGAGGACCAAGACCATTACGGTCAGACATTCGAGCTGCTGATGTGGTCGTATTCCTTGTTTTGGCTTCTTCTGTGTCCCAATAATCACACATTTCTTTCCACAGAATATCGCCAATCCACCTTGGTTGCTCTCGTTTTGTCCCTGCCTTGCAAACCATGTCTTTCATACGGAGTTGACAAACCTTCTCGAATCGGGTTTGAACCGTACCAGTCAGTGAGGGAAGCCAGGTGTGTTCTTTCTACAAAACAAGAGGGGAGATTGATGTTAGTGATCAAAAACCCAAACAAAAGTATAAACACATAGCTTACAGCAGATGGAGAGTTTACCGCGAATTCGAGGAAGTATCTTTCTCTTCTTGGAACAGGCACACAACTCCAACTGTAATATGCCGCATCAAACTTGTTTGTAAAAACCTTTGTAATCTTCCGGGTTAGTGCGCCATTGTCTTTTCCAAACCTACAAACATAGAAACAAACACACAGGTTCATAAACACTCATGGAGACATTAATAGACAGAAAAAACCCAAATATCAACCAAAGCAAATTGCATCAACCAAACCACATATTATAAACCAAACCAAATTGCATCAACAAGACCACAGACATTGAGAGAGATCAAATCTCTTATAGAGATGCTTACTTACCAAGTGGTTCCAGGCTCCAATTTGGGAGAGAGGACAGTGGTATATAGCTCACGGCCTGGCTCGAGAAGCAGCTCATGTAAAGCAGCGAGCGCGTCTTCCGAGAGAGTTGGTTCCCTTAGAGGGTCTTCCTCATCTTCTTCCTCGTGTGAGTTTTGCGCTTGAGAGCTATGAGGCGTTGAATGTCCATGCTGATTCATCGCAGAGGCTCGAGGTTGGTTTGATGCAGAGGGTCGAGATTGAGCCGATGGATAACCGCTTCCACTTTGGCCCGCAGGAGATGCTCCAGGATGGCTCCTCGTGGTCTGGAATAGATTCGTCGGAGGTGGATAGTCGCTGACACTAAGACCCGTTCGAGGATGGAAGATTGGGACATGACTTCGCTGAGAGTCGGGGGCTTCAGGGTTCGCCGGCGTGAAGGTATACTGGCTGGGAAGACCACTGGGTCTTCTTTGATTCGACTGTTGTGAATCATCTGGAGTAGTCGGAGTTGTTCGCTTTGAGGGTTCTTTCGCAACCCTTCCTCTCTTCCCTCTTCCACGGCCAGCCATCGCAAATAGAGACAGAGAAGATTAGGGTTTCCTCGATTTGGTGGAGACGAAGGAGATGGAGAAGAAATGGAACCGATTTCGTCGATTTGGTGGAGAAGAAAGAGATAGAGATATGGAAGGATTTCGATTTGGCGATTGGGAGAGAAGAGGAGACAGCGAGATTAGGGTTTCGTCGATTTGGGGGGAGAAGAAGGAGATGGAGAAGAAATGGAATCGATTTCGTCGATTTGTTGGAGAAGAAGGAGATGGAGATAGAAGGATTTCGATTTGGCAATTGGGAGAGAAGAAGGGTTTCGTCGGTGGCGAGTGAGAGGGATAAGACGAGAATTAGGTTTATATTTTGGTGTCCGAAGCTTAAGTCGCAAAATAGTGGCAATATAGTCGCAATATTTGTTTTTTTGGTTTTATTTTTTGGTTTGATTTTGATTTTGTGCGGTTTAAGTGAAACATAGGCTCATTAGTCGCAATATAGTCGCACTTTGGCGACTAAATTGCAACTATGTACAACAGTCGCAAATTAGCGACTGGTTTGTGACGATAATCGTTTGGTCGCAAATAAGTAGCAAAATCGTCGCAATTCAGTCGCGATATTTGGCGACTGCATAATCAGTCGCAACATGCAGTCGCTAATTTGATGTTTTCTTGTAGTGTATGTATAACATAGTTGTGTATTCAAGACAGTTGTGTCTTGTTAAGTGATAGAGATTAGTTTGTGTCGAACTAAGGGATGTCTTAGTGTCGAGTAATTCCATTAGGCAAGATGTTGTTGTAAGATTGTAAGAATCTCTAATGAATACTTTGAAGACATAGATACGTTGTCGAATCTCGTTAATTTTCTTGTGTGCTCATATTCTCGTTCTTACACTAACTACTTAGTAAAAAGGGTTGATTGTCATATATGAAGGGGATATTACATATTCAGATAGTAACCATGGAAAACTGGCAAAAAAACCTTTGATGGTGGGTTTCTTATAAATTTATAACCAACTAAGTAGCAAAATATTTACAAATTATGTGACATAAGTGAGAATAATCCAGCAGAGTAACTGAATTATATGACGGATTAACTACATTAGCGTATTAGCTAAAAAAACTTTATACTTATTATTTTTGTAACCACACATTTTGGATTAGTAGAAATCTCGATGATTGATTTCCAAAGGTAAACATTTTAGATAAGTATAATGTCAACTAACATACTTCTAGCAAACAATTTATAAAAAAAAAATTGAATTTTAAAATAGTAACTAGGTGATGAACTATTAAAAATGTTTTTAAAAATGAGTAAAATTTTTGATTTAATTAAAAATAATCTAAATAAAAATTTGATATAAATGAAAAATACTCATAAATGATGTAATTAAGAAAAATAAAAAAAAATGCTCAAACATGTGGGGGTGCAAAACGATTTGATAATTCAACTAGTACACATAATTATTAAATAAGCAAACATAATATTAATCTCTTTTGCTTTCTTCCTAAAGCGATTAAAGAGGCACGCTCTTCCTTTCTCTCTTTTCTTTCTTATAATCTCTTTTATAATAATGTATGTATGTTCTTTCTATATATTTTAATTAAAAAGCAGCTTCATTGTCTTCGTACGTATTCACTATAGATATACGAATGGCACAACTCATATTCAGTGACTTAAAAATGTTAATAAATTCAATGCAAACCAATATTGTTCGAAGTTCTAAAACAGTTTGAATTTATATAGATAGGTAAATATATATATATATATATATATATATATATATGTATAATTGAGATCATTAACTATTAACACATTACAGATTCACTAAAATTTTCCCTATTTTTATTAATAAAAAGATATGTAGATGTGAATTCAATATTAGCCATTCTATTAGCTTAATTAGTTCGAAGAAAAAACAATAAGGTCGCATATTTTTAATTCTCTCGACCTAACAATAAACAAATTCGTTTAAACAACCTGCATCACTAGCATTACCAAGTTAGTCAATGACAAAATAGTAGATTATTAATCAATGATCATATAAGTTGATATCAAAGTTATCTTTTTAGGTGTCAAAATATCAAAGTAAAAACTGATTAGTCCCCAAAAGAAGATATAGACGTGTTATCTCTTGTTAGAAAATGGCACTGGGATAGTAATAAGTATATCCGCATTTTCTTATTGATAATAAAATAAATCTTATATTACATTGAGAGGTGTAGAAGACTGAAGAAGACCCATGATTTGGTAACCTGAAACAAATCTTTGATGTTCCGATAAGAGAGATACGGTTCCCCACACATACAAGCATAGTGCCATTTAATATTACCATGCTATATAAATTATACCTAAACCATTAGGATAATATAAGTAATTCGTACTATAAATGCCCTATATATTATTTGAGAAACATTTATATAAAATAACCTTATGTCATGTGTGATTTACAAGAGTGTCATGCTAACGTGTTGTCACCACATGATTTCTAAAGATACATATAAACATAGGCTTCTTTTTAGACTGATATTACCGAAGTCAGTCCGGAAACGACACGCCAGTAAGGAACCCGTCCAACAGTGTGTCTATCCATCTCCGGTAGACTGCAGAAGTGGCGTGGCGGACACTCTTGAGTGCGACAAGAACTCGACGGGAGGGAAGTTTTTTACCTACTCCCTAAGTGGCAAACCTAGTCGATGGGGCTCGCGGAACCAATAGAAAGGCAGTCCGCAGGAGTATAAATAAGAGGAGGAAGAGTCAAAAGAAAGGAGGAAGAGGGATCGATCCATGGATCCACCCATAAGATGATCGGAAAAAGTCAACCCGAGAGAAGACCAATGAGGCTCCTGGAAGCACCGTAAACCACCATAAGCACCACCTCAACCACCATAAAAACCGACAATAACCAGCCTTATGGCTCTATGCAGATCTCATGAGAGCATGTTTCCTACGATGTCTCATGAGATCCCGAGAGATAAATAGTTTCTTTCTCTCTTAACCGCCGTGAGGACTATTTTTTCCCCTCTCACGACAGATATAGGCCTAATCGCCGTACCACCAAATAAGACGTATAAGTATCACAATCTCCAAACGTGATGTTTCACCCCTAAACCGCACAAACTCACCCTCCTCAGTATTTGTTTCTAGTGGTAGATGTCTGACTTGGGCGTCGAAGAACATTCGGGAGGGAAACCCCTTTCGGTCCGTCTTCTAGTGATTTTAGGACCCGATAATCCGGCATAGTGCCATCTCGAGCACTACTCATCCCCCACAGAACGAACTCGAGACACAATGTTAACCTGCCCCGGAGAACATACACGCCTCCCCCCCCCCCTCCAGTTACATCCCTTAAGATGCTTCCAAACAATTTTTTTTACTAGACTAA
The DNA here is from genome assembly GCA_020283515.1 of Alliaria petiolata. Lineage (NCBI taxonomy): Eukaryota > Viridiplantae > Streptophyta > Magnoliopsida > Brassicales > Brassicaceae > Alliaria > Alliaria petiolata. The sequence continues at coordinate 471,780,355 of JAHZTW010000001.1, read as the reverse complement.
TACAACAGATGCTATTGTCATATTACTTCTAATATTCCATTTATAACTACACCTATGTATTTATTTTAATAAAATATAAATTAATTCTATTAATCCAAAACTATACATTCGGTTTTTGTGTTATTCTATATCACTTTATTGGAAAAAATCATTGGAGTTTAATCATTTATAATAATTTTTCCATTCACCACAAAAATAAAAAACATGTATAATATCAGTCAATTTATTTATCTATTTTATTATGAAAATCATATTTCATGTTTTTCTAATCTTTCTTATATAACTATATATATGTATTCATTGTGATTAAACATAAACTAATTTATTAAACCAAAATTACACATAAATTTTTCTAATAGTTATTTTTTTTATAGAAATTATCGGTGTTTAACCATTTATAAGAATCTTTATTTTGTTCATTCACCACACAAAAAATCGTCCAAGTAGTTTTTTTTTGCAGCTCTACCCTGGACTTTAGAAAATACAGGTTAAACCATCAAGTTCAAGTCAACCCGCAATATAACATTCATCCGTGTATAGATGATGCACATGGTTTAGAGATGCGTTTTGAGTTTTAAATTTATAACCCTAAATGCATGCAAGTGCACAATATGCGATGTAGTACTTAGGAGTCAAACCACAGAGAATCTACGTCCGTTTGCAAAAATCAATAAGCGGTTAGAATGTAAACGGAAGCAAGTCAAGTAAATTAAACTAAGCTAAGCGAATTGTAAAGGTGCGGAAGTAAAGATTGCAATTAAATTAATAAAATGAAGTGTTTGGCATTAGGGAATTCGCGAGGTATCATTTATCAATTAAACGAGATAATTAAATAGAGAAAATTGATAGATGTTCTAGAACTCGGATCTAGACTAACCTACTCCCGCAGTACTACTCACAAAATCGAACCTAGACGAGCCTACTCCCGTAGTTTTAGTCAGAAAATCTATCAATTTAGATTACTAAACTCTTGTCTATTTTTTAAGTATCTAAACAACTTAATTCGACAAGTTCACAAAGCGCTTTATATCAACTCCCACAGTCGAAATCAACTAATTTTTTGATTCCAGTTAGTATTAGTAAGATGGATCTTGAACTAAGAAATAGATTCTAGAAGATTTATTTTCTCATCTAAATAAGTGCAAGCGATTTAACAACACTTTCGGTGTGTAAATTAACATAATCGCAGTACCTAGGTTGTCAATCAAGCTACAAGCACGAAACACAAATCTAGATGAAGAACTCTAAAGATAAACTCTAATCTAGCAACCTAGTAATCAATCCATGAATCCCTTTAAAAAACCCCCTACTCCCAACAAATAAATCTACTCGAACATGGTTAAAAAGCGCAAAAAGAAGTAGATGGATGCATTATTGAATTAAATAAAGAAAAGTAAGGAGGGTTCGAGGAAGAACAAAATGTTAAGCCTTATGCAGCTGTGAATGAGACAGAAAAGCATACATAATAAAACCTAAGAGTTGAGTATTTATATGTCTTCAAGTCTTCTTTGGTCGTCCTTAGGGTTTCCTTGAAGATAATGGCAATTGGGCTTGAGCGGGCTTGCAAACGAGCTTGATATTCACGTTTTGAGTTGACCAAAAGTCCGAGTACGCAGCTACCAGTGGGGAGCTGTTTCGCTGGTCGGTGAGAGCATGGAAGACCGGCCAAATGGCCTCTGGCCGGTCGGTGAGCTTCCGCTGGACTGGTCAAACGAGGCTTCTTGTGCTTCATGTAACTTGAGATCTAACTGTTGGATCACCCTACAACACTTTGGCGTGAAAGGTAGTAGATCAGCCTATCTTGTGTCCAAAAATCAGCTTGATCAAGATATGGGAAGGCCTCCGTTTGATGGTGAACTTTTGTCATCTCGCATATGTTCCGAAAACGTGTGTTTTCCTCCATTTTGCATCATTTTGCTAAGTTAACCTGAAAAGAATCTTGACCATACAAATACTCAAAAATAACTAATAATGCTTGTAAAACCGAGTGAAATACTTATTAAAGTGTTCACTAATGATAGTTAAAAAGGATAAAATATCGATGTTATCAACACCCCCAAACTTACAAAAATCTTAGTAAGGAAAAGAGGTTTGAAAACGTGGAAACTCACAAATACTTGGGAACGTATCAAGTCAACCATTCGACCTGTTTACCCACATAACTCAGAATCAAAATCAAGAAATGCTTTGATCTAATTACCTTAAGCTTCTTGTTTGTCTCAAATACGGTTCAAGACTCGTTAGAGTAGTGATATACACCATATTTTGCTACTATTCTATACTATTTTTATACGCTTTTAATAAGAAAACATCCTTTTTTGGTTTTATATCTAAATTTTTAGTGTATTTTGAGTTTTAAGAGTCTTTGCAGGAAAATTAAGTATTTTGGGCCAAAAGGAGATATTTTGGACATTTTGTAGATTGGACAGCTTCTGAACATTGAAAGTTTGATGCTAGATGGAGGAGAAAAATATCCATGGATGTTAGTTTTCATCTTTAAGTGGTTTGAAGTCAATCAAGATCCTCAATTAGAAGTTATGTTCAAATATTGAAGACTGCTACGCCTAGTGACGAAATAGAGCAAGGAGAAGATTTTACCTTCAATCGACCCATTTCAATTGACCTACGCAGGTCGGTTGATCAGTCAATTGAACCCGGTCAGACGTCCCTAGAATTTTCCAACTGACCAACCAATCGATCTGACACAAATCCAATCGATCGATTAACACCTCTGATCGATCAATTGGAGCCTCAGTGAAAATAAAAAGTTCTCATTTCTTTAGAGATTTCACCAATAACTCCACCAATTTAACTTAACCAACTATTACACCTATATAAGCCTTAGAGGAGCCACGAAAATGGAGAGAGCGATAAGAGGAGTTACAAGAAGTTTCATAGCCACCAAAAGGTTTATTGTTTCATAGATTGTTTTGTTTGGCTACTTTTGTTCAAGGGAGAAGATTTCTACCTTTGTATCTCTATACAGAGAAGTTATCTAAACCCTTTTCATATATGCAATCCATTGTCTTTGCTGCTATGATTTCATTTGATATGTGTGATTAGTTATTTGTTGGGTTTATGCTACAAGAAAACAGCTTAATACCGACGGACGAATCCGTCGGAAAAGGCCTTTTCCGACGGGTCTCCGACGGATATCATCCGTCAGATCTAGGTCGTCGGAAAACAGAATTCCGTCGGAAATCCGTCGGACAAAAACCCGTCGGAAATTTCCGACGGATTTTTGACGGGGTTTTTTCCGACAGGTTTCCCACGGCAATTTTTCCAACGGACTTTTTTCCGACGGAATTCCGACGGGCGACTGAATATTAATAAAAAAAATTGATTCCGACGGATTTCCGACGGGTGATAAAATACTAATAAAAAAAATTGATTTATAAAATCAAAAATAATTTAAAATTAAAATTCAAATTCGAAATTAAAATGAAATTTTCATACAATGACATATAAATTTTATTTTAATAAGTTGGACTTTGTAAAAAATATTGTAACATTATATATTTTCATATGTGAAATTGGTGTAATTTAACAAATATTAATTGAAATATTGTTTAATAAATTAAAATTATATATTTTCATATCTGAAAATTGGAGTAAATGTTTTACAAATATTAGTAGATATTATGTAAAACTCATCTTATATATAATAACTTCTTTAAATTATTAACTATTTAGAAACAAATTATATATTATTAAATATTATATAATCAAAATGTTTCTATATATTAACCATTATTATTTTTATGAAACTAACATTTATATTTACAAAACCGTAATAAAATTAAACAAACAACTACAAGAATTTACAAAATTAAAAAACCATATATAAATCTAACAATATTAACAAAATCATAACAATCTTAACAAAATTAAAAAACAATAAATCTAAAAAACCTAATTCTAAATACCATAAATCTACAAGATATATCAAAATCATTGTTCTTAAAACCTTAAATCTAACAATTATACCCCCAAAAAAAATCAATCATAAATCTAACAATTGTGAATATATTAACCTAGATTTAGAATCTAATAGCTCAAACAATCTAGAAAAACCTAACAATTTTGACAATCTAACAATCTAACTACATAAAAACTACAAAAAAATGAGAACTTGCATAGTTCTTTAATTAGGAGATGAGAAGGAAGAAGGAGAACAACAGCAAAGGAGAGAGATTAGTGGCTAGGGCGGCGGCGAGAGGAGGGGCAGAGATCAGCGGCAGTGAGAGCGGCCAAAATCGGAGCTAAGGGAGAAATTTTTAGGTTTTTTTCACTAAGGGTGGAGAAGAATGGGGAAGAAGATGACTAGTTATAAAATAGAATTTCCGACGGACAAACCCGTCAGAATCCCGTCGGTTTTTATTTTTAATTTTTCCAATTCCCCGAGGCGCGTAAATGTGGCGCCTTCTGAAAAATTGTCGCGGGCAAAATATTTTCGACCCGTCGGAAATCCGTCGGAAATTTCCAACGGATTTCCGACGGGTCAAAATATTTTGCATGCGTTCTAGTTGGCCAGTCAACCGATGATCCAGCCAAAAAAATTTAACTATCCGTCGGAAATCCGTCGGAAATTTCCGACGGATTTCCGACGGATTTGAGGTTTAGGGTTTAAAAACTTATTAAAATTGCTGTTAAACTAATCCTTATATTATTTGAAACATAATTCTATTTTTATCTTAATAGTTATCATCATTTACATCAATATCTTTCAAATTTTCTAAAATTTTAACATTCACTATACTTACACATAAACATACTATAACTTATACTACTAATACATCAAATCATAAAATTCAAAATAAGTCACTAATATAAACTTAGTATTTGAAAGTTATTTAAGATGATATAAGATAGCACATAATGATGATGAGAGATTTAAAATTTTGTGGTTTTAAGCCCTAAACACCATATCCGTCGGAAATCCGTCGGAAATTTTCCGACGGATTTCCGACGGGATTACACAAAACCTGTTACACATGTTAAATGTGATGTCCATTAACAAATACATAAAAATATTTTGTATCCCGTCGGAAATCCGTCGAAAATTTCGGATGGATTTCCGACGGACATGTGCCCGTCGGAAATTTCCGACGGGATTCCGACGGATTTTGTTGCTATTTGAAAATTCCGACGGAATTCCGACGGGAACATAAATCCATCGGAATTCCGTCGGAATTTCGTCAAAAATTTTCCGACGGCCTAGAGTCCGTCGGAAAAACCGTCAGAATATGCTATGTTTTCTTGTAGTGTTATGGTTGTTTAAAGGGGATTCATCATGGCTTAACAAATAGGATTGAATAATTTAGGCATACGAGTTTAGTAGGAATTCTTTATATATGATGTGTTTAATGCATATTGCTATCTTAGCAAGTTAGCAAATGATTCTAGATTGGTATTGTTTGCACACTACTTCTTACCAATTCGAACAAACATAGATGAGTTCATTTGCATAACTTGTGACAACTTGATTATTGTAGAAATGAATTAACATATTGAATCCTATAATTAATGCTTATTTATCACCTTGCATCGAATATGCAAATATTGTTGTAGGTTGATAGATAAAAACAATCATCGAATATGAGAGTATTGTTGATCATAAAATAGAATGGATTTAAGTTTGGAAACCTCCACTGAATTTACCATTCCTAAACATGCATGAATAGATTGATCCATAACCCCTAAGAACTTTCCAACAACCCAACGTTTTAGTTTATCGATTTCAAGTTTATCTCGTTTCGTTTGTATTGTTTCCATTTTGGTTACAACAACACACAACTTCAATATTTTGTACTAGCTTGACATTAGTTTAAAATTTTTATAGTGCAGCCATCAATTTCGGCGGATTCGATCCCTAAGTAGTAAGTACTACGGTAGCAACCTGTGCACTTGCAAGAAGAATCATAAATATTTGGGTAAAACTAACACATCACATCAAGTAGTTCGAGCTCTCCTTTGTTGACTCCTTTATTTATTTAGGCGTGTGGTCTCTATCGAGGGAGTACTGATCAAAGAAATCATAGACTCTTCTCTCCCAAACTCCTAAACAAAGACAGTTTTGGTGCAACTTCTCTATATTCTCTTTCCTTAGTCGATTTTCTCCCTACTTTTCTAGGGTGTCTTTCTATCTTTTCTATCGACTTTCTTCTTCTTTTTTTTTCTTTTTATAGCTTAAGAACAGTGCCGCTCGTTTTTTGTTCCTTGTGAGGAGACATTTCGTGAGACTGCTCGCCTTCCTAGTCCTTTTCACGGAACTCAAGTTGATGTCTTTGAGCTTAGTATACATATTTTTTATAAGGGAAGATCAAAGAGAGATTGCACCAGCTTATCTTGACAGTGCCCAAAAGAGGAGTTTGTTTCGATGTACCTCAAGCCCCAAGAAGAGAATTTTATATTCATTTAGGTGCGGAGTCAACACAAGATCCTTCGAGTACACAAGAAATCAGAACTTTCTCTAGTAGAACGATACACTTGTTGTGTTCAACTTAGTCAGCTCTGCTTCTAATTGATGTGAGAATGATCATTAATTAGGCTTCATGTTCAAAGTGATTTGTACCTAGAAAAGTTCATTATTTCCGACTAAAATATTTTTTTGAAATAAAACGTTAAGCCTTATGCGGCTGTGAAAGAGAACGAAAAGCATACATAATAAAACCTAAAAGTCAAGTATTTATAGGTCTTCAAGTCTTTTTTGGTCGTCCTTAGGGTTTTCTTGAAGAAAACGGCAATTGAGCTCGAACGGGCTTGCAAACGGGCTTGGTATTCACGTTTTTAGTTGACAGCAGTCCGAGTGCTCAGCAACTGGTGGAGAGCTGTTTTTCCGGTTGGTGAGAGCATGGAGGACTGGTCAAATGACCTTTGGCCGGTCGGTGAGCGTCTGTTGGACTGGTCAAATGGGGCTTTTTGTGCTTCATGTACCTTGAGATCTAACCGTTGGATCATCCTTACATCACTTCGGCGTGAAAAGTAGAAGATCATCATATCTTGTGTCCAAAAATCAGCTTGATCAAGATTTGAGAAAGCATATGTTTGATGTTGAACTTTTGTCATCTCGCACATGTTCCGAAAAAGTGTGTTTTACTTCGTTTTGCATCATTTTTACTAAATTAACCTGAAAAAATATTGATCATACAAATACTCGAAACAACTAATAATGTTTATAAAACTGAGTGAAACACTTATTAAAGTGCTCACTTATGATAACTAAAAACAGGAAAATATCGATGTTATCAATAGATTTTGCAACACGTATACAACTTTGTATAAGTTATCGCGTAGAATTTAACATTTTAACAAAGACCAAAAATGCGAAACAAAGGTTTAAACCACTAACATTTTAGTGAAATCCAATAGCAAGAACCTTTTAGCCACAGTAATTTTTATTGCAATTACAGTTATATATAAATATATAAACGCAATACATATATATATGAGTGAATTACACCCAAAGACACTTATGAGATTAAATCTATCAAAAAAGGCACTTGTTGCTCCTCAGTGACTTTAATAGTGTTTTTGGATTGTAAAATACCTGTTTTATCCTTAATGAAGTTTCCTCAATCAAAACCCTTTTTATCTCTTCTTCGCCGTTGTTGTTTAGCTTGCCTCCGCCTCCTACTTCTTCTTTGCCCTTCTTCCTTCTTCTTCTTCCTTCTTCTCCCCTTTTATTCTTATTTTTTTTAGTGTTACAGCTTCAATTATTTTTTTCTTCACCTTCTTCTTTGCCCTTCTTCTTTCTTCTTCTTCCTTTTTATTCTTTTTCTTTTGCAACTTTGTATTTTTTTTTCTTTTTTTCCTTCTTCTTCTGCAAATGCAAATCTCAATTTTCTATTGTTTTAGCGTCGACTACAACATCAGTGGTTCCACAAAGTAAAACTCCATTGAAGATCCAATTGGATTCGACAAATCTAATTACTGAATTGAATCAATCGGTGGCGACCTTAAAAAATGGCTAGTTTGAACATAAATGAGATTTCAGTGTGTATGCCTCGAAGTGGACAATAGGAGATGGACAAAGGGTGTAGACGGTTAAAGTAACATGGACAAGTTTGGGTGAACAAGTTTTTGTGGACATTATATCCAGCTCCAATCATGGTTCATGAAATGTATGTGATCGTGGATAGGTTGTAGTGGACAGGTTTCCATTGTGGGGAGTTTAACCGATTTCTGGGTTTTGTATAAGATCAAGTGGCTCATGAAAACGTTGGTAGCCTAGAGTGGATTCTGGTGGGTGTTTGTTTTAGAATGTACATAAAGAGCATATATATGTTGTGAGAGAAGATAAGATGATGACTTATAAAGCCTATTTCCTTGGTGAAGGTTTCAGGGCACCAAAGCTCCTTTTAGGAAAAGTACTAGAAAAACTACAGATAAATGCGTACACACAAACTGTAGAATGTCATGGACATAGAGGGATGGACAGAAATGTGATGACACAAACACATACACACAAACTCATGGACAGAAATGTGTGGACACAAAAACATGGATACATCCATTCAAATAAACCAAACTTATGATGTAACGATTTACATTCTGAACTTCTAAAGTAACAACTTACACTTCAACGAAAGTCAAAACGTGAACCATAAAAATTGAATGTAGAAAAATCTATTGGACGCAATCACTTGGACACAATAAACCTGTACAGCCGCCGTATCCATAAGAGTGTATCCATTGTTCATAAACATCCATCCACCATTAATTGTTCACGAACATCTATCCACCAGTAATTGTCCACGAACATCCATCCAAATGGGCAACCTCGTATGGGCAGACTGCAATGGACACGATAATACAAAACTAAAGCAATATATATGGAAACATTTGTACATAGATATGACTCTGTTTAAACAAGTATAGGTACGTTAATACAAAACCAATCAAAAGACCATATGGATAAAATGTTGTGGAGAAGGACGTATAGATATGAAAACGTTAAACTAAGCAAAGATATATATGGACACACTTATACACATATATAGACCTAACCACATGGATACGTATGTGTAGACATACTATTGTTTTTTAGTTCAAGATTTATGAGAACACTAGAAAAATGGGATGGGCTTGACGTTCAATATATAGTGGCATTAAGTGTGAACAGTCATCGATGGGCAGTCATCATTGATATTATGTTGTGGATTTTTGTAAATCAGTGGCAATAGAATAAGACAAACGAATGACAGTTTAGTTGAAGCAGAAAACATGACGGTAGGAAAAAAAGAAGAGCGAAAGTGAAGGACACATTTTTCTTTGTAACTTTCTCTTTTCTTTTATACATTCAGACATCATTCAGACATTTTTCTTTGTAACAAACTCAGTACAAACAAATGCTACACTATTAGTACAATCACTCACCAATTCAAGTGAGGGAGCCTTCTTTTTCTCAATGGTAATCTGCGTGCGAAAAACCTTTTCATCTTTACAACTTTCAATCAAGAAACCGACCAACCCAATTGCTTACCCCTGTGGATAGAAGAGGAAGGGAACCAAACCAGAATTAGATCAAATTGCACCCAGAAACAAATAAAAACAACGCAGCTCTTGAGACATATAAGATTCATGGCATATGAGACAAGACAACAACCTCGATGCTATGAAGGCTGCATCATGTGGTCTCTTTGTCCACGGCTCTTTGTCCACGGCTCTTGGTGTCCACGACTCTTTGTCCACAACTCTCGTTGTCCACGACTCTTTGTCCACGACTCTTTGTCCATAGCTCTCTTTGCTCGATCAAGCTTCATAGCTTCCTTCTTCATCTTGCGATCAATCTCTTTCTGTTCAGCAATCCGTTTTGAAGCCTCAGCAGCCTCCAATCCTATAAACCAAAAAAGTTTCTAGCAGAATCGTAGTGATATTCTTCAATTAGCAAAGTTCAAATTCTAAACTGAGCAAAACTAAGCAGAACCAGAAATCTATTAACCTAAACAAAATTGTACAAGCTCTCATGGACAAACACTCATGTACACACCGTCATTCTTATGTCGATCGTTCTCTGTACTCCAGGTTTTACAAAGGCCTGTCCACCAGAAATTGACCACACAATCTTGTCCGCCCATATTTAACCACGCGACTGGAAACTGGGCACCCCACATCAGGCACATCAGGAAACTGGGCACCCCACATCAGCCTTTACTATAACCTAGACCTCCGGCGGCACTTCCTGGAGGTAATATCGGAGCCTCTTAGCCTCTCCAGCTTCTGGCGGCCGAATCACGAGTTTCCTTGTCTGAATTCGCGACGACAGAGAGACGTTTGGGTAAGAGCGAGATCGATTTGTTGAGAAAAGGTAGGAATTGCTTGCAGAGGGATCGAACGGTAAGTGTTGAGTCTTGTTTCCGGGAAGTTGATGATAGAGCAGTGAAAGGTCGAAGAGAATTGGAGACGGAGGCGAAGACATCGGAGAAAGGAAGAAGGTTAATTGATTAATGGGGGTGGTTTTGTCTTTTCAGCTGTCCAAAATACAACAATCTCTTGAAGTGCCTTTAAATGTAATAGAAGATTGCTAAAGTGCCTATAGATGTAATAAACTCTATATATATAACGTTTTGCACCATTACAGATCAAAACGTTACTGTTCGGTAACAACATCATATTAGGCATGACACGTGGCAATGCATTTCGGTTTCGGATTGCTTTTTCCGGTGAGCATAATAGAGAGGAGCATTGAAGAACCAGTGTTGGAGTAATTCTGTTTATCGATGATTTGGTGATTGAAGAAATCGAACAAAATCTATCTTCTATTGACGAAATTGAATAGATTTTCGTCGGGGTGAAGAAAAAAAACAGATAAAACTTATTTATTTAATCAATTATTTATTTATTAAGTTTTTTTATATTCATGATTACTATAAAAATTGTTGAGGCAAAATGGTTGTGTGTTTCTAGATTTCGTTTAGCTAGTTTTGCATTTTTTATTTTTTTTTAATTTTCAAAACGACGTAGTTTTGATAACTTATACCCTCTTATATACGGATTACAAAATTTATACATGGACGAGGGTTATATCGTGAGTTGACTAGAATGGTTTAACCTGATTTTTTTAGAAGTGCAAGGTATGGTTGTAAAAAAAAAACCATTTCGAAGGTTTTTTCCAGAAAAATCATCAATTTTCTATTAGTTATTTTATATCTTTTTTTTTTAAAAGAAAATCATTGGATTATAATCATTTATAAGAATTTTTATTTTGTTCATTCACCACAAAAAACATGTACAATATCATTCAACTAATTTACTTGTTTTATTATGCAAAATCATATTTTATGTTATTCATTCACAAATTTGAAAATTTACCTAAGTTTTTGCAATCCTTATTATGCAAACTCATATTTTATTATGCAAAATCATATTGTACATATTTCATGCAAAAAAAACATGTACAATATATATCATTCAAGTCATTTACCTAAGTTGGAGAGTCCTCATCTATTTCTAAAATTTGAAAATTATTAGGAACAAGACATCCTCCCACCTCCACCACTAGATCTTCCACGAATCCATATGGAGTTGTGGTCGAAACGTTTACGAACTTCAGAGATATGTGAGGGTTTGATGTCAACAATTCCCCAACTTGTTTGCAATGGTCTTAGATATAACACTCACATCAGCTCATGTATCGCAGATGGAACCTTGAAATTCTATCCCGTTAATCACGCAAGGGAAAATTAACAAATTTCAATGAATTCTTTTATCTTATTCAACCTCCTTTTATGTGGTCCTTTGCAAACAGGCTCATCATCTTCATCCTGTGTTGATGGATCAATGGTGGTTGGCTGGTTGTTAGAGACAAGAGAATCCTCCTCCTCGTTATGAGTTGGTGTGACATTGTAGAATGCCTTAGGATTTGTCTCGGTCTTTCCCGGAAGAAAATCAGCTTGTATCTTCCCACCTTCGGCAATTTGACCAACTTGCACATAGATTTTCTTGAAGTGATTAGAGAGCTCAATGACCTTCTCACGTTGATCCTCATCTTTCTTATAGAGATGATCATACATGCAAGCCACTTAAAAACCGAAGTTTAGGATGTTTTGGGTATTATGCTTTTGTTCATCTATGATTTGTTGCAACAAAGGTTCTAGATTGATTTCTTGAGCAGCTACAACCACGTCTTGAGCCTGTAAAAGAGCTTGAAGACACGGTTTGTTGATGATGTTCGTGTGTTTGTTTTGATGAACATTCCCCATATCACCAATGTAGCTGAATTATCTTCGTTGCTCATTGAACTCATCACCTATACTCTTTTGGTAAGTTTAAACATTATCATCTCCACCTTCCGCACATAGGTGATCATCCTTCTGTTGTTGTTTTAGAAGTTGAGCAACCATCGTCTTTATCTCTGAAATCTCCGAAGAGTTTCATTCTGAGTTAATGACTTGTACGAGTTTCTCATAGCTTGGAAAATTATATGTCTTTTACAACAAAGTTATCTATCAAGATCTTTGCTTTAGCTATTGAGTTAGTCATGAAGCTTCCATTATTGCCAGTATCAAGATGCGACTTTTACCCCCGCCTTATGCTGCGATAGAAAGTACTCCATAAATCTCCATCAGCGAAACCGTGGTGAGGGCAGTCACGTATGAACTCTTTGAACGTTCTACAGCCTCACAAAAGGATTCTTCTAACTCTTGTTTGAAGTTCAAAATCTTTTCTCTCATTTGGTCCAATCTCTCTTCCGGATAGAAGTATTTCAAGAAAGCTTTCTTGTAACCATTCCAAGTAGTGATTGATCCAGGTAGAAGAGACTTCATCAATTTGTAGGCTCTCCCAATTAAAGAGAATGTAAATAACGTGCACTTCAAATAATTCTCAGTAACTCCATCAGATCTTCTTGTGCTACAGATTTCTTTGAACTTATCGATATTATCGATTGGGTGTTCCTGATCTGAGCCATGGTATTGATGTTTCTCAACCAAAGCAATCATCTTTGAGCTGATCTCAAACTCTCCAAGAGGAGGCAAATGACAGATTGGACTACGATTTGTTAAAAAGACATCTAACAAATCATATAAATTTTATAGAAAATTTCTTTTATACTAATTAATTATTATATAATTTGGTTTATTCAAATTGATAAACTAATAATTTTGTAAATTAATAAAATTTAAACGTTAATATTATTAATTTATAGAATTTTTGCTGTATACGATAATAAATAGATTGTTTCTGGAAATACAAAAAAGTATATATTATCTGAAAAAGTCCTAAATGAATACAAATACAAATACAAATACATTTTCCGTCGAGGCAAGACCATGTGCTCACATGCGGTCTTCTCTTCTTCACCCTTTATTTATTTTTATTTTCCTCTGCGTTTGATTAGCTGAGAACTTCACAACCCCCAATCGGACAAACAAAATCAACAAACAAGTAGAAGAAGATTCGTACGGTCACATCTCTCTCTCTCTACACTTTGTTCAAAGAGAGAGTGAGAGAGAAGAAAACACAAGGAAAGGACCAAAAAATGAAGGAAGGAAACGATGGGTTTGTTCGAGCAGATCAGATTGATCTAAAGAGCTTAGATGAGCAACTAGAGAGACACTTAAGCAGAGCTTTGACTCTAGAGAAGAACAGGAAGAGAGATGAAGAAGAATCCGCCGCCGCCATCGGAGGCTCCGCCTCTTCCTCTCCCGTCGCTATCAACGGCGGTTTTGTAGGGAAGAAGAAACAGAGACTTGAGTGGGAGATCGATCCTTCTAAGCTTATCATCAAGACTGTTCTAGCACGTGGCACATTCGGTACCGTTCATCGTGGTATCTACGACGGTCAAGATGTTGCCGGTGAGTCACCTAACCGTCGTTTTATCGTCTCTCAATCTTTCCCCTTTTGATTATATGATTTAGTAACTGTGAAATGTTGTTACTTTGGAAGTTTTAGTCTTTTAAAGTCTCCAATTTTAGAATAGATTCTTCGATTCCCAAATTCTTACAGGTTAAATCAGATTACTGAAATTACAACATTGAGACGAATTCTGTCGCTGTTTCTGGGTTTTTCTTACAGCTTGTTACTTAAACAGAAAGTTCTAGACTTGTCAGATTCATCTACTTCTAAATGATAAAACTTTGGATTTAGATTGAGTTTGCATAATTGTTGGGAGTTGAATTTAGGATTTTTCTTTTGTGGGTAGAAGCAAATCTTGTGATCTCCGTGAAGCCGACACGGGTTTTGCCATCATAAGTTTTCTCAGCTACTTGAAAGGCCTACTTGGATAATTATGATTCTTGCTTTGTGGATCTCTTTCATGTGATTCCAGCTGTTGTTGTCACAATCTCATTTTCAAAAATTAAATTAAAATTAAAAGGAGAGATATAAGAGAATAATTAGCTAATAGATATCCATGAATGCAGGTTAAAAAAAGTAGCTTTTTTTACTGTAGTTGAATTGAGCTAATCATTGTGGTGAATTGAGCAGTGAAGCTGCTTGATTGGGGTGAAGAAGGTCACAGATCAGAAGCTGAGATTGTGTCTTTGAGGGCAGATTTTGCTCAGGAAGTTGCTGTTTGGCATAAACTTGATCATCCTAATGTTACTAAGGTTCATATTTTACTTCTGTAATTACCCTTTTTTGAACCATTGTTAGATATTGAGGATACCAATGAACTTGCAGTTCATAGGAGCTACAATGGGTGCCTCAGGGTTACAGCTACAAACAGAGAGTGGTCCATTAGCAATGCCAAACAATATATGTTGTGTTGTTGTTGAATATCTTCAAGGTGGTGCTTTAAAATCCTTCTTGATCAAGAACAGAAGAAGAAAATTAGCATTTAAAGTTGTTGTGCAGCTCGCTCTTGATCTCGCCAGAGGGTATTTATTGTTTCTCTTCATTTAGTTAACACAGAAGAATAAGAAGAAGCATTTTGGTAAATTAAGAAGAGTTTTGTTGTTATGTTGGGTTTTTCAGGTTGAGTTACCTTCATTCGCAGAAGATTGTTCACCGAGATGTAAAGACAGAGAACATGCTGTTAGACAAAACCCGGACTGTCAAAATCGCAGATTTCGGAGTTGCGAGAGTTGAAGCATCTAACCCTAATGACATGACAGGAGAGACTGGCACACTTGGCTACATGGCTCCTGAGGTACTATTTCAGATAATGCATCATCAAGATTGAAAAACAATTCCAATTTTTATATATATCATCTTCTGGCTGCAGGTTCTTAATGGAAACCCGTATAATCGAAAATGCGATGTGTACAGTTTCGGTATCTGCTTATGGGAGATATATTGCTGTGACATGCCATACCCTGACCTTACTTTCTCGGAGGTCACTTCAGCCGTCGTCCGCCAGGTATAGTTATAATTGGTAATACTGTTTAGGCCTGTCCATTTTTTGACGGGTTTCCCGTTCCTGATCCTGATCCTGTTCAAATAATTACCCATTTGGAATTGTTTAAGGGAACGGGTATGAAACATGGTACCCGAATTACCAAAAATTAAAATATTAAAAATTATCCGTAATTTCTCAAAATTTTCCAAACATTCCTGAACTTTCCCCAAATTACCTGAAATATCCGTTACCCATGCCCAAATTATTTAGAATTTGGGAAGAGATTTTAGCTAAGAGAATTTTCCAAACACGTCCCGTTACCCAAACTTCCCGTTCTGTTCTTATTAGAAACACTTTGGATATTGTTTTTCATTATTTGAATTACCCGTCCTGTTCCCGAAATTTTTTGTCTCGATTCCCGAAATGATCAGGTCTTATTACTGCTGAATAGGGGAATTTATGCTGAAGAATATGAAATGGAATAAAAGTTAAATCTAACGGTAAATCCGCGCAATGGCGGTCTGTTAATACATTTTATTATTAATTTTGCGGAATCACCAAATGAAATAAACAATTTTCGACTAAAAATAAGATTAGATTGGAATCGTTTCATCATTCCGCCATTCCGTGGATTATCTATCAATTTTCGACTAAAAATATGCTGTTATGTTCAATGCAGAACCTGAGACCCGATATACCGAGGTGTTGCCCGAGCGCGCTTGCAGCTGTGATGAAGCGATGTTGGGACGCGAATCCGGACAAGAGACCGGAGATGGACGAGGTTGTACCGATGTTGGAGAGTATCGATACGACCAAAGGAGGAGGGATGATCCCTGGAGACCAGCAGCAGGGTTGCCTCTGCTTCCGAAGGAAACGTGGTCCTTAAATCGTAAAGACCTCTAAGATCATTCAAAACTCAAGATTTGTGTCCTGTTTTTTTTTTTTTTAATTAATCCAGAAAAAGCAAGGCTTGTTAGGGCTTTAATGGTGGCTAAAATTCACGTAAAGTATGATTTGGTTTCCATTTTCTTCAACTTTTCTTGTTTTGCTTTATTGGTGAAAATTTCTTCTTAAATATTAATGGTCACGTATATCATCGAATCATATGTTCTACTTGGTCGATTGTATGACTCTATTGTAAAATAGTTTGGTCTTAGATTTAACTTCGACTTAGCTTCATAGATAAGTTCATACCGGATTTCAAATCGAAAGACACTTGGCACCTCGCTCAGAAAGTTTCAAATCAGGTAGCATGGCACAAAGGAGTATGGTTCACTCATGCGACACCAAAATATTCCTTTTGCACATGCCTAGCAATTTAAAACCGTCTTTCAACAGGGAACCACATGCTCAATTGGAATGTGGGAGCAAATCCCGCCAGTGTTTTGTGCTCGGAGCCTATGGAGACACGTGATCATCTGTTTTTCAAATGTCCTTTCTCCTCTGAAGTCAGGGCAGACATGACAAAGAACCTCTTCAGGTTAAACTACTAGGTGGATTGGCAAGCCAACCTAGACTACATATCTAATAAGAAGCGCGACCGGACACACAATTTTCTAACTCGATATGCATTTCAGATAACTATTCACAGCTTATGGAGAGAGCGAAACGCAAGGCGACATGGGGAGCTCCGACTACTTCCTCAAGCCTTGTTCGCCTCATCGATAAGCAGATTCGTGCTAGGATTTCTTCCACTGGGCGACAACACCTATGAGGAGTGCCTCCAAGCTTGGTTTACAACTCATAACTAGTAAAGAATGGCTCGGTTTTGATGTTCTGTCTCTGTTTTCAATTTCAATTTTCAAACTAAAGTAGCATCTGATGTACAAACGATTTTTCTTGAATTAATTTGACATATAATTCAAAAAAAGGGTGTCAATTTATTACTCTTTGCAACTTGATCAAAGAATGAAAGCTTAAAAAGTTAAAATACACCTCTTTTATTGATGACAACAGATATTATGATTTTTTTGGTGTCTTATCGTTATGTCTTTAAAATTTGACTTTTAACACGAAACTATTGGCGATTATCGCCAATGAAAATTAACTGGACCATTTGTTAATACACTATTGACACAGCCCAAGAACCAGGCCTAGTCTTTATAGTTCATTATTCAATGTTTTTCTTATGTTGCAGGCGACGAATTGTGAGGAAAAAGATCAAAGGAACTTTGAGACAAGACCCCAAAAAGAATTTCAGAAGTTCATATGTCTTTCAAGAGCTGGTAAGGATCTTAAACTCCATAGATTTACCATTATCGTTTACCTAATGTTAAAGAATATTCTTGTTTCAGTGTCAATAATCCCCATCGATGGTGGAGATGATTCACAGTCAAGATACTGCATCATTCCTTCTCTTTTCGAATGATTTTATTTTCAAAACCATTTCATTTCGAGATGTTGTCGACTTGATTTTGCCATGGTTTTCTTTTGAATGTAAAATAGAAAATGTGAAAGAAACATTTTTTTTGATAAAAAATCAGTGAATCTCAGACCTATGGAAAGGCACAAACTAATTTCTGGGGGATGTGCAGTCCATGGATAGACTCTTTTTCCGGATATTCGAATGGGCCAAAAGCAAATGCTCATATCCGTGTGGCCAAGTGGGAATGATTTAACAATTCCACGCTTGAGGGGAATCGATCTCTGGTCTAGACCAACATGGCAACTCCTGCTCAAATAAGAACCACTAGAGCATCACTACTTGGTTAACATTTTTTTTTAATTGTGAAATAAAAGAACGGGTGAATTAGCTTAGTAACAATATTGGGATGAAAAATTAAGAATATAAGTATAGAGAAATAGTATTTAGATGAGTAACAAGGAAAATAAAAAAATAGACGAAAATGCTTTGTACTATTCTATTTAAATCTGTCAAAAAAATATCCATGTACTTACTATTTAAGTTTGTAGGAGATGTTTGTGTTTGCACTACTGTTTAAAGAAGAAGAAGAGGAGAAGAAATCGTGAGAGGGAGAGAGAGAGAGGTAGAGACAGAGAAAATAATAAGAAGAAGAAGAAGTGAAAACCCTTGTTAAAAAAAAAAAGGGAGAAGAAATCGTGAGCAAGAGAGTGTGAAGGGGAAAAGAGGGCAGAGAGGAAGTGCATAATAGTATATACTGTAGAATATATAAGATATATTCTCACCATATGTTTTTTATGGTCATTATTTTTATTTGGTACTTTTTTATATGGTTATAGATACTAAAAACCCTTTAAAAGACTAAAAATTAATTTTTTCTTTTCTTTTTATGTTTATGGAATAATAAGTTTAGAAACTATTTTTTTAACTTTATAAAATTAAAATAAGAATAATAACAACAAATATTTTTTTAGAGTTTTTTTTATAAAAAGAGTTTTATCGGAAGGTGTCGAACTCTATAGTCCGGTGCACTGTTCTGGCAACAAAAAGGATAGTTATTATGTTAATTACATAATCTGTGTTAGTTGATATATGTCATCATACAAATTATATAGTTGGTGTAGTTCTAGATACCTTAATTTAGTTTATATGTGTTGGGCGTATAGTTCGTGTAGCTTGAAATAATTTTTTTTTTTTAGTTAAATAATCATATTGGGTCTAAAAACAAAAAAAATAGGCATAAGGTTTTCAAAACAAAGTGAGTAATAATTCTCAGACGAAAAAAACTCTCATTTACTTTGGTGGGGAAAATAGTATATGACGCAGAAAATGTTGTCATAGAAGTAGGAGGGCATAGGCTTTACAACTCATAGGCACCGATCAGTCAATTTTGTAGCCTAAAACTTATCTAGTAAATAATTTGAAAGATATCAAATTCCCTCTTTTTTTGTGTGGTTAAGAACCGTTCATTGTGCTGTTGAAAGCTCTAGATTCTTTTTTTCACTGTGCCCATTTTGTCTTTTACCAGTAGAACAATGAATGAGGAAGATGACAGTTGGATAGAAAATATCCATAGCGTAGGCCTTGAATGGTGAAGCGGTGCGGTACGGTATTTATGCGGTTTTCGGTTGATCCGCTTTCACGCTACCATTCAGCAAAAGTCACGTACATAAAATGCGGTGCGTATTGTTTCATTTAAAAATAAAAAAATAATTAGAAAAATGAATTTGGACCGCAACAGTGTACATGCATGAATAAAAAACAAAATCCGCTTTTAATTATTGGTACACTACTTTTTAGGTGTGGTCAAGTGCAGTTTTCGTTATAATTTTTTTTTTTTAAAATAAGAAAATTTTGTATGAATTAGTTTAATAGTTAAGTTATAGAAAGAAAAAAAAATTAGCTATAACAAATATTAAATAAAATTAGTCAAACTTAAAAAAAGTTTAGTTTACCAATCAACATTATTCCGCACCGCTTATTATACAAAAACCCGCACTTGTCCCGCTTTCCATATGTACCGTAATTAAACCGCACCGCATTCTCAATTTAGTTATCCGTCCCACTAAATATACTGTTACCAAGCATCAATGTAAATCCACATAATAATTTTCCATCTATGTTATTTATCGAACATAGTAAGTTGTAGATCTTAATTGAAAAGTATATATTGGTTGGATGTTTAAATGCAAAACCGAAAGAAAGCAAACTGTGACAATACCATTTTTTGTGAAGCTAGTACGACGTATTTCGTGTCTATGTTAATATGCCGCATATGTCAGGGCAAGACAAGTTCTTGCTTGTCACATGCGCATGGGATCGAGAGGTTGGAGGGAAGTGGGTGTTTGAACCAGATACCATATACATCTGCCTCCAAACTGAGTTGCGGTGCTTAGAGTTGTTAAGGAAGTTAAAGAACAGCTACACCTACTTGGCTACTTGTGAGAAACATATGTGTGAAACTATTGTACCAGTAACCAGAGTGCATGGAAATCGACAATGGCGATAACTCCACCCCGCAATATATAACGAATAATCAGGAGGTTTGAATTTTTTTTCAAATGTGGTGTCCAATCTGAAAGGTGTGCAAAGAGCGATCATTTCTCAGAGCGATCTTTTCTCAACCAGCACCACCAACAACGACAGATATTCTGTGTACGACATAGACACATCCTTGACCTTACCATCACCATCAACGAGAGGAAGGATAAAGACTAAAAAATGTGGTCAACGAGAGGAAGGATAAAGACTAAAAAATGTGGTAGTCGGACTGTCTACCCATATCAAATGCAATTACTATTCGTGATGTAAATGAGACAATCCGTCTTGCCAGCAGATAACATTCATTTTTGTACCATTTTTATGTATGATTTCAATATATTTTTCATGTGTTTTAACAAGGTTTTCAATGGTTTACAAGTGATTTCTACACTTTGTAGTTTTAAAAGTCTTTTTAGGCATTTTGGACGAAAATGATGCAAAAAGGCTCATTTCGGGAGCATGTGCGAGATAACATAAGTTCAACACCAAACAAAGTCCTTTCCACCACGTGATCAAGCTGAATTTTGGACAAAAAAATAGGCTGATCTACTACCTTTCACATGGAAGTGCTTTAAAGACAATCCAACGGTTTGATCTGAAAATCCATAGTTCGCAAGGAGGCCTGTCAAGATATCTCAAGAATGAACCACCGCAACATGAAAAGCCCGGCCCACGACCAAATGAGCTTTCGCCGCAACCTCATAGTCCAGCTCACGGCCAACAGGCATTCCTCTGCCCCATGAGACGTCAACCGCGCGCCCATCACACTTCGGCCCAATTCAAGCCCTTTTGCACTTCTTTAACGTTTCTCGCCACAAAAGCTCAAAGCCAACCTAAGGAACGTGAAAGCCTATATAAATAGCACCTTAGGGCTTCACAAAAGAAGAAGTTTTTTTTTTTACATTTCTTTCATCATACACAAAATCCCAGCCGCCTGGGAGAGAAGAGACAAGCGAAAGCCGCCTTTAATTCCTTGTTCTTCGTTTTCTTTGCTTTATTATCATTTATTTATCGGACTTTGTACAATTCTTATCAATGATAAATGATGGATTGTACAATTATGTCCGAGTAGTTCTCTAGTTGGGTTTAGAAGGGGTTTTCAAGGGGATTTCATGGTTTAAACTTATAGGTTGCTAGATCAATGGTTGAATACTTTCATAGTTCTTCGTTTAGATTTATTCTTAATGCATAATTTTCTGTTGGCCACTTAGATAGATATTAGGATTGAAAAAACCGCTAGCGTGTTAAATTTCTTAAACAGACATAGTTTAGGCGAGCAACTACGTCGTAAGATACAAAAACGTACTTCCGGAGCGTTGTGAGTGTCAATTGAACTTGATCTTATTGATGAGCTTGCTGCATGATTACCATCGAAATAGGAGTAGTTAAGTAGTATAGATTTAGGCATTAGATCCTTCGAAAAGAGATCTAGCACGCATTTGTGGTTGAGCTTGAGAACTAGCATAATCGATTGCCTTGATCAATATGCTTGTTTGTTAAACCAATCCATGATATCCCCGAGAATTCCCTAAACCCAACGTTCCGTTTAATTATATACCTAGTCGTTTAATTTACTCAATCATTTTTAAATTTCCTTTTACGTACTTTGCAAAACCGTGACAAATCCCACTTTTATTTGTTCGTTCTAATCTGTTTTTAGTATTGGTAGATTCGTTTGAAACAACTAAATCTCTCTGGATCAAAACCCCAAGTACTATAACGCACATTTGTGCACTTGCATGCAATAGAGTTATAAATTTAAAACTCGAAAACATATTCTAAATTCTGTTGCATCAACTTTTTGGTGATGTTGCCAGAAATTTTGATTTGTTTCTTGTGAATCCTTACTTTAAAATTAATAGAACGTTTACTAACGTTTTTTTTAATATTTGCATTTTTCAGGTACTTTTCTAATGGGGGATCGATTCTGAGACCCCTAATATCTTGGAGATCAGCCTCCACTAGGCGGAGAACGAAGAGTAGAAGAAGTAGAAGACCTATATAGCGACGAAAACGAATCGTTTCTTGAGGACGCATCCGCGATTGCTGAGACTAGATGAACTAGTGGTTATGGAAACCAAGTACTTTATCATGATGAGCTTGTGAAAACTCATTTTTGCAACACACTTAGTACTTGGTTTCCATAACTACTAGTTCGCCTAGTTTATGAATATGACTTTTGAAAGAGAATAACTTAATATTTATATTGTCTCTTTTATTTACATATTTTTTTTTCCTATCACTTTTGTTTTTACTTAATTTGATTTTTTCATATTTTTACTCAGTCACTCTCTCTCTCTTGATTTTTCAAAAAAACACATGTTTTAATGTTGGGAAAATTACATAAACAAACCTGAACTAAATTTTGTTAAGCTTTTTAATACTCCAAGTATTTAGATGCCCAGAAAATTACCCAAACTATTTTTTCTATCCAACTTAAATCTCCAATTGTCGTTCGTATACTTAATCTACATCTTATACGAAACGGAGGTCCGAACGGCGTTTAGATTCTGTTAACAAATTAACTACAGTTACACGTAACTGAACACACACTGGTTAAAACTATCCAAACCCGAAAACCCACACCCAGCCAGCCAATAATCAGAAAAAAACCTATCACTCTCGCGAAAAAAAAATCAGAAAAAATTTAAAATCCGATTTCTCCATTCTACCAAGCATCCCGATTCTAAAAAAACCTAAAATCCGATTTCTCCATTGTACCAAGCATCCCTATGGAGCCGGATTCTCGCGTCGGCAGGGCGAATTCTGACGGAATCATCGACACAACGCCGTTTCTTCCTTCCGGCGTTTCGAGAACCGTGAGCGTCGATGAAAACAATGGGATTCGTCGATCCGCTAGACGACAAGGTCTTAGAGAGGCAGCGAGGTTCCTTCGCCACGCTCTGGTAGCCGGAGGATGATGCGTGAGCCATCGATGCTGGTTAGGGAAACCGCCGCTGAGCAGTTGGAGGAGAGACAGAGTGATTGGGTGTATTCGAAGCCGGTGGTGTTTCTCGACATTTTGTGGAATCTTGCTTTTGTGGCGATCGGTGTTACTGTTCTGATTCTCCGCCGCGACGAGAGGCTGAATGTGCCGTGGAGAGTTTGGGTGGTAGGTTACGGTGTTCAATGCGGGCTACACATGGCGTGCGTGTGCGTTAGTACAGGCGGAGGAGGTGGCGGCATAGGAGAGGCACGCGCCACCGATCATCATCTGCTTCCTCTTCTTCGTCGGATGATAGTGGCCCATGGTTTACGAATTCATCGAGTGGAAAGATTATTCCAGTCTCTTCTTTGTCTCTGAAGCTGAAGCATCACAGTTCTAGCCTGATGTTTGCAGGTGAGTTTCACAAATTTCCAAAAATCAAATCTTTTCTCTGTTTTTTTTTTAATCGTTAATTCATTATTATAATTCTTGATTTTGATTTTAGGAATGGAGCTCTTGATGACATGAACAAGTCCAAGACAATGGTGAGGAAGCTCCTAGAGTATTTGGGGAAGAATCTCAATATGAAAGAGCTCGAGGAGACGAAAGAGTCACTCTTCATGGGTTCGATTCGAGTCAACCTCAACTACTATCCCATATGCCCTAACTCTTTTTTTGTGATCAACATCGGAGACGCGATGCAGATCTTGAGCAATGGTCGCTACAAGAGCGTGGTCCAAAACCAGAGTATGTGATTGGTCCTCTTCCTGAGGTGATCGCCAATGGAGAGGAACCGATTTACAGAGACATCGTGTACTCTGATTATATCAGGTATATCTTCAAGAAGGCACACGACTGAAAGAAAACCGTCGATTTCGCCAAGATATGATCGCAATCATACCTCAAGGAGCTTGATTTCTTGTTCTTTTTGTTGTTGTTCTGTTTTCTGTTTGTGTGTGAGTGAATAAAGAAGCAAGAAGAGACAATATCTGATGTCAACTTGAGACTATCGTTGTCTCCAAAATCAATTTTTTTTTATGAAAGAGAGAGATGCGATTTAGGGATTTAGGTTTTATATTTGGGGATTTTATTAGGGGTGTCAAACGGGCTAACCCGCACCCAAATGGCCCGCACCGCAGCGGTCGCTCTTCCTCTCTGGACTGCAGCGGGTTGATCCGCGCGGGTCGCGGTTCACTCTTATGATGTCCAAACCCGCCCCGCTAAAACTACGGGCTATGCGGACAAACCCGCGGATCATTAGAACTGCAGATTTTTCCTAAAAAGTTGCAGGTTTTGAGCGTTGGTTTTTTGTGTGTTCTTCGACGTGGTTCTCCTTGAATGTCTCTCATCTCAATTGCAGCATTTATTGTGGATCGCTAAAGCATAACAAGAGTAGAGATTTCTAGTGATTGAATTTCTGTTTCCCAAAAACAGAGTAAGAATAGATGAAAAAACAGATGTTAACTTTTTCTTACGGGCTCTCTCTCTAATTATCTATGTGACTCTATCTGAGACCAAAAGATCCTTCTCAGGACAAAGACAAAAACGTGTGTGCTTGTGAAGAAGAAGAGACCACGATATTGAATTTCTCTGCTAACTTCCACATTCATAATGCAATCTAAGGATCATGTTTGGCTGAGTGGTTAAAACAGAATTCAGAAACAGAGTTTATTAAAAAATAAAAACTGAATCTCTGTAAACAGAATTCAGAAACAGAGTTTATTAAAAAATAAAAAAATAAAAGAATGAAACTCAATCCTGGAAAGATCAAACTAAAATCAGAAAAGCAACTTAAAACACAAATCCAAGAAGCAATTTGAAACAATAATATGTCAAGCAAACTGAAACAAATCCGAGAAGCCTAATGAAACACAGCGACGGAAACCTTGTTGCATCGTTAATGCATTGACATATCTAATATTTTAGAAACTAAAAACGTAAGCTCAAAACAATAAACGATCCTAAAAACTCCTTTAATTGATCTCCATTATAAATTTGCTCAAATAAAAAAACTTACAAAGTTCTCCATAACAAAGAGTTAGACACTTGAAGTAGTGATTTTCTCTGTCTTTGAAAATCGCGAGTGCCTCTCTTTGAAAAACAGAGATTGGGTCGGCGAGAGAGGAGAGTTGCTTGATAATGTCGATGGCTCTGTTTTGTTCACAAAATAGTTAGGGCTTTAAGTTTTCTTTGATCGATTGATTCTTGGTTATTTGGTTTGGTTTTGTAACTTTGTTGGATATGAACGTATGGTTTACTCTATTAGATTGATTAATGGGCCTAATTATAGATTTAAGAAATCCATTATATAGGATCATTAACAAAAGTACAAACCCGCGGTGCAAACTCGCTGAACCGCGAACCCGTAACGGTTTAATCCGCCGAACCCAGAAACCGCGACGGACTGGACCGCGAGACCCGCTACTTAACGGTCTCTGAATGTCATGTCCGCACCCGCCCCATGGCGGACCTAGACGGGCCAAACCCGCGGTTTTAGGGTTTCGTTTTTGGTGAGGTTTTAGGGTTTCGTTTTTGGTGAGGTTTTAGGGTTTCGTTTTTAGTGAGGTTTTAGGGTTTCGTTTTTGGTCCGATTGGAGAGTTTCTGCCCAGAAGTGGTTTTTGTTTTCTGATGATTGAATTCGAATTCCTTGTAGTTGCGGGATATGGTCGCTGGGTGTTGGTCGGATGATCCTTCTTTGCAGCTCGAGTCCACTACTCAATTCAGGAAGCTATCCATCGGTAATTAGTTTATCTTGTTAAAATCTAATTAGTTTATCTTCTAAATCTATTCGT
>JAHZTW010000001.1:471697062-471753637 GCA_020283515.1 Alliaria petiolata | reverse complement strand
TGACACCCATCTTATACAGTTATTATCACCAATAAAATATATAATATGATTTATAAATCGAATACCTAAAATAAAATAATAAGTAAAATAATTTTTTATTTTTACAAAAAGTTAATCATATCAACAAAATAATTACTATAAAAATATAATAAAAACATAAAAAAATTGATTTATAATATTAATAATATATTAACAAATATAAAACTGAAAATGAAACATCCACGACGTAAAAATATTACAAATTAAAAATATATTATTTATAAACTTAAACTGATTATTATATAATACTTATGTTTTGTCATTTAGTGTAATTCCACAATTCCTCATAATTTTATAATTGCAGTCAACTGGTAACATGTCAAAGATATTCAGTCATATTCCTCGCCATTCCACAATTCCTCATACACCATTCAGAAACCGCACTAGCAAATAATGAATGGCAAAATTGTAAATATCTGAGAAGAAGAGGAGAGACTAGGGAGTAGGGACTATCGAAACATCTCTTAAAACTTTTTTCAGTTTTTTCTCAGTTTTCCTGACGTTATCGTCTCTCTCTCTCTCTCCTTCAACATTTGTTTGTACGTCCAAAACTCCAAACCCTTTTGGGGCCAAATCGTAATCCCTTTGTATGGCACCAGCCGATTGAAATTGAGAATCAAGAAAGCTAGCAATGTCAGCGACGACGACGACGAACACGACGGAACCGGATTCAGCGTCTCTGCCTTCTCGCGTCGGCATGGCGAATTCCGACGGAGTCATCGACACAACGCCGTTTCTTCCTTCCGGCGTTTCTAGAACCGTGAGCGTCGATGAAAACAATGGGATTCACCGATCCGCTAGACGACAAGGTCTTAGAGCTGTCTCTTATACACATCTGATTGTACAATTATGTCCGAGTAGTTCTCTAGTTGGGTTTAGAAGGGGTTTTCAAGGGGATTTCATGGTTTAAACTGATAGGTTGCTAGATCAATGGTTGAATACTTTCATAGTTCTTCGTTTAGATTTATTCTTAATGCATAATTTTCTGTTGGCCGCTTAGATAGATATTAGGATTGAAAAAACCGCTAGCGTGTTAAATTTCTTAAACAGACATAGTTTAGGCGA
Organism: Alliaria petiolata; assembly: GCA_020283515.1. NCBI lineage: Eukaryota > Viridiplantae > Streptophyta > Magnoliopsida > Brassicales > Brassicaceae > Alliaria > Alliaria petiolata. Next base: position 471,752,533 of record JAHZTW010000001.1, on the reverse strand, counting down.
GCAACTACGTCGTAAGATACAAAAACGTACTTCCGGAGCGTTGTGAGTGTCAATTGAACTTGATCTTATTGATAAGCTTGCTGCATGACTACCATCGAAATAGGAGTAGTTAAGTAGTATAGATTTAGGCATTAGATCCTTCGAAAAGAGATCTAGCACGCATTTGTGGTTGAGCTTGAGAACTAGCATAATCGATTGCCTTGATCAATATGCTTGTTTGTTAAACCAATCCATGATATCCCCGAGAATTCCCTAAACCCAACGTTCCGTTTAATTATATACCTAGTCGTTTAATTTACTCAATCATTTTTAAATTTCCTTTTACGTACTTTGCAAAACCGTGACAAATCCCACTTTTATTTGTTCGTTCTAATCTGTTTTTAGTATTGGTAGATTCGTTTGAAACAACTAAATCTCTCTGGATCAAAACCCCAAGTACTATAACGCACATTTGTGCACTTGCATGCAATAGAGTTATAAATTTAAAACTCGAAAACATATTCTAAATTCTGTTGCATCAACTTTTTGGTGATGTTGCCAGAAATTTTGATTTGTTTCTTGTGAATCCTTACTTTAAAATTAATAGAACGTTTACTAACGTTTTTTTTAATATTTGCATTTTTCAGGTACTTTTCTAATGGGGGATCGATTCTGAGACCCCTAATATCTTGGAGATCAGCCTCCACTAGGCGGAGAACGAAGAGTAGAAGAAGTAGAAGACCTATATAGCGACGAAAACGAATCGTTTCTTGAGGACGCATCCGCGATTGCTGAGACTAGATGAACTAGTGGTTATGGAAACCAAGTACTTTATCATGATGAGCTTGTGAAAACTCATTTTTGCAACACACTTAGTACTTGGTTTCCATAACTACTAGTTCGCCTAGTTTATGAATATGACTTTTGAAAGAGAATAACTTAATATTTATATTGTCTCTTTTATTTACATATTTTTTTTTCCTATCACTTTTGTTTTTACTTAATTTGATTTTTTCATATTTTTACTCAGTCACTCTCTCTCTCTTGATTTTTCAAAAAAACACATGTTTTAATGTTGGGAAAATTACATAAACAAACCTGAACTAAATTTTGTTAAGCTTTTTAATACTCCAAGTATTTAGATGCCCAGAAAATTACCCAAACTATTTTTTCTATCCAACTTAAATCTCCAATTGTCGTTCGTATACTTAATCTACATCTTATACGAAACGGAGGTCCGAACGGCGTTTAGATTCTGTTAACAAATTAACTACAGTTACACGTAACTGAACACACACTGGTTAAAACTATCCAAACCCGAAAACCCACACCCAGCCAGCCAATAATCAGAAAAAAACCTATCACTCTCGCGAAAAAAAAATCAGAAAAAATTTAAAATCCGATTTCTCCATTCTACCAAGCATCCCGATTCTAAAAAAACCTAAAATCCGATTTCTCCATTGTACCAAGCATCCCTATGGAGCCGGATTCTCGCGTCGGCAGGGCGAATTCTGACGGAATCATCGACACAACGCCGTTTCTTCCTTCCGGCGTTTCGAGAACCGTGAGCGTCGATGAAAACAATGGGATTCGTCGATCCGCTAGACGACAAGGTCTTAGAGAGGCAGTGAGGTTCCTTCGCCACGCTCTGGTAGCCGGAGGATGATGCGTGAGCCATCGATGCTGGTTAGGGAAACCGCCGCTGAGCAGTTGGAGGAGAGACAGAGTGATTGGGTGTATTCGAAGCCGGTGGTGTTTCTCGACATTCTGTGGAATCTTGCTTTTGTGGCGATCGGTGTTGCTGTTCTGATTCTCCGCCGCGACGAGAAGCTGAATGTGCCGTTGAGAGTTTGGGTGGTAGGTTACGGTGTTCAATGCGGGCTACACGTGTGCGTTGAGTGCAGGCGGAGGAGGTGGCAGCGTAGGAGAGGCACGCGCCACCGATCATCATCTGCTTCCTCTTCTTCGTCGGATGATAGTGGCCCAGGGTTTACGAATTCATCGAGTGGAAAGATTATCCCAGTCTCGTCTTTGTCTCTGAAGCTGAAGCATCACAGTTCTAGCGTGATGTTTGCAGGTGAGTTTCACAAATTTCCAAAAATCAAATCTTTTCTCTGTTTTTTTTTAATCGTTAATTCATTATTATAATTCTTGATTTTGATATTAGGAATGGAGCTCTAGACTACATGAACAAGTCCAAGACAATGGTGAGGAAGCTCCTAGAGTATTTGGGGAAGAATCTCAATGTCAAAGAGCTCGAGGAGACGAAAGAGTCACTCTTCATGGGTTCGATTCGAGTCAACCTCAACTACTATCCCATCTGCCCTAATTCTTTTGTTGTGATCAACATCGGAGACGCGATGCAGATCTTGAGCAATGGGCTACAAGAGCGTGGTCCGAAACCAGAGTCTGTGATTGGTCCTCTTCCTGAGGTGATCGCCAATGGAGAGGAACCGATTTACAGAGACATCGTGTACTCTGATTACATCAGGTATATCTTCAAGAAGGCACACGACTGAAAGAAAACCGTCGATTTCGCCAAAATATGATCACAATCATAGTTTGATTTCTTGTTCTTTTTCTTTTTGTTCTGTTTTCTGTTTGTGTGTGAGAGAATAAAGAAGCAAGAAGAGACAATATCTAATGTCAACTTGAGACTATCGTTCTCTCCAAAATCAATTTTTTTTATGAAAGAGAGAGATGTGATTTAGGGATTTAGGTTTTATATTTTATATTTGGGGATTTTATCAAAGGGCTAATGTTATAACATGTGTGTATTTTAAACCATGGTTAGATAATAAACAGAAGTTACTGTTTTTTTAACACTGTCTACAGGGTCATTTAGCTCTGTTAACGCGTCGATCTCAAGCGCTCGTACGAACAACAATTGGAGATTTAAATTGGGTAGAAAAAATAGTTTGGATAATTTTCTGGGCACCTAAATACTTGGGGTATTAAAAAGCTTAGTAAAATTTAGTTCATGTTTGTTTATGGAATTTTCCCATTAATGTTTTATGTCAAAGAATATATTGTGACTCCACGAACAACGACTCCAGATTTATTAATTTCCACAGAGTTGTAGGGCTTCCATGTCTATGATAAATAGAGAAATAGTTTTCAAGTGTAAATTACACAATGGAGAAAAAGAGCATAAGAGTGGCTACATCAAATTTTATGTTTCTACAATGTTTTGGGTCTTCATTTTAATGGAAGTTCTTATACTATATGTGGTATTAAATGCGAATATGTATCAGATCTAGACGATGATGATGTATAATATGAATAGGATTCTCTTGATATGAAATAATTAACTTCCAAATATTTGACTTCATATGTCGATGTTTGATTCATTTGATTCGACAACAACTGGTCGTGACAAGAGCAAGAGATAGAAAAAGTAAATTCTCTGAAAAATTAGTATCCAAAATTTAGTTTAGTATAATTCTTTTGATATAATGTTTTTATATTATCTTTGAAATTTGAACTTACTTACTTAGTACTTTAAATGGTAAATGATATATAAAATTTAACAAGAGCTGAATTGATGCACCTCATATTGGATTTGATGATACATATATATAATTATTAATAAAATTAACTACGTCAATTCAATTAAGACTAAATTTAAAAGGTTTTCTGTAATTTAACCGACTATGAGGTGCTAAGTAAAATCCAAAACTCATAAACCCTAGTTTTCTAAGTTTTTATCCAAATCAATTTAGATATAATATAATAAAATTATAAAATATAATAATGTAAAACTGTGTGCTATTTTTGCTGTTATAAACAACATAAAAACAAAAACGAGCTATTGTTTTTATAGCAAATGAACGCAAAGTTCACCATTTTGTTTTAAAACATAGTGTTTTATTTTCTGTTTGATTCACCAACGACGTTAATCAGTGCCACATCATTGATACACGGACGGGCTGTATTGCGGGTTGACCGTCAGGTGAAAGGTTGACCTGCATTTTCTCAAGGTCATTAGTTGTCTTGCAAATTTTGTCCAAGTGACGGGTTAAATTGCAGAAAATCCAAATTTAAAAGAAAAAGTTTACCTAAATTTTAAAGGTTGGTTGAGAGTTGCGCGGAACAAAAATATATGAGAACATAAAATAATTTTGATTGAAAAATTGAAAAACCCAGCAAAAAAGACTTAAAATTAGAATAAAGGTGTTCACTTCATTAGTAACGATTTTAGATGTCACCTTGAAATGTATTACCAGTGTCGGCCCGAACTCATTAGGCGTCTAAAGCATACCAAAAAAATATTGTCCTATATCAAAGAAACCTGTTAAATTTGGTGCTCATACAAATGATAATAAACTTTGGCGCCTAAAGCCATAGCTTATCCAATCACTTGGTGCAAATATAGTTGTATTCTCTTATTACTGTATCAAAAGTTCAATGAGTAAGAGTCAATATATGATATTATTTGATGTGTTCTATGTTGTTATCTTTCTAAAAAATTACCAACATAGATGAAATCTATCTCAAAATAGAAGCAAATAAGATCATATGTTACTATAGGGTAATTCTGAAGCATGATAGAATCATGACAAATTAATTTATATTTATTCTCATCAAGTTCTTGTATTTGCATGATTTGGAATGTCCGCTAAGGTAAATTACGTTTCATTTGCATATGCTCTTGCAAAAATGAGTAAATCTTTACAAAAGTAATTGAAATAAATATTTAGAAATATAAACCAACGGTTATAATATATTAAAATTCTGATAATTTATTTAAATTTTAAGGAATGTTAAAAAAGGATATCCGATTAATAAGGATCGGGTTATGAAAAAGGGGATAGTAACCAAATTTATAGGTGTAGTGTGTGATTAGTGTTAGAAATTAGTTTATTGTGTTTTAGATATAATTGTTTTTTTAAATAGTGATTTATGGTATCATAATATTGTCAACCGCGTAGTTCTTTTTAATATCTTTTTTATTTATATATAATATTCGAAATTATATAGAAAATTTAAAATAATAAAAATACAAGATTTTAAAACAATAATAAAACAAAAGAAAAAAACTTAGCGATACTTTGCGGAGAACAATTTTCTCGCTCCAATATTCTGATTTCATTTGATGCGATAACCATTTGAAACACTTTTTTGTTGTATAACATTGGCCACTTCCAAATGTAGATCTATAGATGTTTTTCGGTTAAAACCCCAATATATTGATTCTGTCGATAGAAATAAAAATTGGAACTGCCAACCTTCGACGATTGTACGAATATCGCAAAACAACAAACATGATGCATCTTCGAATCCGAACCATTGTCTCCGTAAACCTAATTTTCCAGGATACCATATCCACCGACCAAGACACCATTTGCAAGGACAAATAGCCAAGATTGCAATAGAAAATTGGCAATAATTTACCAAACTGACATGGTAGTGGGCTTTAATCACCGTGGAGATGGATGATGCCTGAATGAAACCATCAATAGGATTGCCCCACACCGGCATCTAAATAAAAATTCTCTGTGTATGTGATGGGTCTAAAAGAGGCTATCGATTTTGATGCTTCTTTAATTAGGACTTCTTTAGGTTTAAATTTATTAACCCTAAGCTTCAAAGTGCACAACTGTGTGTTGAGTACTTAGGGGTCGATCCACAGGGAATACCTACCGCAAAACAAAAGATGCGTTAGAGCAACCAAAGACGCAAAAGAAAAGGAGTTTGTTTGTCACGGTTTGGGGGTTGCAGTTTATGAAAAGAATGAAAGCGATCCACGCTTATATAGACTTGGCTATCGCCTAAGCCTATACCAAACGGGAAAAGGAAAATTAACTTTTAAGAGAAATGGAAATTCAAAGTAACGACGAAAATAAAATCAATTGAAAGTGCGATATTGAAAGTGCATAAACGAAATTGCGATATTGAAGTGTGGTATTGAAAGTGCATAAACGAAATTGCGGTATTGAAAAGCGGTATTGAAATGCGTAAAGTGCGGCAAATTGATAAGGAAAAATGTTGGGATCATCCTGGAATTCTTAGGGGATTCTAACAAGAGATAAACAATCTATCGAAAGCAAACGAGACTATAACGATTTCTCTAAACTTGAATCACTGAAATTCGATCCAAATACTTTCATAAGAGGATCACCTACGCGTTGCTTACTCCTTAGGTATGCAGTCGCATCCTACGACGCAATTAAGCAAGCATTAACGGATCGAGTTCGTTCAAAAAGAAGCTATCGATTTTGATGCTTCCTTAGGACTTCTCTAGGTTTGAATTTATAAACCCTAAGCTGCAAAGTGCACAGCTGTGCGTTGAGTGCTTAGGGGTCGATCCACGGGGAAGACCTACCGCAAAACAAAAGATGCGTTAAAGCAACCAAAGATGCAAAAGAAAAGGGGTTTGTTTGTCATGGTTTGGGGGTTGCAGTTTATGAAAAGACTGAAAGCGATTCACGCTTATATAGACTTGGCTATCGCCTAAGCCTACAACAAACAGGAAAAAAAAATTAAATTTTAAGAGAAATGGAAATTCAAAGTAAGGACAAAAAAAAAAATAGTGCGATATTGAAAGTGTATAAACGAAATTGTGATATTGAAAATGCATAAACGAAATTACGGTATTGAAATGCGTAAACTGCGGTAAATCAATAAGAAAACACGTTAGGATCATCCGGGAATTCTTAGGGGGTTCTAATAAGAGATTAAACAATCTATTGAAAGCAAACAAGACTAAAACGATTTTCCTAAACTTGATCACTGCAATTCGATCCAAATACTTTCGTAAAAGGATCGACTATTCGTTGATTACTCTTTAGGTATGCAGTCGCATCCTACGATGCAATCAAGCAAGATGGATCAAGTTCATTCTAACTGTAACGACCCGGTTTTAGAATTAATGGGCCCATTTTTGTTTTATTCTTTTAAGCCCAATAGCCGATCTCTCAATTTTGGTTTTTCGAGAAAACAAATACACATAAGCGTGTATGCATTTCCCTCTCCGTTTAACCTAGCCGCACAAGAGAAGAAGAAAACCAGAGAGAAGGAGAGTTCAACGTGAGAAGAAGAAGAAAAGGAAGAGGGAAGGGTTCCGATCAGTTACATTGCGGGGAAGATGGCCAACGAGCTAGAAGGATCAAGATAGAGATCTTGGTCTCCCTGGAATGATCTTTCTCTTAGCTTTCCATAGGATCCGGAATTGCCTCATTTCAAGGTATATTCCGTGAGTTGTGGTCATTTCAATCTGAGGATGTACTTCTGTAAAAAACCAGAAATCTAAAACAGTTTCTATGTGATGTTTTGCGGGCTGGATTACAGACGAACCAGGATAAATTAGGATCTTTTCTTGGTGTCGTTGGAAAGAGGATCCTCCCGACTTTCCAGCGCTTCTTCGATTGTTCGATTTGAAGGTATAGTTTGCCAGATATCGTGAATTTAAGCCGGGCGGGTTATTTGTGTAAACCCAGAAACTTGACTATTTCCCAATTTTCGCAGTCTGAATTGTGGAACGATTTCCCGTTCGATCAAGAGGACCTAGCAGCTGATCTTGATACCTTTGGAAAGAGGTTACACCAAGGTTTCCAGGAAGTCTAAGATCGCGCGATTCAGATCTCTATTCGGTAAGATATGGTGGTTTCTTTTCGAATAAGAAGATCTGTTTAAAACTCGGATTATGAACCCTAGTTTCAAAGTTCTGTTTTTCCAGAATGTTGGTTGAGATTTTTAGGGTGATTTCCGAGAGGATACGAGATATTAAGGCCAATATGTGGTCATTTCAGTTAGTGTACGTGGCTGGGAAGCCGACGTACCAATTAGATTTGTCAGAAAAGGTAATCCCTAAAAGTTACAGTCGTTGCTTGTTGCTCAAGAATTGTCAGTATCTGTCAAAGCTCAGGAACCCTAATCTGTTCTGTCGCAGCAACTTCAGGAGTTTGTGGAAGCCTCATGTGAACTCTGATCAGAATGAAATTTGGAGACGATGATCGTGGAACTACTGGCTTGAGAATCAACGGTGGGATTGAGTTTACAACAGCTCATTTGCGATTTATGTATGTATCTTCGGGGCAGCTAAGAAGAGTGTTCTTCTTCATTGTCAAGTGGTTAAGGTGAGGATTTGTGATTTTCGGATTCATACTATTCAATGGTCTAGTTCTGTAATCACATATGCTGAGTCTAGGAGGTTGGGCTAGGAGTTCAAGCGCGGCGTAACGGGGGTTGTCAGCGTAACAGCTGGTGCTCTAATCTGAGCTGAGAAATAGGATGTGGATTGTGGTGATGTGCGGTTGTTATGTGTATTGGTTGAATATATGTTAGTATAAAGTGTTTGGTGGAAAGTATGTGATGTTTGGTGAAGTCGGACTGAGAACGAGGACATGACGATCCCGTTAAAGTTCGATGTTTCGGTGCAGTCGGACTGAGGACGAGGACATGACGATTCCGTCGAAGCACGTAAACCGGCTAACGAGCCAAAGGTGGCGTACAACCTTTCGAGGTGACGGCCAGCTCAAGTGTGTCAGGTGTTACTGTCATGTGTTATGTGTGAAGTTATGATATGTGATATGATTGTTGATAAGTTATGTGATGTTTGTCTGCTCTAGGCTTAGTATATTTGGTTGCTAAGTTATATTGTTGATGGTGTGAATCATGTGGGCAGGGATGATCTTTCCTCACTGAGTAATTCGTTGCTCACCCCTCATTTTCCCCTTTTTAGTGTGTATGTTGCTTGTGTTGCAAGTTAGAGCGCAAGACCTAGGGCACAAAAGTGACGGGATCAGGTATCACACTAACGCTCGCGAATACTCCGTAAGTGTGCAATTCACACCTTACGACGCGACGCTCGGCTAAGTTGATTCCGGTGATCGAATACAGTGCGTTAGCGACTCTAATCAATCTTTGGATCAGTATCTAGTTCATGACTCTAGATCCATGAGCCAAAAAACTCTTGGGAATCAACCCAACGAAAATAAACTACTTACACATGATAGATCGAAGCAAAAACATTATTAACAAATGGATATTTATATTTATTGGTGAGAAACGAAAAGGGTCCAAGAACAATCTATCTCCCTTAGAAAATAAAAGATATAAACAACGGAAAATGCTAAAATAATGAAAATGATGAAGAACAAGTTGTTTGCGTTTGCACTTGTGGTGGCACAAAATGAGAGGCTAGAGGCGAGTATTTATAAGTTTTGAAGGATCCTTAGGCGTCTCTTAGGGTTAACTCGCGTTTTGACGGCTGCAGGAATAAGTTGGGTTTGACGGGATTAAAAACATGCTCGTGAACGCCCACTTGGAGTGGCCGCACGAGCGTGGATTCGTGGCCCGACCGAGTGTGGCTTCACCACGACTTGGACATCCGATGGCACGGGGAGGAGTGGCTTGGATGCGTGGTCGAGGCCCCATGGTGCGGCGAGATCAAGTGTGATCAAACCGCCATTTCTTCTGTTGCTCCTCCCGCGAGACTGCATGATATGTCTTCAGTAAAATCATTATAACTTCAAATCCAACCGTTAGTTTGCCTTCATTGTACTTGGGCTTGAAAGCTAACAGTGCCCTATATTTGGTGCCCAGATTTTAGAAGGATCGCATGGTAGGAAAGTCTTGATCCGAAGTCGAACTTCTGGCATTCCGGAATAGTCCATAATGTCATTTTGCTCCGTTTTACTCCATTTTACATCATTTTTGTTTAGTTTACATGAAAAGAGTTTTGGACATACAAATACTCAAAATCTAGCATTTATGCATTAAAACCTTAATGAAATGTTTATTAAAGCATTCACTTATAATAATAAAAATTGGACAAAAATGAGTGTTATCATTAAGGAGGATGAAGTGCAGTCGAGGGCTATGGCGACAATGAATGTATCCAAAGATCTGGATTATGAAATTCCATTACAACTAAATTTAAAGGATTTTCTGTAATTTAACTGATCACCTAGACAAAATTTGCAAGACAACCCATGACCTTGAAAAATATTGGTCAACCCGCAATATAGCCCCCTGTACATCTTTTGTTATATCATTGACGGCAAATTAAACACACCGGTTTTGTTATCTTACGAACATTATATTATTTTTATTAGAGAAAAAATTAAAAAAAACAGAAAAAAGATTCTCATATTCTTCTTACTCCTATCATCGATATCTCCTTCCTATCTATAACTAATCAAAATTTAAAGAATTAAACATGTACTTCATCAGCTGCATCATGTGCAGATTCACAGAATCGGTACCGCATATCAAAGATGTCCGACTTTCGTGGTGATGGTGGTTGCTAAAGAAAGGAGATAAAAATCTTTTTATAAAAAATATAGAAAAGAACAAAAAAAACTAATTTTTGTTTCCTTCTTCTCCTTCGTTGTTTCATGTTCTCCTTTTTATTTTCTCCCATTTTTTCTCCTTCTCCTTCCTTTGTAGATTTCTTTGTAATCAACAAAGATTCTCTCCCTCAATCAATCTATGAATTTCGTTCATCTTCTCTCACAATTTCGCCCTAATCTCGGTCATTATCAATGTTCATGTCTTGTCCACGCATGGGTTTAGGCCGTTAGTGATGGATAGAAGAAGCAATTGAGCTGTTGTTTTCGCTTTTGAAACTTGTGTTCTTGATTTAACTGAGACTAAGGTAGACGAAAGGACAAGAGAGAGAGGAAGAAATAAAATAATTAAAAATAATTAAAATAGGGGAGTGATAGCGAGATTTTTCACACTTTCAATTAATCCAAACTACTCATATCATTGTAGTATTTGAGATATCGAATCCACATGGAACTAGAGACCTAAACACTAGGAATACACAAAATTTCCTAAGCTAAGCAAAATCAAATAAGGGAAGGTTTTTATCTAACAACCTAAGTGAAATAAAAGTAAAGAAAGCTAACAACTTTTTTTTTTTTTGGTCAACAAGAAAGCTAACAACTTAACAAATCAAAACAAGAAACTAAAGCAAAACAAGAAACTAAACAAAACTACTAATCAAGATAAACAAAGACTAAAATTGAATCTAAGGATGAGATTATGGACTTTGGGTGATCCTAGAGCTAACCTATGATGTTCAAACAATCACATAAATGCTAATCCTTAGGGTTAGAACTCTAAACAAGACTAATCCACTCTCATGGCAATAATCTCTTTGCTAATTACCTAATCAAGAGCTAATTGTCATTAGTGAAAAGATAATCAACAAGCATTAATATTCAGTTCTAATCTACCAATAAACACCTTAGACATCTACTTCCATAGACTAAGCATGTAAATCTCTTGATTTAGTTGGTTGGAGCATTTCATCAAACACCTTGTGGGTGGGAAATGCCTTTTGGTCTAAATCATTTTTCTCAAAGCTAATCTAGCATGAAGATCACTAAACAAGAAAGGATTGAAAGATTCTAGGCCCTAAACATCATAGATCAACCCTAATCTCACCCTAATCAACCTCATCCCTAGATCCTAAAAAGACTACTCACTAAACATGGATAAACCAACAAATCTCATGAAAGAAATGTTAGTAAACATGATTAGATGATTAGAGAAAGAAAGATTAGAAGAAATAAGAATCAAATTGCATTAAACTTAAAAGAACTCTCAAAATCTCCTCAAAACCTCAAAGGAGCGTTTTCTGTTTAAGCACACGAGAAGTTACATAAAAATTAGATTTTTAAGTATTTATAGGGAAGGAAGAAGCGTGCTCTTGTCTAATGGAACCCTTATACTTTCTGATTCCTTTACTGAGAATCGAAGAGCCATGGCTCTATTTGCGAGAATCATTGAAGGACTTTTGTGATTATAGTTAGTGATATTGAACAGAAAATAGAAACTATGACGTTTAGCTGATTCATGTTTATATCCAAATCTTTAAGCCCAAAAATCGACGAGATCGAATAGGGAATTGGTCCTGATAATTTGTCCAAAGCCAATGACAAGACTTTCAACAAGATTAATCGTCGATTTCGTTAAGGATTTGGCCGTAGAGTGAACTGTGAGATAAATATAACGATTTGAAGTTTGAGAGATGTTTTAATTTTATCCAATAACAAAGAACATAACGAAGAACAAGGGTTTAACAAGCTTTGACGCCATTGATTTTTTTTTTTGAGTTTTGGTTGAAGAAAATTTCCTCCAAATGCTCGACTCTGATACCAAATCTCCTTGGCTCCATCATGAAATCCATTCCTCTCCGACGCGAAATCTCAGGCCAACAAATCTCAATATAGAAGCCATTACTCAAATCCCCAATATTCTGATGCGAAATCTCAAGCCGACAAATAGCGAAGTAGGAGAAAGAGCCTCTGCTACAAAATCCGACCATTTGAGGGATGATAAAGACGTTGACGGAGATATGGTTGTCACAGTAGACTGGAAGCTTAACAACCTTCACTAATGGCCGCATGTGGCCGTCATTTTTTTTAATTGATTTTCTTAGCAAAAAACGTTATAAATATATATGTTTATAGTTTTACAAAAAAAAAACCATTTGGCATAGTTGAGTGTGTATATGCGGTTTTTGTAAGAGTAGTCAGTTCAAATCACTATTTTACATTCGTTAAAATTGTTCAAAAAGACGTTGTTTTGATAACTTATCTATATTATTATTTGAGCAGTGAATTTGACTCAGATTGAAAGTTGAAAACTGAATTACGCTTCTACCCTTAATGAATACAAAGGCTTAGGTGTTTACTTTCGTAATTTACCTAACATATGTAATCGTTACGTGTTTGATTATTGTTTACTCTATTTAGCTATGGATAAACATTGAATTACGCTTCTGCCCTTAGTGGATTGTAAGAATATGGTGTGTAATTCCTTAATTTTGCTCTTCTATATAATCGATGTGTATTTAACTATTGTTTGCCTAAATTTATTAGTGTGATATTCACGATTGCGATGAATTGTGTATTTCATTTATCTAAAAAATGTAATGTTTCCTTTTTTGGTACAACTGAAAGGGATAATTACGATCTTTGAAAATGATAATTACTATTTCTTATGATATTGTAAGTGTACCGTCCCGTGATTATCAATGTATATCTATATTTATATAATAAAATATTATAAATAACGAGCCGAAACCCTAGAATTCGTTCGGTATAAATACTTTGACCACCCTCTCATATTATTAGCACTGCGTGTTTTCTTATTCGTTTATTTAGAGTTTCGTCTGCATAGTTTAAAACATCGATCGTCGTGAATGCGTTATTTTTTAGCGTTAATTACAAGTTACGTTATTGTTTTAGCGTCGGTTTGTAGCTGCAATATGTTTGCTCGCTTATATAAGCATCTAACAACTTATTCTTCTGAGTATAGTTTTGCGGTTTCTTCTAGAGCTGCGGTGGCCTACGAGATGGTTGATGTGTCGTTGCGTAAGCTCATGTCTTTCAGTTTTTAAACGGATGTACCCTTATATACAACGTTTGTCTAATTTTTTAATGTTTTCGTTTGTCTAGGTTTAACTCAAGAGAATTTAACGATTTATTTCGACCTTGGATCGGAGCTTAGATCTGAATTCTTCGAAGCTATGTCTAATCGTAGCGTTCGAATGGATGGGTGTTGCAATGTCCCTTATCTCTTCGTCGATTTTAAAGAGAGACGTGGTTTGTTTTTAGAGTATTATTTTTTATGCGATTTTGGAATGTTGACAAGGTTTTCGGTTAATGTTGTCGTTGCGTTTTCAGGTTTACGGTCTTTGTTGACGGGCAAGGAGGGTATAGACGTCGGAGGTACCCATTGTTTATTTGTTGAGTTCTTTTGTGCGTGTTTTTTTTTGTCGTTCCGGAAAAGTACGAATATAGTTGTTTTAGGTCATTTAAATTATATTTTTGTTGTTTTGGTGTGATATTTGTTTTGGTTTTTATGTTCTGATCCTTTTAAATCAATATTCAAGATTTATATTGTTTTCTCACATTTAAAATTTGTTTCTCTGCTTAGATTTGAATTTTTGTTTGTATTTCTATGATCTGTTCCATTTTAATCAATATAAAAGTTTTAAAAGGTGCGAGAATGCGAGTGCGTCGTTGTTTTGATTGGGATGATTGCGCATATGACTGGGTGTTACATGTGTATGTTCTCGAGTTTTATAGTTAGTATAAACTATTTAGTTGATTACATGAGTTTATTTAATTAAATGGTCATGGTAACTTCTATTGTGTTGCTAAGCTATGTTTATTATTTTGAAGGGCATGACTGTTCTTCATTCGATATACCTATCTAACTGTTATGTGAATTCATATTGTATAGGGTGTCACCTGGAGTGTATTGGTGCCTATCGTCTTAGCGTCATAGATAATATGGAAAATGTCTCTGATGGAGATTTTGAAGATGGATCCGACGATGATTCATTTATGTCTGGATCATCACTTTCTGTATCAGAGTATGATACCGATAAAAATTTTGATCTGTCTAAATGTTGTGTTAGTAGTGGTGCTGATAGTGATGCTTTATCGGGCACTTCGCTTGATGAGGATGATGGTGTTGAATACGATGATGGTGGGTTTGGTGGTGATGATAGCGATGACGGTGAGTGTGATGCCGATTCTGATGATGATTGGTGTGATGAGGATGGTGGTGGTGATGAGTGTGGCGATGGCGTTGATGACGCATTGATTTTGCTTCCCCATCGCCAGTCTAGCGTAGATATTCCTTTGTCGAGTATTGGCCCTATAATTTTGGTGGTAGTGTTTACGTGAAGATTCTCCGAGTTTATGCTCACGCTTTTTTGGGTGATTCGAGAAGTATAGGCCTGATCTTGGTCGATAGACATGTAAGTCTTTATAGTCGTTTTATGTTTTATATTTATTTTCTAGTGGTTATTATGTGGATAAAGAGAAACGCTATAAAAACTAAATTTATATGCATAGGGTGTGAAGGTCGAGGCGACTGTCGATTGTGGTCTCTATGATAAGTCTGTGTCTATAGTTACACAAGATGTGTGGTTGACTATACATGACTTTCTCGTCATACTACAAGTTGGTTCTCTCCGGACAACTTCTCATGGTTTCAATATACGGGTTACGCCGTTGACGTTTGTTCGCGAGAGTACTTTTAGGTGTCTATGAAGTTTTTTTGACTTTGTTCCTTTTCAGCGGATAGTGGATCGTGTTCATGACAGTGATTATTTAGTTGGTATTAATTGTTGGATCATATATGTTGTTGTGTGTTTATAGATTGTTTGTATATAATTTATCATGCTCCATGATTTTTGCAGATTTAGTTGGTGAGGTTGTTCGCGTGGGCGATTTTGATCCACTGGGTTGCGCTTCGGGTGACAAGCGATTATTCCCTCCGTGTGATGATCCTGCATGGAACATCACGTTTGATATTCGTGATGAAAGGTAGCTCGATGTTCTGGCTTGAATATTTTATTTTAATCTTTTGAACGTTTAGTTAGTTTCTGATGTATCACTTATTTTATACTAGTCATATCACCCTTCAATGTTTGTTGTATGGACATATGGCTTCACGTTTTTCGATGATTGGAATGCCGCATGTGGTGACATCGTTGTGTTTGTTATAAGATGGGGTTTTGTGGATTCTTTTCGAGGTATTTTTGTATGATTTTTTATTTGTTGAGTTTTACGTCTTTTTGGATTTATGTTTTGATTTTTATATGTTTGTGTTTAGGTAGGATAGCTGTTTCAGCGTCGACCTGTTCTCACGTGATGCTAAATCCTTTGATACCCGATGTTGAGAAGTTTAAGTTTAGGTTTGTCTAAAACTTCTAAAACTTCTCCTACATAAAAAACATGGAGTGGTAATTTGCTATAGAGATTATATTGTTGTTGGTGGTAATTATTTTTGTTTCGACGTTGGTAGGTTACCAAGAAAGAGACGTCGCCTGTGTTTGAACAACAATGGAGCCGATGTCTGATGCGAAACGACCATTTGGTTGACTTTTGTAATATTTGATATCTTCGCATCCGATTTTAATAAAATATTAGAGTTTTTTAACCAAACTGAAAATGGTTAGTTTGTAAGTAACATAGATTATATATAAATTTAATACTTATGAAGATAAGGGTAGAACTTATATTTATCATAAGTGATGGTTGAATTTAAAATTATATTGGCGAAGATAGTTAGACATAATATCATTTGCGATTAGGGTTAAATTTTAAATTGTATTTATGATGGTATTTAACCTTTGTTGGTTCATGTTAAATGAGAAAACTGGAGTTACGTGCGTATCAACCATTTTCTTTTTTATTCTCGCCTTTGTTTTTAACATATCATTATTGTTACTGTGTCTAAGACATAACATATCATTATTGTTACTGTGTCTAAGACAAGTGTGTTGTAATGTGATTCTCCCAAAAATCGGCACTCTAGAGTTGGTAAGGGGATAAGCTTTGCATCAAAGAAACCGTGAAGTCTCAAAGATCAAAGGATGTGGAGCGAATGGTCTCACAGAAGCTGCGGAAGACTTCTGATTTACCTCTCAATACTCTCAGATATTACACACTAAAAGCATTCAGGATTTCTTTGGATATTACACACCAAAGAGATGAATCTAACTTAAAAGGGTTTTTAATAAAAAGATAGATTGATTTTATTCATAGAAAGGAGCCTCTATTTATAGAGGAAATACAACAAATTCGTCCATAATATTTGCTAAACATGCAGAGCATCTAGGGAGATGAAATTCAAACTCTATAGTGCATGTAAGAGAGAGAAATGGACATAATTAAATGCAGTCTTTGCTATGGACGAAAATAGATCTTCCTTGGTTATTTCTGGGCTGAATCCAACTTTATGGGCTTCTCTGATGGATCAAGATTGTAGAATGAGTCGGTTTGTAGCTTAGTTCATTCAGGCCTGGTCGGAATCCTTCAATGAATGCACACAGGTCCGAATCAAGTAAACCGAAAATCACCTGATTTATAAATTGAATAACTCCTTCATCCGAACTCCATTTGATGTGATTCTTCTTCGAGGAGTTCCGTGATTGAGCTGAGCACATTTTCCAGGTAGTTTCATGCATTGAATCGTCGCGATTAGGCAGATACGCTTCGAACAATTCACACATGTCCTGATGCTTTCCATGATCATATCATTCTCCCTCTCTTGAAAAAAAGATTTGTCCTCAAATCTTGCTCTTTATAGAAAGAACAAATTGAACACAAATGAAAAACAAGCAGATTTTTTTATATCTTTGCTCTGTTTTTTTTTTTTTTTTTTTGGGACAAAAATTACTAAATAAAAACAAAAATAGAAGAACAAAAGATGAAAAGGTAGAAGATGAAAGAAAGAAAAATGAAAAGATGAGAAGATGAGAAGATGATAGAAAAAATAGATAACCAAACTCAAGAGTGTGCTCTGATACCAAATAATGTGATTCTCCCAAAAATCGGCACTCTAGAGTTGGTAAGGGATAAGCTTTGCATCAAAGAAACTGTGAAGTCTCAAAGATCAAAGGATGTGGAGCGAATGGTCACACTAAGGATGCGGAATGGCCTTAGATTCACCGTGGAGCGAATGGTCGCACAGAAGCTGCGGAAGACTTCTGATTTACCTCTCAATACTCTCAGATATTACACACTAAAAGCATTGAGGATTTCTTTGGATATTACACACCAAAGAGATGAATCTAACTTAAAAGGGTTTTTAATAAAAAGATAGATTGATTTTATTCATAGAAAGGAGCCTCTATTTATAGAGGAAATACAACAAATTCGTCCATAATATTTGCTAAACATGCAGAGCATCTAGGGAGATGAAATTCAAACTCTATAGTGCATGTAAGAGAGAGAAATGGACATAATTAAATGCAGTCTTTGCTATGGACGAAAATAGATCTTCCTTGGTTATTTCTGGGCTGAATCCAACTTTATGGGCTTCTCTGATGGATCAAGATTGTAGAATGAGTCGGTTTGTAGCTTAGTTCATTCAGGCCTGGTCGGAATCCTTCAATGAATGCACACAGGTCCGAATCAAGTAAACCGAAAATCACCTGATTTATAAATTGAATAACTCCTTCATCCGAACTCCATTTGATGTGATTCTTCTTCGAGGAGTTCCGTGATTGAGCTGAGCACATTTTCCAGGTAGTTTCATGCATTGAATCGTCGCGATTAGGCAGATACGCTTCGAACAATTCACACATGTCCTGATGCTTTCCATGATCATATCATTCTCCCTCTCTTGAAAAAAAGATTTGTCCTCAAATCTTGCTCTTTATAGAAAGAACAAATTGAACACAAATGAAAAACAAGCAGATTTTTTTATATCTTTGCTCTGTTTTTTTTTTTTTTTTTTTGGGACAAAAATTACTAAATAAAAACAAAAATAGAAGAACAAAAGATGAAAAGGTAGAAGATGAAAGAAAGAAAAATGAAAAGATGAGAAGATGAGAAGATGATAGAAAAAATAGATAACCAAACTCAAGAGTGTGCTCTGATACCAAATAATGTGATTCTCCCAAAAATCGGCACTCTAGAGTTGGTAAGGGGATAAGCTTTGCATCAAAGAAACCGTGAAGTCTCAAAGATCAAAGGATGTGGAGCGAATGGTCTCACAGAAGCTGCGGAAGACTTCTGATTTACCTCTCAATACTCTCAGATATTACACACTAAAAGCATTCAGGATTTCTTTGGATATTACACACCAAAGAGATGAATCTAACTTAAAAGGTTTTTAATAAAAAAGATAGATTGATTTTATTCATAAAAAGGAGCCCCTATATATAGAGGAAATACAACAATTTCGTCCATAATAGTTGCTAAACATGCAGAGCATCTAGGGAGATGAAATTCAAACTCTAAAGTGCATGTAAGAGAGAGAAATGGACATAATTAAATGCAGTCTTTGCTGTGGACGAAAATAGATCTTCCTTGGTTCTTTTTGGGCTGAATACACTTTTCTGGGCTTCTATGATGGATCAAGATTGTAGAATGAGTCGTTTTGTAGCTTAGTTCATTCAGGCCTGGTAGGAATCCTTCAATGAATGCACACAGGTCCGAATCGGGTAAACCGGAAATCACCTGATTTGTAAATTGAATAACTTCTTCGTCCGAACTCCATTTGATGTGATTCTTCTTCGAGGAGTTCCGTGATTGAGCTGAGAACATTTTCCAGGTAGTTTCATGCATTGAATCATCGTGATGAGGCAGATACGCTTCGAATAATGCACACATATACTGATGCTTTCCATGATCATATCATGTTGTTTATTATATATTGTTTAAAATGGGGTATTTGGCTGCGGATCATATTCACTTATATGTATTGTCTATGTTAGATTGTTATGAAATTCTGTTATTAGATACTACGTTGACTTTACTGGTTTTGTACCTAAATGATGAGGACATCGGTCCTGAAGCTGAGCAAGTAGCTGCTGTACCAGTCATGAGACAAGCCCCACGGACCAGATCAGGAACAAAGAGCTTAAGGGATGAATTCAACAAATCAGTAGAAAGCTTAATCACTCCCATTGAGCATGAAGAACTCAAGAAGAAGCTGCTTTCAAAGGAGATAACCAGAGAAACACCATCATGAAGCCACGAACCATACCAAGAAGACGTTTACGTGCAAAACAAGATCTGAATGGAGGGCCAGAGACTCTAATGGAGGGCCAGAGACTCTGATCACATAAAGAGCATCAAAACAAGGAAGATATCCATCATGAAGCCACAGACCATACCAAGATACAAGAAGACGTTTACGTGCAAAACAAGATCCAGCCAAGCTTATTCTTGCCGGTTTTGCAAGGTACTGAAGACATGACATTATTTGTCATTACTAAAGAGCTGAATGGAGGGCCAGAGACTCTAATCACTTAAAGTGCTCTAGAAGAACCGGCGAAACAAAGGTTCCTAGCTATCTTTGTTATTAAACAGACTTTCCAAACATAAACTCAAGAGGAAGCGCCTAAGAGAGCAACAGCTAGTTTTAGTTTCTGTTTTTAAAGTTCTTTGTTATTTCTTTGTTATCTCCCTTTAAATGTCGTTCATCTAGTCCAAGATCAAAGTCCCTTCCATCTTGATGGGGAGTATTAGAATAATTGAGAATATTGGTTCAGATAAATTGGTTAGATTCTTTTTCGGTTTATTGTAGTTAACAATTTCTCTTTACTATATAAGAAAGAGTTCATTGTAACGATTCAGATAAGATGAATAACAGATTTGTTCTTCCATTCATCTTCTCGATTCTCTCTGGATCGATCTTGTTTTGTAACACTAACAGACTTGACAGTGTGTTGACTCGTACTTCATAGATTTGATTTGCATTTTCTAACTATGGAAGATAGAGTTGCAAAACAAAACCACTAGATTTGCAGAAAACCTATGGAAGATAGAGTTGCAAAACAAAACCACTAGATTTGCAGAAAACCCTATAATCTTAGAGTTCATTAGTTCGAACAAGGAGAGATAGCCAAGGTCCTCGTGTACACCTCGTACAGTAGATTCTCATATAAATTTGAGAATCTGATTTCTGATTCTTTTGTTTTCCTCTTAGCTCTTCATCTTCTTGTTATTGTTCCTCGCATCACCGTCTAAAAGAGAGTTGGAAGCACTACGCTTCATTTGGAATCGATTATGCAGATCAAAGTTGTTTGAGAAGAGAGATGAAAAAGTGTTAAATTGAAGAAGATGAGAGATTGGGTTCGGAGCCTTTGGAATCTAGAGGGCCTTTTCTTTTACTTTGAGTATTGTCAAAGACGACAAAAACGATAAAATGAATATTTCCGTTGCTTTTCTTTTCTTTTCATTGGAGTAATGACTTTACCGTTATATATAGTGTGTTTATAGATTTCATAAAAATTAATGTAGCAAAATGGTTGTGTGCTAATTGATTTTTTTTTTTTAAAGGGCCAGTTTATGCATTTTATTTAAAGTTCATTGGTTCGAATCTTTTTTTTTTTAATATTCAAAACGACATACAAGTTTTAATAACTTATAAGCGACTATATACACGTTGCAAAATCTATATACGAACGAGAATTATATTGCGTATTTACTTAAATATGGTGGTTTGATCTGCATTTTTTTTTCTGAAAAATGCAGAATAAAGTTGGAAAAAAAAAATCAGTTGCCGGATTTTTTTCAGAGAATTCTTAATCAACATACATGTAAAAGCCATTGATTAAATCAAATAAAATGTTAACGGGCCAAACAGACTAATCAGACCCAACAAATTTAATTCCAAACGGGTTAACCCAAACCCGGCAAACTTTGGACTGATGGTTTATTTAGGAGCTGTTGGTATAATAGCAGTTCGCGCTGCCACGTTGCTAAATCTAATCATTCATTGCCAACAAATACAATTAAATTAAAGTATTCTCTCATTCATTGTCAAAAAATTGTTACTTCTTCATTTAATTTTAAGATTTGCGTGACCAACTAATCACATTAATTTACATTATGACAGGTAGGAGGTTGTTTTCGTGCTTACGTCAGTCAGTCGGTGCACAAGTAACGGAGATAAAAACGAAAACGGAGACTGTGCAGAGCACACCTGTCTCTCCCCACTCCTTCCTCAAAGCTTCTTCTAGTTTTCTCTTTTCTGCTTCAGAGTCAGACTCGCAAGTTTCTAAGAAATTCTTCTGCTGGTTGTCACTATTCTGTAAAATCCCTCCCCTTCTCTCTCCCTGTCTCTTTTTGTTTTTTCTAAATTCTCGTACTTGTGATCTGGGTTAGCTCAAAGCGAGGTTCTTTTTCCTGGGTTCTTGTGTTCTGTTTCGCCTCTCACATCTACAGGAAGAATATTAGCTTCTTGAGCTCAAATTTTGTGACTTTGGTTTCTTTTGGGATTTTTGGTTTCTTCCGTCAGTTTCTGGGTTAGTGAAAGTTTTGGTTTTTATTCCAAGGTTCTTGTGTTCTGTTTCGCCTTTCCATTTACAGGAAGAAAGAATATAAGCTTCTTGAGCTCAAATTTCGTGACTTTTGTTTCTTTGGGATTTTGGGTTTCTTTTTTCACTTTGTGGGTTAGTGAAAGTTTTGGTTTTTATTTGTTGCAGAGCTAAGAACATGTCAGCACCGAAAGCCTCTGAGCCGCAACCACATCCTCCGAAAGAACAGCTTCCAGATATCTCTTATTGCATTACAAGTCCTCCTCCATGGCGTGAGTTTGTTTCTCTTTGCCTTTCCATAATTTTTTTTGTTCTAGATTGTTCTTCAGACCTTCTCGGTATATCCATATAGTTTTGGAGACTTTGGGATTGATTAGATTCTTCCGTTTTTACTTTTGTTAAAAGTGGGTCTATTTTTGGTATCATTACTTTTTTGCTTTTTGTTGTAACGTGAGGATTAGATTCTTACTTTTTCTTTTAGAATTGTTCATTTTACCTTCAGAATCTTCTAGCAGTTTTGGGGATCATTCTCTGTTAACATAGGAGCAGAGCCGTGCTTACCCTTATAACAAAAAGGCATTTGCCTAAGGCCACTTATTGTATATTAATTTTGAAGGCCACATTCTACAAATATTTTAGCTCAACTAGTTACTTTTTTTAATGGTTGATCCTCAACAGTTAATATTATTAGCAATGTTGAATCTTTTTTAGTCCAAAATATAATATTTACCATGCTATAGTTACCCAAAATATCTCTACCATTTTTTATTGACAACTAGTAAATAGTTTCTATCATATTTGGTTATTTGATTTTTTCGTAAACTAAATTAAAGGCCACATTTGTAGATTTAGCTTTAGGCCTCTGAAATCCTTCGCACGGCACTGCATAGGAGAATAAACTTAATCAATCTATTAAAAACATGTATTCTTTATTATGTAATTATTTTCTGGACTCGCTTCTTCAAAATTACGTGTGACTTTTTCCCGTTAGATTCTTATAATATTTTGTTGTTTATATGTTCAATCAAACAGTTGTTTTTAGTGATCTGTTTCTAATTTGGTAGTTTTTGAGTAATTCTTGTTTGAAGCTTTTCTATTTAGTAAATGTGAGACTGAGATTACTCTTTTATATTTCAGCTGAGGCTGTTCTGCTTGGGTTTCAACACTACCTTGTGATGCTTGGAACAACAGTTCTGATTCCAACCGCTCTTGTTCCACAAATGGGAGGTAGAAATGTAAGTCTCTTCTCTATAAAAAAACACTTGTGCAAATTATCCTCAAGCTTTTTTTTATTGGACTTAAAAGTTTATGATTCTGGCAGGAAGAGAAGGCAAAGCTGATTCAGACAATACTCTTTGTAGCTGGAATAAACACCTTGCTCCAAACCGTATTTGGAACTAGATTACCCGCTGTTATTGGAGCATCTATTACATTTGTCCCAGTTACAATCTCAATCATGCTTTCCGGGAGATTCAACGACGTTGCTGATCCAGTTGATGTTCGTATCTCAACTCTTTTTCCCCTATTCAGTTGTGTTTTTTATTTCTATGTTTGTTCAACTCTAAAGTACCCTTTTGATGATGCCTTCTCAGCGATTTACGAGGATCATTCGGGCAACACAAGGTGCTCTAATTGTTGCTTCAGTTCTTCAAATTATCCTTGGCTTCAGTGGCCTTTGGCGTAATGTTGTAAAGTCAGTCATTGAGATTCATTAGACTCAAAATCTTGATCCACTGTTTCGGGTTAAGAATATGTTACTTAACTTCTGTAATTCCAGGTTCTTAAGTCCTCTGTCTGCTGCTCCTCTGGTTGGATTAGTTGGTTTTGGCCTGTACGAGCTTGGCTTTCCCGGTGTAAGTCATCTTGTTCTGTAAATGGGAACCCAATATCAAGCTAGTGGAATCTTGATTCTTTGTTATTTTAACCAGGTCGCTAAGTGTATCGAGATTGGACTCCCGGGGCTTGTTATTCTTATACTTATATCACAGGTAATTGTAGTTACATGATCTGAGATGAGTTCTTGCTTGATGTTTCTTATCGTCTAAGTCATACTTTTTTGCAGTACATGCCCCATGCTATGAAGGGAGGAAAACATGTGTTTGCTCGCTATGCTGTCATATTTTCTGTGGGGATAGTGTGGCTTTATGCTTTCTTTCTTACAATTGGTGGTGCCTATAATGGTGACAAAATAAATACCCAAAGAAGCTGTCGGACTGATCGTTCCGGGCTCATAAGTGCTGCTCCGTGGTAAGAAGACAGCACAAGGCTGAGTGATATCTAGCGAGAAAGTCATCTTCTTTAGTGACTTTGATACTCAAGTGTGGCTTACCATTTTAGGCTTAACTTAATTGTGTAGGATAAGAGTTCCATGGCCGTTCCAATGGGGAGCACCATTGTTTGATGCCGGTGAAGCCTTTGCCATGATGATGGCTTCTTTTGTTGCTCTTGTTGAGGTTTGTTTCACTCAACTCCAAGTCTCCACCACGTGTAGTTACATTACACAGTCAGTTACTAATGATCTGCTACATGCAAAACTTAGATCCATAGGTTCAAGCACTAGTTTTCATAGGTTGCATACTCAGTAAGTTTTTAAAGCGAATGAGACTTATCTCTTCATTCCTTTGAAGTTTCTTGCTCTTTACATTAATCTTGTCTTGTTTACTCTTTCGTTTATCCACAAAAAACAGTCGACAGGCGCTATTATTGCGGTCTCAAGATATGCTAGTGCCACAATGCCGCCACCTTCTGTTATCAGCCGTGGTGTTGGTTGGCAGGTAAATACTCACTTAAGCTTCATTTACAAATTTTTCTCGGGTCATTTATCTAACGTTGTGTCTCAACTTCTTGTTTAGGGAGTTGCAATTTTGATTTCAGGGTTGTTTGGAACTGGCATAGGGTCTTCAGTTTCTGTGTAAGACCTCATATTTTCTTTCTCTAAACCTAAGACATGAGTTGATTTTGAACCGTGTCTTACGTTTGTTCTAACATGTCTCGCAGCGAGAATGCGGGTTTACTAGCACTTACAAAAGTTGGTAGCAGGAGAGTTGTCCAAATATCTGCAGGCTTTATGATATTCTTCTCCATTCTAGGTAAGCTTGTCTCTTTCAATAAAATCTATCAAGAATTAAAGTAGTCACTCATTATTTGATTGTCTTGTATATAAATCTAATGCAGGGAAGTTCGGGGCGGTGTTTGCATCAATACCTGCTCCTATCATTGCTGCCTTGTACTGTCTCTTCTTTGCGTATGTAGGTAAGTATTGCTTATAAGCAGAAGTAAACCAAATGATAAGTAGAGTGGGCAAATCCGGTTTACCTTTCAGTTTAGCGTTTTTTGGTTTTATGCGATTTTGGTTTGGCTTTGTTCGATTTTAGATATAAAATAACGGTAAATAAGAATTTATTATTATTATATATTTAATATTATTACATTTAGGGGGTATTCAATTCAGATTTCGGTTGTTTTTATGGTTTTTCGGTTTTTCAGTGTATAACCAAATCTATTATGGATGGTTTGGTTAGGATTTGGTTTAAATCGTTTTTTTTCCTTTTCGGTTTGGTTCGGTTTTGGGTTTTTTGTTATAAAAAAAATAAATCCATTTAAACCGTATTAAGACTGGTTCGAAAACGGTTATTTTGGCTCGGATCGGTTTGGTTAATCCGATTGAACACCCCTAAATTTACAGTACATAGATATAAACTAAGATATAAATTGTAATCACGCATTGCTTTATTCATTTCGGCCTGCCTAGTTACAATAAAATCTATTTCAGTTTGGTTTTGGTTTCGGTTTTAGCATTGCAGTTCGGATTGATATATGTGCCTATAGAATGGTGGTTGCTATATTTAAAAACAAAAACTGTTGATCAGGTGCTGGAGGACTAAGTCTGCTGCAATTCTGCAATCTGAATAGCTTCAGGACGTTGTTTATATTGGGCTTCTCAATCTTCCTAGGCCTATCAATTCCACAGTATTTCAACGAGCACACAGCCATCAAAAGCTACGGTCCGGTTCATACAGGAGCAAGATGGTTCAACGACATGGTCAATGTTCCTTTCTCGTCCAAGGCTTTCGTGGGAGGATGCGTGGCTTACTTGTTGGACACGACGCTTCACAAGAAAGATGGTTCGATCAGGAAAGACAGAGGTAAACATTGGTGGGACAGATTCTGGACTTTCAAGAGTGACCCGAGAACTGAAGAGTTCTATGCTCTTCCTTTCAATCTCCACAAATACTTCCCTTCTGCCTGAAAAATCCTTACAAGCCTTCACTTTAGGTTTCACACACCTTATCCAGTTGGGTTTATGTGTATATTCGGTGAGGAGACTTAGAAACACAACTAGATATTATAACCCACAGGCCAGAGTTAGTAATATTTTGGAAACATTATACTGTGATGTTTGTTTCTATGTTTAGATGTTTTGCATTATAGGATGATGCTCGTTTTGTCAAATTTAGAACTTGAGTTTTGGATGCTGAATTTTAATGCAAATGATTGCCAGAAAAAGGGAAATTTTGTGAGTTTGGATTCTTTGATTCCATTCCAGCTCTTTAACGATCCACCTAATTTTTTTATTAAAATAATATTCTTATGATACCATTTTTTATTTAAATTATTATAACACTAGTTGCTATCTGTTTTAGAGATATACCACTTTTTATACGTTGTTATAAGGTCAATCTGTTTTTTGAAGTAGGTTACTTTAAGATTTGCGTGCGAATTTTCACGAAGTATCTTATAATTTGCTCAGACCCTTGTAGAGTGTTTCATATGGTGTCGTGAAAAGTCGGTTTTTCGCGAGTTCTTATCCGAAATAGATTGGAGTTTTAGATCTCACCATTCCAAATTAAATAATAAGGCGTTTGTTTGGAGTTTGAATCGGTTGGGTTTAAATCGTTTCCGTGGTTTCTCCCGAAGTTTCCGTGGTTTCTCTTTGGGAGAGAGTCTGTATCGCTACGTCTCCAAATTTTTATGTCTTTAAATTTAGAAAAAAATCTGATGGATCTATAGATTGAAAAAAATGAAGTGCCGTTTGATTTACCAGATCTTCCGCAGTTCAACTCTTGTGGAAATAATGATTTGAGTATATAGGCCATTTGTTGAATCCTAATTATCAGAATATGGCAAAATTCATCCTGGAAATGTCCAAGAAATGGCTAATCTATGGAAGAGCAAGAGGAGCTACTCTGACTCGAGATCGCTTTCAGTTCTTTTTCATGTATGAACAAGACATGGAGGAGAATTTGAAAACGGTAGTCTACTGCTTCAATGGGCCATCATCTTTGATCGTTGGGTGGAGCATCCGCCTGAAGACTATCTTCGATTCCTTCCAGTGTGGGTGCATATGTCAAATGTTCCGCTAAATAACTACACTAGCCTCAATTACTGCTTTTGGGGAGTTTACAGGTCAAGTGAGGCTTATGTGAGAGTTATGATCAGTTTGGATGTTACTAAGCCTATGAGGAGGGGAAAAGTTATTAATCTACCTTCGAAGGCTCAGGTTTCAATCTTCTATTTATATGAGATAATTCAAAAGAGGTGTGTGGTGTGTCAAATGCTAACTCATGAGAAAGAATTTGGTCCGAGAGTAGCTCGAGTTCATCAACAAAAAGCTGCTGAAAGAAGAGAAAAAGTTCAACACATGCACAACAAAGTCCTTTCAAGCTATTCTAAAGGAATCTGATCCTTTATTTAGAGTTCTTGAAGATAGTCAAGTTGGTTTAGATCCGATTTATGGCAGACCGAAAATAGCAGAGGCTGTTTTCGATCAATTGCGGCATTATCTTATAGGATCTAAAGGCCCAAATAGGAAAGTGAGGGAGCTAAGAGTAAAAAAGTCGGTGCTTGAAGCAATGGCAGATCCGATTTCCCAAAAACCTTTTCTACGTTTGGAATCACTTCTGATTGTGTCGGCGAAAGTCGATAAAAACAAGGGTTTAATCTTTTATTATTTCGAGGATTTGCAAGGGATTAGGAAAATGCATTGTCTCGAATCCCTCTGTCTGATGTTTCGTTTTCTGATGGTTTGGCAGTAAATTTTATTTCTTCGGCGGATCCATTTCAGTTTGGCTCAACGGTATTTGGACGTAGCCTCTCTGAAATCTGGAAAACCAAGAAAGAGATCTTTCAAGAACAGAAGAAAGAAGTCATATATGTTAATGATCAAACAGAAGGAGATTGTGACAGAGGACAATTCAGGAAGATCAGTCAAATGTAAAGTTTCAGAGGTTCGAGAGATTCCAAACACATATACCAGGCGTATCAAACCTTTGATGGTCCCAAATGAGGGATCATCCAATCATTAATGATCATTATATGCTGAAATTGCCAAAGATTGGGACGGTCTCATGACTTGATGATTCCTAGACTTTAGGAGATTCATAAAGAACATTTTCTCAAAGTCTTGTTTTTGATGAAAACAATGAATAAAAGGAATGTTTTGGTTGATCTTCAAGTATGGTTGGGGTACGATAGGGTGTATACAGTGGATCCAGTACGCAAGAGTGGTGGATTAGCAGCCATTTGGAAGAAGATGTTCAATGTAGATATTAAACATGCATATAAGAATATAGTTTACAGTTTTGTGATTCCACTTTTTTCATTTCGTGTATTTACGGTGATCCAATGTTTAAATATCGGTCTATGGCTTGGGAAAGACTCAGTAGAATTGCAACTCAAAGAAAGAAAACTTGGTGTATGCTAGGAGATTTCAACGAGATAAGCCAAAATTCTGACAAAATTGGCGGTCCCAGAAGGAGTAACAAGTCTTTTGTAGTTTTCAATGACATGCTCAATGTTTGTGACATGAGATTAATTCCGAGCCAAGAAAATCTTTTTACTTAGGGAGTCAAAAGGAGGAATTTCTGAATTCAGAGCAAACTTGACAAGTGTTATGAAAATCAAGAGTGGATTAAGAAGTTTTCGGCTGATGGTATGACTGGTTTTTTCTTCCAAAAATATTGGTTTATTGTGGGTGCTCAAGTGATTGAAGAGATTCAAAATTTTTTTGTTTCTGGTTCTTTTCATGTGGAATGGAATTACACACTTCTCTGTCCCCTTCCCAAGACGGTTAAACTAAAGAGAACGACCGACCTTAGACCCATTAGTATATGTTCTGTTTTCTATAAGATGATATCGAAAATTCTGGTGAAGCGTTTGCAACCGTTTTTAGCTGAGATTAAGCAGTCTTCAAGTTTCCCTAGTTTCCACATTGTTCAGGCCTTGAAAAAGGAATTAGTAGATGTTTATAGAGAAGTAGAGTCTCATTGGAGCCAGAAGTGTAAACATAAATTAATGACTCCATGAGGGTGATAAAAACACAAAGTTCTACCATGCTTCTCTGAAAGATAATAGAGGTAGAATTGGGCTTCAAATGCTTTTGGATATAAATAGGAGTGAACAGAAATCAGAAACATCAAAAGAGGAAGTGGCCACCACTTATTTCACAAACCTTTTTAAATCATCTCATTTGGAGAACGTGCAAGAGATGTTCCAAGATTTCATCCCAAGAGTAACACCGCAAATAAATGAGATGCTAATAAAAGTGGTAACAAAGGATGAAATTGAGGAGGCGGTGTTTGCAATCAAACCGTCAAGTGCTACATGAGCACTTTGTGACATGATATTAATTTCGAGCCAAGAAAATCTGTTTACTTAAGGAAGTAAAAGGGGAGATTTTTGAATTCAGAGCAAACTTGACAAGTGTTATGCAAATAAATAGTGTATTAAGAAGTTTTCAGCTGACGGTATGACTTGTTTTCTCTTCCAAAAATAGTGGTTTATTGTGGGTGCTTAGATGATTGAAGAGATTCAAAATTTCTTTGTTTATAGTTCTTTTCATTTGGAATGGAACTACACACTTCTCTGTCTCCTTCCCAATACGGTTAAAGCAAAGAGAATGACCGACCATAGGCCTATCAGTATATGTTCTGTTTTCTATAAGATCATATCGAAAATTCTGGTAAAGCGCTTGCAACCGTTTTTAGCTGAGATTGAGCAGTCTTCAAGTTTCCCTAGGTTCCACATTGTTCAAGCCCTGAAAAAGGAATTAGTAGATGTTTATAGAGAAATGGAGTCTCATTGGAGCCAAAAGTGTAAATATAAATGGCTCAATGAGGGTGATAAATACACAAATTTTTACCATGCTTCAGTGAAAGATAATAGAGGCAGAATTGGGCTTCAAATGCTTTTGGATATAAATAGGAATGATTAGAGATCAGAAGCATCAAAAGAAGAAGTGGCCACCACTTATTTCACTGACCTTTTTAAATCATCTCAGTTGGAGATGGTGCAAGAGATGTTCCAAGATTTCATCCCAAGAGTAACACCTCAAATAAATGAGATGCTAACAAAAGTGGTAACAAAGGAGGAAATTGAGGAGGCTGTGTTTGTAATCAAACCGTCAAGTGCTCCAGGAGCACTTTGTAACATGAGATTAATTCCGAGCCAATGAAATCTTTTTACTTAGGGAGGCAAAAGGAGGAATTTCTGAATTCAGAGCAAACTTAACAAGTGTTATGCAAATCAAGAGTGGATTAAGAAGTTTTCAGCTGATAGTATGACTAGTTTTTTCTTCCAAAACTACTAGTTTATTGTGGGTGCTCAAGTGATTGAAGAGATTCAAAATTTATTTGTTTCTGGTTCTTTTCATGTGGAATGGAATTACACACTTCTCTGTCCCCTTCCCAAGACGGTTAATGTAAAGAGAACGACCGACCTTAGACCCATTAGTATATGT
Source organism: Alliaria petiolata (assembly GCA_020283515.1). Lineage (NCBI taxonomy): Eukaryota > Viridiplantae > Streptophyta > Magnoliopsida > Brassicales > Brassicaceae > Alliaria > Alliaria petiolata. The sequence goes on along the minus strand of JAHZTW010000001.1, from coordinate 471,722,066 downwards.
TCTGTTTTCTATAAGATGATATCGAAAATTCTGGTGAAGCGTTTGCAACCGTTTTTTGCTCAGATTGAGCATTCTTCAAGTTTACCTAGGTTCCACATTGTTCAGGCCCTGAAAAAGGAATTAGTAGATGTTTATGGAGAAGTAGAGTCTCATTGGAGCTAGAAGTGTAAACATAAATTATTGACTCCATGAGGGTGATAAAAACACAAAGTTCTACCTTGCTTCGGTGGAAGATAATAGAGGCAGAATTGGGCTTCAAATGCTTTAAGATATAAATAGGAGTGAACAAAGATCAGAAGCATTAAAAGAGGAAGTGGCCACCACTTATTTCACAAACCTTTTTAAATAATCTCATTTGGAGAACGTGCAAGAGATGTCCAAGATTTCATCCCAAGAGTAACACCGCAAATAAATGAGATGCTAATAAAAGTGGTAACAAAGGATGAAATTGAGGAGGCGGTGTTTGCAATCAAACCGTCAAGTGCTACATGAGCACTTTGTGACATGATATTAATTTCGAGCCAAGAAAATCTGTTTACTTAAGGAAGTAAAAGGGGAGATTTTTGAATTCAGAGCAAACTTGACAAGTGTTATGCAAATAAATAGTGTATTAAGAAGTTTTCAGCTGACGGTATGACTTGTTTTCTCTTCCAAAAATAGTGGTTTATTGTGGGTGCTTAGATGATTGAAGAGATTCAAAATTTCTTTGTTTATAGTTCTTTTCATTTGGAATGGAACTACACACTTCTCTGTCTCCTTCCCAATACGGTTAAAGCAAAGAGAATGACCGACCATAGGCCTATCAGTATATGTTCTGTTTTCTATAAGATCATATCGAAAATTCTGGTAAAGCGCTTGCAACCGTTTTTAGCTGAGATTGAGCAGTCTTCAAGTTTCCCTAGGTTCCACATTGTTCAAGCCCTGAAAAAGGAATTAGTAGATGTTTATAGAGAAATGGAGTCTCATTGGAGCCAAAAGTGTAAATATAAATGGCTCAATGAGGGTGATAAATACACAAATTTTTACCATGCTTCAGTGAAAGATAATAGAGGCAGAATTGGGCTTCAAATGCTTTTGGATATAAATAGGAATGATTAGAGATCAGAAGCATCAAAAGAAGAAGTGGCCACCACTTATTTCACTGACCTTTTTAAATCATCTCAGTTGGAGATGGTGCAAGAGATGTTCCAAGATTTCATCCCAAGAGTAACACCTCAAATAAATGAGATGCTAACAAAAGTGGTAACAAAGGAGGAAATTGAGGAGGCTGTGTTTGTAATCAAACCGTCAAGTGCTCCAGGAGCACTTTGTAACATGAGATTAATTCCGAGCCAATGAAATCTGTTTACTTAGGGAGGCAAAAGGAGGAATTTCTGAATTCAGAGCAAACTTAACAAGTGTTATGCAAATCAAGAGTGGATTAAGAAGTTTTCAGCTGATAGTATGACTAGTTTTTTCTTCCAAAACTACTAGTTTATTGTGGGTGCTCAAGTGATTGAAGAGATTCAAAATTTATTTGTTTCTGGTTCTTTTCATGTGGAATGGAATTACACACTTCTCTGTCCCCTTCCCAAGACGGTTAATGTAAAGAGAACGACCGACCTTAGACCCATTAGTATATGTTCTGTTTTCTATAAGATGATATCGAAAATTCTGGTGAAGCGTTTGCAACCGTTTTTTGCTCAGATTGAGCATTCTTCAAGTTTACCTAGGTTCCACATTGTTCAGGCCCTGAAAAAGGAATTAGTAGATGTTTATGGAGAAGTAGAGTCTCATTGGAGCTAGAAGTGCAAACATAAATTATTGACTCCATGAGGGTGATAAAAACACAAAGTTCTACCTTGCTTCGGTGGAAGATAATAGTGGCAGAATTGGGCTTCAAATGCTTTAAGATATAAATAGGAGTGAACAAAGATCAGAAGCATTAAAAGAGGAAGTGGCCACCACTTATTTCACATACCTTTTTAAATAATCTCATTTGGAGAACGTGCAAGAGATGTCCAAGATTTCATCCCAAGAGTAACACCGCAAATAAATGAGATGGTAACAAAAGTGGTAACAAAGGAGGAAATTGAGGAGGCTGTGTTTGCAATCAAACCGTCAAGTGCTACAAGAGCACTTTGTGACATGATATTAATTTCGAGCCAAGGAAATCTGTTTACTTAGGGAGGCAAAAGGAGGAATTTCTGAATTCAGAGCAAACTTAACAAGTGTTATGCAAATCAAGAGTGGATTAAGAAGTTTTCAGCTGATAGTATGACTAGTTTTTTCTTCCAAAACTACTAGTTTATTGTGGGTGCTTAGGAAATTGAAGAGATTCAAAATTTCTTTGTTTCTAGTTCTTTTCATTTGGAATGGAATTACACACTTCTCTATCTCCTTCCCAAGACGGTTAAAGCAAAGAGAATGACCGACCTTATGCCTATCAGTATATGTTCTGTTTTCTATAATATCATATCGAAAATTCTGGTGAAGCGTTTGCAACCGTTTTTAGCTGAGATTGAGCAGTCTTCAAGTTTCCCTAGGTTCCACATTGTTCAGGCCCTGAAAAAGGAATTATATAGTAGATGTTTATAGAGAAGTGGAGTCTCATTGAAGCCAAAAGTGTAAACATAAATGGCTCAATGAGGGTGATAAATACACAAATTTTTACCATGCTTTGGTGAAAGATAATAGAGGCATAATTGGGCTTCAAATGCTTTTGGATATAAATAGGAATGAACAGAGATCAGAAGCATCAAAAGAAGAAACCTTTTTAAATCATCTCAGTTGGAGAACGTGGAAGAGATGTTCCAAGATTTCATCCTAAAAGTAATACCGCAAATAAATGAGATGTTAACAAAAGCGGTAACAAAGGAGGAAATTGAGGAGGCTGTGTTTGTAATCAAACTGTCAAGTGCTGCAGGAGCACTTTGTGACATGAGATTAATTCCGAGCCAAGGAAATCTTTTTACTTAGGGAGGCAAAGGGGGGATTTCTAAATTCAGAGCAAACTTGACAAGTGTTGTGTAAATGAAGAGTGGATTAAGAAGTTTTCAGATGATGGTATGACTGGTTCTTTCTTCCAAAAATACTGTTTTATTGTGGGTGCTAAGGTGATTAAAGAGATTTAAAATTTCTTTGTTTCTGGTTCTTTTCATGTGGAATGGAATTACACACTTCTCTGTCTCCTTCCCAAGACGGTTAAAGCAAAGAGAATGACCGACTCTATGCCTATAAGTATATGTTCTGTTTTCTATAAGATCATATCGAAAATTCTGGTGAAGCGTTTGCAACCGTTTTTAGCTGAGATTAAGCAGTCTTCAAGTTTCCCTAGATTCCACACTGTTCAGGCCCTGATAAATGAATTAGTAGATGTTAGCAAATAACTTTTCTTTTCTTAGAATATCTAAAACAGATTTCATATGCTCAACATGCTCATCTAAGTTTTTGCTATAGATCAGAATGTCATCAAAGTAGAAAACAACGAAAATTCCAATGAATGATCTCAAAACATGATTCATCAATCTCATGAACGTGCTTGGTGTATTAGTTAAACCAAAAAGCATTACTAACCACTCATACAAACCATGTTTCGTTTTAAAAGCAGTTTTTCACTCATCACCCTCTTTCATTCTAATCTGGTGATAACCACTTTTAAGATCAATCTTAGAAAACACACATGAACCATGCAACTCATCAAGCATACCATCCAAACGAGGAATGAGATGTCGATACTTTACCGTGATGTTATTGATGGCTCTGCAATCAACACACATACTCCAAATGTCATCCTTCTTTGGCACAAGTAGCACTGGCACTGCACAAGGGCTCATGCTTTCACGAATGTATCCCTTCTCCATCTGCTCACTGGCTTGTCTTTGTAACTCATTGGTCTCCACTGGATTGGTTATGTAAGCTGGACGATTAGGTAGTGAAGCTCCAGGGACAAAGTCTATTTGATGTTCAATCCCACGAATTGGTGGTAAACCACTAGGATTGTCTTCAGGGAATACATCTCCAAAATCCTGCAAAAGAGAAGTAATTTCACTCGGTAGCACCGGTGTAAGGTCAGTTAAGCTCATGAGAACTTCTTTGTAAACAAATAGGATCACAGGCTGTTTAGATAAAAGAACTCTCTTAACCTCACAAGATCTCACAAAGAAGTTTGAATTTCTCACGGTTTACTCTCAAAGGCCTTTTTCATGGTTTTTCTCAAACTCTCACTCTCTTTTTGCTGGATAGTGTTTTTGGGGTCACTCATAGTGATTTGCTCTTTCTTTTTGCTCAAATGCTTTTGATTCTGATAGATCTCAAAGGGTGTCATAGGTATAAGAGTAATCTTTTTACCTTTGAATTCGAATGAGTGTTTGTTGGTAAATCCATCATGTGTGACCTTGCGGTCATATTGCCACGGTCTGCCTAAGAGGATACGGCCTGCTTCCATTGGCAATATATCGCAGAGCACTTCATCTTCCTACTTTCCAATAGACAAATGAACTATTACTTGACCAGTCACCTTCATTTCACCACTGTCGTTCAGCCATTGCAGCTTGTAAGGATTTGGATGTTTCCTTGTTTCCAAACCAAGTTTACTCACCATAGTAGTGCTTGCCATGTTTGTACAACTTCCTCTATCTATGATAAGACTGCACACTTTGTTCTGAACATGACACCTTGTGTGAAACAGATTCTCACGCTGCTCAGTTTCCTCTGTTTTGGATTGTGTACTCAAAGCTCTTCTAGAAACCAACAACTCTCCTTGAGGAGCATGCTCCTCACAATCTTCCAAAGAATCAGAAACCACTTCTTCTTCAATTTTGATTTCTCCATTATCCAAAAGCATCATAGTTCCCTTATTTGGACATTCATTAGCATAGTGTCCTCTCCCTTGACACTTATAGCATTTGACATCACGATTCCTTGTATTGGAAGACTCTGTTTTACCTTTGGTTTCTTGGCTTGTTTTAGGCGGTTTAGCATCAAACTTCGGCTTTGGGGCTGTCTTTTCTTCTCTGGAGTAACTAGGTCTCACACTAGATGATCCAACTCCATAAGACTGACGAGTTGTACCCTTCCTCTTAAGTTGTTGCTCCATCAAGATAACTTTGTGTAATATTTCCTCCAAGTCTACATAATGTTGTAGCTCCATTCGATCCTGAAGATCTCTGTTCATACCACTCAAAAATCTTGCCATGGTGGCCTCTCGATCTTCATCAATATCAGCTCTTATCATAAGAGTCTCCATCTCCCGGTAGTAATCCTCCACATTTCTGCTCCCTTGAGTTAATCTCCTTAGCTTTTGGTGCAGCTCTCTGTGGTAATGTCCTGGTACAAAGCGTTTCCTCATTATCGCTTTCATCTCATTCCATGTTTCAATGGGATGTTCTCCATTTCGTCTCCTGCTTGTCACCAACTGATCCCACCAATTAATAGCATAATCACAAAATTCAGTGGCTGCTACTCGTACCTTCTTGATCTCAGTGTAGTTTTGAAAATCAAAGACAAGCTCAATATTTTTTTCCCACTCTAGATATGCATTTGGATCGTTTTTCCCTTAAAAAGATGGAATTTTAAGCTTTAGACCACCCAAGTTGTTATCAGGCTGTACCCTTGCTTCTCTAGCACACCTTTGCCTCATTTGGCTCCCTTGAGATGAGTGATCATCACGACTATAGTAGTCATCTTCTCCATCGACTCCCTCCGGCCTAGGCTGTCCTCTTGCTCTTCCAGCAGGTAAGTCTTGCGGTTGTCTTTGTCTAGCCTCATTTTGCACCTCCTCCAATCTCTCATAGACTCCATTAATCTCTATTCTCATCAAACGTTGCATCTCTCCCATCAATGCTTGTATTTGCATATTTGGCACTGCTTCTCTTTCTCCATTCTTGCTTCCATCATGATTAAACATGTTTGTTTTTTTGTGCAAAAATAACAAACACGTTAGTAGTAAATGTTCCTCACAAGTGTTTCTCTCAAGTGTTTCACTCAAGTGTTTCTCTCAATATGGTTTTCTCTCAGTGATTCCTTAAAAGTTCATTTAGAACTAACCAAAAAACTTTAGAATGTTTTCCCCAAGTCAATCAAAGACTAACCAAGAGGTAGTACTCAAAATATCATAGGTAGAACTTCAAAACCCGATTAAACACACTTTCAAAACATAAAATATAGAATAAGAAATTTTAGATTGCAAAACAATTCCAGAACTTCTTAGATCTTTTTTTTTTATTTTTTATTATTATTTTTTTTTGATTTTTTTTTTGTTTTTTTGATTTATTTTTTTTGTTACTGGATACGAAAATAAATGATAAAAACTGAAAACAAAAGAAATGAAGATGAAAAGGTAGAATATGAAAATATAAGAAGATGAAGATATGAGAAGATGATATGATGAATACCAAACTTATAGTGTTGCTCTGATACCACTTGACGCGAGATCGCCCAAGAAATTGCACTCTAAGGAGGTAGTTGGATAATCCTCGACTTCAATGGAAGACGTGTAGTAAGAACCTTATAATCGCAGTGTTCTAAGACCCAATACTCTCTTAAACGTTTCAAAAGAAACAAGGCAGTGGAACCTTGATAGAAGATGTTGTGTAACTAAAAACCTTAAGATCGCAATGTCTTAAGACTCAAAGTTATCTTAGAACGTCAACTCAAATCTCGGCGGTGAATGGCGCTACAAATGATGATGGAAATCACTTGATAATGCTTGGATGAACACACCAAGTAATCGAAAAGTTCACAAGGAACAAATGAGAATCACTCTCACAAATAAAAAGAAAAATATTTGATAAAAAAGTTGGTTGTTTCTCAAATGAGATTACATGAGTTTATAAAGAGAAAATGAGACTTGAAGAGTCTAGTCTAAGTTAATCTCGAAAACTAGAAAGAAATTAAAGACAGATTGACCAAAAATGACTTTTGGGCTTCATTTTCGTCAACCAGAAAAGTGGCCAGTTTGCAGCCTGGCAGGTGCTACAAACCGGCGGGTTTGTGCGAATCATGGCCAGCCTGGAAGCATGTGTTAGCCCGGCGGGTGCTCTAAACTTGCGGGTTTGTGCGAAAGAAGTATAACCTTAGTGTGTTGCACTTTTGCTTCCTCATTGCTTTCTTTGCCCATAACTTCTTGAATAAGTCCATTAAGTGCATTCCTTAGCTTCTTAACTCTCGCTCGAGTCATTGGTCCTTCATGTACAAGCATTGCATCCTCAGGTTCAAGCTCAGCTTCCACTTGATTATCATTGTTGCTTTCCATGATCACATCATTACCAAGTCCCTAGCCAATCCTTTTTCAAGTGACCCACTAGATTATGTTGAGTTCGAACAAATTATATGGTAATCACCCCATGAGTGATTTTTCGTCGATGCCCATTTGTTTAAAGGTTTCCAAGAAAATAATATCCGCTAAACTACCTATATCAATGAGAATACGTGAGACTTTGCAATGACCCCCAATATCAAGACTTACCATGAAGATGCCTTCATCAAAGTCGTTCAGGTTCACTCGATCCTCTTTAGAGATGGTTATTTCCACTTCTGAAAACATTAGTTCGTCATTGGCTTTTTCCGTGCTTGCATGTCGCTGATGTTTCTTGATTGATCTTGTTGATTCTCCGTATAGTTTTGATCCTTCGATGATGAGGTTGATCCATTACTTCTTTTTATGTTCATGATCTTCTGACCCCGATTTCTCTAGACTTTTCTCTCTTCGATTTGATGTCGTCGGATCCTTGATCTTGATTTCTCCAAGCTTCTCCGCTTCATACAGGTTTGCTAGAGCTCCACATAGTTGGTAGCACTTCGCAGCTAAATGTGTGTGGACTTTGTGATATATGCAATATGCTTCTTGGTCGCGTCCTGTTGTGAATTTGTTTTTGTAAAGGTAACTTCTTGTTGGAGATCTAAAGTCCTAGATTTAAACTTTTTTGAAAGAATATTAGACGTGTAGGAGTTAGATTCTCGCTAGTTGTTTTTTGTTTTTATGAGGTTAATTCATCGCGGGTTTCTTCTATCCTTGGCTCTCTTTCGTCTATAGTTGTAGGTCTTTATAACATAACTTCTCTGATTTATCTGGTGTTCTCGACAGCTTTACTATTGGCTTTTGTATCTATAATGAGTTTTCTGCGTTTCTATATTTTATTTAAACAATAATTTTTCGTTTACCGTGCTTTTTAAAAATATATTTGTTATCCACTAATTTTGACTGTGCAAGACTTTTTTTTCAAACGGCTATTGTACCATTTTTCATGGTTTGATTCAATAAAAATTTAATCAATATTAAAAAAAAAACTAATATGGTTAAAAATTATAAAATTGTTACGTCAAAAAGGGGAAGCAACTAGCATTGTCCTATGAAATGGATAATGTTGATTTCTTCCATTTTTTTAAAAATGTTTAACGTTGCTAGAGATCTCAAGAAAATAAAAGGACGGATATATAAAGCATTGATGGAGACTAGAATGCAAGAAAAAGAGTTACATTTTCGTAAAAAAAAAAAGTAAATAAAAAACATTGATATTATTTATTTTTATATAATATAAGAAGACAAAAATGAGAAAATAAGCCCCAAATAATGGAGACGAAGTGGAGAGAGAAAGCTCCACTCTCTCACACCCCAAAGCTTCTTCTTCATCTAATCTGAATCCAAGATAGCAAATCAAAGCCCTCTCTATGACACAAGATCGCACAGAAATGTCTGAGGATGATGATGACCAATCTCCACCGTCGGATCTACGCTCTGAACCACCTTGTTCTTCTTCTTCCTCCTCCGCCGTCGATTCCACGCCGAACAAATCTCGCAACTGCATCTCCTCCTCTGGAGCCACGACGGCCTCTCAGCCTTTCCCTGACCATGTCCTCGAGAACGTCCTCGAGAACGTGCTTCAGTTCCTCGATTCCAGATGCGACCGTAACGCAGCTTCCCTAGTCTGCAAATCGTGGTGGAAAGTCGAGGCTTTGACTCGATCCGAGGTCTTCATCGGGAACTGCTACGCCCTCTCTCCTGCGAGGCTGACTCAGCGGTTCAAGCGAGTTAGGTCTCTGGTTCTTAAAGGGAAACCTAGGTTTGCTGATTTCAACCTCATGCCTCCTGATTGGGGTGCTAATTTCGCTCCTTGGGTTTCCACCATGGCTAAAGCTTACCCTTGGCTCGAGAAGGTCGATTTGAAGCGGATGTTTGTCACTGATGACGATCTAGCTCTTCTCGCTGAGTCTTTTCCTGGATTCAAAGAGCTTATCTTGGTTTGTTGTGAAGGGTTTGGGACTAGTGGTATCGCTATTGTTGCCAACAAGTGCAGGTAATTTTGACTTCTCTTTTCGACTCTAGACATTTTGAGTAATGTTTGATTGTTTGGTGGGTTTGTTATGAACTTATAGAATACGAATTTTGTTTTCAGAAAGCTGAAAGTTCTTGATCTGATTGAGTCAGAGGTCACAGACGATGAAGTGGATTGGATTTCTTGTTTCCCAGAGGATGTAACTAGTTTGGATTCTTTAGCTTTTGACTGTGTGGAAGCTCCTATCAATTTCAATGCGTTGGAGGGTCTTGTTGGTAGGTCACCGTTCTTGAGGAAACTTAGGCTGAACAGGTTTGTGTCACTCGAGGAGCTGCATCGCCTGCTGCTTGGAGCTCCACAGCTCACTTGTCTTGGGACAGGTTCATTTAGCCATGACAATGGACCTCATCAGAGTGAGCCTGAACCGGATTACGCAGCTGCGTTCCGTGCTTGTAAATCTGTAGTTTGCCTTTCAGGATTCAGGGAGCTTATGCCGGAGTACCTTCCAGCTATATTTCCGGTCTGCGCCAATCTTACCTCGCTGAACTTCAGTTATGCTAACATTTCTCCTGACATGTTTAAGCCCATCATACACAATTGCCACAAACTCCAGTTTTTCTGGGTATGTATCCTTCTTTATCTTTTTCTTCATGGTTTTAAGTTATCTTTGGCTTATTTCTTGTCACCATTTCGTTTCGGTAGGATGGATTTAATATAATAAACTTGATATCAGTTGTTCTAGGAAGTCTGAGTAAATGCTTTTCTTGAACTTTTACAATGCAGGCTCTGGATTCGATATGTGATGAAGGACTACAGGCAGTTGCTGCAACTTGCAAGGAACTCCGTGAGCTCCGGATCTTCCCTTTTGATCCCCGGGAAGACAGTGAAGGTCCTGTCTCTGAGTTAGGCCTCCAAGCAATTTCCGAGGGTTGTAGGAACCTAGAATCTATTCTTTACTTTTGCCAGCGCATGACTAATGCCGCCGTGATAGCCATGTCAGAGAACTGTCCTGAGCTTACTGTGTTTAGGCTCTGCATTATGGGTCGACATAGGCCTGACCATGTGACAGGAAAGCCTATGGACGAGGGATTTGGTGCCATTGTTAAAAACTGCAAGAAACTAACTCGGCTTGCGGTGTCCGGGTTGCTTACAGATCAAGCGTTTAGGTATATGGGTGAGTATGGGAAACTGATCCGTACTCTGTCAGTAGCTTTTGCAGGGGACAGTGACATGGCTCTGAGACATGTCCTCGAAGGTTGCCCTAGACTACAGAAACTTGAGATAAGGGACAGTCCGTTTGGGGATGTTGCGCTACGCTCTGGTATGCATCGTTATTACAACATGAGGTTCGTTTGGATGTCGGCGTGTAGCTTGTCTAAAGGTTGCTGCAAGGATGTTGCACGTGCCATGCCGAACCTAGTTGTGGAAGTAATTGGGTCGGATGATGATGATGACAATAGGGATGATGTTGAGACTTTATACATGTACCGGTCTCTTGATGGTCCAAGGAAGGATGCACCAAAGTTTGTCACAATTTTATAGGAAAAGAGGAGCGTTTTGGTGTGTTGCTGATGATTTTTAAGAGAGGGAATGAAATGGGTAGGTGTAGGAGACTGGTGGCATCAGAGGCACAGTGCATGATTGTTGATGATGATGATGATGATGATGATGTGGTTACGAGGGCATTGGAGGGATAATGCATTATTGTTGTATCATTATTTCTTTTCTTTTTTCTTGATTTTAAAAGTTCATCTTGGTTGGTTAGGTGGAACAATGGATGTATGTTTTGGGGAGCATCGGTGTTAGTTAGACAGCTGAGTTGGTTCAATGTTTCTAATAAGCTGCACTTTTGGCTCTCTCTAGTTGTTGTTGAGAACTAATGAGACATTTTCAATTAATTTGAGATATTTCGTCTGATTCAATTCTATTTAGTCCAAATTCGAATTTGGTTTGGTTAGGTTATAATTTCTTAAGAAGTTGTGGTGGTGGAGAGAGATGAGGTTGGGGTTCTTATCCACAGGAAGACCTCTCCTTTTTGCCTTTTTTTTTTTTTTTGTTTTTTTTTTCTCTCTCTCTGAGAAGCCATCTTTGTCCCCAAAAGACTACAAATTTTTTCAAACTGACAAGAGAGACATCATTTTTTTCGTAAAGGTCATAACCAAACTGAAATAATGCAGAGGATGGTGACAAAAGACATTTGATGGTGGTGGATTAAGAGAAAGTAATTAGGATTGGTGGCACATTTGATGTGATCATCTTACCTACTCATTAAACCACTTAACCCCAATGTTTTTATATTCCCATCATTTCATCCTTTATATCACTTTGTTTTCCCATCCTACGGTCACGATTATTCCAATTTGCTATCTCCACTCCCCCTCCCTACAAATAATATTACATAAATAAATAAATAAAAGACATTGGCTTAATTAGTTGGTTACATGCATTTGTCCTGCTCCTTATACATTATGTGTCTCTTATTAGGGCCTATTCTTCAAAACGTTATTTCAACTTTCAATTTGCCAAACGTTATTTCAACTTTCGATTTGCCAAACGTTATTTCAACTTTCGATTTGCCGTTATCTTCAAAAAATTTATCAAACAAGCCATATATTGCTTGCTCTATTAATAAAATGCATAAATTACCTTTCAAAAATTCAACTCTCATATCCAGTTACAAAAAAAAAAAAAAAATCAACTCTTATTTTTACTCGTCCTCTTGACATTATTTTTCCCGATGTGTAGATTTCACCATTATTTTCTATTGATGGTTTTAAATACTATGTGATTTTTGTTGATAATTTCACTCGGTACACATAGTTGTATCCCTCCAATTTTTTTTTAAGTGTATGATGTTTTTGTCAAGTTCAAGGCGTTGGTTGAAAATCGATTTCAATCAAAGTTACGAACGTTATATACAGACAATGGTGGTGGATTTATCGCACTATAAGAATTTCTCTCTAGCAACGATATATCACACTTTGCCACCCCTCCGCATACGCCATAGCATAATGACATTGTCGAACGTAGACATCGACATATAGTCGAAACTGGTCTTGCACTCTTAACTCATGGATCAATGCCTAAGTCCTATTGGACATATGCTCTTACCACGGCTGTGGATCTAATTAACCGTATACCTACACAAAATATTTCTCTTAAATCGCTATTTCAATGTCTTTTTGGGCGGCCACCAAATTTCAAAAACTTAAGATTTTTGGTTGTTTGCGCTTTTCATGGCTCAAGCCATATGCACAGTGGCAGAGGCACATGGAAGGGAGGGGTCAATTAACCCCTATGAAATTTTATGTTTAATGTGTTTTAAGAAAATTTTGTAATATTGACCGCATTAAAATATTTTTACTGACCCCTATAAATGTAAATCAAATCTAAATCAAAGTAAAATTGAATTAAATAAGTTGGATTCATAGTTAAGCAAAACAAGAGATTCAACGAAAATAAAATCGTTGATTAAAATCAAATCTAAACTATATAAATTGGATTCATAGTTAAGCAAAAAAAACCAGTAAATATGTGTCGTAAATAAGTTGTAGTTTTTTTTTGAAACGGAAATAAGTTTTAGTTGATTATACAAAAAGTTCAAAAAATTGCTGTTTTATTTAGAATTTCATTTTCTTTCTTATATAATTTTGAATAAATATGTGTAGTTACTTAAAATAAAATTGTGAATTATAAAGGTAATATTTTAATTATAAGGTACTTTTAAAACTTGGCTCACAAATAAAAAAAACGTTAATAATTTATAAAGTATATTATAATAAATTTGTTCAAAAACTATATACGATATATTTTTTAGTATTATTTTAACATTTTAGTGTCTATATATTATTGACCCCGGTAGAAATTTTTTCTAACTCCGCCACTGCATATGCATCACATAAATTAGTTTCTAGATCCACTCCTTGTGTTTTCATTGGTTATTCAAAAACACAATGTGCATATTTCTGTTTAGATAGATCCACTTCTCGGATTTATACATCACGACATGTTGTGTTCCATGAATTTGTGTTTCATTTTTTCTATATCTACTCCAGTAACGTCTGATTTGTCTCATGATAATGAAGTTTCAGAACTACCTGCAGATGCAACGCCTGAGATCTCTATCATTCAATTACCTTCTCCGATAAGTCAAAACAATTCCTCAACACTACCAGCTGTTGATGAAACGATTCTCCCGTCGCCAACTCCCTCTTCATCTTCTCGTGAACCCGACACCACATCTGGTTCCTCGGGTACTGCACCAACAACGGACCAACAACCATCTCCATGGGAAGTCACTACGGACCCGCAACCGTCTCCCACAGTTGCCCATTCTCCACAACCAGCTCAGCCAATCCGAACCAGCAATAGTACTCGTAAACCGGTCACAAAACTGAACCTAAGTGCGATAGTGGTTCCCATCTCTGAAACTATCCCCACTTTTGTAGCGGAAGCTCTCAAACACCCTCGTTGGCGTCGTGACATGTATAAAGAATTAGAGGCAATGGCTAGAAACAAAACATGGGATCCCATATCAGCCACAAATGCAGCCAACATCGTCGGTTGTCGTTGGATATTTATGATTAAAAGACACGCGGACGGTTCTATTGATAGATTCAAAGCAAGACTAGTAGCAAAAGGATTTCCTCAACGTCCTGATGTAGACTTCCAAGAGACGTTTAGTCCAGTCATCAAGCTAGCAACCATCCATCTTGTCCTTAGTGTCTCAGTATCTCACAATTGGTAGCTCCGGCAACTAGACGTCAATAATGCATTCCTCCAAAGCAAACTCGAAGAAGAGGTTTGCATAGCTCAACCACCAGGATTCTGTGAAAAAACCAACCACAAGCTGTCTCCAAACTTCACAAAGCAATCTAAGGTCTCAAACAAGCTCCCCGAGCTTGGTATAATGAGCTCCGTTCATTTCTTCTAAAATCTGGGTTCGCCAATTCCGTGGATGATGCGAGTTTATTTATCTACAACAAGAATGGGATCTTACTCTACATGTTGGTATATGTAGATGATCTCATTCTCACGGAAAAAATGATACATATCTCAACCAATTCGTTGAATCTCTTTTCACTCGGTTTTTCCTAAAGGATTTAGGCTCTCTCTCTTACTTTCTTGGTATTGAAGCTTATAGAACAGCACAAGGTTTGTTACTAAATCAAAATCATTATATTGCAGATTTACTACACTGGACCAAGATGAGCACCGCCACACCGGTATTCACTCCCATGTGTTCAAACACACCACTAACCCTTAACTCATGAAGTCTTCTCAAAGATCCAATGGAATATCGAGCTACTGTTGGGAGTCTTCAATACCTTTCACTAACCCGACCAGACATATCATATTCAATGAAGAGGCTCTCTCAATTCATGCACCAGCCTACTTCTGAACATTGGCAAGCCGTGAAACACATACTTCGCTATCTCGCGGGAACACCATCGCAAGAGATTTCCTTCTCAACAACAAACACACCACCATTTCACGCTTTCACTAACACAGATTGGACTGGAAACAAAGACGATTACACCTCCACTGGCGAATATATTGTTTAGTACTGTGAGCACCCCATCGCATGGTTCTCCAAGAAACAATCTAGTGTTGTCCGTTCCTCCACCGAAGCAGAATATCGCTTAGTTGCTTATTCCACTTCCGAAGTATGCTGGATCACGTCCTTACTAACGGAACTTGGGATCAAAACTACTACAACACCGGTTTTTTTACTGTAACAACAAAGGCGCAACATACCTCAACACAAATCCGGTATTTCACTCACGCATGAAACACTTGGCAGTCAACTATCATTTTGTGCGTAATCATGTTTAATCAGGTCATGTTCGTGTCTCTCACATAAACTCCACCGACCAACTTGCTGACGCGCTGACGAAGCCACTCCCTCGAGCTCGCTTTCAAACGTTATGTGTCAAGATCGGCCTCGCTACCGCCTGTCTTGAGAGGGCGTATTAGATATAGAAAGTAGATTAGTCGTTAGCTATATAATCTACGTAGTTATAGTTGTATATTCTCCGTAATTATTATCGTATATAGTATTTCCTTTCGTATTTTCGTTCTCACTGTATAAAAGCAGAGCATTTCACTTATGAATAAATCATCCAATTACATACTTTAATAGTTGAATCACATTACAAGGCAACCTGTTGACTCTGAGGAGCTTGTAATTCGTGAAGAAAATTGACTAACCATTCAACCTCTCGAACATCAGAACCAATAGCTCTATATTCCGATTATGCTAAAAATGAGAAATTGTAGGCTATTTCTTAGATTTCCAAGAGATTAAAGAGTTTCTAAGAAACATACAATATCATATGGTAGAACGTCTTGTATTCGTGCAAGAAGCCCAATCAGCATCAGTGAATGTTTTTAAAACCAAATAAGAGTCAACCGCATAAAACAAGCCCATACTGATGGTACCTTTTAGATAGTGCATCACTTTGTAAGTAGCACGTAGGGTGGAATTCTTTGGAGCAGATGAAGCCCAATCAGCATCAGTGAATGTTTTTAAAACCTAATAAGAGTCAACCGCATAAAACAAGCCCATACTGATGGTTCCTTTTAGATAGTGCATAACTTTGTAAGTAGCACGTAGGGTGGAATTCTTTAGAGCAGAACCAATAGCTCTATATTCCGATTATGCTAAAAATGAGAAATTGTAGGCTATTTCTTAGTTTTCCAGGAGATTAAAGAGTTTCTAAGAAACATACAATAGCATGTGGTAGAACGTCTTGTATTCGTGCAAGAAGCCCAATCAGCAATAGTGAATGTTTTTAAAACCAAATAAGAGTCAACCGCATAAAACAAGCCCCTACTGATGGTTCCTTTTAGATAGTGCATCACTTTGTAAGTAGCACGTAGGGTGGAATTCTTTGGAGCAGATGAATATTAACAGAGTTTATTCACTTCATAAGTGATGTCTGGCCTTGTGGTTGTCAAATACATCATTTTTCAACTAACCGGCGATATATCTATGGATCCTTAAGGACTTGTTCATCACTGTCTTGACTCAATTTATGGTTTGGTTCCATTGGAGTGCTAAAAAGTGTACAAGAAGAACTACCAAGACGCTTCTTTCATACCATAGATAGATTTTTGAAGTTTACAGACATCATTAGAAGGTAATGACGTGCCTGGTTTTGGTGTATAACCAGGAGGAAGCTTCATATAGATGTCCTCAGCAAGATCTCCATTCAAGAAAAATTTTGAAATATCAAGCTGACTCAAACTCTAATTCTTGGCTGCTGCAACAACAAAAAGAGTTTTAACTATGGTCAGTTTCACTACATGAGAGAAACTATCAACAAAATCAATTCTCTCATTTTCTGTATATCATTTGGCCACAAATTGAGCTTTATAGCGTTCAAGAATCCCATCATCATGGAGTTTTACTTTATAAACCCTTTTACACCCAATGGCATGCTTATCCGTAGGCAAATAACATATTGACAAAGTGTTAGAGATCTCTAAAGCACTTAAGTTCTCATTCATCGCCTTAAGCCATTTATTAAACTTCTTGGCTTGAGTAAACGATGTAGGCTCTCGATGATGAGCAATTATATATTAAGCTTATGTTCCTCTAAAAGCTTTTCATAAGACATGTAAGCATCAAGAGGGTAAGGTATATCTATTGTTGTAATATTGCAATAATAGTCATCGAAAATAGTCGGAGGTTTAGAATTTGCAGGACTTGTACTATTAATTGCAGTGGCTTCTGCAAGCTCAAGAATCTTGGAGTTTTCTTCGTGTATGCAGTGTTACACAAAAAGAATGCTGAGTAACACACTTTAGTGAAACTATGCAGTGTTACACAGAGAGGATGCTGAGTAATACAATTCAGTGGAACGAAAGAGAATCTGTCAAGATGTGTGGTGATGTGGAGGTTCTCATTGGCTGCTCTTGCTTAGACGTAATTAACAAGTTAGAAGATCTGAAGTCATGAATTGAAGATTTGGTGACGTCAAAGTTTAGAAAAGAATTTATCGCACAACTAGATGAGTTGGACATGATATATATGGTGCTTAGACCTTAGGTTAGGTTAAGCTTTTGAATGTTGTAATCTTCACATTGAACAGGAAGGGCTCGGGCAGCGGCAGCAGGATTTGAAAAAGGAATTGATCGTGATTTTGAACCTGTTCTTTCTATGACTCCTCTTAACTAAAGTAGATCAAGAAAACAGAAGGGTTTTGGGGTTTCATAGGTGAGTGAACAAAGAGTGTAGCTCAACTGTTGTTGGGTCACATAAGGTGGGTAGTTTAGAAATCGGTCCGTCTCGAGTCGTGTGTGACGTCGTGTAATCCGGATTAAATAAGTCAGTAAGAGATTTTTAAGAGATTTCTAATAAAGAGATACATGTTTGTGGAATATCTCATTGTCCTTAATAGTTTCACCAAGTCTTTATTTTACATTTGGTATCAGAGTGGGTCACCTCAGTAGATTTTAAATCTACACTCAGGTTAAGATCCTGTGGAAGACATGGAAACTATGAAGGAATTCATATTTGTTCAAAAACCTTGCATGCTTGATGAAGGAAATTTTGGTCATTGGAAGGCCCGTATGAGACACATCACACGTGGGATTGATGAGGATGCTTGGACAGCTGCAATTAATGACTGGACAGAACCCACATTTTCATGGAAGACAAGACGATTACCCTTAAGCCGAAGGTACTATGGATTGATGCTGTCAATGCTGCATCAAAATTCAAATCCAAGGCTTTTACAGCGATTTTCTCAGGAGTTGATTTAGATCAGTTCAATATCATTCAAGGATGTGAATCTGCCAAAGATGCTTGGGATACTCTCATCAATCGTTTTGAAGGCGATACGAGTGTTAGAAGAACCAAAAAAGATCATCTCGCACCTCGATTCGAAAATCTGCATATGGAAAATGATGAACCAATAGCAAATTTTATCACCAAGACAAGTGCAATTGCCAATAAAGCCTTTGTTTTGGGCAAAAAGTACAAGGATATGAAGCTTGTGAAAAAGGTGTTTAGGTGTCTCCCACCCAGATTCGCAGCTTACAAAGCAGCACTGGAGGTGGCAATGAATACATATGACATTAAGTTTGATCAGTTGGCTGGTATTCTCAAAGTAGAGGAGTTAGAGAGAACATACGACAATCCCAAGGTTCAAAATGGGATTACCTTTGCTGTTGAGACACATAAAATTGATCGAGTTCAAAGGATTGAAGAGAATGTAAGTCTCATGGCCTGTAACTTTAATAAGATATTGAAGCAAATTGAGAAAGGATATGATCAAACCCTCAGTCGGTTTCAGAAGAATGATTCAAACCGGTATGTCAATCTCAGCTCAAGACCCGATGCATACATGGGAAACCGAAAGAAGGATTTGCAGTGTCATAAGTGTGCAGGGTGAGGCCATTTTTGAAATGAATGACCATTGACTAAGAGGAAGGAACTCAAGTGCATCGAATGAAAAGGTGTTGGACACACTAGAAGTGAGTGTCCAAACAATCTTAAAAGGAAAAAAATCGTTTGTGTGCTTCAGTGATACAGAATCAGAAGGTGATAACGATAATGAAGAACTCATGCTGAACTTTGTAGCGCTGGTGTCTCAGGAGGAAGATGAATCTCAAAGTAAGTAATTAATTTATGATATTGAGTCAGAGGATGACGAAAGCGATGAAGAGAATGATTTCAAAGCTGAGTGTCGAACTCTCTTTGACAATTTTGTTAAATTCAGTAATGAAAACCTGCAGTTAATCACAGATAAAGAGATGTTGAAGGCCCATGTAAACATTCTGGAGTTGGATCAGACTACTTCTAAGACAGTCCAAGACAAAGGGATCACAACTGTGATGTCTAAGTCTGAGCAAGAAAGTAATCAGCTAGTCAATGATTTGATTGCTGAGCAAGAGAAAAATCAAAGTCTGGAGGATAAAATTAACAAAATGTGGGAAGTATTTACCCAAGAACAAGAGAAGAGCCAACTTCTTGAGAGACAACTCAATGAAAACCACAAGAAACTCGGAATGTTAAACAATGAGTCAGACAATCTCGATCATATTCTGTCAATGGGAAAACCTCCTAAGAAGAATTGGGGGGTTAGGATGTCAAGGTGCAGTAGTCAAGGATCAATCCAAATATGTCAGTATGAACAAGTTTGTACAAAGTCATCTGTCTCATCCTGAGAATAGTACAAAGAATGAGAAAGTGAAGAAAACAGTACCGATAGAAAAGGAAGAGAAAGCCCAAACGAAATCACATGTCAAAAGGGCAACTGTGACAAGGAAGAATGGATGCTTGTTCTGTGGCAAACAGGGAGTTGCTTATTGCTAGTCCCGAAGGAATCAGGTCGAACATGCTCGGAGACTGAATCTCTTTTTCATCGAACTTAAGAAATTTGGTCAAGTCTGGACCGCCTGGTTAGCCAAACATGATCTTTATCCTAAGTTCATAAAAAAAAATAATGGTGATCACTACAAGAAAAATTCAATATTGTTACCAATTTTTATGTCACAATATATAAATTTTCCGTCACAAAATTTATATTATGACGGTAATGTCACAAATTCTTAAAAGTCACAATAAAAGCGTCACAAATCCATTTTAGTCACAAAAACGTCAGAAAATGGTGTGACGACTGACAATAGTAACGATTTGTCACTATTTGTGATGACATTAAAACAATCACAAAAACGATACAGTTTATGACAAAAATACTATCACAATTATGTCATAAATTGTGATAAAAAATTGTCACATATTTATCACAAACTCTTACAATATTTAAGTTAGCGATCCGCTATAAATTATGACCAAAATAATGTCACAAACTTTGTTATAACTAGTGACTAAATTATAGTCACAAAAATAACATACTCAGTGACCACGATATTGTCATAAACTGTCACAATTAGTGACTACATTATAATCACACAATTGTTATAATTTTATTTGTTTTGTGACTTTTTTCTTACCAAAATCGATACAAAATATTACCGAATTAGAAATATGAAAACCACTAAAATTTAGTCACAATCGGTGACCAAATATTTTTAGTTAATTGTAATCACATTTTCTTAAAATTAAATAACTATACAATAAAACAGCAATAAAATATAATAAACAAACAATAAAATTACTTTAAAAACTATCACCAATGTCGAACAAAGTTAATATACACAGAACTTAAAGAAAATAGTCTTAATAAAATAAAAACTAAACAATGCTTAAACAGAAACTAAAATTACTAAATTAGATAGATGGTGGACGATAGATGGTTCTAAGCATTCTGATTTGCAACAGACTCAAACACTTTTTTCATAGCTTCAAGTCTTTTTTGAATTTCCATATTTTCTTCCTGACCTTGTTTTAGTTGAGCTTCCAATTCCTGCAGACGATTTGCAATCATCTCTGCTTCTTCAGGTGGTTGTGGTTAACTTGGAGAAGCATCAGCAGATGGTAAAACGAATTCGCTTAAAGCTCCAAGTCCAAAGATGTGACCATGTTTAGATGATCCAGCAGCCTAGAACAAAAGACAAAAAATGGGCAAAGTAATTAGCTGTTACAATGTTATCTTAAAAATTTAAACAAACTTACGACCATTTAATGAAAGTGCGCAACAGCCAAACAACAGAAATATAATCAAAACAAACAGCCATGAAGATCGAAGACTAATCAAAACTGAATGACTTAGCATCAACAGATGGTAAAACAAATTCGCTAAAAGCTCCAAGTCCAAAGATGTGTCCTTGTTTAGATGATCCAGCAGCCTAGAACAAAAGACAAAAAATGGGCAAAGTAATTAGCTGTTACAATGTTATCTTAAAAATTTAAACAAACTTACGACCATTTAATGAAAGTGCGCAACAGCCAAACAACAGAAATATAATCAAAACAAACAGCCATGAAGATCGAAGACTAATCAAAACTGAATGACCACATCAAACTCATAATAGATTCCTATCAATAACAAAACTAATTGCAAACGTGTGATAAGAAAATCCTAAAGCAGTATAAAGTTTGGAAACATTACCTTGATATAAATTTTATTTTTCTCACGTTGGTCAAGAACTCCAGCTATCACATTCCCTTCACCAGAAGAGTCAAGTTGTCCTAAGCGTTCTTGGACATGTTTCTCATAAGTTTCTGCAACCACTCTAGCTCGTTGATCAACATAGGTTCCATCAGGCTTCTGGTTTGCTTTTTTCATCACAGCAATATAAGAGTAGTCTTCATTGTTTGCTTCATGTAAACAAAACAATAAAACAAAGTGATGCAATACAATAACATTCACGATTAGATATGACCAATGAAAAAAAAAATTACCAAAACATCTTGAACTTTGGCATATGAACGTGAACCAGATAGGTGTGAATGAGGGCCTAAACCATTGCGGTCAGACATTCGAGAAGTACGGGCCTTCTCACTGATTGGTTTTGCTTTTGGTGTTGCCCAATACACTTGCATCCTGGTCCAATTTTCAACAAAAATCCACTCTGGTTTTTCTCCTTCTTTCTTCGCATGACTTATCATTCCTCGCATGCGATAAGCAGCAAGCTTCTTAAACTCGCTTTCAACTCGATTGTTGATAGTAGGATGCCAGTTAAATTTTTTTCTGAAAAAAAAGTATACGAGACGAATCTGCTTGAAAAAAGTATATGATCCTCTAAGTGCATAAGGCTGATCAAAGAATAAACACTTCCACAAGTAATCGAAACAATACATCTGCTTGAAACTATAACATGAGGCAACATTCCTGGTAGTGCCACTACAGAAGCACTAGCGTTTTCATTTCAGTCACAAACTAATTATAAAGATCTGTCTAATCACAATTCACAGCTAAAGAGGCTTCAGCCATCAAAACCAGTGTCTTACGAGAGTTATTTTAAAACATCCTTCACTGATTTAGAGTAAGCCAGAGAACAAAGATTACCTTAAACAGATTAAACCATGTTTGTTTGTAGAAAGGTGGCACTCTTTTCCATGAGTACCAAGGTCCTTTAAAACAGCTTTGAATGATCTTTCTGACAGCAGTTGATACTTGGGTGTGGTGGTTAAACCTGTTCCATTGAAATAAATTACTTAGTGAAATCTAAATCTGTGAAAATAATCAATGGTATTTAAGAAAAATTCTATACCATTTAGCTCCATTTTGTCGACCATGATGCAACAAGGGTAAAGTTGTACGATCCACATATGGCTCTTCCATATCTACACACAATAAATACAAATGATTTGATCTCTGTATAGAATATCAATAAAGCAAACAACACGGATTCAAGAGAGGCATATGGATTAAAAAAAGGAATACAGATTCAGATTCAGATTCAGCTATAGATTAACTTCTACAAATCCATAATTATGTAGGATTACCTTCCAATAAGACCTCTGAAATGAAAGACAAACTAATTGCTTCTAATAAAAGGGAAGTACGGTTTTGATAGGCAGTGGGGAAGATGGTTAAATATTTTTGACATTTTTTTAGGGTTTCAATGACTGGGGGAAATTTTGGCAAAACTTAAAACGGTTAATGAAATTTTTTGGCTACCTTACTTAAATTTATGGCGGTACTTAATAATTGGTAACATTATATTAAATCAATAAAGAGAAATTACTTAGTACGGTAACTTTTTAAGTACCTCTTATGCCTGGAAAATTAGGTGCCTCTCGAATGGAAGCTTCTTGATCAGCAACTCAGTACTCTTCTATTACTTACGGATCTCACTGCTAACAAAAACAAAAATAAAAAAAAAGATTTTGTCAATTAAGTTGTCAATCAACCCATAACCCAATAGATACTATATTTTATTTGGGAGAAACATATCACATACCGAAGTGCAATAGTTTCAGGACGGTAACGATTGGGTTTCTTGACTCTAACAGTGACTGGGGCAGACTTACGTGCAGCTTGAAATTGAAACAAGCGATCAGAAACATATCCAACAATGTGACAATTAAATTACACATATCAAAATAGTTGAGACTTACCTTAGTAGCACACTGCTTCCTAGGGGCCTTTCCTTCTAGTAGACTTCAAGCTGTTTGCTTGGTACGAGCCATCTGATCAGTAACAAATAAATTAGACTGTGATGATATCAAGCAAGTTGCCATTATCGACGTAGTCATACACTAGCATCC
Source organism: Alliaria petiolata (assembly GCA_020283515.1). Classification (NCBI taxonomy): domain Eukaryota; kingdom Viridiplantae; phylum Streptophyta; class Magnoliopsida; order Brassicales; family Brassicaceae; genus Alliaria; species Alliaria petiolata. Next base: position 471,698,684 of record JAHZTW010000001.1, on the reverse strand, counting down.
TAATTTTCACATGAGAAAGTCCAAAAATGCTTTAACTTCGTGGAATTGATATTTTATAATTCCATGATTCAACAACAACTCTAAGCTATGGCATTAAAGCACATTCGAGATTTTCACCTCTCAAATTACTTTACAAATCAGATATAAGAAACTACAATAACCACAATATTCTCAGGAAAGTAATTCACGAAACATCCAAGTAGGTCTTCAAAATAATTGCAACTTTAAGTAACACCAATAACCAAAAGAGGGAAAATCTTTCCATAGAAAATAATACATTAAGTGAAAATAATAATAGCTTAAGAAACAGCGGAATGATATTACTATTAATTTTAATTATTATACTTGCAGAATGATTTAAACAAAAACAAAAAAAAACAGCGATTTGTAAAGAATTATATGATTGAAATAATTCTGCCATTCCCCAAATTACTAATTAGAATCATTCATAGAAAGTTAGAAACTGAGATAATACCTAGAATATGTTAAATGTACATGTTACTTACTTTGTGATCGACGGATAACGAGAGTGGCGTTTTACCGCCGCACAGATCCGCTCTCGGTACAGAGTCAATCTCTGAGTCAACTCTCATAAACGAGTTAAACAGAGCTCTCTTCCACTTCTCTTGCCACGTGTCACCGTCGCAAAACTCCGGCTTCTCCTTCACTATCTCCTCCGTCAAAGCCAAACGCATCCTCTCACGGCAATAATTCGCCACCTTCACACAATAACGGATCAAAAGAAAAGAAATAAGATCTAAATCCAAGATTTCGCAGTTTACAAATCAATTCCTGATCAAAACACTAATGACTTAGAATCGAATAGAATTGATTTTACCTGAGAACCACCATGGCCGTCATGAACACCGAAGAAATGAGCACTCGAGCTAGGATTGAATCCGTTCTCGACCATCGAGCAACAAATTTGACAAAACTTGAAGGAATCGTCGAAACGGAATCTTCCGTCTCCGGTCGTATTCCACAAATCGAAGTCACCTCATATAAATGCACACTCTTAAACTCGAACAGGCTTCTACTCTCTGTTCTACTAAGCACTTTCTTCTCGCTCTGATTCATGGTATGGCATGTTTGCATGCCATATCTGCAAGTTCAAAGGCAAGAGCTATATATTGAGCCTCGGATCTGATGCCGTCGAGAGAGGCAGCGTTTGCCGACCAGACGCCGCCATGGAATTTCCGAGAGGGGTGAAGAGAAGGAAGATGAAGAGAAGAGAAGAAGAAGAGAAGAAGAATCGTGAAGGATCGAGCAGAGCCGAAAAAAGCTCTCGATGTCCGTCTGGTAGAGAGAGAGAGAGTGTGTGTGATAAGTTGTCTGATTTATAATTGATATTAGATGTCCATTTGTTAAATATATTCATTAACTCTGCTGGGTATATCAAAATGGGAAGTTTACTCATATATCATAAAAATTAGGTGATATGATCAGAAACATACAAAACTTTTTTTTATTACTATCATATTTTGCCTATATTTTCCATACCCAGCGTGCCCTTGTTACATGTTATAGGAAAAAACGTAATTACAAAGAATGCCATTACTTTTTAATTCCACATCAGAAAAAACGCGCCGCCACGTCAGAAATCGCTGACGTGTATTAATGAA
>JAHZTW010000001.1:471627174-471682062 GCA_020283515.1 Alliaria petiolata | reverse complement strand
CATCATGGTCTTATCTTGATTAAGAGTTCTAGGTATAGAGTTTGCTTGATTAGTAGCTTAAATGATTGCAAGAATGTTCCTTTAGATTCCCAAATCAATGATTCCATCCCTAGGTTTCGATTTAGTATAATTGATAATCTTGCTTAGTAGTAATCCTTGCTTAGTTTCTTGATTAGCTTCAATTAAGGTTTAATTTCATAGTTATTGCTTTAGTAGTATCTCTTTTAGCTTGTAGCTTGCTTTTAATACTTGTTTGTGACTTGAATTTATCCATTTTAGCTTAGCTTAAACTAGACTTTGCATTCTTAGTGAATCATCTCCCAAGATGGATTGATACCTTAAATATTGCAATGTTATGAGCAATTAAGGAATTGCTAGCAAGCTAAAAACGCTTGTTTCAGGTTCCTCGACGATGTTTTGAATTTCCTTCGTTTCACGAAAAGCATTAGTCACCATCTGCACAACATCGGTTGGATCCCAGGAAAATTATCTTGCTCTTCATTCCTATTATCATTATCATGATCCAAATGATATTCATCATCACCAACGTGAGTACTGCTGCTTGCTAAAGTTTCAAAATCTTATCCATGGGAAAACCATATATAATAAACAGCGTAAATCCCAGCGAATACAAGTGTTTCCAAATAATATCCACCGAGATAAATTTTTCATTACCACATAAAGTACAAGGACAATACATCTTACCCTACTCCAATGGAATCTCTTGATTTGTAGCAAAACGTATGAATCCAGTAAACCCTTGTTTATACTCCTTCGTTAACTCTCTGATAGCTTCATCTATAGGGTTGTTGATCCATTCACGATTCCTGTGTTTATTGGTAACCATAGAACGATTTTTCAATTTTTTTTATAGTTTTCCGCAAAACCAGGTCTGACATCGGAGAAGATTAACTAATATATACAGAATCGTTGGAATCAAGCCGATGTTTCGTCGCGAAATCGTTGGAACCGAGTTAGGTTGTCATCGCAAAGTAGTTGGGAACGATTCGTTTGTTTGTCGCAAAGTCGTTGGAACAAATCTATGTTTCGTCGCAAACTTGTTGGAAACGAGTCCAACAAAAGCTATAAGGTTGCAACGAATTTATGGTGGGTATGTTCCAACAATATACATATCATAAGTAGTTTCCGACGACCGTAATTTTGTTGCAAGTTTACTTTGATTTTCCTACAAAACTTGTGACAAGATTCCGTTCGCTCAAAGTTGTTGGAAATTTGTGTCGCGTTTCCAACGAAACTAATTTATGATGGAATGTTGTGAGATATTCGTTAGAAGTTTTCCAACAACCCTGTTTGTCAAAACATTTTGTTGGAAATTCTAATATTTTCTTGTAGTGTTTGTTTGTAAGAGATGGAACCAAGTGATTCGAGTGTTATCATCCACTATGGTGATACAATATTTGTTGCCTTCGATTGTAAGAACAGAAAATGGTCTCCATATGTCAATGCGAAGTAAGTCAAAAGTATTTTCACACATATGATTGTGAGATATAAGGAAGATGCGTTTGTTTCGCAAGGGGAAAAATGGCACAATGAAATTGTTCTTTATTTCTTTGTTTAATACCAAGTATATCTCTAATAGAATCAATGTTAGATACATATGGATGCCCTAATCTATGATGCCATGAATCTGATCTTTGGACAGACTCAGTGTTGTAATCTTTGATGGTTGAATCATTGACAGCAAGCTGAGCATCAACTTGTTTCACGGATGCATTCTGCTTATCAGTATATGATTGTTTGTCTTGAGTTCTATTTGTTTTGTGTTTGAATCCATGTGGATAGCCATGGATTTGTATTATTTGGCCACTGTGTGTCCATTGTATCCACAATTAGAATAAACATACATTATATGACTCTGATTATTGTAAGTGGGATTAACAAAGGCAGAGAAGTTGTCCGAAGCAGCCACATGAAAAGCACTTGCATTATGCGCACTGGATTAATGCTGCTTTTATTGTAATGTTGATCTAAAAGATTATAAAGCTCAGCCAAATCAGTGATGTTCTTCTTCATGATGATCTGACTACGAGCATTAGAGCCAGACTCATTTAAACTAGCCAAGAACTTGATGATTTAGTATATCCTGTTTTAGTTGTTGTTGCCTTGCAACAAGAAATTTTTTGACAAGTTTTCACACAATCTTCTCCATCAAGATCATCCACATGATCTTAAGTTTAGTGTAGTATTTGGATAGATATGTAAAACCTTGTTGGAGAAACCATATTTGTTGTGTGAGTTGATATGATATTGGTAAGTTCGTGATGTGAATTCGAGTAAATAAATTCTTCCAAATCTCTGAAGGATCATTAAATCGTAGAATACTCCCATAGATTTGTTTCGAAACTGAATTAAGAATCTATGACTTAACCATAATATTGAAACGCAACCAAATTTGATAATTGATATACTACGTATTTTACTACCTTTCAATAGTATTTTCATATGTTTTAATAAAAAATGGTTGGTATTTGGTTATAAACCAATATTTTTAGTCTTTTTAAAATTCATAACAGTTTGACAGGTAATTAGAAGTATTTGAACAAAATGAGATGTTTTTGGACATTTTGGAGATTAGACAGCTTCTGATTCTGAGCATCAGAAGTTTGACGTTAGATGAAGGACTTCCAAGCAGCAGATCATCCCCAAATTTGAACAAAAGATAGTCATGGATGTTAGCTTTCATCTTCAAGTAGTTTGAAGGCGATCGAATGCTTGGATAAAAAGTTATGCTCAAATTACAGAATACTGGTGCGTCTAACGACGAAATGGAGTAAGCAAAATAATTTGGTCTTGAATCGACCGAGCCCAATCGAACTGATTGGGTTTAACGGTGGATCGATCCAAGCCGAGCATGAGCTCCTGGAATATATGAATGGACCGATCAATCGACCTAACACGATTTGGTTTGATCGATCAGTGAAGCCAATCGATCAAACCACTACTTGGTTCGATTGATCGATGGTTCAGAGAAAATGGAAAGTTTCCATTTCTTGAGAAATTTCGTACACAAATTCACCATATCCAATCCTTTTACATATATAAACACCAGAGAGCCACACAAATCAAGAGGACGACCAGAGTAGCCATCATTCAAAGTTCTTTAGTTTTTCATAGTTTTTTGTTTGAGATTTTGCTACTTTTTATTTGAGAGAAGATTTCATCCTTGTTTCATCACCAAAAGTTATTTTCTGAACCTTGTTCTCTTTCAATACATCAATAATAATATGTTTATCTATGTTGTTATTGTTGATTGTTAGATGAATATGTGTGAGTAGTCATTTGTTGTGATTAAAATGTCTCGAAAGGGGATTCAATCATGGTTTGGTAGATAGGTCTAGGATTCTAGAGTGGCGCTTACATATAGTAGGATTAGATTCTCTGTCCTTCCGCTATTAATGCATATTGCTAGTCTTATCATCAGGTAATTGATGTTAGGATAATCATACTTGAACACTACCTGATGATTGTCCGGAAATGAAAATGATAGGCTAGGTTCTTAGAGCGCTAACGCCAACTCTAAGAATTTTAGTGAGAAATCGAAACTGGTTCATTTATCTCTTCATCATTTTGCCTCTTTTGCATTTGACACATGTGAATTGGGTTGTTAGATGTAAGTCGGTTTTATGCCATGATCATACGGAAATTACAAAACTTGATGATGTTTTGACTCTAGAATGAAAATATTTGTATTTGCCTCTAGTTTACTAAGTCTGAATAATCTAAACCATGACCCCCAATGCTTGCTATTTGCTTTAATTTCATTTCTGTCTTTTTACTTTCATCCGCATCAAAACCCAAAACCATATTTCGACATAGCTTTCGTTTCATTTTGAATACCATTATGCACTCAAGACTCTCTGTTTATTTGATACTTAAAGTACTACAAATTGATCGTTGTGCACTCTCAGCTTTTATTTTTCCTTTATTGTAGAAAAACTTTACGCATTGCCTCAATAATGTGAATGAGTAATGGATGGTCTAGGAAGAGATCCATCAACAAACACGATCTTATTCTTTGAATCGAAAGAAATAGTGATAGCTATATTCCAAGTGTTATAGTTGGTTCCATCTAATACCTCATATATGATGGAATCCCTTATATTATCGCCACTGGTTAAGAAGTTTGGGGAGTACTAAATACCATCAAAATCAAAAGCTTCGCGTGGTGATGCTGGAGGAAGAAAGTCTGGAACAAGAACTGTTTGCATTTGCGCTTGTAGAATATGTTGGATTCACCGGAATATGTGAATTTGGGATTGAAGTAGCCGAAATAGGCATAAGAGCTGGGGATTTCACCGCCCAGTACCACGAGTTGTTCGGCATGATGATTTTCAAAGAGTAACCATGGCAGAGCTGGAATGAGCTCGATTTCGCCAAAAAACAAGGAAAAAAATCAACCAGAAGAAAAAATCCAATCAATCGAGGACAAAAAAATTTGTGTATAAATAATAGTATTTTGATTTCTAATTTTTACTAGTGTAAATGTCATATTATCCGAGGTAAATTATGTAAAATATTTATATCAGTCATAATTGTTTGTCTTGTAATTTTGCCTAGTGTCAGCGCCGGATCATTTGAAATAAATGCAAATAAAATATATGTATCAATAATAATATTTTGCTTTCTGTTATAAATCATAGAGGTTCGATCTCCATAACCGGCCCATCAAGACATTGGCGTGAAGGCCCAATACCTTAGACGGTCTATTAGATGTTTTCCTTATTCATGTAGGAAAAGGATGTTTCCTTTTCTACCCTTATGTAATCCTTATATAAAGAGACCTCTTGGTCATAATAATACAACACAATTTACATTACTTTTACAACACGTTATCAGCACGAGCTTGCTCTAAACCCTAGCCACCGAAAAATCCCTAAACCCTAGCCACCGAGAAAAACCGCAGCCGCTCGATCTCCCTAGCCGCGCGTTTCCCTTACCCGGAGAAACCCTAGCCGCGAGTCCTTCACCCGGCGTTTCCCGAGTAGTCGCGCGTCCTTCACCCGACGATCCCGAGTAGCCGCGTGATCCTCATACGGCAGCAGCTCGACGACGAGTAGCCGATCCAGCCGCGCGAACCCTAGCAGCCGCGAGTTCCGTGTAGCTGACCCGACGAGTAGCCGCGAGCAATCCGAGCAAAGTTTTACCGTGGTCTGTAGCTCCCGGTTCATACCATTCAACCCCAAAAGAAGATCAAGGTAAAACCCTAAGTCTAAGAACAAAATAAAATCGAATTCAACCTTAATAAACATAAACCCTAAAAACCGATTATCTTATAAACTTGCTTGATCTTTTGAGAACTTGAATTGCATTGAATCTAAGCTAAAGATAAGACATAAAATTCGGTTTGATTGTTTAAACTTGTTTGATCTCTTTAGAACCTTAAAACCGAAACCTACTTGAACATATATCAAACCCTAAAATACGGTTTACTTGATTAACTTGTTTGCGTGTTTTAAACATATTGTTTAGCTTGTTTATTTGATGTTTAGAAACCGCATGATAGAATCATTCACCATAATCGAATTGAACATTAATCTTACTCAAACCCTAAAACCGATTCATGTAAAGGATTGTTTACTTGCTTAGTTAAAACCGCATAAGTAAAGAAAATTAAAATCAGGTTTTAGCTTTGCGTTTTAGGAGTGTTAGATTGATTGTTCTAGTTGCATGAAACCGAAACCCTAAGAGAATAGGAAAGATTAAAATCGGATTTCATAAAAACCCTAATCCTAATCAAAATAGGAAAGTTTAAGAATTTCCTTTTTGCATGATTATCCTTTAGTGTTTAATTATAATTGTTTTAGGATTAATCTTACATATAGAATAAGTTAATTAAAATCTGATATAAGTATAGAATAAAATCGGATTATATGATTGCTTGCTTGAATTTGCTTGCATGATTAATTACTTGAAGTCTAAAATCGGATGTATATAAATCGGCCATCATTCTAAGGCCTTGATTTTATTAAATGCCCTAAGAGAAAATTGGTGCATATTTTCAGATGTCTAGAGTCGCCAACCTAGACTATGCAGCCCTCGATCTCTCTGGAGACAACTACTTAAAGTGGGCACTTGACACAAAGATCATGCTCAACTCAAAAGGGATTGGTGAATGTATCGTCGACGGAAACAATGAATCCGTGAGATACAGATACAAGGCGATCCTCATTATACGCCACCACCTTGCTGAAAGTCTCAAGGATCAGTATCTTACAATTGAAGATCCATTGGATCTGTGGAAGGAATTGAATAAGAGGTACGCCCATCAGAGGACGGTTGTATTGCCGAAAGCCAGATTCGATTGGCTGAACCTAAGGTTCATGGATTTTAAATCCGTAGAGGAATACAACTCGACTTTGTTCAAGATAGTTTCAAAGCTGAAACTATGTGGCGAGACCATTACTGAGAAGGATATGTTGGAAAAGACCTTCTCCACCTTCCATTCGAGTAATGTGTTGCTACAGCAACAATATCGCGAGAGAGGCTTCGCGACTTACTCAGATCTGATCGCATGCCTGTTGCTTGCAGAACAAAACAATAGCCTTGTTCTGGCCAACAGCGAGATGAGACCAGCTGGAACCGCCCCACTACCTGAAGCCAACGTGGCCGCAGAAACAAAGAAAGAAACCGAGGCAAACCACGTCCATAGATACCAAAAGGATTATGGTCATGGACGTGGGAAGAGACAAGGGCGTGGTCGCCACCAGCCTTATGGTCGTGGGAACGGCCGCGGATCTAATTCTAACCGCGGTCGGGGTCGTGGCCGAGGTCGTGGCTACGGTAACCCAACCGGACATCAGCCCAACCCGACCAAGTCTATTTGCTATCGTTGTGGGATGGATAACCATTGGGCCAAGACATGCCGGACTCCCAAACACCTCGTCGAACTCTATAAAGAGAGTGTGAAAGGGAAGAATCCCGAGGCCAATATGATCCAGCATGAGCATGATGATGAAGGCGATTTTGATCATGAAAGGAATGATCATTTTGACGCCAATAAAGATGATCTCATTGAACATGAGACTTCCGATTGTTTGAAATAGTTTAGACTTTGAGTTCTATTTGCTTTGTTGCTTTTATGTTTGCTGTGCTTTGGATTTATGTCTTTGGATTTTATTATTTGATTTTATTGAATGATTTCAGTTTTTATTTTAAGACATAATTATTGTTTTATGAAGTATGGATGAGTTCGTGGTGGATAGTGGGTCAAGCCACACGATTCTAAAGGATAAAAGATACTTCATAAACCTTATACTTAAAAGGGCAAACATAAGTACTATAGCAGGACCAGCCAGCCTAATAGAAGGCCACGGCCAGGCCAATATTTTAATGCCTAAAGGCACGCATCTAGAAATCTCAGATGCATTGTTTTCACCTAGCTCAAATCGAAATTTATTGAGTTTTAAGGACATTCGTCTGAATGGTTATCATGTGGAAACAATGGGCGGAGGAAACAGAGAATTTCTTCAGATAGTTAAAAACGCCCAAGGCCAAAAGAAAGAAGTCTTAGAGACTATACCTGCTATAGCCACTGGCATTTACTGTACTAAGGTCAGTATGATAGAAGCCAATGCCGCCGTAAATAAAGCCTTTACGGATATGTATACTTTATGGCACGACCGTCTGGGACATCCCGGGTCAAGTATGATGCGGAAATTGATTGCCAATACTAATGGGCACGCCTTGAAAGAAAGGAGAGTAATCCCCAAGAATATAATGTGTACCTCGTGTTCACAAGGGAAATTGATTGTAAGGCCATCACCAGTAAAAGTGACTAAGGAAACAATAAACTTTCTGGAAAGAATTCAAGGAGATATATGCGGACCAATACACCCACCTTGTGGGACATTCCGATATTTTATGGTCCTCATTGACGCATCTACAAGATGGTCACATGTATGCTTATTGTCATCACGGAATATGGCATTTGCAAGACTCCTTGCTCAGATAATACGCCTAAGGGCTCACTTTCCAGACTTTCCTTTAAAGACCATAAGAATGGATAATGCTGGTGAATTTACTTCCCAAGCGTTTAATGACTATTGTATGTCCATGGGGGTAAGTGTTGAATACTCCGTGGCACATGTACATACACAGAACGGCTTAGCCGAGTCATTTATAAAACGCATACAGCTGATAGCTAGACCATTACTCATGAGGTCAAAGCTCCCTGTATCCGCTTGGGGTCATGCTGTCTTACACGCTGCTGAACTAATCCGTATCAGGCCATCTAGTGATCATAAGTATTCCCCATCCCAATTAATAACGGGAAAAGAGCCAGACATCTCCCATCTAAAGACATTTGGATGTTCAGTCTATGTGCCTATTGCACCACCACAGAGAACTAAGATGGGACCTCAAAGGAGGATGGGGATATATGTTGGATATGATTCACCCACGATCATAAAGTATCTTGAGCCAACCACCGGAGATTTATTTAAGGCCAGATACGCGGACTGTCATTTTGACGAATCCGTTTTTCCAACATTAGGTGGAGAAAACCGGCTGATGAAAGAAATTGCATGGAATCAAACATCCTTAAATTGGCAAGATCCTCGAACTAAAGAGAGTGACTTAGAAGTCCAAAAGATAATACATTTGCAAAAGTTAGCTATACAATTGCCAGATTCCTTTGCAGACCCAAAGAGGGTAACTAAATCGTATATACCAGCCGTGAATGCACCTATACGAATTGATGTCCAGGATGGACCGCAAGTGGCTACAGAGTCTAGGCCACGTTTGAAACGTGGAAGACCTATTGGTTCCAAAGATAAGACTCCTCGGAAATTAAAGAAAGGTGCTGAGATTCAGACCGAGGAGATAGTGGATATTCCAGACATAAATGAACCTAAGGTGCCAGAAAATGTTGCTTGGGACGCCAAGCAGCAAGGGCCTGAAGTTCCTGATAATACAGAGATCGCGATCAATTATGTCTCGTCTGGAATCCAATGGAACAGAAAAGATGTCGACATTGATAATGTATTTGCATGCAATGTAGCACTTGAAGTAATGAACGAGGATCTAGAACCCACGTCAATATATGAGTGCACTCAGCGACCAGATTGGATTAACTGGAAAGACGCTATAAACGTGGAGTTAAACTCTTTAAAGAAGAGAGAGGTTTTTGGTCCCATAATTCGGACACCTCATGACATTAAACCAGTTGGACATAAATGGGTCTTTGTGAGGAAGAGAAACGAATTAGGCGAAATCGTTAGGCACAAAGCACGGCTTGTTGCACAAGGATTCTCACAAAGACCAGGAATCGATTATGAGGAGACATACTCCCCTGTGGTGGATGCAACGACATTCCGATTCCTGATAAGCCTGGCTATAAGAGAAAAATTGGATTTACGGTTAATGGATGTTGTAACCGCGTATTTATATGGTCCACTGGATAATGAAATTTATATGAGATTGCCAGAGGGTATTGAGCTCAAAGATAAGAAAAGTTCTCGAGAAGAACACTGCATTAGGCTGAACAAATCCTTATACGGACTAAAGCAAAGTGGGCGTATGTGGTACAACCGGTTAAGTGAATACTTAGTAAAGTCCGGGTACAAGAATGATCCCATTAGTCCGTGTATCTTTATAAAGAAGTTTGCAAACAAAGGATTTGTGATTATAGCAGTATACGTGGATGATTTGAACATCCTCGGAACCTCTGGAGAAATCGCCCAAACAGTTGAATATTTAAAGGCCGAGTTTGAAATGAAAGACTTAGGAAAGACTAAGTTCTGTTTGGGAATACAGCTTGAGTATATTAATGATGGAATCCTTGTGCATCAAATGGCATATACAGAAAAGATACTCAAGAGATTTAATATGGACCAGGCCCACCCATTGACCAGCCCAATGGTGGTGAGAAGCCTCGGATTGGACAGTGATCCATTTGGTCCAAAGAAGGACGATGAAGAAGTCCTTGGTCCCGAAATGCCATATCTAAGTGCCATAGGAGCGTTGTTATACTTGGCTAGTCATACTAGACCAGATATTTGTTTTGCCGTGAACCTCCTATCAAGATTTAGTTCTTGTCCGACCCAAAGGCACTGGAACGGGATTAAACATATACTTCGTTACCTACAAGGAACGAAAGATATGGGTCTATTTTTCACTAACCTTAACAATGAAGGTTTGGTTGGTTTTGCTGATGCAGGTTACTTATCGGATCCACACAATGGACGATCTCAGACAGGATATGTGTTCACTCATGGAGGAACAGCAATTTCATGGAGATCCATGAAGCAGACACTCACGGCCACTTCATCAAACCACGCAGAGATTTTGGCGATTCATGAAGCTAGCCGCGAATGTGTTTGGTTGAGATCGATGACTCAGCACATAAGGCGAGACTGTGGAATGACCGATGAGAAGGAAGAGCCAACCGTACTCTACGAGGACAATGCCGCATGCATTGCTCAACTGAAGGATGGATACATCAAAGGAGACAGGACGAAGCACATCTTACCGAAGTTTTTCTTTACTCACGATCTACAGAAGACCGGAGAAATCAAAGTGCTTCAAGTACGTTCCTGTGACAACTCAGCCGACCTATTCACCAAGTCGCTTCCAACCTCCACGCTCAAGAAGCTCATGTATCAGATCGGCATGCGCCGACTAAGAGACCTTCAGTGATGCCTAAAACAAGGGGGAGTAATACGTGCTGTACTCTTTTTCCTTCACTAAGGTTTTGTCCCACTGGGTTTTCCTTGGTAAGGTTTTAATGAGGCAGCATCCCCAAGCGTATTACTATGATCCATTCATCACGATCCGGTTATGTCAATCAAGGGGGAGTGTTATAAATCATAGAGGTTCGATCTCCATAACCGGCCCATCAAGACATTGGCGTGAAGGCCCAATACCTTAGACGGTCTATTAGATGTTTTCCTTATTCATGTAGGAAAAAGATGTTTCCTTTTCTACCCTTATGTAATCCTTATATAAAGAGACCTCTTGGTCATAATAATACAACACAATTTACATTACTTTTACAACACTTTCTAATTTTGACTCGTGTGACTGTTGTATTATCCAAATTAAAATTATTTAAAATTTGTATATGAGTATAATTTATTGTCTTGATCCGAGTCGACGACCAATCTATAAGGTAAATGGTGGTCAAGAGGATTGCCAAAGGCAAAAGATAATCAGACCGGCAAGTTCTTGGTTAGAGTTAAACCAAGGAAAGGATGGATTTAAATACTAAAGGATTTCTGCTGCATAAGATAGTCTAGCAATCAAACCTCAAGAGGACATTTCGCTAGGAATCAGTGCTTTTTAAATTTTACTATTGTCAACAAAGTAATATCCAAACTAAAATCAAATAAAAAGTGTATAAGTAATAATTTGTTGTCTAATATTTTTTTTCTAGTGTCGGCGTCATATTATTCGAGTGAAAAGTAGGCTAAATATGAGTGTAAGTAATAATATTTTGTTTTTTGAGTTTTGACTAATGTCGGCACCGTATTATCTGATCTAAAAGAAAGTAAAATATGACTATAAATAATAATTTATTGTCTAGTAATTTTGACTAGTGTTGATACCGTATCATTCTAGTGAAAAGTTAACCAAGTAAGAGTGTAATAAAAATGGTTTGCTTTTTTAATTTTAAATAATACTGGCGCTGTATTTTTTTAAAAAGAAAGTAAAATGTGTGTGTATGTAATAAAATCGATGTTTAGTCATTTTAGCTATTATGTATTAAAAAAAATTTAAGACTAATTATATATATATGGGTAAATCTACTATATATTAAAGGAGAAACATCGAGAGCTATTTTTGCTGATGTATCAACACCACTATTTTTCTTAGTTTTTATTTTATTTTTTTAAATCTATTTAAATTGTTATACTAAACTAATTGTCAATGTGAAAGCTCACTTAGTCCAGTGGTTGACTAAACGGTTCATTAATGTTTCTACACCAGGAGGTATGAGTTTCAATTCCCAGAAAAAGTGATTTCTGCAGTAGATAAAATTGTCCGTTAAAAATTATCCTTGTAATTGATCTCATAATATTTCAGACGACAAAAAAAAAAAACTAATTGTCAAACATTCTATTTTCTAATCTATGTTAAAACTTATTGCCAAACACTATTTATGTAACTCAAAAAATCTTAACAATAAATCTAAATAAGAAAAGATTTTCAATAAGAATAACTAAAAAGAAAAAAATATATATTAGATTTGTATGTAATAAAATCTGACATTTAACTAAAATTATACAAATTTTATTTAATAATCATCTTACTCCGCGCAATGTGTGGGTACTACTCTAGTAGCTTTTAAAAATTCAAATTTTAGACATAGCATTTATTGTTGTATTTATTTACAAAATAATACAAAACTTAGATTTGTATAGTTAATTTTTCATTATCATATGAGCTCTCAATATGACCAAGTTCTGTCGTTTAGCTATTTGTGGTCTGACTAGAAAAAAATTTCTAGTTTTTAAAAATTCAAATTTAAGACATAGCATTTATTGTTGAATTTATTTACAAAATAATACAAAAGTTAGTTTTGTATAGTTAATTTTTCATTATCATATAAGCTCCTAATATGACCAAGTTGTGTCGTTTAGCTACTTGTGGGTCTGACTAGAAAAAAATATTTGGCCGTCCACTACTTTGAACAACTCTTCTAATGGTAATCCGTGTTTGGTCAAAACTCTGAATATGAATCCTATAATGCTGATTCTTGTAGCTTCATTAATGAGATGGACATTGAGAATTTACATTTATTTGTTTGTGATAAATATATGATTGTTCAGTTTTATCAACTAATCAATTTCGTTTTTAATGATTTTAGGATTAGCCATCATCCAATTATGCTCTATTTGATTCATGAAATTTGTTTCCTTGCTAATGATGTTCATTTCCTGGATTCATTTCTTTTTTACTACTGTAAGCTACCTCGCCAATATCATCAATGTTCAATGATGTGTGATTTTGTCTTTTAATTTAAAGGTTTTTATTAGAAGAAATTGGACTTGACGCGATGAGAATCGGATGTTGTTATTTATGATCATTTTGGCAGCAGAGATGCCGAAGGAAAGACGTATACTGTTAGTGGCAAGCAATATTACTAGAGTATCACCATACCCGCTCAGCTTTTCGAGGACCAAGAAACAGAAAGAACCTGAGTCTTAAATTCAGACAGAAGGCGCAAGAGAATGGGAGAATATCCAATGTGTGTTCTGCATGGAACCGCCACAATATGCTGTCATGTTGCACTGCTCTTCCTCCTCCATAGGATGCAGTCCTTACATGTGCGACACGAGTGCTCGTCCCTCCAACTATTTCAAAATGTATCGTAGAAACAACAAGAACCGTTTAAATCCCAAGACCTTAAAGTGTCTTTTCTGCAGAGGAGAGGTTTATGAGACGATGAATGTGTCGAGATATGTAACTTCTCGGGGACTTATTCTCAACTTAACATATCACGAAGGATCGACCCGTGGAAGCAACAAATGTGGGAAAAGATGCAGAGAGATGATGAATACGTTGAAATCATGACTGCAGCTTGTATTCCTGATATTCTAAAGGTTGTGCATTCCTTACACTGCGTGCAAAACGTTTTGGGTGCGTGCCTGGTAAGGATCGGATTTGGCATCGCCAACTATGCAACAGCTCTTTTGCCTAGACTGCAGTTTCGAGTCGTTACCAGGTTTCACGGTTGGACTCTTTGAAGAATTCCAACTTGTTTACCCTCTTTTCAGAACCAATAATTTTGAATATTGTTCAAAGCTTTGATGTATCAATAGCTTTTTAAGGTCTTTATATATGAATAAAGCGGGTTCAACCCCCTTCCCCCTCCCCGCAAATTAAATATGTATATAAATAATAATATATTTTTTTTATTTTTATTAGTTTCAGCACATTATTATACGATTAAAAGTAAATGATATATATATATGAGTAACCATTTATTGTCAAAAATTTTTGCTTAGTATCGGCGATGTATTATCTGAAGTAAATGTAAGTAAAATATGTGTATAAATAATAATATTTTGATTTCTAATTTTTACTTGTGTCAATGTCATATTATTTGAATTAAATTATATAAAATATTTGTATCAGTCATAATTTTTTTGTCTTGTAATTTTGCCTAGTGTTGGCGCCGAATCATTTGTAATAATTGCAACTAAAATATGTGTATCATTAATAACATTTTGCTTTCTAATTTTGACTCGTGTGAGTGAAGAAATTAAAATCATTGAAAATTTGTGTATGAGAATAATTTATTGTCTTGTAATTTTGCATAGTGTCAACGCTATATCATCAGAAATTAATATGTCAAAAACAAATAATCTGAAATTAATTTAAATAAAATATGTATATTAATAATAATATTTTCCTTTCAAATTTTACTATTGTCAACACAGCATTATCCAAATTAAAAGAAAATAAAATGTGTGTAAAAGTAATAATTTGTTGTCTAATAATTGTTTCTAGTGTCTGCGCCATATTATTCGAGTGAAAATAGGCTAAACATGAGTGTAAGTAATAATATTTTGCTTTTTGAGTTTTGGCTAATGTCAGTACCGTATTATCAGAATTAAAAGAAACTAAAATATGTGTATAAATAATAATTTATTGTATAGTAATTTTGACTAGTGTTGATACCGTATCATTCACGTGTAAAGTTAACCAAATATGAGTGTAATAATAATAATTTTATTTTTTAATATTAATTAATATTGGCGCTGTATTTTTCAATTAAAAAGAAAGTAAAATATGTGTATGTAATAAAATTGATGTTTAGTAATTTTAACTATAAAATAATACACAAATTAGAACTGATTAAATATGTGTAAATAGCTTTTACAAATTCAAATTTAAGACATAGCATTTATTGTTAGATTTATTTACAAAATAATACCAAAGTGAGATTTGTATAGTTCATTTTTTTATCATATGTTAGTTTCTATAAAATTACATTTTAAAATATTAATTTTTAACTTTTTCAACTTGTTTAAACACACAAAAATAATTTCTTTATCTTTTTTATCTAATTAAAGGAAAAATCCATAATTGTTAGGAAAACACAATTTCGATTTCACTCTCAGAAAAATGTGAAACAGTAGACATAGAAAATAGAAGGGTATAATGGTAAAATAAGAAAGAGATGCACATGAGTAGTATATAAAAAGGCCACATAAATCATACAAACAGGTACTCACATGAAATTTCTCATGTTCACCGCTTCAGACTAAACTTCATAAATCATCAATACAAATTCAAGAGTTTCTCCAGCCAAAGGTAATATGCTTATTCTCACTTTTTTTTATCCTTGGTTGGGTTATTCCAATTTTTCTCATATCAATCTCATTGAGCTCTCATATCGATCTCAATCTGAACAAGTTGTGTTGTTTAGCGCTTTTGTGGGTCTGATTAGAAGAAAAATCACTAGACGTCCATTACTTTGAACAACTCTTCGAATGGTAATCCATGTTTGGTCAAAATTCTGAATATGAATCCTTTAATACTGAATCTTGTAGCTTCGGGGACTTATTCTCAGCTTAACAATCACTTAAAAACTGAGCATCCTGGTTTTATATCACGAAGGATCGACCCACATAAGCAACATATGTGGGAACAAATGCAAAGAGATGTAGAATACGATGAAATCATTACTATTGTTAGTATTCCGCATAATCCAGAGGTAGTGCATTATCAGCTTCTTTACACTCATCCTAGTCACCCGGTGATTCAGCTCAGCGTGTCGAACGTTTCTAGTGCGTGCCTGGTAAGGATCGAATTTGGCGTCGCCAACTATGATGTAGCTTTCTTGCCTAAACTGCAGTTTCGAGTCGTGAGCGCGCTTTATGGTTGGGCTCCCTAAAGAATTCTAACTTGTTTACCTTTTTTTCAGAACCCAAAATTTTGAATATTGTTTCATGTTTTGATGTCTCAATAACTTTTTATTTCGTCAGTTTGCGTCAATAATATTAAATATATATATATATATATAAAGAAGTTTCGACCCCCCTCCCCGCAATTTAACTAAATGTAAATTAAATATGTATATATAAATTATTATTTGGTTTTCTTATTTTTATAAGTGTCAGCGCCGTATCATACGGATTAAAAGTAAGTAAAATTTGTATATGAGTAAAGCATTTATTGTCTAAAATATTTTCCTAGTGTTGGCGCCGTATTATCAGAAGTAAATGAAAATCAAATATGTATATAAATTGTTATAAATCATAGAGGTTCGATCTCCATAACCGGCCCATCAAGACATTGGCGTGAAGACCCAATACTTTAGACGGTCTATTAGATGTTTTCCTTATTCATGTAGGAAAAAGGATGTTTCCTTTTCTACCCTTATGTAATCCTTATATAAAGAGACCTCTTGGTCATAATAATACAACACAATTTACATTACTTTTACAACACGTTATCAGCACGAGCTTGCTCTAAACCCTAGCCACCGAGAAAAACCGCAGCCGCTCGATCTCCCTAGCCGCGCGTTTCCCTTACCCGGAGAAACCCTAGCCGCGAGTCCTTCACCCGGCGTTTCCCGAGTAGTCGCGCGTCCTTCACCCGACGATCCCGAGTAGCCGCGTGATCCTCATACGGCAGCAGCTCGACGACGAGTAGCCGATCCAGCCGCGCGAACCCTAGCAGCCGCGAGTTCCGTGTAGCTGACCCGACGAGTAGCCGCGAGCAATCCGAGCAAAGTTTTACCGTGGTCTGTAGCTCCCGGTTCATACCATTCAACCCCAAAAGAAGATCAAGGTAAAACCCTAAGTCTAAGAACAAAATAAAATCGAATTCAACCTTAATAAACATAAACCCTAAAAACCGATTATCTTATAAACTTGCTTGATCTTTTGAGAACTTGAATTGCATTGAATCTAAGCTAAAGATAAGACATAAAATTCGGTTTGATTGTTTAAACTTGTTTGATCTCTTTAGAACCTTAAAACCGAAACCTACTTGAACATATATCAAACCCTAAAATACGGTTTACTTGATTAACTTGTTTGCGTGTTTTAAACATATTGTTTAGCTTGTTTATTTGATGTTTAGAAACCGCATGATAGAATCATTCACCATAATCGAATTGAACATTAATCTTACTCAAACCCTAAAACCGATTCATGTAAAGGATTGTTTACTTGCTTAGTTAAAACCGCATAAGTAAAGAAAATTAAAATCAGGTTTTAGCTTTGCGTTTTAGGAGTGTTAGATTGATTGTTCTAGTTGCATGAAACCGAAACCCTAAGAGAATAGGAAAGATTAAAATCGGATTTCATAAAAACCCTAATCCTAATCAAAATAGGAAAGTTTAAGAATTTCCTTTTTGCATGATTATCCTTTAGTGTTTAATTATAATTGTTTTAGGATTAATCTTACATATAGAATAAGTTAATTAAAATCTGATATAAGTATAGAATAAAATCGGATTATATGATTGCTTGCTTGAATTTGCTTGCATGATTAATTACTTGAAGTCTAAAATCGGATGTATATAAATCGGCCATCATTCTAAGGCCTTGATTTTATTAAATGCCCTAAGAGAAAATTGGTGCATATTTTCAGATGTCTAGAGTCGCCAACCTAGACTATGCAGCCCTCGATCTCTCTGGAGACAACTACTTAAAGTGGGCACTTGACACAAAGATCATGCTCAACTCAAAAGGGATTGGTGAATGTATCGTCGACGGAAACAATGAATCCGTGAGATACAGATACAAGGCGATCCTCATTATACGCCACCACCTTGCTGAAAGTCTCAAGGATCAGTATCTTACAATTGAAGATCCATTGGATCTGTGGAAGGAATTGAATAAGAGGTACGCCCATCAGAGGACGGTTGTATTGCCGAAAGCCAGATTCGATTGGCTGAACCTAAGGTTCATGGATTTTAAATCCGTAGAGGAATACAACTCGACTTTGTTCAAGATAGTTTCAAAGCTGAAACTATGTGGCGAGACCATTACTGAGAAGGATATGTTGGAAAAGACCTTCTCCACCTTCCATTCGAGTAATGTGTTGCTACAGCAACAATATCGCGAGAGAGGCTTCGCGACTTACTCAGATCTGATCGCATGCCTGTTGCTTGCAGAACAAAACAATAGCCTTGTTCTGGCCAACAGCGAGATGAGACCAGCTGGAACCGCCCCACTACCTGAAGCCAACGTGGCCGCAGAAACAAAGAAAGAAACCGAGGCAAACCACGTCCATAGATACCAAAAGGATTATGGTCATGGACGTGGGAAGAGACAAGGGCGTGGTCGCCACCAGCCTTATGGTCGTGGGAACGGCCGCGGATCTAATTCTAACCGCGGTCGGGGTCGTGGCCGAGGTCGTGGCTACGGTAACCCAACCGGACATCAGCCCAACCCGACCAAGTCTATTTGCTATCGTTGTGGGATGGATAACCATTGGGCCAAGACATGCCGGACTCCCAAACACCTCGTCGAACTCTATAAAGAGAGTGTGAAAGGGAAGAATCCCGAGGCCAATATGATCCAGCATGAGCATGATGATGAAGGCGATTTTGATCATGAAAGGAATGATCATTTTGACGCCAATAAAGATGATCTCATTGAACATGAGACTTCCGATTGTTTGAAATAGTTTAGACTTTGAGTTCTATTTGCTTTGTTGCTTTTATGTTTGCTGTGCTTTGGATTTATGTCTTTGGATTTTATTATTTGATTTTATTGAATGATTTCAGTTTTTATTTTAAGACATAATTATTGTTTTATGAAGTATGGATGAGTTCGTGGTGGATAGTGGGTCAAGCCACACGATTCTAAAGGATAAAAGATACTTCATAAACCTTATACTTAAAAGGGCAAACATAAGTACTATAGCAGGACCAGCCAGCCTAATAGAAGGCCACGGCCAGGCCAATATTTTAATGCCTAAAGGCACGCATCTAGAAATCTCAGATGCATTGTTTTCACCTAGCTCAAATCGAAATTTATTGAGTTTTAAGGACATTCGTCTGAATGGTTATCATGTGGAAACAATGGGCGGAGGAAACAGAGAATTTCTTCAGATAGTTAAAAACGCCCAAGGCCAAAAGAAAGAAGTCTTAGAGACTATACCTGCTATAGCCACTGGCATTTACTGTACTAAGGTCAGTATGATAGAAGCCAATGCCGCCGTAAATAAAGCCTTTACGGATATGTATACTTTATGGCACGACCGTCTGGGACATCCCGGGTCAAGTATGATGCGGAAATTGATTGCCAATACTAATGGGCACGCCTTGAAAGAAAGGAGAGTAATCCCCAAGAATATAATGTGTACCTCGTGTTCACAAGGGAAATTGATTGTAAGGCCATCACCAGTAAAAGTGACTAAGGAAACAATAAACTTTCTGGAAAGAATTCAAGGAGATATATGCGGACCAATACACCCACCTTGTGGGACATTCCGATATTTTATGGTCCTCATTGACGCATCTACAAGATGGTCACATGTATGCTTATTGTCATCACGGAATATGGCATTTGCAAGACTCCTTGCTCAGATAATACGCCTAAGGGCTCACTTTCCAGACTTTCCTTTAAAGACCATAAGAATGGATAATGCTGGTGAATTTACTTCCCAAGCGTTTAATGACTATTGTATGTCCATGGGGGTAAGTGTTGAATACTCCGTGGCACATGTACATACACAGAACGGCTTAGCCGAGTCATTTATAAAACGCATACAGCTGATAGCTAGACCATTACTCATGAGGTCAAAGCTCCCTGTATCCGCTTGGGGTCATGCTGTCTTACACGCTGCTGAACTAATCCGTATCAGGCCATCTAGTGATCATAAGTATTCCCCATCCCAATTAATAACGGGAAAAGAGCCAGACATCTCCCATCTAAAGACATTTGGATGTTCAGTCTATGTGCCTATTGCACCACCACAGAGAACTAAGATGGGACCTCAAAGGAGGATGGGGATATATGTTGGATATGATTCACCCACGATCATAAAGTATCTTGAGCCAACCACCGGAGATTTATTTAAGGCCAGATACGCGGACTGTCATTTTGACGAATCCGTTTTTCCAACATTAGGTGGAGAAAACCGGCTGATGAAAGAAATTGCATGGAATCAAACATCCTTAAATTGGCAAGATCCTCGAACTAAAGAGAGTGACTTAGAAGTCCAAAAGATAATACATTTGCAAAAGTTAGCTATACAATTGCCAGATTCCTTTGCAGACCCAAAGAGGGTAACTAAATCGTATATACCAGCCGTGAATGCACCTATACGAATTGATGTCCAGGATGGACCGCAAGTGGCTACAGAGTCTAGGCCACGTTTGAAACGTGGAAGACCTATTGGTTCCAAAGATAAGACTCCTCGGAAATTAAAGAAAGGTGCTGAGATTCAGACCGAGGAGATAGTGGATATTCCAGACATAAATGAACCTAAGGTGCCAGAAAATGTTGCTTGGGACGCCAAGCAGCAAGGGCCTGAAGTTCCTGATAATACAGAGATCGCGATCAATTATGTCTCGTCTGGAATCCAATGGAACAGAAAAGATGTCGACATTGATAATGTATTTGCATGCAATGTAGCACTTGAAGTAATGAACGAGGATCTAGAACCCACGTCAATATATGAGTGCACTCAGCGACCAGATTGGATTAACTGGAAAGACGCTATAAACGTGGAGTTAAACTCTTTAAAGAAGAGAGAGGTTTTTGGTCCCATAATTCGGACACCTCATGACATTAAACCAGTTGGACATAAATGGGTCTTTGTGAGGAAGAGAAACGAATTAGGCGAAATCGTTAGGCACAAAGCACGGCTTGTTGCACAAGGATTCTCACAAAGACCAGGAATCGATTATGAGGAGACATACTCCCCTGTGGTGGATGCAACGACATTCCGATTCCTGATAAGTCTGGCCATAAGAGAAAAATTGGATTTACGGTTAATGGATGTTGTAACCGCATATTTATATGGTCCACTGGATAATGAAATTTATATGAGATTGCCAGAGGGTATTGAGCTCAAAGATAAGAAAAGTTCTCGAGAAGAACACTGCATTAGGCTGAACAAATCCTTATACGGACTAAAGCAAAGTGGGCGTATGTGGTACAACCGGTTAAGTGAATACTTAGTAAAGTCCGGGTACAAGAATGATCCCATTAGTCCGTGTATCTTTATAAAGAAGTTTGCAAACAAAGGATTTGTGATTATAGCAGTATACGTGGATGATTTGAACATCCTCGGTACCTCTGGTGAAATCGCCCAAACATTTGAATATTTAAAGGCCGAGTTTGAAATGAAAGACTTAGGAAAGACTAAGTTCTGTTTGGGAATACAGCTTGAGTATATTAATGATGGAATCCTTGTGCATCAAATGGCATATACAGAAATGATATTCAAGAGATTTAATATGGACCAGGCCCACCCATTGACCAGCCCAATGGTGGTGAGAAGCCTCGGATTGGACAGTGATCCATTTGGTCCAAAGAAGGACGATGAAGAAGTCCTTGGTCCCGAAATGCCATATCTAAGTGCCATAGGAGCGTTGTTATACTTGGCTAGTCATACTAGACCAGATATTTTGTTTTGCCGTGAACCTCCTATCAAGATTTAGTTCTTGTCCGACCCAAAGGCACTGGAACGGGATTAAACATATACTTCGTTACCTACAAGGAACGAAAGATATGGGTCTATTTTTCACTAACCTTAACAATGAAGGTTTGGTTGGTTTTGCTGATGCAGGTTACTTATCGGATCCACACAATGGACGATCTCAGACAGGATATGTGTTCACTCATGGAGGAACAGCAATTTCATGGAGATCCATGAAGCAGACACTCACGGCCACTTCATCAAACCACGCATAGATTTTGGCGATTCATGAAGCTAGCCGCGAATGTGTTTTGTTGAGATCGATGACTCAGCACATAAGGCGAGACTGTGGAATGACCGATGAGAAGGAAGAGCCAACCGTACTCTACGAGGACAATGCCGCATGCATTGCTCAACTGAAGTATGGATACATCAAAGGAGACAGGACGAAGCACATCTTACCGAAGTTTTTCTTTACTCACGATCTATAGAAGACCGGAGAAATCAAAGTGTTTCAAGTACGTTCCTGTGACAACTCAGCCGACCTATTCACCAAGTCGCTTCCAACCTCCACGCTCAAGAAGCTCATATATCAGATCGGCATGCGCCGACTAAGAGACCTTCAGTGATGCCTAAAACAAGGGGGAGTAATACGTGCTGTACTCTTTTTCCTTCACTAAGGTTTTGTCCCACTGGGTTTTCCTCGGTAAGGTTTTAATGAGGCAACATCCCCAAGCGTATTACTATGATCCATTCATCACGATCCGGTTATGTCAATCAAGGGGGAGTGTTATAAATCATAGAGGTTCGATCTCCATAACCGGCCCATCAAGACATTGGCGTGAAGGCCCAATACCTTAGACGGTCTATTAGATGTTTTCCTTATTCATGTAGGAAAAAAGATGTTTCCTTTTCTATCCTTATGTAATCCTTATATAAAGAGACCTCTTGATCATAATAATACAACACAATTTACATTACTTTTATAACATAAATAATAATATTTTGCTTTCTAATTTTTACTAGTGTTAGTGTCATATTATCCGAATTAAATTATGTAAAATAAGTGTATCACTCATAATTTTTCCTCTTTACATAATATCGGCACCGAATCATTTGAAGTAAATGCGAACAAAATGTGCATCAATAATAATATTTTGCTTTCTAATTTTGACTCGTGTGAGTGATGTATTATCCAAATTACAGTATTATGAAATTTGTGTACGATTAATAATTTACTTTCGTGTAATTTTGCATAGCGTAAGCGCTATGTCATTTGGAATAAATGTAAATAAAATATCTATAAAAATAATAATATTTTACTCTCTATTTTTCACAAGGCAACGCAGTATTATCCAAACTAAAGACAAATAATATATATATATATATATATATATATATATATATATATAAGTAATAATTGGTTTTCTAATAATTTTTTCTAATGTCAACGCTATATTATGCATGTAAAAATAGGCTAAATATGTGTGTAATTAGAATATTTTGCTTTTTTAGTTTGACTAATATCAACATCGTATTATCTGAATAAAAAGAAAGTAAAATATGTGTATAAATAATAATTTATTGTCTAGTAATTTTTATTAGTGTTGATATAGTATCATTTAAGTAAAAAGTGAAGAAAATATGGGTGTAATAATAATGTTTTGCTTTTTAAAATTTTTTAACTAATGTCAGCACTATACTTTTGGAAAATCAAAGTAAAATATGTGTGTATGTAATAAAATTGATATTTAGTAATTTTGGCTATTAAGTATTAACCAAGTTAAGACTAATTAAATATATATTTAAAAAACTTTTAAAATTTCAAATTTAAGACAGATGATTTATTGTTAGATTTATTTACAAAATAATACCAAAGTGAAATTTATATAGTTCATTTTTCTTTATCATATGTCAGTTTCTATAAAATATAAACTTTTAAACTTTTCAACTTGGTTAAACACAAGAAAAAATGATTTTTTTTGTCTTTTTAAATAAATGAAAGAAAAATCCATAATTGTTAGAAAACCACAATTTTGATTTCAATCCCAGAAAAAATGTGATTCAGTAGACATAGAAAATAGAAGGATATAATGGTACAATGAGAAAGAAGAGCACACGAGTAGCTTATAAAAAGGCCACATAAATCATGCAAACAGGTACTCACATGAAATTCCCCATCTTCACCACTCCGGACGAAACTCTATAAATCATCAATACAAATTCAAGAGTTTCTCGAGGCAAAGGTAATCTGCATTTTCTCACTTTTGTTTGATCTGTGAATGGGTTATTCCGATTTCTCTCGTATCGATCTCAGTGAGCTCTCAATCTGACCAAGTTGTGTCGTTTAGCGTTTTTGTGGGTCCGATTAGAAAACAAATCTTTGGCCGTCCATTATTTTGAACAACTCTTCTAATAATTTTTTCTAGTGTCAACGCTATATTATCCATGTAAAAATAGGCTAAATATGTGTGTAATTAGAATATTTTGCTTTTTGAGTTTGACTAATATCAACATCGTATTATCTGAATAAAAAGAAAGTAAAATATGTGTATAAATAATAATTTATTGTCTTGTAATTTTTATTATTGTTGATATAGTATCATTTAAGTAAAAATAGAAGAAAATATGAGTGTAATAATAATGTTTTTTGCTTTTTAATTTTTTTTGACTAATGTCAGCACTATACTTTTGGAAAATCAAAGTAAAATATGTGTGTATGTAATTAAATTGATATTTAGTAATTTTGGCTATTAAGTATTAACCAAGTTAAGACTAATTAAATATATGTGTAAAAAACTTTTAAAATTTCAAATTTAAGTCAGATGATTTATTGTTAGATTTATTTACAAAATAATACCAAAGTGAAATTTATATAGTTCATTTTTCTTGATCATATGTTAGTTTCTATAAAATATAAACTTTTAACTTTTTCAACTTGGTTAAACACAAGAAAAAATGATTTTTTTTTGTCTTTTTATCTAAATGAAAGAAAAATCCATAATTGTTAGAAAACCACAATTTTGATTTCAATCCCAGAAAAAATGTGAAACAGTAAACATAGAAAATAGAAGGATATAATGGTAAAATGAGAAAGAAGAGCACACGAGTAGCTTATAAAAAAGTCACATAAATCATACAAACAGGTACTCACATGAAATTCCCCATCTTCACAACTTCAGACGAAACTCTATAAATCATCAATACAAATTCAAGAGTTTCTCCAGCCAAAGGTATCTGCATTTTCTCACTTTTATTTGATCTGTGGTTGGGTTATTCCAATTTCTCTCGTATCGACCTCAGTGAGCTCTCAATCTGACCAAGTTGTGTCGTTTAGATTTTTTGTGGGTCCGATTAGAAAACAAATCTTTGGCCGTCCATTACTTTGAACAACTCTTCGAATGGTAATCCGTGTTTGGTCAAAACTCTGAATATGAATCCTATAATGCTGATTCCCGTAGCTTCGTTATTGAGATGGTCATCGAAAATTTATAATTGTTTGTTTGTGATAAATGTATGATTGTTCAATTTTATCGACTAATTAATTTTGTTTTAATGATATTAGGATAATCCATCATCCAACTATGCTCTATTTGATTCATGAATTTGTTTGTTTCCTGGATTCATTTCTTTTGTACTAGTGTTAGTTACCTCGTCAATATCATCAGTGTTCAATGTTGTGTGATTTGAGGTTTGATATTTAGTCTTTTAATTTAAATGTTTTTATTTGAAGAAGTTGGACTTGACGCGATGAGAATCGGATGTTGTTGTTTCTGATACTTTTGGTAGGAGAGATGCTGAAGGAAAGACGTATATTGTCTGCGGAAAGCAACATAACTAGAGTATCACCATACCCGCTTCGCTCTTCGAGGACCAATAAACAGAAAGAACATGAGTCTCCAATTCAGACAGAAGGTGAAAGAGAATGGTAGGATGTTCGGTGTATGATCTGCATGGAACCGCCACACAATGCCATCCTCTTGCACTGCTCTTCCTCCTCCAAAGGATGCCGTCCTTACATGTGCGACACAAGTGCTCGTCACTCCAACTGTTTCAAGCAGTACCGTCAAAACAACAAGAACCGTTTAAACCCCAAGACCTTAAAGTGTCCTTTCTGCAGAGGAGAGGTTTATGAGACGATGAAGGTGTCCGGTGCAACAAGATTCATGAATGCTAAACCAAGGTCATGCTCTGTCAAGGATTGTAACTTCTCTGGGACTTATTCTCACCTTAACAATCACTTAAAAACTAAGCATCCTGGTTTCATATCACGAAGGATCGACCCGCAGAGGTAACATATGTGGGAACAGATGCAGAGAAATGTAGAATATGGTGAAATCATGACTGCAGCTGGTATTCCCCATAGTCCAGAGGTAGTGCATTATCAGTTTCCTTACACTAATCCTAGTCATCAGGTTATTCAGCTCAGCGTGCCGAACCTTTCTGGTGCACGCCTGGTAAGGATCAGATTTGGCGTTGCCAACTATGCTGAAACTCTCTTGCCTAGACTGCAGTTTCGAGTCGTGACCGGGACTCAAGATTGGACTCCCTAAAGAATTCCAACTTGTTTACCTTCTTTTCAGAACCCAAAATTTTGAATATTGTTCAAAGTTTTGATGTCCCAATAACTTTTTGTTTCGTCAGTTTGCATCAATAGTGTTAAATATATATATATAATATCTTTTCTTAAGGTCTATATATATAAATAAAACGGTTTCGACCCCTCTTCTCTACAATTTGACTAAATATAAATTAAATATGTATATAAATAATAATTATTTATTAATTTTTATAAGTGTTAGCGCTGTATTATACGAATTAAATGTAAGTAAAATTTATATATGAGTAATCATTTATTTTCAAAAAAATTTTTTTAGTTGCGGAGCCGTATTATCTGAAGTAAATTTAAATAAAATATGTGTATATATAATAATATTTTTCTTTTTAATATTGACTTGTGTTACTTACAAATTATCCGAATTTAATTATGTAAAATAAGTGTATCAGTCATAATTTTTTGTGTTTACCTAATATTGGCGCCGAATCATTTGGAGTAAATTCAAATAAAATGTGTATCACTAATAATATATGCTTTCTAATTTTGACTCATGTGAGACATGTATTATCCAAATTAAAATTATGTGAATTTTGTGTATGAGGAATAATTTATTATTGTGTAATTTTACATAGGGCCTGACTGGTTTAACCGCAGCTGTTGCGGTTGCGGTTGCGGGAGTTTGCGGAAGCAGGCGATTGCGGTTAACAGCGTTATTATGCGGGTTGTACGACTGGCACATCGGTTAGAAATGGGTGCATTTGCGGGACATTTACAACTGGTTAACTTGCGAGTGTAGTAGCGGTTAAACAATAAATTAACAATATAAACAAATTTTATAACAATAAAAAATATTAAAAACCATATTATTATTAAAAAAAACTATAAAATTATTAATTAAACATAATTATTTATAAAAAAATTATTATTTTTATTTTTCAGTTTTTTAAGTTTGGATGAAAGTTATGATTTTAATAGAGAAATTGTTTTTTGTATGGAGATGTTAGATGAAAAGAAATTTATTTGTTATATATATATTAGTGATGAAGAGAAAATTTATCAAAATAATTAGAGTTTATAGATCTTATACTTATAAAATTATGAAAGATTGTTAATGAATATTAGTTAAAAATGTCAAATTTATTTATTTATTTGTAATTATAATATTCAAATCTGATTTTTTTAAAGTTTCTTATATATATATATCTTAATTTTAAATAAATTTTGTGTTTTTTTAATTTTAATTTTTTTTAAGTTATCCACCCGCAATCGGCCGCAACCGCAAATGCTAGCTGGAAGGAGCTTTTGATTTTGAACGATACAAAGCAGTTTGAAGCGGTAGAAAGCGTTTTGTGTGATTGTTGCTAAATGCTAACAACCGCTACCACCCGCAAAAGCTACGTTTGCGGGTGCTTGCGGGAGAACCAATCAAGTTCTATGTGTTATATCATCTGAAATAAATGTATGTAAAATATCTATATAAATAATAATATTTTGCTTTTTAATTTTTATTAGTGGCAACGCGGTATTATCTAAAATAAAGGCAAATAAAATATGTATGTAAGTAATTATTTGTTTTCTAATAATGTTTTCTAGTGTCAGCGCTAAATTATTCGAATGACAAGTAGGCTAAATATGTGTGTAAGTAATAATATTTTTATTTTTGAGTTTTGACTAATGTCAGAGCCGTATTATCTGAATTAAAAGAAAGTAAAATGTGTGTATAAATAATAATTTATTTTCTAGTAATTTTGATTAGTGTTGATACCTTATTACTTAAGTGTAAAGTGAAGCAAATATGAGTGTAATAATAATTTTTTGCTTTTTTAAAATTTTTAACTAATGTCAGCGCTGTATTTTTGGAATTAAAAAGAAAGTAAAATATTTGTGTACGTAATAAAATTGATGTTTATTAATTTTAGCTAATAAGTATTAAACAAATTTAGACTAATTAAATATATGTGTAAAAGTCTTTTAAAAATTCAAATTTAAGACAAAGCATTTATTGTTAAATTAATTTACAAAATAATACCAAAGTGAGATTTGTATAGTTCATTTTTCTTTATCATATGTTACTTTCTATAAAATATATATTTTTAAAAATATAAACTTTTAACCTTTTCAACTTGTTTAAACACAAGAAAAAAATGATTTCTTTGTCTTTTTATCTAATTGTATGGAAAATTCATAACTGTTAGGAAAACACAATTTTGATTTCTCTCAAAAAAATTTGAAACAGTGGACATAGAAAAGGGAATGGTATAATAGTAAAATAAGGAAGAAGGACAGAAGAGTAGCTTATAAAAAGGCCACATAAATCATACAAACAAATACTCACAAGAAATTTTTCCATTTTCACCGCTTCTGACAAAACTCCATTAATCATCCTCGATATAAATTCAAGAGTTTTTCCGGCCAAAGGTAACCTCCATTTTCTCACTTTTGTTTGATCCTTGGTTGGGCTATTCCAATTACTCTCATATCGATCTCATTGACCTCTCAATCTGACCAAGTTGTGTTGTTAAGCGCTTTTGTGGGTCTGATTAGAAAAAAAATCTCTCGCCGTTTAAGAGAATGGATAATTAGTTGTACCTACCTAAGAAATAAAACACGTGCTATGTGTGGGTTTGTAAATATCTAAGAGAATATTCGAGATAATATTCTCTAGACTTAATACTATAAATATCTAGCATTGGTGAGAGTTAGAACTCAAGAAGACCGGGTATTGATTTAGGAAGAATTTAAGAATTCGTCACAAATTCGTCGCTAATTTTGCTACGAATTTGGGACGAAATTCTAAATTCGTCCCAAATTCGTCCTAAATCAATACCGTATACCGTATCGAGAAGTTTGGCATTCGTTGAGGTACTTCCCACCGATGGATCGAGCTGAATGTTGGATACGAACTAGAATGTTGTCTTAGCTTTCATTTGGAAGTGGGTTTAAGTCGATCCAACGGTGCGATCTGAAGTTATGCTAGTTTTGGTGAATACTATTCAAACTGGGTATTGATTTAGGAGGAATTTGGGAGGAATTTAAGATTTAGTCCCAAATTCGTCGCTAATTTTGCGACGAATTTGGGACGAAGTCCTAAATTCCTCCCAAATTCGTCCTAAATCTTACCCTATACCCTAAACTCTGATCACTTCTGTTTAATCTTTTTGGTTATACCTTTTAAATGTATACTTGTTGAATTTTAATAAAATTATAAACCAAATGCTTACGATTCGTGGGTTCTCTATAAATTCGAATGATATCGTTTAGTAAGAACGATAGTTATTCTTAATCACTATGAAATTTTGAATGAATGTTACGGAATAGTTAGTTTTATATATCTTTGATATTTGTTTCTTATACTACAAACATATGAATGTCAATATTAGTTATAGAATTGAACAAGCTAAAACATTCGAGAGGTTTGAATTAGTTAAGGCTATATACAGTATTCATTTAGGACGAATTTGGGACGAAATCCTAAATTCCTCCCAAATTCATTCTAAATCTATACCCTATACCCTAAACTCGGATCACTTCGGTTTTATCTTTTTGGTTATACCTTTTAAATGGATACTTGTTGAATTTTAATCAAATTATAAACCAAATGCTTACGATTTGTGGGTTCTCTATAAATTCAAATGATATCGTTTAGTAAGAACGATAGTTGTTCTTAATCACTATGAAATTTTGAATGAATGTTACGGAATAGTTAGTTTTATATATATTTGATATTTTTTTCTTATACTACAAACATATGAATGTCAATATTAGTTATAGAATTGAACAAGCTAAGACATTTGAAAGGTTTGAATTAGTTAAGGGTATACAATATTCATTTAGGACGAATCTGGGAGGAATTTAAGATTTCGTCCCAAATTCGTCGCTAATTTTGCGACGAATTTGGGACGAAATCCTAAATTCCTCCCAAATTCTTCCTAAATCTATACCCTATACCCTAAACTCGGATCACTTCGGTTTAATCTTTTTGGTTATACCTTTTAAATGTATACTTGTTGAATTTTAATAAAGTTATAAACCAAATGCTTACGATTCGTGGGTTCTCTATAAATTCGAGTGATAACTTTTAGTAAGAACGATAGTTGTTCTTAACCACTATGAACTTTTAAATAAATGTAAAAAAATAGTTAGTTTTATATATCTTTGACATTTTTTTCTTATACTACAAACATATAAATGTGAACAATAGTTCTTGAATTGAACAAGGTAAGACATTCAATAGGTTTGAATTAGTTTAGGATATAGAGTATGTCCCGAATTCGTCCTAAATTCATCGTAAGATGGTTCCTCGCAAATTCGTTGGTAATTTAAGAGGAAGTTACGACGAATCCCTCCCAAATTCGTCGTAAAACAAAGGAACAAATAGATTCCCGCCCGCGGGAATGAAAATTCTTAAATTTTTAATTTACTACGAATTAGCCACGATTCGTCGCAAATTCCTCCTAAATTACCAACGAATTTGCGACGAATATAAATCATATATATAACCCATGAGCTTTCCCCTTCTTCCTCACATCTCTCAAACCCCAAATCAATCTTACTTCTCTCTCTCTCTCTCTCTCTCTCTCTACTCGGATCTCTCTCTACTTCCACCAAAAACTCAAAGATATGGATCTTAAATTTTATTTATGTTTTTTATTTAGTTAGGTTTGGAATATTTATACTCTTTTGAATATCGTTAGGATATCGTAATATTTTGAAATTTTAGAATCGGATGATTTAAATTTTGATTAATTTTTATTTTCAAAAATGGATAATTTTAATTGTTAACTATATAGACGAACAACGGCCGGAATCACAACGACTAGTTTAGTTTATTTGAATCGTATCTCTCACAATTGATTTTACCATAGATTAGTTTATTTGAATTTTTATTAAAAATCAGAAAAAATATTTTTAATTTTAATTTTAAAATTTATGTATATTTATATATAATTTGTTTTTAATTTTTTTGTGTACTAATCCTCGTTATTTCGTCGCTATGAGAAAATATAATTTACAAGGAAATTACGACGAAATTCTTTTTTGCCACGAATTTAGGACGAAATCTTTTGCTTCGATTTTACCACGAAATTCTTTTTTGCCACGAATTTAGGACGAAATCTTTTGCTTCGATTTTACCACGAAATTCTTTTTTGCCACGAATTTATGACGAAATCTTTTGCTTCGATTTTACGACGAAATTGTTTTTACCACGAATTAACAACGTTTCTTTTTCCCCAATTAGCAACGAATTTACAACGAATATTGTCCCTCTCAAGTTTACGAGGAATTCCCGACGAATATTTTAACGACGATTTTACGACGAATATTTGGACTCCCAATATTAACGACGAATTCCCGAAAATTTTACGTTTGCGACGATCGATTACCGACGATTCAATATTCGTCGCAAATTCCTAGCGAATTCCGATTTGGGACGAATTTGCCATGAATATGTCCCTCCTAAAACTTATGTTTTCTTGTAGTGTGAGTGTGAGAAAATAAGTGAGAGATAATCTCTAAGTGTTCTTGTAACCTTTTGGTTAATTTCTTTATATTCTTAGCACTTAAAATACAAGAAAACATCTTATTGATCTATATTACTTCAAGGGTTAGAAGAGAGTTATAGTGTTCTGTCTTGGCCTCTGGTATTTTCAAACATTATGGAAAGTACATCTTCGTTAGCTGTAAGTCCTTCTTTCAGAAAAACAAACTCCAAAAAAATAGATTACCAATATGAAATAGAGTATGTGAGTGATGAGAGTAAAGTCCCTATTACCGAACTTCCCTTGCTTAATCCCTACAAAGCTTTCACAAAACCGAATTCTACTTTCCCCAAAACTATTCGGCAAGCCTTTGTTCCTAATAAGCGTATTGCCAAAGAGCTTGTTCTATTCTCCCTGACATCTGGTCCCATCAACAGATACAGAGCAGATGATTCCCCTCAACATCAACGAAGGGATGTTTCACACTGGAGAAATCTTGCCTACACACATCTTCACCATGGAGCAGTTCGCTTGGCGTTAACTCTACATGGAAGAAAAGGTCTACCAGTCGTGGCTAGACTCGCACTCCTTGATACCAGATATAAGGAGTACCAGCATACTTGCATAGCAACAATCCAGACGACTTTAAATGCTGGCACTATCTTTGTCACCCTATTCCAAAACTTCAACATGGCGTTGGAAGACCCTCAGATCTACAAAAATTTGCAGATCCAGTTACATATCACTGGCGCTCCACAGATCGGGAATACATATGCAGCGACTCTCCACCATCAAATGGCGTATAGAGTCCATAATAATGCGATAGATCTAAGTCTCCCACGAGACACTGATGATGCCCTGCTCATCCAGTTGGAATCCCAACACAGTCCATCCTGCATCCATATTCCCAGACAAATTCCCAAAGAAGAGTTGGTCAAACTACTTCCAGAATCTTGGGTAACAAACTATGAGAAGCTTCAAGACAGAAGCACACCGATACAAGCTGTAGAGTCTTCTATTTCCCGAAGAAAAGATGGAGCTGTAGAAATTGATTTCAAGGCACATGAGGAAAAATAAAAGCCTGCAGTTTTCTGCACGGAGATCAACATGATCAGTCCTTGCGACAAAATCATAGAATGGAATACAAGATTGCCTGAGCCTGGAATCCCAATTTCATCTTTTGATGCGCTCTTGAAACCAGTTTATTCATTCATGGATGAATTGGGTCACAAATTTTTTGACGTTTGTTATTGCCAAAGCTGCCAAGAATATAGTTCGGAGGAAGAGGATATTCCAAGAAGAAGAAGAAACAAAAAGAAATCCTCGCAACAACTCCTCAAGGAACGATATGAGTCTGGAGATCCTCAAGTCGACCTCCTTGGAGAATCAAGCGGAAAATTTGACTATTATGTCTTATATTCAAGGGGCTCAACTCCAACAACTCCGGATCGTGAAGAAGTTCCGTTGAGTTATATGTTTGGTCCTCCATCTCCACAAGACTCACCATTCCCGTCAAAAGAGATTGAAGAAAGCAATATCAAACATTCTTTGAAGATTAAGAATCCAACTACCAAGAATCCAGACGGATCAGTGAGACAAGTCAGTGCTGCAGAAGCAACCTTAAATTGGCAGTCGGAAAACGCGGCAAACCAAAACCATCTCCTCACCCATATTGATAAAAAAGGTAACCATTTTGCACCTTTCTATCAAAGAAATCACCAACAAGATGGCCTCTCTCCACCAAGAACTCCTCCAATTAGCTGATGCGGGGTTTGTTTTACTTCAAGTTTTACCCCTAAGATAGCTGCAAGTGCACAGCAATCACAGTAGTATATTAAGGGATCGAATCCACAGAGATTGTTGTTTTGCGAAAGTCCTAAGATTTTTAACTTCTTTAAACCAAATGTGAACTTGTGGGATGCATTGTGTCACGATTTGTTGTAATGATATCAAGCAGCATAAAAGAATTAAACGGTTGTAAATCAATGAATAAAAGGCGTTGGGTTCAGGGACATTCTTTGGGGTTCATGGATCGAATTTAACAAGCAACATGATAGGTTCTAAATGATTTAATTGGTTAGGTTCTTAAGCTGAAACGGTCGACTATGACTACCCCGCCTTCACTGATCTAGCCACCTGCGTTTGTCTTTCACTGCGGTTATGATTTTTCATCCCACGATGCAATACAACCGCGCATACATATCATTCACCTATTTGTAAACACTCGCGGTGCGGTCCGTCGATATGCCTAAACATCCTACGGTGCGATCCGCTCGTTAACCTCTATATCCAGACGATAGACCACATGTTCATGTATCTAGTCGTCCTGGAATCAGTTGCTAGTTGATCAGAGAAGCAAACATGCAATAAGAACAAGACATCAACGAAGATACCTAAAAGAAACTCTATCTCTATCAACCTAGCGAAATCAATCCATGATTAAACCCCTTCGAAAATCCCCTTAAAAACCCAACTAGATGACTACTCGTTCATGGGAACGGGAGACATCTTTAAGGTATGAAAGGTGCGAATTGTATTAATAAAAAGAATAAAGTGATCAAACTTCTCCAAGCGAAATCGATTGAAGAGAGTTTTTCTTAAAGTATTAAAAAGCAAAAGAACTAAGAACAAAAGATGAAAGGGAAAAGAAGGAAGAGTAGGCGGCTGCAGAAGAATTCTCTCTCGAGGTCTTCAACTCCGGGGCCGTTGAACTCTCTCTCTTTCTCTCTCTGTGCGGCGCAGATGTGTTTCTGGAAAAGCACTCTGTGTCCTCTCTTCTTCTAAAACCCTAAGGTTCCTTTATATAGGCTCCCGGTCTTCAGAAAGTGGGCTTCACGTTTTAACCTCGGGATAATATCGGATAAGTGCAAACGGGCTCGGGATGGGCCGAAGTGGTGTGGCCGTGCGAGCGACCAGGCGTGGCGCGGCCACTGGTCTTCTGAGGATCTGTGGTGCGGCCATCCTTCTTCTGGGAATGTGTCTGTCGGGCCTTCTTGCTTCCTTCGTAACTTGAGATCCAACCGTGGGATTGAACTCAAATCACCTTGGCATAAAAGACAGCTAGAAGGGCTATCTTGTCTCCAAATATGAGCTTGATCTTGTGGTTGGAAGGTCGTCATCTGATGCTGAACTTATGGCTCCGAGCACATGTCCTTGAAGTTCCCGTTTTGCTCCAAAATGTGTCCTTTTTGTCCAATTTTCCTGAAATGACTTTTAAAACTAGGAAACATGGAAATCACTTTAAAACCTTTGAAAGCCGGGTTAAAACACTTATAAATGATTGAAATAATAGGTTTTAGGAATAAAATATGAGTGTTATCAACTCCCCCAGACTTATACCTTTGTTTGTCCTCAAACAAAACGCGGACAAAGCCTGGAAAAGAGGTTTGAAAATATAGAAACTAGCAAAAACTCAGCGACCGTCCTTCTAAACCATAAGTCATCGAACAAGTCTATCCAAGCTCAGCTTAGAAAATTCTCACTATAGTTCCTTCAACACTAGTCCCTTGCGAAACTTTCACTATCTAAACTTCAAGTTTCGGTCAACTAGCTCTCTAAGTAGTATTAAGTTTGGCGTGATCCTTGTCAAGGGATATAAAGCTAGTTTCAACGAGGTTAGGTATATAAAGGCCTTTATTGGTGAGGTTTAGAGTGTTTCGGGTTACCGTATAAATGTCCGGAAGGTGCGAGATATTATGCAAAACAGCAAGAGAAGGTTGAACTATTGAGATCCACGATTTCCAATCACTCTTCGCACGTACACATCCGTGAGTTCTCTTTCATACAGCCATCCCCCCAGACTTAGTTTCTTGTTTCTGGTTCGGATTGGATGGCGTTTAAAACTCCTCACCATATCGCCCAGGCTCTGCCTCTATGCATGTCACGATTCTCTTAAGGCTCATAGGCATTTTCTTCCCGTTTCTTATCTTTCCATTTTTTTTTGTAACTCTTTTTTTTATGGATAAGTACCGTCATTACTCCAAAAAGTTCGGGTCCTCTATCCGAGTTATTTTATTTATATATATATATATATATATTTTTATGAAACGGGAAGTGCCTTGTTGTGAGAGTCTTAAGGATCGCAAGAATATTACCATTCTTTCGAGTTTTCTGAGGCATGAGTCGTCCTTGTTTTGAAGCTAATACTTCCGTTCCTTAACCATTCGATCCTTCGTCTTGAGTGACTAGAAATCGTGTCGTTCCTCCCTCTCTGGCATTTTTGCACATATCTGCATATGGTGAAAACAAGAGAGTTGCATGAGGTATGAAAAGATGGTAAGGGTTTCGGGTAAGGTACCAACTATTGATGAGTTGGCCGTTCGGGAACAACAAGGGAGTGTGTTTAAATGGAATAAGATGTCCCGAACGTTCTGGTTTCGTTGAATGTTTACATCTATTGACAAGGAAATTAATAGTTAGTTTAAAGTCCAATAAAAATAGAGCTAGTATATTCCTTCCCCTGAAGTCTCTATAGATTGGCATTCTCCAGGATTTCGCATCTCTGGCTTTCTAGCTACTGCCTAGTCTAGCACTAAAGCTTGAAAGATCTGTCACTAGGAATAGCGTAGAAGCACACTGGTCGAATATCATCCTTGGTTTTGCGTCATAATCCCTAAAACCATATTTATATATATCGAAATACATCATTCTTAGTTCTTAAAAGAAAAAGACTCAAATAAAAACCAAAACAAAAGCAAAGTCATTAGTACGAACTCCCCCCAGACTTAAATCTCACTGTCCCCAGTGTGAAATAGTGGTGACAGGTCGGGAATGACTGCAATAGATGAAAGATAAAGAATGAATGAAAATAAAGGATAGGGGTGGAATAGATGGAACCAGGCTCGTAAGCAGGAAGAGTGTTGGCCGAGACGCGAAGTCTTCTAGGCATCTGAACTCAGGGTCTAAAGGTCGCCATCTATGTGTCCTCTCTCTCGAAGCTGTCCGCCATCTTCTCAAGCATCTCGTTTTGGCGTGCTAGTTGCTCCTGAAGTGCGGTGATTGCGAGATCAGTCGAGGTGGACGGTGCAGCGGATCGTGAGGTACTGCGCATGGAGGAGGATGAGGTGTGGTGAGTCCTCTGACGGATCTCTTCTCTCCTAGCCTTGGCGGCTACATACTCTCCAATGGTAAGCGGTAGACGTGAGAACTCGGTACGGAACTCATCATGGTTTGGGATCCACTGTGGTGAACCTTCTGAAAGGCGCGGGACTGTAGGAGACGGTAAGTAGACCGTGCGGTTGTCTCTCTTTCCCAATTGGTAGCGGTATCCGAACCTGTTCGGATCCATGGCTGCGCCTGTCAAGTTCCTGTCCGTCTGAAACTGGGACAAGTCAAACCAAGCCTCATATAAGGGCGTCTCAATGCTGGTGTCTACTCCTGCGGCCTCCATGATCGCTGTGATGATGCCTCCGTAAGTCGTGAAGGCGGTCTCGCATCGAGGTGCGGTGACGTCATGCTTCACTCGCACGAGTCTCTCTGGTAGGATGCACCCCACGCATGCTGAAAGTGGCTCGTCTCTAAAGGCGGACTGAAGTAGGACGAGCTCTGGAATGAGAATGCATGATTGGTTGCTGCGAGAGTAAAGTCAGTGTGCTATGAGGCGGTGCATGAAACGCACGGCTGGATGTGAAAGAAAGGCGGATGGATGCCTTCCCTTGTCGTAAATGCCTCGGCCCATGAGTTCCCAAATATCTGCACTCCATTCTTCTTCAATGGTTGTCTCGCTCCTCAAGTCAAAACCAAATATCTCGCAAAGTCTAGGGATGCTCAGCTCATAATCCCGAGAGCCAATGGTGAAATAGAGAATATCGTCTCTCGGATGTGATTTCCTCCCTCTCTTGTATGACAGTTGAACCGAAGCTAAGAATTCTTGGGCGAGTCCCTTGTAGGTGGGTCAATCAATTTCCATGAAGGTCCTGAGCCTTAGCTTATCCATGTACCACGTGACATCCTCGGTGATGCCCAACGCATCTAAAGCGGAATAGTCGATCTTCAAGGTTGTTCTTATATCCATCTTCTTCATCTCCTTCAAATAATCAATGTTCGGGTCCATTGGTGCTCCAAAATTTCGAACCTTGCGCTTAGGAGGAGATGGGTTCAGCTCTCTTGTTGGCTCTTGAGGTGGAGGATCGTTGTGGCTTGTGCGTGCTATCAATGAACCGCGGAACCTTCTTCTTTGTTCCTCCACGTAGCTTCCTAGAGTGGTGTCTAGGCTCGGGTTTCCTAGCGCTGTCACATGTTCTTGCTGTCGCGAAGAATTCCTTGAAGAGCTTAGTTGCTCTCTATTCTTCGAACGTATCTCGAAGTTTTGGTCGAAACTCATTGTACCTTGCAAAATAAAAACAAAAACTCGACCAAATATGTGATTGATGTGCCTCAAGGATTCTGAAGTGCAATGATATGCAAGACATATACCAAGAGTTTTCAAGACTAAGACTAATCGAGTAATTGCATAAATTTTAAGATCAATTTGGTACTCACACTCTATTTTCGGATTTTTGGGATTCTAAACCAAAATGTTTCCAATAAATCGATTTTGTCAACTTATTATCATCAAACTTTGATCTCTAAGTGATACCTAGTATGAATCAATTCCAAACCGAGCAATTTGCCCAATAATATCTCCAAAATCGGTTCTTAGAGCATCATAAAAAGAATCTTATTTCAAAGACTTCAACTTTTAGATATATGGTTGCAAAAATCGAGTTCTAGGCAACCTAAATCATCAATCCAAGGTTCTCTACCATTATCCAAGCATCCTAGACAATTTTCTAGTAAAGCAAGAGAGATCTCAAAATTGAGTTCTTTAGAGATTTGTAAAATTAGAGAGCATACCTTGTAGATGAGGATGAATGAGCTTTAAAAAGTGAATGCTCTTCGAAAATAGGTGAGTTTAGGCCAAATAATTTTTTTAAACGGTTTGGATTTGAAAAACTTAGAATCTCCCAAAAATCTCCAAGTCTCTTTGGAGAGAAGAAGAAAAGAGAATTTGATCATAAAATTTCTCTTTTGCTTTTAAAAAGGTGTTTTTTTATCATCAAAAACCTTTTATTTTCAAAAATTTTAAAACGAGAGAACTTACCTTGCGTGTTGGCCACAAATCGATTAAATCCGTCATTTTATATTAAGGGGATTGTACCAAAACGCGGGAAGCTCGGTTCGGGAGGAAAATGTGAGTTTTCCGGGTTGGTGGTTCAGACGACCGCTGGCCGCGCCACGGCCTGTCGCGGCCGCGGCCAGGCCGCTTCCCTCCGCGCGGTCGTGGTCCGTCGCGCGGCCGCGGTCCTTCTCGCCTCGCCATAGGCCATGCTCGTACGGCCAGCCTCCTTCTGAGGCTTCTCTTCATATTTTTGGATTATTCTTGGCTTTTCCCTCTTTTTTTTTTTTTTTTTTTATAATCCTAAGTACAGAAAACTTGCAAAAACTAGATGTCAGAAATGAAAGAAAGAAAAGAAATCAAAAACACGTACCGGATGGGTTGCCTCCCACCAAGCGCTTTTGTTTAAGTCGTTTAGCTCGACTCTGTTCGAAGCTTAGGCAGTTTGGGAAAGTTCTTCGGGAGTTGTATCTCCTGAAGCTTCTCCTTGCTTCCGTATCAGCAGCGTCCCTCCGTTTCCGTTCCTTAGAATTTTAGCTTCTAAGATTACCCGCTTTGTCTTTTCAACTGACTTTGAAACTTCCTCTTCACCCAACTCTGCTAGCTCGGGAGGAATCAGAATTTCGATTCGGGAGAAGGGTCTCGAGTTGAGCTGGCCCGCCCTTAATATCATCCCCTTTTTCTCTTTCTTAGTCGCGTGGCTCTTCGTCTCCGGAGGCGGAGTGCTCAGATCCTTTGGGTAGTATCTCTTCTGGCTTATATGTTGGAAGACTACGAAGTTGCTTATATGGTCGATCCTTGCTCATACCGTGGCCAAGAAGGGTCTTCCAAGTATCAGTGGTTTGTCTTTGTCTTCCCCCATGTCGAGCACATGGAAGTCAGTAGGTACTATCTTATACCCGACAAGAAGTTGAACGTTGTAGATTACGCCATTCGATTTCTTCCTAGACAAGTCTCCGAACACTAGCTGCGTAGGTGAGGGGAAGTAAGTCGTAACTCCTAACCTTTCAGCGATTGCCATTGGCATGACACTGACATTGGCTCATGTGTCGCATAGACAATCCTTGAAGTTAATTCCCGTTATCGAGCATGGGAAAGTAAATGCGTCTGGATCTTCTTCTTTCTTCAGTCTGTCGAACCCACGGTTCTCCGGGGTATCGAAAGGTGGACTGGCAGTTCCTTTCTTTATCGTTGGGAAGAGTGGGACGAACCTGCACTTTTCTCTCATGGCTAGTTCTGTAGTTCACGTTCTGGAACTTGTTCTGGAGGGTCTTCCTTGAGGTGGATACACTTGATCTCGCGTGTTCTCCATGTTTGGGTTTCGGTATGATAAGTTGTTGTTGAATCCATTGTTGAAGTTTCTGTTTGGATACGAATTTTGTCCTCCTATAAAGTTAATTTCTTCTTCCCGCGTGTAGGACTCGTCTCCATCGTCTCCCGGGCTAGATTCTTCTGTTTCCGCCGCGGTCTCACACGCACTGATACAGCGCTGCTGTCCCTTGAGCAGCTGGCTCATCATATTCTTCAGCTCGACTATTTGCTTAGAATCAGAGTCTCCGGTTCTTGGACTCCTATCATAATCTGGACAGTTATTGATGTTGCTTACAGCGAGGTTCTCGATGAGTGCGCGTCCTTGTCGCTCCGTCTTTGTTGTAAAATCTCCATTACTGGCCGTGTCGAGCGAAAGTTGGTATCTAGCTTGCAGTCCGCGGTAGAACGTGTTTAGCAAGCTGGCTCCGGAGAAACCATGGTGAGGACAGTCGCGTTCATAGTCCTTGAATCGCTCCCATGCCTCAAAGAATGATTCGACCGGTCCTTGTTGAAAGCCTTGGATCTTGTTTCTCAGCAGGTTGGATCGGGACTTAGTGTAGAAGTGATTGAGGAAGTCAGACTTGCATTCCACCCAGTTAGTGATCGATCCTGGTGGTAGAGTCTTCAGCCATCTATGAGCTTTGTCGCTCAAAGAGAATGGGAATAGCTTACACTTCCGATAGTCA
Organism: Alliaria petiolata; assembly: GCA_020283515.1. Taxonomy (NCBI): domain Eukaryota; kingdom Viridiplantae; phylum Streptophyta; class Magnoliopsida; order Brassicales; family Brassicaceae; genus Alliaria; species Alliaria petiolata. The sequence goes on along the minus strand of JAHZTW010000001.1, from coordinate 471,641,358 downwards.
GGAGGGATACGGTTCGTCTTTGTGGTGCTGCAGATTTCCTCGAATAACCCGATGTGGTCCATCGGGTGCTCGTTTGATAGTCCGTGGAACTGGTTTTGCTTCACCAAAGAGATGATCTGCGGTTTGATCTCCAACTCGTCCTCATGCGGGACGTTAACTTGAATCGCTGCTCGATTCTGGAAGTGCTGATCAGGAGTATCGTGATCGGCTATGGTGCGGTTCCTAGCTCGCCTGGGAAGGTTGGCTGGCAGAACAGGTCGGATGGCGTCTCGGTCATCCGGCTGGATGATAGGGTTTGCTTGGTTCGCTCCATTTCCGATGATCGGATTGTGTCCTCCTTGTCGTAGGGCAGGATCGCGTTCTTCTCCGTCCGAGTCAGCCTCGGGATTGGGGTTGATAGGGTTTCCATTGTTGTCGAGCTGTGGCTCCCCATCTTGTAACTCGTTAGGTGCTCGACCAGTGTTGCGAAGAACTTCTTCGCGGTTTCGTTGAACTCCAAGAGCGGCCTCGTTCTCGGCCATGCTGATCTGTCTTCTTAACCTTCGGATTTCTTTTTCGTGCCTGTCGATCTCGATGTGTCGGGGTAAGACGTTGGAAGCGTTCCTCCTAGTGGTCATACACCTGAAACATGAGAAGTAAACACAAGAAAATCGTGAGCAATGAACGGAAAAGCTTGAAAATCAACGTGGTCTAAAAGACAAATTAGAAACTGAAAATTCGCAAAAGCAAACAATCCCCGGCAACGGCGCCAAAAACTTGATGCGGGGTTTCTTTTACTTCAAGTTTTACCCCTAAGATAGCTGCAAGTGCACAGCAATCACAGTAGTATATTAAGGGATCGAATCCACAGAGATTGTTGTTTTGCGAAAGTCCTAAGATTTCTAACTTCTTTAAACCAAATGGGAGCTTGGGGGATGCAGTGTGTCACGATTTGCAGTAATGATATCAAGCAGCAGAAAAGAATTAAACGGTTGTAAATCAATGAATAAAAGGCGTTGGGTTCAGGGACATTCTCCGGGGTTCATGGATCGGATCTAACAAGCAACATGATAGGTTCTAGATGATTTAATAGGTTAGGTTCTTAAGCTGAAACGGTCGACTATGACTACCCCGTCTTCACGGATCTAGCCACCTGCGTTTGTCTTTCACTGCGGATATGATTTCTCATCCCACGATGCAAGACAACCGCGCATACATATCATTCACCTATTTGTAAACACTCGCGGTGCGGTCCGTCGATATGCCTAAACATCCTACGGTGCGATCCGCTCGTTAACTTCTAGATCCAGACGATAGACCACATGTTCATGTATCTAGTCGTCCTGGAATCAGTTGCTAATTGATCAGAGAAGCAAACATGCAATAAGAACAAGACATCAACGAAGATACCTAAAAGAAACTCTATCTCTATCAACCTAGCGAAATCAATCCATGATTAAACCCCTTCGAAAATCCCCTTAAAAACCCAACTAGATGACTACTCGTTCATGGGAACGAGAGACATCTTTAAGATATGAAAGGTGCGAATTGTATTAATAAAAAGAACAAAGTGAGAAAACTTCTTCAAGGGAAATCGATTGAAGAGAGGTTTTCTTAAAGTATTGAAAAGCAAAGAACTAAGAACAAAAGATGAAAGGGAAAAGAAGGAGGAGTAGGCGGCTGCAGAAGAATTCTCTCTCGAGGTCTTCAACTCCGGGGCCGTCGAACTCTCTCTCTCTCTCTCTCTCTGTGCGGCGCAGAAGTGTTTCTGGAAAAGCTCTCTGTGAAGTCACGCCTCTTCTGAAACCCTAAGGTTCCTTTATATAGGCTCCCGGTCTTCAGAAAGTGGGCTTCGCGTTTTAACCTCGGGAAAATATCGGATAAGTGCAAACGGGCTCGGGATGGGCCGGAGTGGTGTGGCCGCGCGAGCGACCAGGCGTGGCGCGGCCACTGGTCTTCTGAGGATCTGTGGCGCGGCCATCCTTCTTCTGGGAATGTGTCTGACGGGCCTTCTTGCTTCCTTCGTAACTTGAGATCCAACCGTGGGATTGAACTCAAATCACCTTGGCATAAAAGACAGATGGAAGGGCTATCTTGTCTCCAAATATGAGCTTGATCTTGTGGTGGGAAGGTCGTCATCTGATTCTGAACTTACGGCTCCGAGCACATGTCCTTGAAGTTCCCGTTTTGCTCCAAAATGTGTCCTTTTTGTCCAATTTTCCTGAAATGACTTTTAAAACTAGGAAACGTGGAAATCACTTTAAAACCGTTGAAAACCGGGTTAAAACACTTATAAATGATCTTGAAATAATAGGTTTTAGGAGTAAAATATGAGTGTTATCATTAGCTACTACTGTGTCTCTTAATAACCCTCTCATGACCCAAAAGGAATCAAAACTCAAATTCCTTAAAGCCCAGCTAAACTCCCTACAGAACCAACCTAAAACACATAGTAGGGTACAACCACAAAGGAGGTTAAACAGGATCAAAAGGTATAAGACACGTCTTTAGGAACGGATTTATAAGAGACTCGAAGGTATATTATACAAAGAGGGGGATTTTATTATATAAGAACACTCAAGAGATTACAAGAACACTCAGAGATTATCTCTCACTTATTTTTCTCACACTTGGCTTGAGTTCTAACTCTCACCAATGCTAGGTATTTATAGTACTAAGCCTAGAGAATATTATCTAGAATATTCTCTTAGATATTTACAAACGCACACATAGCACATGGTTTATTCCTTAGGTAGGTACAACTACTTACCCACTCACTCACATGTTTTATTTATTTACTACACACTCATTATTTATTATTATTGTCACTTACCTCGCCTATATCATCAATGTTCAATGTTGTGTTGTTTGAGGTTTGAGATTTAATCTTTTAATTTAGGGGTTTTATAAAAATAAGTTGGACTTGACGCAATGAGAATCCGATGTTGTTGTTTCTGTTCATTTTTGCAGGAGAGATGCCGAAGGAAAGATGTATATTGTCATTGACAAGAAACATGACTAGAGTATCACCATACCCGCTTCGTTCTTCAAGGACCAACAAACAGAAAGAATCCAAGTCTCCAATTCAGAAAGAAGGTGCAAGAGAATGGGAGGATCAGAGGATATCTGGTGTGTGATCTGCATGCAACCGCCACACAATGACATCCTCTTGCACTGCTCTTCCTCGTCGAAAGGATGCTACTCTTACATGTGCGACACAAGTTCTCGACACTCCAACTGTTTCAAGCAGTGTCGTCGAAACAACAAGAACTGTTTAAACCACAAGACCTTAAAGTGTTCTTTCTGCAGAGGAGAGGTTTATGAGACGATGAAGGTGTCCGGTGCAACAAGATTCATGAATGATAAACCGAGGTCATGATCTGTCGAGGATTGTGACTTCTCGGGGATTTATTCTCAGCTTAACAATCACTTACATCTTGGTTTCATGTCACGAAGGATCGACCCGCAGAAGCAACGTATGTGGGAACATATGCAGAGAGATGTTCAATACGATGAAACCATGACTGCAGCTGGTATTCCGCATAGTCCAGAGGTAGTGCATTATCAGCTTCCTTACACTCATCCTAGTCATCAGGTGATTCAGCTCAGCGTTCCGAACCTTTCTGGTGTGCGCCTGGTAAAGATCGGATTTTGCGTCGCCAACTATGCTGCAGCTCTCTTGCCTAGACTGCAGTTTCGAGTCGTGATGGGGCTTCACGATTGGAATCCTTAAAGAATTCTACCTTGATTAACCTTTTTTCAGAACCCGGAATTTTGAATATTGTTCAAAGTTTTGATGTCTCAATAACTTTTTATTTTCGCAGTTTGCATCAATAATATTAAATATATATATATATATATATATAATATATATATATATAAATAAAGCGGTTTCGACCCCCGCTCTCCGTAATTTACCTAAATATAAATTAAATATGTATATAAATAATAATATTTTATTTTCTAATTTTTATAAGTGCCAGTTGCGTATTATACGAATTAAAAGTAAATAAAAGTTGTATATGAATAACCATTAATTGTCTAAATTTTTTTTCTAGTGTTGGGGTCGTATTATCTGAGGTAAATGTAAATAAAATATGTGTATATATATTAATATTTTGCTTTCTAACTTTTATTAGTGTTAGTGTCATATTATCCAAATTAAATTATGTGAAATAACTGTATCAATCATAATCTTTTGTCTTTACCTAATATCTGCGCCGAATCAGTTAAAGTAAATGTAAATAAAATGTGTATCAATAATAATATTTTGCTTGACTTGTGTGTGTGATGTATTATCCAAATTAAAACTATGTGAAATTTGTGTAGGAGTAATAATTTATTGTCTTGTAATTTTGCATATGTCAGTGCTATATCATCTGAATTATATGTAAATAAATTATCTATAAAAATAATAATATTTTGGTTTCTAATTTTTACTAGTGGAAACGCAGTATTATTCAAACTAAAAGTAAATAAAATATTTATAATAACTTGTTGTCTAATAATTTTTCTAGTGTCAGCACTATATTATTCAAGTGAAAAGTAGGCTAAATATATGTGTAAGTAATAATATTTTGTTTTTTGAGTTTTGACTAATGTCGGCATTGTATTATCTGAATAAAAAAGAAAATAAAATATGTGTAGAAGTAATAATTTATTGTCTAATAATTTTGATTAGTGTTGATACCGTATTATTTAAGTGAAAAGTGAAGAAAATATGAGTGAAATAATAATTTTTTGCTTTTTTTAAAATTTTAACTAATGTCATGCAATATTTTTGGAATTAAAAAGAAAGTATAATCTATGTGTATGTAATAAAATTGATATTTAGTAATTTTGACTATTAAATATTAACCAAATTAAGACTAATTAAATATGTGTAAAAAAAGCTTTTACAAATTCAAATTTAAGACAGAGCATTTATTGTTAGATTTATTTATAAAATAATACCAAAGTGAGATTTGTATAGTTCATTATCCTTTATCATATGTTAGTTTCTATAAAATATAATTTTTTTTACCTTTTCAACTTGTTTAAACACAAGAAAAGGTGAATTCTTTGTCTTTTTATCAAATTGAAGGGTAATTTATAATTGTCAAGAAAACACAATTTTGATTTCATTCAGAAAAAATGTGAAACAGTGGACTTAGAAAATAGAAGGAAAGACGGGCACAAGAATAGCTTATAAAAAGGCCACATAAATTCTACAAATAGGTACTCACATGACATTCTCCATCTTCACCACTTGAGACGAAACTCCATAAATCATCAATACAAATTCAAGAGTTTCTCCATCCAAAGGTAATCTGCAACTTCTCACCTTGGTTTGATCCTTGGTTGGGCTATGCCAATTTCTCTCATATCGATCTCATTGAGCTCTCAATCTGACCAAATTGTGTCGTTTAGCGCTTTTGTGGGTCTGATTAGAAAAAAAAATATGTTCGTCCATTACTTTAAACAATTCTTTGAATAGTATTCCGTGTTTGGTCAAAATTCTGAATATGAATCATATAATGCTGATCCCGTAGCTTCGTTACTGAGATGGTCATCAAAAATTTACAATTATTTGTTTGTGATAAATGTATGATTGTTCAATTTTATCGATTAATCATTTTTGTTATTTTAATGATTTTAGGATCATCCATCATCCAACTATGCTCTATTTGATTCATGAAATTTGTTCTCTTGCTAATGATATTCATTTCCCGGATTCATTTCTTTTGTACTAGTGCCAGTTCACTCGCCAACATCATCAATGTTCAATGTTGTGTGATTTGAGCTTTGAGCTTTACTTTTTATTTAAAGGTTTTAATTAGAAGAAGTTGGACTTGACGCGATGAGAATTGGATGATGTTGCTTGTTTCTGATCATTTTGGCAGGAGAGATGCAAACAACATGATTAGAGTATCACCATACCTGCTTCACTCTTTGAGGACCAACAAACAGAAAGAACATGAGTCTTAAACTTAGACATATGGTGCAAGAGAATGGGAGGATGTTCGGTGTGTGATCTGCATGAAATCGCCACACAATGCCATCCTCTTGCACTGCTCTTCCTCCTCCAAAGGATGTCGTCCGTACATGTGCGACTGATGCGAGGTTTATTATACTTCAAATTTTACCCTAAAGACAGCTGCAAGTGCACATCAATCACAATAATATATTAGGGGCTCGAATCCGTAGAGATTGTTGTTTTGCGAAGATCCTATGATTTCTATCTTCTCTAAAACAAGTTATAAAAAAGGGAGGGGTTTTGTGTCACGGTTTTATAGTACGAAATTAAGCAAGAAATGAAAATAAAACGGTTGTAAAGCAATAGATAAAAGGCGTAGGGCCCATGGGAATTCTCCGGGGTTCATTGATCGAATGAAACAACGAATATATTATGTTTATAAGCAACTATGTCATCTAGGTTCTTTATGATTACCCTACAATAGTATATGTAATCACCAATATAAAAATAATTACAATTAGCCATGAAAATTTCGGGAATCGGGACGGATATTTACGGGTACGGGACGGGAACAGATAATTTGGGAATTGAAAAACAATTTCCAAAAGGTAATCCATAAGAACGGGACGGGTACGGGACAGGAACAGGATGGGTTCGAGAAATTCCCTTACGTAAAATATTTTCCCAAACGGGTAATTATCTTGGATAACTCAGCAAAATTCGGTAAAATCGGGAAAGTTCGGGAAAATTTGGGAAATTTCGGAAAAATTTGGGAAAATTCGAACTTTTTTTTGAAAATTCGGGAAGTTCGGGTACTCGATCTCATAACTGTTCCCTTCCCGTACCCTTCCCGTATTCGTTTGAAAAAAAATAAATGGTCCCGAACGAGAATTTTTTTTGAACGGGAATGAGAACGGGATGGGAAATTCCTAACGGGTACGGGTGGGAACCGAGAACCCTTCCCGAAATTTGCAGGGCTAATTACAATCAATCCTCCTCATATTAATTTAGTTAGAAAATCAAATATATCTTATTTAACTAACCATAAATTAATTATTAATTAAAAAAAACTAACTTTCTTTCTTTAATTGGCAGCTACGAAAACTAATAAATAATTTTAAATTTTGCTTATTAGCCAATCAAATAGAATCAAATAAGATTTGATATCTAAGTATATCATATTAATTATTTTTAAATTATTAAACTCCCAACATCCCTATATAAACGCATCCAATCAGCGTTGACCAGATTTTAGTGGGATGGAAGCCAGGAACAAAAGAAAATGTGTTGGGTGGCTTGGAAAAAGCTCACAAAGTTAAAGAGAGATGGCGGTCTGGGATTCAGGGACTTACACCACTTCAATGATGCGCTCCTCGCAAAGATAGGTTGGAGAATCCTCACGAATCCTTCATGCCTCCTAGCATGTGTCCTACTAAATAAGTACTGCCACGATAAGAGTTTCCTCGACTGTAAGACCCTCAATTCAGCCTCCCATGGATGGAGAGGAATCTGTGTAGGGCGAGATCTACTCCAACCTCACTTGGAGAAAGCCATAGGGAATGGAAGATCAACAAAAATCTGTATTGATCCGTGGATATTTCTTGAGAAGCAAAGTCGACCGATGGGTCCTCCTCCCGTCAACACAATAGATCTTTTAGTCATAGATCTAATCTCCCCTAAACACAAGAGTGGGACAGAGAGGCAATTCAAGCTATAATCCCCAACTACGAAGACCAAATTCTCGAACTTAAACCAAGTAAGTCAGGGGCGCCTGATAAATTCATTTGGATTCCATCAGAGACAGATGAATACTCGGTAAAATCAGGCTACTATGAAGCAATAAAAGCGGAAGAAGAAACTCGGGCAGCAGCAGGAATCATAGAAGAAATGGAGGATCATGAACCCCTAATCCAAGATTTGAACTGGAATACAAAAATTTGGCAAAGCAATACCTCCCCAAAGACAAAACTTCTACTCTGGAAAGTAATGAGAAATGCGATACCTGTGGGGGAAAACTTAAGAGCGAGGAATGTGAATACCTCGGTAAGATGTCCACACTGTGGGGAGGCAGAGACCCCACTTCATCTCCTCTTCCAGTGCAGGTTCGCAAAAAGGGTGTGGGATCAAGTGCCCTGTAAACACAACATCAACACATCACAATTCCAGAATGTATGGGAAGGAATCGAAGCAGCAAGAAGAATAATTTACTTACCACCCACTGGAGTTGGATCAGGACCCGTGTCCCTTTGGATCGTCTGGTCTCTTTGGACAACAAGAAATCAGAAAATCTTCAATGACCGATATCTCACATCGGAAGATACGCTACACCAAGCCCTCCGAAACACTCGAGAATGGCAATTGGCTCAAATCAGAGACACACCACCCAAACAGCAAAACACCATCAACGTCAATCGACAGATTCGCTCGGACCAAACCATGAGCTCCAACTCGGACGCGGCTTGGAAAAGTGATACAAAATCCGCCGGGTTTGGATGGATATTCAAAGATCGGAAGGGAGAGAGAGTTGCCCAAGGGGAAGAAGCAACAAGACACGTCAAATCACCCTTGGTGGCAGAAGGAATTGCAATTCTTCTTGCTCTCCAACACGCCCGATCTCTAGGGCTCACGCATGTCTCAGTCGCCTCAGATTCAGTCCAGTTAATCAAGGCAATCAACAAAAGAATTCTTTTCAAAGAACTTCACGGTATTCTCCACAATATCCTGGATCTATCTACTTACTTCGTTGTAATCAACTTTAATTTTGTGCCTAGATAGCAGAACCATCATGTAGATACTCTCGCCAATCACGCTTTGTTAAATTTGGATCATGGCCGGAGACTTAATGAAATTTCCGTATTTGCACCCAAAAAAAAATTATTTTTAAATCATCACATTTCTCCTATCATCTTTGTTTAACTTTAGTTTTTTAAATAAATCATCACATCAAACATATGTTTTCCCGTATATGATAGGATTTGAATATTTAGAAACAAAATAAATCACAAAATAAAAGTCGCACATCAAGTATTTTTTAGAGTGATGGTTCATAAACCTATTATAAAAAAATCCAAATGACCACCAACAATTAGTTCAACCCTGATTTAGTAGACATCCAAATTTATTTTTTTTATTCGACTTAGTATGGTTCTTCAATTGAACTATATAATTAGATCGAATAAAATATATTCTTATAAATATTATAATTTTATCTAAATTTTTAAAAATGTGTTAAATCATTTTAGATATCTTAACTGATCAAAAAATAAAATATTTTGGAAATTTTAAATTAAATAAAATATTAAAATATCCAAATATTAAAAATTAGATACAAAATTGATATATTATAATTTTAAAATATTTTTACTTAATAACAATTTCAAACATTATAATTAAACTATATTTACTAAGATTTGATACACATAAAACCAATTAATTTATTTCCATTTCAAATAATTTCAAAATCATAATTTATAAAATAGTTTATAAATTTTTTATCTCGCGTATCGCGCAGATTACTACCTAGTTAATATGTTATTATGTTAACAATGAATAATTAAACGGGGTTTGTTTGCTTATATATTTATCTCTTTTAGTACAACAAATATTTATTTCATCTTTCGGAAAACTCATAATTTGATTTTTTTTAATTTTTTTATTTTTTTTATCTTACTTTTAATACCTTTATAAATATTGACTATAACAAATTGCATTCTTCTACATTTAAGTTATCAACCTATATATCAACTTACATTCGCTATAACATTGTAAAAAGTTGTTCAAATCCACGCTTAATGTTTTAATAATTAAAAAATTAAGTTTAAAAGTTATTCTAACACAGCAGAAACAGAATATTATGTGAGAGATTCACTAAGGTGTCCTCGTCATGCGGCGATACACCTTCAGGCGCTGCAAAGGAACGACGTAAGTTGGATATCAGGAAAAGTCCGCTTTAAAAAAACGGAAAATATCTCTTAGCCGAGGGCCACACTGACAAATAATGAGAGAGGGAGAACCTTAACGCGATGACGCCAGGTGAAAGGAACCCAGGCACGAGGATCAACTAGCCAGATCGGTCTCCGGATATAAACGTGGGGCGGTCGTCCCGAGTGTGCAAGGTGTAGCGTAAGGAGTCAGCCGAGATATGCTGCAGACGATATGAGAGAAACACTATTGAACCACGAATTGGCACCTCCGAGAAATTGGAAAGAACCTGGCAAGCTGCAATCAGCCTCTAGGCTGAAAGATACAGCTGGTTGGGGGCATATCCCAAACCGACGATAGAAGTCGACTAAGACTTCGAGAAGATGACCTCGAAATCCGTAGAAGATGCATTCTATGTAGACGGTGATGCGAGCCAGCAGAGGACGATCGGCCATATGACTGACCGGCGGAAAAAGAGTGTTCAAGTCAAGACAGGGAGGTCGACGGCAGAGGTCACCCTACGAAAATTGGCTTCGGGGTAGTTGGAGCGTGGTTGGTCGAGCTTCTCCTCCTCGTCCGGAGAGCCCACACCATCCTCTCGAATAAGTTCGGCGCTTGGAAGACAGAAAAAATGTCGGTGAAACGAAGACCGATCAGGAGAGAAAACAATTACAGAGCGTCCGACAAAAGGCGGATTAATGCTCGAAAACGTCACAACTATCAGAAAAAAAAAAAAAAAATCAAGGACTTATCCCAAAAATAAATGTCCCTTGAGCCGCACACTGAAAAGACGCGCCATTATGAAGAAAAAACCGTGGCATACACAAAACGACATGTCAAGGGAGGAAAATGAAGCAAGGCAAACAGTGCAATGCAATTCTAAATTTAGCGGACAAGTAAATACATACAACGTGGGTATTTTAGATAACCGCAAAAGCGCATCAGGAAAGCCAGAAGACAGGTCATCCGGCCCAGGAACTCGGCGCGAGTGTGATAGGGCTCAGGNGGTGGGATGGCGAATGTCTGTCTGAGTGGAGGTCTTCGAGTCATACCTCCCATTCCCGAAGTGAGACCAGAAATCCTGGTTATCCGGAAGCTGCGTCTGAAGAGAGACTCTTGTGGCGTGCTCATCCGCGAATCCATACATCCCGCAAAGGTCTGGCAGTGAAATGCGATAGCGGATCCCGCGGATGAGGAAGGTGAGTGTACCTTCCAGAGCATTCCGGACTATCTCGTTCTGGTAGTAGACTCAAGGTGTGGCAGTGAACTGGCGGACAAGGTCTGGGTATAGATCGTACTGCCGCGTCGCAATAGTGCCCATCCCAATCTTGTTCATCAGCTGCAAGACGTCTTTTTTGATGCCGAGCTCCCTCATCGTCTTCTCACAAGCAAAACGAGTTGGAGCAATCTCTACTCACAGCCACGCATTGTAGAATCGCGTATCATAGTCGTCCCAAGCGTCGCCGATCCCTCTGTAAATGCAGTCGTCCTTAGCGACCTCCTTTGCTGGTGAATCCTCCCAACGCCGTGTAACCCAAACCTTTGCCTTTTCAGGCTTAGGCCATGGAGGAAGACACGGAATTGCCTCATCATTGGCATTTCCTGAGGCTTCGGCGTCAGTTTCCCGTGGTCTCTTAGTCCTAGGAGGCATCTGCAAGAGAAAGAAAATCAAAATCAAATCCAAAGTCCAACAATTGAAGAACATTGCGTCGATATTGGTCGGGTGTCGATCGACACAACATGGTGTCGATCGACACCATGCGCGGATTTCGAATCCGAACCAGAATTGACGAGTACAAAGGCATGTAACTATAATTAGCAAACCCAACAATCCCAATATCACTAGGCGACCAAGTCTAGATCATATAACCCAAAGAAAAATCCAAATTCGCAAAATTCATCATCAATTTCCAACAATTTCGAAAATTTCAAATTTTGCAAATTAGAGGATAAAAACGGTTGGGGAATGATCTAAATCATGTTATACAACCTAAACAAGCATTATTCAACAAATAAATCAAGATAAATAGGTTGAATTCGGAAATTTTCACCTTAGGTCCGAAAATGAAATTGGGAGATTTGAAGAACATACCTTTGTAGATCGAATGAAATGACTATGAATTATGAAAGAGGGTGAAAATCCGAACGGATTAGAGTCTTTAATCACTCAATTTGGTTAAGAAATGAAGAATTGGTGATTTGGGAAAAATCCTCTCAAACTCACGTTTTTGAAAAATATGGGAGAATGAAGAAGTGTCGGGTCTTAGGGAACTTACCCGTGTCTCCGCTTGGTGTCGATCGACACTGAGTCTGATCGCTCCTTCTTTTTTTTTTTTAATTTTTTTTATGCAAAAGCCAAAATAATTAGTAAAACCAAAACAAAATGTAAAGAAAAACGTACCTAACAGTGGGTTGCCTCCCACTCAACGCTCGTTTAACGGCAATAGCTTGACTGTTCTCACGTTTAGGCGTTGGGTGCATCATCCAAAGACACAATGTGTCCTTCTGGAATCTCGGCTTGAGCCCAATAGTGTTTCACTCTCTGCCCATTCACAGTGGACTCCTCTCCTTTAGAGTTTGTCAAGACAATTGCTCCATATGGTTTGACCTCTTTGATGGTTAAAGGACCTGACCAACGTGAACGCAATTTACCAGGAAATAATTTCAAACGAGAGTTATACAGAAGTACCTGATCATTTGGTTCGAATTGTCTGGAGACAATCTTTTTGTCATGATATGCCTTTATCCTTTCCTTGTAAAGCTTCGAGTTCTCATAGGCATGATGGCGCAATTCGTCGAGCTCATTTAGCTGTATTATGCGCCTTTCTGCAGCTGACTTCAAGTCGAAGTTCATCTTCTTGATAGCCCAATATGTCTTGTGTTCCAACTCCACTGGAAGATGGCAAGCCTTGCCATAGAGTAGCTGGAAAGGTGTAGTCCCAAGTGGTGTTTTGTAGGCAGTCCTGTAGGCCCAAAGTGCATCATCCAACTTTGCAGCCCAATCCTTCCTTGTCTTTCCCACTGTCTTCTCCAGAATTTACTTGATATGTCTGTTGGAGACTTCGACTTGTCCACTCGTTTGGGGGTGATACGGAGTAGCCACGCGGTGCTGAACTTCATGTTTCTTCAGCAGCTTGTCAAACACCTTGTTGATAAAGTGAGAACCACCGTCACTAATAACAATCCGAGGCACTCCGAATCTTGGAAAAATGATGGTCTGAAATAGCTTGAGTACCACCGCAGCATCGTTGGTCTTAGAAGCAATTGCTTCCACCCACTTAGACACATAATCTACAGCCACCAAGATGTATTGCATTCCATAGGATGGAGGAAAAGGGCCCATGAAATTAATGCCCCAATAATCAAAGACCTCAACTTCAAGGATGAAGTTCTGTGGCATCTCATGTCGCTTGCTGATCTTTCCTCTCCTTTGACAAACATCAATGCAGAAGAAGAAGAAGAATCCATCTTAGCAACCTTGGCTTTGCATCTTTCTTCTGCATCAAGTACTTCAATGCATAATGATCTGTGTGAACAATCACCTTTGAGCCAACAAGATACTGGCGAAATTTCTCAAAGGCAAAGACCACAGCTAGCAATTCCTTCTCCGTTGTTGCATAATTCTTCTGCGCATCATCCAACGTCCTGCTGGCATAATGAATGGCATGAACCTTCTTGTCCTTCTTCTGTCCCAGAACTACTCCTACTGTGAAGTCACTGGCGTCACACATCACCTCGAAGGGCAAGTCCCAGTATGGAGGTTGAACTATTGGAGCACTCACTAAGGCTTGCTTGATCTATTCAAAGGCTGAAAGACATTCGGCAGTGAACTCGAACTTCACGTCTTTGCAGAGAAGAGCAGTGAGTGGTCTTGCAATCTTGCTGAAGTCATTGATGAATCTTCTGTAGAACCCAGCATGACCCAGAAAACTCCTCACTGAATTCACAGAATCAGGTGCTTGCAAAGTCGTCATCACTTCAATCTTGGCGCGATCCACTGCAATCCCTTCTGCAAAAACCTTGTGTCCAAGTACAATCCCATATGTGACCATGAAATGACACTTTTCCCAGTTCAGGACCAATTGCTTCTCTTCACACCGCTGCAACACCGCGCATAAGTTGTCCAGGCAGTCTTTGAAAGATGACCCATAAACAGAGAAGTCATCCATAAAGACCTCCATAAACTTCTCAATCATGTCTGTGAAGATGGACATCATGCATCGCTGAAAGGTCGCAGGAGCATTACAAAGTCCAAATGGCATTCTGCGATATGCAAATGTACCATAAGGACATGTAAACGTGGTCTTCTCCTGATCATCTGGATGGAT
>JAHZTW010000001.1:471568508-471578704 GCA_020283515.1 Alliaria petiolata | reverse complement strand
ATGATTTAATAGGTTAGGTTCTTAAGCTGAAACGGTCGACTATGACTACCCCGCCTTCACGGATCTAGCCACCTGCGTTTGTCTTACACTGCGGGTATGATTTCTCGTCCCACGATGCAAGACAACCGCGCATACATATCATTCACCTATTTGTAAACACTCGCGGTGCGGTCCGTCGATATGCCTAAACATCCTACGGTGCGATCCGCTCGTTAACCCCTAGATCCAGACGATAGACCACATGTTCATGTATCTAGTCGTCCTGGAATCAGTTGCTAGTTGATCAGAGAAGCAAACATGCAATAAGAACAAGACATCAACGAAGATACCTAAAAGAAACTCTATCTCTATCAACCTAGCGAAATCAATCCATGATTAAACCCCTTCGAAAATCCCCTTAAAAACACAACTAGATGACTACTCGTTCATGGGAACGGGAGACATCTTTAAGGTATGAAAGGTGCAAATTGTATTAATAAAAAGAACAAAGTGATAAAACTTCTCCAAGCGAAATCGATTGAAGAGAGGTTTTCTTAAAGTATTAAAAAGCAAAAGAACTAAGAACAAAAGATGAAAGGGAAAAGAAGGAAGAGTAGGCGGCTGTAGAAGAATTCTCTCTCGAGGTCTTCAACTTTGGGGCCGTCGAACTCTCTCTCTCTTTCTCTCTCTGTGCGGCGCAGATGTGTTTCTGGAAAAGCTCTCTGTGTCCTCTTTTCTTCTGAAACCCTAAGGTTCCTTTATATAGGCTCCCGGTCTTCAGAAAGTGGGCTTCACGTTTTAACCTCGGGAAAATATCGGATAAGTGCAAACGGGCTCGGGATGGGCCGGAGTTGTGTGGCCGCGCGAGCGACCAGTCGTGGCGCGGCCACTGGTCTTCTGAGGATCTGTGGCGCGGCCATCCTTCTTCTGGGAATGTGTCTGACGGGCCTTCTTACTTCTTTCGTAACTTGAGATCCAACCGTGGGATTGAACTCAAATCACATTGGCGTAAAAGACAGCTGGAAGGGCTATCTTGTCTCCAAATATGAGCTTGATCTTGTGGTGGTAAGGTCATCATCTAATGCTGAACTTACGGCTCCGAGCACATGTCCTTGAAGTTCCCGTTTTGCTCCAAAATGTGTCCTTTTTGTCCAATTTTCCTGAAATGACTTTTAAAACTAGGAAACGTGGAAATCATTTTAAAACCGTTGAAAACCGGGTTAAAACACTTATAAATGATCTTGAAATAATAGGTTTTAGGAGTAAAATATGAGTGTTATCATTAGCTACTACTGTGTCTCTTAATAACCCTCTCATGACCCAAAAGGAATCAGAACTCAAATTCCTTAAAGCCCAGCTAAACTCCCTACAGAACCAACCTAAAATACATAGTAGGATACAACCACAAATGAGGTTAAACAGGATCAAAAGGTATAAGACACGTCTTTAGGAACGGGTTTATAAGAGACTCGAAGGTATATTATACAAAGAGGGGGATTTTATTATATAAGAACACTCAAGAGATTACAAGAACACTCAGAGATTATCTCTCACTTATTTTTCTCACACTCGGCTTGAGTTCTAACTCTCACCAATGCTAGGTATTTATAGTAATAAGCCTAGAGAATATTATCTAGAATATTCTCTTATATATTTACAAACCCACACATAGCACATGGTTTATTCCTTAGGTAGGTACAACTACTTACCCACTCACTCACATGTTTTATTTATTTACTACACACTCATTATTTATTATTATTGTCACTTACCTAGCCTATATCATCAATGTTCAATGTTGTGTTGTTTGAGGTTTGAGATTTAGTCTTTTAATTTAGGATTTTTATAAAAAGAAGTTGGACTTGACGCAATGAGAATCCGATGTTGTTGTTTCTGTTCATTTTTGCAGGAGAGATGCCGAAGGAAAGATGTATATTGTCATTGACAAGCAACATGACTAGAGTATCACCATACCCGCTTCGTTCTTCAAGGACCAACAAACAGAAAGAACCCAAGTCTCCAATTCAGAAAGAAGGTGCAAGAGAATGGGAGGATCAGAGGATATCTGGTGTGTGATCTGCATGCAACCGCCACACAATGACATCCTCTTGCACTGCTCTTCCTCGTCGAAAGGATGCTACTCTTACATGTGCGACACAAGTTCTCGACACTCCAACTGTTTCAAGCAGTGTCGTCGAAACAACAAGAACTGTTTAAACCACAAGACCTTAAAGTGTTCTTTCTGCAGAGGAGAGGTTTATGAGACGATGAAGGTGTCCGGTGCAACAAGATTCATGAATGATAAACCGAGGTCATGATCTGTCGAGGATTGTGACTTCTCGGGGATTTATTCTCAGCTTAACAATCACTTACATCCTGGTTTCATGTCACGAAGGATCGACCCGCAGAAGCAACGTATGTGGGAACATATGCAGAGAGATGTTGAATACGATGAAACCATGACTGCAGCTGGTATTCCGCATAGTCCAGAGGTAGTGCATTATCAGCTTCCTTACACTCATCCTAGTCATCGGGTGATTCAGCTCAGCGTGCCGAACCTTTCTGGTGTGCGCCTGGTAAGGATCGGATTTTGCGTCGCCAACTATGCTGCAGTTCTCTTGCCTAGACTGCAGTTTCGAGTCGTGATGGGGCTTCACGATTGGAATCCTTAAAGAATTCTACCTTGCTTAACCTTTTTTCAGAACCCGGAATTTTGAATATTGTTCAAAGTTTTGATGTCTCAATAACTTTTTATTTTCGCAGTTTGCATCAATAATGTTAAATATATATAGATATATATAAATAAAGCGATTTCGACCTCCGCTCCCCGTAATTTACCTAAATATAAATTAAATATGTATAAAAATAATAATATTTTGTTTTCTAATTTTTATAAGTGCCAGTTGCGTATTATACGAATTAAAAGTAAATAAAAGTTGTATATGAATAACCATTAATTGTCTAAATTTTTTTTCTAGTGTCGGGGTCGTATTATCTGAGGTAAATGTAAATAAAATATGTGTATATATAATAATATTTTGCTTTCTAATTTTTATTAGTGTTAGTGTCATATTATCCAAATTAAATTATGTGAAATAACTGTATCAATCATAATCTTTTGTCTTTACCTAATATCTGCGCCGAATCAGTTAAAGTAAATGTAAATAAAATGTGTATCAATAATAATATTTTGCTTGACTTGTGTGTGTGATGTATTATCCAAATTAAAACTATGTGAAACTTGTGTAGGAGTAATAATTTATTGTCCTGTAATTTTGCATATGTCAGTGCTATATCATCTGAATTATATGTAAATAAATTATCTATAAAAATAATAATATTTTGGTTTCTAATTTTTACTAGTGGAAACGCAGTATTATTCAAACTAAAAGTAAATAAAATATTTATAATAACTTGTTGTCTAATAATTTTTCTAGTGTCAGCACTATATAATTCAAGTGAAAAGTAGGATAAATATATGTGTAAGTAATAATATTTTGTTTTTTGAGTTTTGACTAATGTCGGCATTGTATTATCTGAATAAAAAAGAAATTAAAATATGTGTAGAAGTAATAATTTATTGTCTAATAATTTTGATTAGTGTTGATACCGTATTATTTAAGTAAAAAGTGAAGAAAATATGAGTGAAATAATAATGTTTTGCTTTTTTTTTAATTTTAACTAATGTCATGCAATATTTTTGGAATTAAAAAGAAAGTATAATCTATGTGTATGTAATAAAATTTATATTTAGTAATTTTGACTATTAAATATTAACCAAATTAAGACTAATTAAATATGTGTAAAAAAAGCTTTTACAAATTCAAATTTAAGACAGAGCATTTATTGTTAGATTTATTTATAAAATAATACCAAAGTGAGATTTGTATAGTTCATTATCCTTTATCATATGTTAGTTTCTATAAATTATAATTTTTTTTACCTTTTCAACTTGTTTAAACACAAGAAAAAAGTGAATTCTTTGTCTTTTTATCAAATTGAAGGGTAATTCATAATTGTCAAGAAAACACAATTTTGATTTTATTAAGAAAAAATGTGAAACAGTGGACTTAGAAAATAGAAGGAAAGACGGGCACAAGAATAGCTTATAAAAAGGCCACATAAATTCTACAAACAGGTACTCACATGACATTCTCCATCTTCACCACTTGAAACGAAACTCCATAAATCATCAATACAAATTCAAGAGTTTCTCCATCCAAAGGTAATCTGCAACTTCTCACCTTGGTTTGATCCTTGGTTGGGCTATGCCAATTTCTCTCATATCGATCTCATTGAGCTCTCAATCTGACCAAATTGTGTCGTTTAGCGCTTTTGTGGGTCTGATTAGAAAAAAAATATGTCCGTCCATTACTTTAAACAATTCTTTGAATAGTATTCCGTGTTTGGTCAAAATTCTGAATCTGAATCCTATAATGCTGATCCCGTAGCTTCGTTACTGAGATGGTCATTAAAAATTTACAATTATTTGTTTGTGATAAATGTATGATTGTTCAATTTTATGGATTAATCATTTTTGTTATTTTAATGATTTTAGGATCATCCATCATCCAACTATGCTCTATTTGATTCATGAAATTTGTTCTCTTGCTAATGATATTCGTTTCCCGGATTCATTTCTTTTGTACTAGTGTCAGTTCACTCGCCAACATCATCAATGTTCAATGTTGTGTGATTTGAGCTTTGAGATTTACTTTTTATTTAAAGGTTTTAATTAGAAGAAGTTGGACTTGACGCGATGAGAATTGGATGATGTTGCTTGTTTCTGATCATTTTGGCAGGAGAGATGCAAACAACATGATTAGAGTATCACCATACCTGCTTCACTCTTTGAGGACCAACAAACAGAAAGAACATGAGTCTTAAACTTAGACAGATGGTGCAAGAGAATGGGAGGATGTTCGGTGTGTGATCTGCATGAAATCGCCACACAATGCCATCCTCTTGCACTGCTCTTCCTCCTCCAAAGGATGCCGTCCGTACATGTGCGACTGATGCGAGGTTTATTATACTTCAAATTTTACCCTAAAAACAGCTGCAAGTGCACATCAATCACAATAATATATTAGGGGCTCGAATCCGTAGAGATTGTTGTTTTGCGAAGATCCTATGATTTCTATCTTCTCTAAAACAAGTTATGAAAAAGGGAGGGGTTTTGTGTCACGGTTTTATAGTACGAAATTAAGCAAGCAATGAAAATAAAACGGTTGTAAAGCAATAGATAAAAGGCGTAGGACCCATGGGAATTCTCCGGGGTTCTTTGATCGAATGAAACAACGAATATATTATGTTTATAAGCAACTATGTCATCTAGGTTCTTTATGATTACACTACAATAGTATATGTAATCACCAATATAAAAATAATTGCGATTAGACCTGAAAATTTTGGGAATCGGGACGGATATTTACGAGTACAGGACGGAAACGGATAATTTGAGAATTGAAAAACAATTTCCAAAAGGTAATCCATAAGAACGGGACGGGAACAGGATGGGTTCGGGAAATTCCCTTACGTAAAATATTTTCCCAAACGGGTAATTATCTTGGATAACTCAGCAAAATTCGGGAAAATCGGGAAACTTCGGGAAAATTTGGGAAATTTTGAGAAAATTCGGGAAAATTTGGAAATTTCGGAAAAAATTGGGAAAATTCGAACTTTTTTTTGAAAATTCGGGAAGTTCGGGTACTCGATCTCATAACTGTTCCCTTCCCGTACCCTTCCCGTATCCGTTTGAAAAAAAAATAAATGCTCCCAAACGAGAATTTGTTTTGAACGGGAATGAGAACGAGATGGAAAATTCGTAACGGGTACGGGTGGGAACCGAGAACCCTTCCCGAAATTTGCAGGGCTAATTACAATCAATCCTCCTCATATTAATTTAGTTAGAAAATCAAATATATCTTATTTAACTAACCATAAATTAATTATTAATTAAAAAAACTAACTTTCTTTTTTTAATTGGCACCTACGAAAACTAATAAATAATTTTAAAATTTACTTATTAGCCAATCAAATAGAATCAAGTAAGATTTGATATCTAATTATATCATATTAATTGTTTTTAAATTATTAAACTCCCAACATCCCTATATAAACGCATCCAATCAGCGTTGACCAGATTTTAGTGGGATGGAAGCCAGGAACAAAAGAAAATGTGTTGGGTGGCTTGGAAAAAGCTCACAAAGTTAAAGAGAGATGGCGGTCTGGGATTCAGGGACTTACACCACTTCAATGATGCGCTCCTCGCAAAGATAGGTTGGAGAATCCTCACGAATCCTTCATGCCTCCTAGCATGTGTCCTACTAAATAAGTACTGCCACGATAAGAGTTTCCTCGACTGTAAGACCCTCAATTCAGCCTCCCATGGATGGAGAGGAATCTGTGTAGGGCGAGATCTACTCCAACCTCACTTGGAGAAAGCCATAGGGAATGGAAGATCAACAAAAATCTGTATTGATCCGTGGATATCTCTTGAGAAGCAAAGTCGACCGATGGGTCCTCCTCCCGTCAACACAATAGATCTTTTAGACATATATCTAATCTCCCCTAAACACAAGAGTGGGACAGAGAGGTAATTCAAGCTATAATCCCCAACTACGAAGACCAAATTCTCGAACTTAAACCAAGTAAGTCAGGGGCGCTTGATAAATTCATTTGGATTCCATCAGAGACAGATGAATACTCGGTAAAACCAGGCTACTATGAAACAATAAAAGCGGAAGAAGAAACTCGGGCAGCAGCAGGAATCATAGAAGAAATGGAGGATCATGAACCCCTAATCCAAGATTTGAACTGGAATACAAAAATTTGGCAAAGCAATACCTCCCCAAAGACAAAACTTCTACTCTAGAAAGTAATGAGAAATGCGATACCTGTGGGGGAAAACTTAAGAGCGAGGAATGTGAATACCTCGGTAAGATGTCCACACTGTGGGGAGGCAGAGACCCCACTTCATCTCCTCTTCCAGTGCAGGTTCGCAAAAAGGGTGTGGGATCAAGTGCCATGTAAACACAACATCAACACAGCACAATTCCAGAATGTAAGGGAAGGAATCGAAGCAGCAAGAAGAATAATTTACTTACCACCCACTGGAGTTGGATCAGGACCCGTGTCCCTTTGGATCGTCTGGTCTCTTTGGACAACAAGAAATCAGAAAATCTTCAATGACCGATATCTCACATCGGAAGATACGCTACACCAAGCCCTCCGAAACACTCGAGAATGGCAATTGGCTCAAATCAGAGACACACCACCCAAACAGCAAAACACCATCAACGTCAATCGACAGATTCGCTCGGACCAAACCATGAGCTCCAACTCGGACGCGGCTTGGAAAAGTGATACAAAATCCGCCGGGTTTGGATGGATATTCAAAGATCGGAAGGGAGAGAGAGTTGCCCAAGGGGAAGAAGCAACAAGACACGTCAAATCACCCTTGGTGGCAGAAGGAATTGCAATTCTTCTTGCTCTCCAACACGCCCGATCTCTAGGGCTCACGCATGTCTCAGTCGCCTCAGATTCAGTCCAGTTAATCAAGGCAATCAACAAAAGAATTCTTTTCAAAGAACTTCACGGTATTCTCCACAATATCCTGGATCTATCTACTTACTTCGTTGTAATCAACTTTAATTTTGTGCCTAGATAGCAGAACCATCATGTAGATACTCTCGCCAATCACGCTTTGTTAAATTTGGATCATGGCCGGAGACTTAATGAAATTTCCGTATTTGCACCCAAAAAAAAATTATTTTTAAATCATCACATTTCTCCTATCATCTTTGTTTAACTTTAGTTTTTTAAATAAATCATCACATCAAACATATGTTTTCCCGTATATGATAGGATTTGAATATTTAGAAACAAAATAAATCACAAAATAAAAGTCGCACATCAAGTATTTTTTAGAGTGATGGTTCATAAACCTATTATAAAAAAATCCAAATGACCACCAACAATTAGTTCAACCCTGATTTAGTAGACATCCAAATTTATTTTTTTTATTCGACTTAGTATGGTTCTTCAATTGAACTATATAATTAGATCGAATAAAATATATTCTTATAAATATTATAATTTTATCTAAATTTTTAAAAATGTGTTAAATCATTTTAGATATCTTAACTGATCAAAAAATAAAATATTTTGGAAATTTTAAATTAAATAAAATATTAAAATATCCAAATATTAAAAATTAGATACAAAATTGATATATTATAATTTTAAAATATTTTTACTTAATAACAATTTCAAACATTATAATTAAACTATATTTACTAAGATTTGATACACATAAAACCAATTAATTTATTTCCATTTCAAATAATTTCAAAATCATAATTTATAAAATAGTTTATAAATTTTTTATCTCGCGTATCGCGCAGATTACTACCTAGTTAATATGTTATTATGTTAACAATGAATAATTAAACGGGGTTTGTTTGCTTATATATTTATCTCTTTTAGTACAACAAATATTTATTTCATCTTTCGGAAAACTCATAATTTGATTTTTTTTAATTTTTTTATTTTTTTTATCTTACTTTTAATACCTTTATAAATATTGACTATAACAAATTGCATTCTTCTACATTTAAGTTATCAACCTATATATCAACTTACATTCGCTATAACATTGTAAAAAGTTGTTCAAATCCACGCTTAATGTTTTAATAATTAAAAAATTAAGTTTAAAAGTTATTCTAACACAGCAGAAACAGAATATTATGTGAGAGATTCACTAAGGTGTCCTCGTCATGCGGCGATACACCTTCAGGCGCTGCAAAGGAACGACGTAAGTTGGATATCAGGAAAAGTCCGCTTTAAAAAAACGGAAAATATCTCTTAGCCGAGGGCCACACTGACAAATAATGAGAGAGGGAGAACCTTAACGCGATGACGCCAGGTGAAAGGAACCCAGGCACGAGGATCAACTAGCCAGATCGGTCTCCGGATATAAACGTGGGGCGGTCGTCCCGAGTGTGCAAGGTGTAGCGTAAGGAGTCAGCCGAGATATGCTGCAGACGATATGAGAGAAACACTATTGAACCACGAATTGGCACCTCCGAGAAATTGGAAAGAACCTGGCAAGCTGCAATCAGCCTCTAGGCTGAAAGATACAGCTGGTTGGGGGCATATCCCAAACCGACGATAGAAGTCGACTAAGACTTCGAGAAGATGACCTCGAAATCCGTAGAAGATGCATTCTATGTAGACGGTGATGCGAGCCAGCAGAGGACGATCGGCCATATGACTGACCGGCGGAAAAAGAGTGTTCAAGTCAAGACAGGGAGGTCGACGGCAGAGGTCACCCTACGAAAATTGGCTTCGGGGTAGTTGGAGCGTGGTTGGTCGAGCTTCTCCTCCTCGTCCGGAGAGCCCACACCATCCTCTCGAATAAGTTCGGCGCTTGGAAGACAGAAAAAATGTCGGTGAAACGAAGACCGATCAGGAGAGAAAACAATTACAGAGCGTCCGACAAAAGGCGGATTAATGCTCGAAAACGTCACAACTATCAGAAAAAAAAAAAAAAAATCAAGGACTTATCCCAAAAATAAATGTCCCTTGAGCCGCACACTGAAAAGACGCGCCATTATGAAGAAAAAACCGTGGCATACACAAAACGACATGTCAAGGGAGGAAAATGAAGCAAGGCAAACAGTGCAATGCAATTCTAAATTTAGCGGACAAGTAAATACATACAACGTGGGTATTTTAGATAACCGCAAAAGCGCATCAGGAAAGCCAGAAGACAGGTCATCCGGCCCAGGAACTCGGCGCGAGTGTGATAGGGCTCAGGTTTTACCCAAATAATCAACTACTGCAAGTGCACAGCAATGCAGTTGAAGTATAAGGGGTATCGAATCCCAAGGGAAGTGAAAGCTACACTAAGGTTTCTAAGTTCGAATTATGCTAGGTCGGATTATATGAAATTAAAGCTAAGCAATTAAACAAGTAAATAATCGGATTTTACATGGATTAAATTTCAGGAGACTAAGGCGCTAGGCAAGGATAATTATCAGGTTGAATCCAAGAATGCAGAATCTAAGTTTAGTAGGGATTTATTAAAAACCGTTTAGAACTCAAAACTTTAAGTTAAAACCAATCAACTCTCGTTGCAGAAGTTATCTATGCCTAAATCTCTAAATCCCAAATCTCTTTGCGAATTTAAACAATTAAGACAAGCAATAAGAACA